>OY804523.1:10879310-12079310 GCA_963680855.1 Lepeophtheirus nordmannii
TATAAAAAAAACAGTTTTTTTACTCATGATTCAGTTTGGAGGCAAATTAAATGATATACTTATCTTGAGATTATATTTGATTATCTGTGTATTAGCAAATATATATGTATTTGTATATTCATAGTACAAAATAACATATTTACAAATACATAGGTGTATGGAAAATGTGACTTGATTAAGAAATTAAAAAATTACAACATGACTTTGATTAGAAAAACCGTCTATTTACATAATTGCAAAATGAAAAGGTTCAAATCAATAATTTTATAAACATAGAATATTTTATAATAGAAATATCTAATTATTTTTTTTTGGTTGAATAACTTTAAATATACACCAGGAAATTTGAATTTAATTATTTTAGGATTCCGATAGGTATAACTGTTTTCGTTTTTAAATTGGCACAACTATCGCAAACATTTGTATAAAATTACACTTGAATATATTTATGTGTGTATGAGACACGCGCTCTTTTGTGAACGACCAAAATCGAGTTTTTCGGGGTTTGTTTTAAATGTATGAAAGATGATGACTCAAATGTAATTTAGGGAAATGTTGTTGGAACCAAAAAAGTTACAATGAATATTCCAGATTGTATTCTTTTGAAATTTAGAGAATCACTGGTTTATTTCCCGAGATACATAACCTATTATTCAAGAACGGATTTTAAATTTAATAGGATACATCCAAACTCAGAAGTTATTGTTCAGTAATTAGAAACTTAATAAAATTTATGTAGAAGTTTTAACAATTTGAAGAAAAAAAAACGTTGGCACATGTACATTACATGACTATTTTTGAGAGGGATGAAATAAATTTTGACGATTAAATGAATATATTTTTCCCATAGTTGTATATATACATACATACATAGTTAAGTAAGATAGCTGTAAACCGTTTTTCTATTTTAAAAGCATACATACATACAATTGGTTTATTGGTTTTTTTGTAAATATACCTATATAAGTACATAGATTCTTTTTTTAATCTATTTTTCAATACATGCTAATTGATAGAAAATCCATTATTAGACTTGCTTCATATTTGCCCTCAAATGTAAATATTAATTAGCGCAGAGCATTAAACATACTCATTGGAATATATATATATATATATATATATATATATATATATATATATACATTACATATGTGTCAAGTCAACAAGAAATCAAGTTTGTTTTCAAATATAGAAAAGGAGAAAATTTTGCAAAATTATTTTCTTTCGATTACTTAAAACATAGTAATATCATATGTTGATATTAAACACATATTAACAAAGCTAGAAAAAATCAATTTTTTGTACATATATCCTCTCAAGAAAAAAGTGATAATATATTTTATAAACGTATACTCAAGTTAGAGCCACTGATCATTTATCTTCTTTTTTTTTTCTCATATAAGTTTATCAAAGATGACACAAAGTAAGTTGGTATATGAATAATAGTTCAACCTTAAAATTAGAGTGGGAAATATGTGCCCACATTTTCTTTTATATATGTATGTGTATACATACAAATACATAGAAAAATATTAGTAGAGAGCGATTTTACTATGTATGTTTACTCTGTATATATTATTAACACAATATTATAAATAATATTGTAAAATTGTGCCTTAAGAAGTTTATAAATGTGTTACTTAATTTTACGAAAAGTTAAAGTTTTTTTTAAATAATAGAGTTCTTTGTTACTAATACTATAAACTAATAATAAATATAATCATTTAGAGATTCAAATAACACAAGTTTTTCTATACTAAATACATGGATTAGAAACATAATATATAAAATTGTCATTATATATCATACGTGTCTGTTTTTTTGTGTGTTCTTTATGTATCTTTGAAATTAATAATACTACAGTGGAAGGAAACCAAACAACGAGAGAGATATTTTTAATTATTTTTTACTTTATAACATAAAATAAAAAAAAATTCTTTCATACAGAAAACTTTGGAGCCAAAAAGGGGGGTGTAGGTCCCTATCAGGTACAATTTGACTTGAGTTATTATTTTGCAACCTTCAAAATGTCCTGACCCATGGTATCTCGTTTTTTTTTTTTTTTTGGTTTTTTTGTTACCTATTACTGTACACACATAGCAAAAAAAAATATAATTGAGCATTTATGACTTAAGGTGTGTTTACAATACGACGTAAGGAGGGACACTGCGTCACAAAGCTTCATCAGGGGTAGGGAGTTGCATAGAAAAAAATTATTCTTACGTCCAATAGACTCCTTAAGCTAAATAACGTGCGTAAATGTACTTTGTCCTATTCTCTTTCAAATACATAAATTTGTACATAATATGATCTACTCTACCGATTTTTTTCATTTCAACAAAGTAGTCAATTAATTCTATGTGCAAATATGTATTAGAGATTTGTCCTCTTTTTTATGAATTAAATTGTGTACCTGACGACACTTACAGAAGCTTTGTAACACTTACGTTGTTATGTAAGCCCACTTTTTGCCGAAAAAAATATTATTTCCTTAACTCAAAATTAATATAAAAAACCCTCAAAATGTATGTGAAATAAAGGTGTAGATGATACGAACCTCTGCAGCAATGTAAGCAGGGATAACAGACAGAAGTAACTGTTCCTGATGCTCTTTTTCACATTCTAAACGAACTCGAGACTCCACACATGTTTTTGTTCGCTCGAAAGTTTCTTTTCGTGATATTGACTCCATATACTGATAATACCGCCCCACGAGGTTAGCACAAATAAGAAGGATTCCATTTGATAAAACTGTTTTAAAATCTGATGTATTTGCATCTATTGTTGAGGAAATGAGTAGAATAAGATGTACAGAGGATAGCAATACCCCTATGATTACACTTCCTATTGGTGGAAGAGGCAAACATGTGTAGAGGGACAAAACCAGGAGGAAAATTGAAATGAGTTGACTTGGTATTTGAAGGGATATACCTCCATAGATGGGAATCCTTGAATAAAATAAATATATATATATATATATATAAAGAATAGCAAATTATCTGCAGAATGTTCAACTTTGTTTATACATATATACTAAAAACAGGATTGTTTATTCAAATGCAAATAAATAAATAATAAATTCTTACTATAAAAAATTATCTGGTAAAGATAAATAAATGAAAGTTATTTGCACTTTTTTTTTTCAAATGTATTATTACGTAGGTAGGTAAAAGTATCCGGAGGCCTATATTAAATACAAAGTTAAATTGAACTTTTAGTTTAAATACATGTACATACATATATAGACATAAGACTTGACCTTCTAAATATAATGCCCTTTAGGCATACAGCTATAAAGGGGTGTCCAAGTAAGAATGTATGTGTCTAGCACATATATGTATATCTTTTTTTAATGCTTAAATAGTGCAACACTATCAAACAAAATTTTAATTTTTGTAGGAGTCTGAGTTTTAACAGACGCTTAATACGATTTTTCTCGTATTTAAGGAAAACCAACGGAGAATAACCTTATGCAATGTGACCGGTGGGTATATATATATATATAATAATTAAAAAGTAATAACTGGGGATGATGGGCATTTTGGAGAGGTGAGAAAGCATGCCCGCACTTTCTTCTTCATTTCACCTGCTGATTGTTATTTGACAATATTAAATAATACAGAATAGCTAGTTATAATTATAGCAAGCTCTTGCTTCAACGATACAGAGAAGACTGAATTCAAATCGATCATTAAGGTCGAGGATAACAACTGATATTTTTCTTTCCTTCCTGAAACTCAACTTTATCTCAACATTTTGCTCATGTCTAGATATAATAGCCCTGAGAACACTCTGGTAGGTATAAGTCTATATAGAGATGAACAAAATTTTGGAATAGTATTGAGCTGAAGGAAGGAACGAAAAATAAAAATTGGTACTTTTACAATTATAAGTAGTTCAATTTTCGAATCATGGCGAAAAAAGACTTTTCCCAGTTTCTATTAGTTATTGAGTATTATTGAGCATAGTAAATAAGAATCAGCAATTAAAATGGACAAAAAAGTACCAAATACATAGATCATTTGGATACGCTCATCTACTCAATTGATACTAATTAATCAATAAATGAGACCTAAGAAAATAATAATGTCTTACCAAGTCAGGATTGATATTGAGATAATCAAAACTATTGCAGCCCAGAATGCTAATAATCGAAGACCCATTAGTGTATGAAGTATTTTAGCATGAAGTAAGAGAATGCAAGGAATGAGTAGTACAGACGTGCAACTTAATATTGATAGCCAGGGTATACCGTTTTGAGGCCATGCCTAAGTGGAAATAATAACAAAAAAAAAAGAGATAAGAATGATACATTTATCATAGTATGAGAATTGATGAAATAAATCATAAATATGTACACATGGCAATTAGTTAGGTGTATGCTCAATACAAAGAAAAAGTATACAGCTATATTTATGTATTTTGTATGAAAGGAAACCAACAATTCTTTGGCTACAAGATAAAAAATGAGCCTTTTATGAGTTATGGCAAGAAAACAAAAAAACTATAAAATATTAAACTAATATATTACGTAAAGGCAAGAAAAATTAATTGAATGATAATGGATTATACATACATATGTTTAATGTGTTTATAGTGCATTGATATTTATATATTATTGATGGATTAGAATGTTCTACCTACCTGTAAAATTTATATCTTACTACATATATATATATATTTCTAAAAGAAATTAGACAATTAGTATTTGAAAAATGAAGGCCCTATTTGATTCTATCAAATGAGATCCAATGAGTCATAATTATTATTGATGTAGTGTTTTTTTGAATGAAATATCTATGAATAATTATTCTTACTAGTACAAATTTTAGAATTTGACATTTTTTTTTGAACAGGTTGATATTTTTGTTGTTGTTTTTTCTTGCTGGGGAAGTTAGTCTGTTAAAAAGTTATTGAAAATGAGATTCATATAAATTCTGTGTTTTAATTAACTATAGTTTGTCAAAGACAAAAATAATGATTTTTTTTCTCACAGGAATTAACGTGACTAAATGACAATAAATAATTAAAATCATAAATTTGAATTATCATTTAAATAACATCTGATTACATTTTTTTAGCACTAAAGTACAAAATATAAGTGCTTAATTTTCACAATAAAACAATATCACCTCAAAACAGATAAGTAGACTCACATTTGGTATTTTATGTTATTATTTCATCTTTGAGTAAATATAACTGCAATAATTGAAATGAATTAAACATTGCTATTGTACATGACTTTTTACAAATGAATACTCTTTTAGATAATACGTTTAATTTCTCATGCTCTTTATAAATTATTTTTGCTCGACAAAAAATTTTAATATTTTTTGTATTTTGGGGGAGAAAAAATGTCTATTTATTTTAATTATAAGTTACTTTTTCTTTTTCTTTATTGTTTCAAACTTACAAAAAAAACCGTAAAAATATCGATATTAAAATTCTTCAAAATCTATCAATAAAAAAAAGTTTTATTAGATAGCTAATAAAACATTGTTTTTTTGTTTTTTTTGATATTTTCCTGTGTTTTCTTTCAAAAAATCACAAAAATATATAATAAATAGCAACAACATAAAAACTAAGAAAAGCTTATTTTAACTTTTTTACTTGAAGTAATTAAAGATTCCAAATTATATTGCAAGAATTGTTTCTAACAACAAAATTTGTTTTACCTCACAATTAAGTTCAATTGTTCAAATATCAAGGTTTTTGTTTTCCATTTCTTTGTGACCAGAGTTGTATCAATTATATGTTATTTGGATAATACTTTTGCAATTATTAATTAAGTGTCTATTTCTATACTTTTAGTAAAGAAACATGTAATTTTTATCTATACATATATATATATATATATAATTCGTTTAAAACTTTTAAAAGGATGACACAAATATTTAAAAAAAATATATATTGACAATGAAGTAAATAATTTTATATTGTAGTTTTCCCCATAAATATCTTTCACATTTATTAATAAGACGATTTAAGAATAGTAATATACAAATATAAAAAAAGTTAAGTACATTTTTACACATTTACAGATTTTCATTAAATAATATATTATTACAATATTTGTTCATGCATGGCTTCAAATGAGGGAAAGTCTTTAATTATTCAGCGTATGAAAAGAATTATTTCATATAATATCAAATAATTCTATCATAAAAGTCTACATTCAATACAGGAGAAGTACTTCATAAAATATTTACTAAATATTCCTAAAAGCTGTGAAAATTATGTACATAGAGGTAATGTACTAAAATTACATGATTTGTTCTTCTTTGTTACCTACATGTTTAGATTTACACGCCCATGTGTCAAAAGAAAAAAAGTTATCTAAAAGAAATATAAAGTGTGAGGTGAATAAAAAAATATATATATTTGTATTTAGGAATAACACTTAAACGTCATTTAATATCAAGTGCTACCCTTCAAAATCCATTATTTCCAGTATTAATCCCTCATAGTTCACCACATATAACTTTTTCCTTCAGTACAATTTAATTGGGTCCAATAGTTTTTTGTTTTAGATATAGGTAAATACTTGAAGTAATTGCATTTGAAGTGAATTGATCAACTATTTGCTCTAAAACAAGTCAAAAATCAATTCAACCATTTGATTTTAACAATATGACACGTTGATTTACTCACTACATACAATTATTTTATTTGTCTAAGGTTTTTTGTGATTTTCATTTCTTAATGAAATTGTAGACTTACATTAAACATAACGAATAGAAATTCTATATATATCTATTCTTGTAAAATCGTTTTTAGTAAATCTCAAATTAGATATTACTCTGATGGATTTCTATACATTTGTTTTTAAAACACATGCTTACATCTTAGTTTGTCAAACTTTTAGGTTGATTATTTACAAAAATCATTAGAATAAAATTGTTTTTTTTTCAAAAATTGAAAGCGTATTGGAATAGGAATCTGCTACCTCTCAATTTTTTTTGACGATAGATGATTTTGGGCTCAATATAATTCTACTAAAAGTTCTAATCAAATTTTCATTGAAACAAAGAATAAAAACAAAATTGGTAAAAAAATATTTTTTACATCAACGCTAAGATTTTTTTTTCTCCCTCCCACTTTTATGCTTAATTTTTAATTGGAAATTATTTAACTCAAAGTTAAATTACATTCCAATTTATTTTTTGTACAAAAAAAAGTTTACACTATAATTTTTGTACATTTTATATACTTGAAGCAGAAATGGTGTTGAGTAAAAACACAAAATTTTATAAAGAGGTTATTAACGTGTTACATATGTACGAGAAATTATCTATTAATACATGATTATGATAAAATGCTTTGAAAGGAAAACCAAGTTATTCTAATAGACGAGTACTAGAAGGAAGTAACTATTCATTAAACTGAATAAGATTAATGGATGGAAATATATGTATGTATGTACCAGAAGAAAACAAATGAGGTTTACTCTCGTATACATATGTAGCACATATATCAGGGAAGAATAGATAAAAATAGATAAAAGCATAAATAATTTTACTATTAAACATTAAAAATAATATATACATACGCTCATATAATGAAAAGTTATTGATAGATATAACAAAAATGGATCTAATACATATCATGAGATGATTACAAATGTATATTCACAAATATGTACATCCTTTTGCTTTCAAAATATTCTTACAAAAATATTTCTTTTTTAATTTTCTAAATTCTTAAGAGGTAATTTTTATTAGTTTATTAATTCTCTACCATACGTTTCCTATTTGTATAAAAAAATACAATGATTTGATTGAAAGTGATATTATTTAGTACTCAAAGTTACACAAGTCAACAAAATTTTAATTTTTCAAAAGTGATACTAATGATTTTTTCGATTTTTAATGATTTGTGCCTCAATAAAGTTGAAAATAAATCAATATAACTACTCAATTAAATCATTTAGAAGTAAATTCTTTTTGTAAAAAAGATATAACAGTTATTTATGTTTCAAATTAATTCCTGATTTCATTTAAAAAAATAAAGTAATGAAAAGCAGAGGCTTTATTTAACCCAGAATAAAACTTTTTTTAAAAAAAAAAAGAAGAAAATTTTGTTAACTTTACATTACATTTTCTCAAATTTGGATGATTTTACATGAAATATAAGCCACTATTTGAAATTAATATATGAATTAATTTTTTGTTCAGATTTCTGATTTTTGCATACTTAAAAAAAAAAGCTTAAATCTATCAATAAAAAGTTTAATATTCCCAATAAATTCTTAAAAAATTCTCAAATATCAGATTTGATACGAATAAACTAATTACATAATTAGTGTGTCAAACACTACTAAAATTAGATATAAAATCTAAAAGATAACCTTTGTTGTTTTGAGCTATCCGGAAGTACTTTTTACTATTTGAAAAAGATGACACAAATTATTCGAGCAAAAACAAAAAGTATTCTTAAAAAAACCAAAAGTCCTAAAATTTTAAAATACATCAATTAATTAAAATGATTTTGTTTATATTATTTAATAAATTTTGTACTAAATTTAAAAACACTTCCGCAAAAGAGTTTTTAAATATAGTACACAAATTTTACATTGAATACCTACATACTTGCTAGTAACATTATTTAATTAAGATTGATTAAATATCTTCTCAATATCATAAATGAGAGAAAAAATTCCTTGTTGCTATAATTGGTTTGTCTAAATCAAGGAGAAAACATTTATATACCCCATACAACATGTATGCTAAATTACTTAATTTATTGTGTATTAATCAATAATTACATACATACGTTTAATTTATTTTAATGGATGAAGAACAATTATATGGTCAATTAATTCTTTTTAGTAAAAACAAATTGAATAAATTATGTACTTTGAACATAAAAGGTAAAATTAAATCATCGATGAAAGTATGTTTATAGCAATAGAACTTGGAGCTTCTATAAAGAAAAATAAACTCTAATCCTTACATAAATGAAGTTGGTAAATATAGATGAGTTACTACAGTGACGTAATTGAAATTTGAACAAGCATAAAAGGTTTAAAATGAAGAGTAAGGAGTAGAGGTACAAGTTTAAAAATTTCTACCGAGGTTTTGTATTTTTAAGAAAAAAAAATTCGAGTAATTTTTTGTATAATTTTTATTTATTTAAATCCTTCAACAAACAAAACGAAACAACATCCTGATTATGCTTCGAGCGGGAATAATTCCCAGTAACGTTGTCAATAAGTTGAAGTGCTACTGAATCACTGTGTATAAAGTTAGGAACTGGTTTGAGGCATCTGGGTCCACTTTAAGAATTGATAATTCAAACTTTTTCTACAAAAAGAGGAATCGTGTAGGTTTTATGGGCCAAAATCAACAACCATAGCACCTGCAGCATGAGGACCTGAATGCGTCTCATTGAACCATATATAATTCTGTTAAGGACCTGGGTCTCAAAAGTTACACCCCCAGCCGAGTATCTGTTGGCTGAGACCAACTAGGCCAATAGGGTGGAGAGAGGCAAGAAACTTCTTACCTGGCTCAAGGACAGCAAGAACAGCTCCAATGTTTGCATTTTCTATGATAAGAAACTGTGAACAATGGATTAAGCAATCAACAGGAGGAATCACAAGTACCTGGCTACTTCTTTGGAGGAAGTTTCACCATAAACAGGACCAAATTTCTTGGTTAATTCATGATGCATGGAATTGTGGTACCCAATGGAAAGAAAATGCCACCCTATTTTTCCCTAAACGCTTGAAGATTGGTGCCAAGGAGTATCAGGAGCTTCTGGAGCTTGTGGTAAATTGCCCTTGGTTGGATTTGGAATTCAAGGAAATCAAGTATGTATTGCAGCAAGACTTTGCTCCGAGGCATAAGGCTTAGACCAAACATAAACGGCTTGAGTACAATCTATGTGATTCTAACCATCACTAAATTTGAATCCATTGCACTACAGCATATATAAATAGAAAGCCTGTTGGACCTCTCACAGGAATGTAAATAACCTGAAGGCTTCCATCATTGCAGTCTGCGTAAAATGAATGAGGTATACATCAGGAAGAGTTACTCTCTCTTTAGAACCTGTTTGGAGGCTGTTGTGACAGCTAATGGGAATCATATTTAATAAATTATAATTTAATTATATGATGAATCATTAAATAAAATTTCAAGTTTCTATCTCTTTTTTTTCTTGAGATATATGATCAAATATTATTGTACAAATATTTGTTTGGATTTCGGTTACACGCACTGTAATTAAACAATAGATAATTTATATTTTATGAAGTGTCATAGTTAAGTTTCTCTTTTAATTAATATCATATAAATGTAATGAAATATTTATTGCAATGTTTAATTATACTCTTTTTGATAAAAAAGAAACTTTTGAAAATCTGGATCTCATATATCCAAATGAGTCAACAAAATTTCAACTAATTACTTTAAAATTTATATTTATAATAAATTTAATCCACAGTATGTACCTATATCAAAAATACTTTCATATCATAAGTTAAAAATGCATATGCTCCATATATTGATGTAGATAATAATATGGTCCATGGAATATTTTACCCTTTTATGTAGGTAGTTAAATGTAAAACTAAATTCTTGCAATATATGCGAGATAATTTATATGTAAATGTTTTTGACGAGTTATATCAAATACATTTTTTTTTAAATGCATTTAAATTTCTTGCACAAAAATTATCATTCGTATTTTCAGCTTTTAGTTTACTTGCATATATTTTAAAATGTGCTTAAATTAGTGTTCGAATTAAATATAAACAAGTTAATTAAATTGGCCAATTTATGGTAGTTTTAGATTTACACCCAATTTATCGATTTTTTGTTTTTTTTACTGATGATATTTTATTTGTTTAAAAACAAGATCCGATGTTATCGGTAAAAATAAAATGAAAAATTTTTTTTCTAACAAATTAGAGTAAGCGTTTTTATTTCCTTAACGATTGAACCCACAAACATAAGCCGTTCCACTATTTATGAAAGCTCTTTCATTCTTAATTACATTTTTTAAAGTAAATGCTATCACTTTAAACCTGTTTCTTTTAAAAAATACTAAAATTCTTTATGTGACTCTACCGGCCCTTAATAAAATAAAACTGAATCCACGATTTAAAAATTCTTCGAAGAAAAAGTCTAGGATGAAGTTTCTCAAAATCATGATAATTCAATTAATTTACTATGGTGATGAGGAAAATTATTCATTGGCTTAAATGGTCAAATTTGGGCTTTTGTCTGTTATTTTTACTGGGATCTCGAGGGTTAATTTGAAGAATGAAAAAATTGGCCAACAAATTATTAGATTATCAACTTTTCAAACCCCCTCAAAAATCCATATTTGTCTATCCAACCTAGTCTAAATATTTTGCAGTTTTAGGACTTAATGTGATGTATTTTATATAACGATTATAAAATATTCATAGAAATTGATAAGAAAATTTACCTAACCTAAAAAATAATTACTTTTATGGTCCATAAAGTATTTGTTTTCTAATTTTGTAAACATAAGAAATGCCCATTCAAAAAAAAAAAATATGCCATAACCAGTAAGACTAGGGAGGGATGCTAAAATCAAATTCAACTTTAGCCCTAATTTTATAATGCAAGAGCATATTCTAAGCATTCAAGAAAAAAAAAGAAGAAAATTGCAGCCCAAAATCTAATTTTTACCATAAATCATTCAATCAGAGTTCCAAATTTTCAATTTATATTTTACCTAGGAAGAATTTATCTCTAGGATTCTGAAAAGAATTATTCCTTCGTTTACGACCGACTTGTAAAAAAGTTTCACAAAAATGCTCTTAAGACATAAAAACATAAAAAAGTTGGTCTAAAAGTGAATACCATAACTTTCATAAGATAGTAAGACCTACATTGTTCCAATTTGAAATGATACCCTGAAAATCAGTATCAGAGCATATTTGTTTGATATTTATAGTACATATATAAATATTCTCTGGCCTTTCATCCTAATCTTATGATTCAAAATTTATATAACAAGAAGTTGCTCATGGCCTTTAAAAATAAACTCGTATATAAAAGTTTTCTCTTACTAAGGAAGTACAATCTTAGAATATATTCATGTGTTTTTTTTTTTTTTGCTTTTTGTCTTCCTTTTTTCAATTAGTCTCTTTTTTTTTTTGTTCAAGCAAGATATTAAATATTTTCAGAAAGATACATGATCCTTGATAGACATTATGAGATAAAATAAAAAGGATATTAATCATTTTCAATGAGGAAGAAAGGCTAACATCGGGTTATTTGACAAATAATAAAAACTGTCAAAAGAAAGTAGTTTTTACCTTAATATGTGAATGAAAACTTTATTAAGTGTCATAAAAGCTCTCAAAAAGATCAAATCAGTTCTGACCAAATTGAAAAAGCTTAAAGGAATATTTTACTTTCAACAATAGTTCAGATAAAGAATATTTCTCAACCACGGTTAACACACAGTATTCGTAATGACACGTATACTAAGGATGTAAATATCAAATGAAGCTGCCCATATATTTTAAATAAATGAACTACACTTTGATATACTTCTAATCATCATTTTTCATTTTATATTGTGTTGATAAATTAAAGAAAAAAAATAAAAGCAATGGTTCATTTATCAAATAGTCATTTCAAGGATTACATCGTCTAAAAAATGTAACCTTCATCATCTCATTAACGTTCGGTAAACCAAATTTAGTGACATTTTTTTAATGGATGATGTGTTTTATTTCAGTTAGATTCATTTAAAATTGAGTTTTTCTTCCGTTATACTCAAAAAATATATGCAAGATCTAAAATATTTTCGGAAATCGTTCACTTTTTTCAAGAAAAAAACCTTTAATCAGAGGATATTTGTGAGTGAGGTAAATATTCACGCATCCTCAAACATTGTAGCATCCATTGTCAATTGCAAAAACACTTTGAAGACCTATAATTTATAGTCAAAATGCTTTTTTGCGTCTCATCATAATATTTTGTTTTAATGCAAATTGTTATAAATGTCAAAAGGAAATGAAAGTAAGGGATTCTGTGCCCACTTGAATGATGGGGACGATATTTTGCCTATTTTATCAATATATTTGAGCAGATAAATAAATAACTTTAAACTTCAAATATATATTAAGAAATTCGTAGATGCTTAAAAACTTTCTTGTATCAATTGGATAAATAAATAATTGTAGTCAGTCAAAGGTAAATAAAGTTTTACTTTGAATTATAAAATTATTTGATAAGTAAGATCGTATTACAAGATAAACGAGGTTGTTAATAAATTATATGTAAAACTGAAATAATCTGACATCTTGGCTCATAACTCAGTTGACAAAACACACACACACACAAAAAAAAAACCAATGGGTTATCATTATTTTATGTATAACTTTTTATAGCCTAAATTTTTTTATTGCTGAATAAACATACGTTCCACATATTTAGAACATAATTCTTAATTTATAAAGACTAGATAAGAATATGCATATTTATTCGGAAAATGTACGTATTTTATAGCACATATGGTGGGTAAATTTACAAAAAATCACTTTTTTTCTCAATTACTTCCAAATAAAATTTATGTGAAAGCTCTATATAAAAGACTCTGGCTACGCAAGGTTATTTTATAAATAAAAGATCGTTCAAAAGGAATATTAGCAATTAATAGCCAATATGTCTACAACTGTATCTGCTGAAAACAATTAATATTTGGCTCATAGTGTTTCCTTTTATCTTAAGTATACCGTTTTAACATAGAAGTTTCAAATACTTATTTTAGAGATTTAAAAGATACATAATAGATAAAGTGATATAAAAGTGGCAAAATTGATCAAATTATCTGTGAATGGCTACTTTAGCCAGTCTCAACTCAGACTTTACATGTCAAATATCAACCAAGAATCACTTATTACAAAAGTTGCGAGGTGTCGTCTCACTTAAAACAATATCAAGGTTATATCAAGAAAACGTAGCTTTTTATGATATAATTAGTTCATGTGGAATACAATAGATAGTCCTGGCCAGCTATTTTCTAGTTTTAAGATATAATAATAGATGATAAATTATCTTATCATCCACAAGTGTTGAACTAAAAATGGGATCTCCAAACAACCTTCAGATAACCACAAACATGACTGACTCTTTTATCAACAGCTTTTTTTTTTCTACTTGTGTTAATGAATTGTTGCTATCTGTGCATGAAGAATCAAAGTCCAGATATACAAAGAATTCAGGTATTAAATTCTCTTTAGTTGCAATCTCTAAAGTGGAGCATAAAAACTCTGAGAGTATAAATATGAAAACACATCGATATTTATAGTCATCATTATAAATTTAATGAATTCAAAGAGTGATTAATTTCAATATTAAAAAAATATTTTTAAATCAATTTTGAATGAGTTTATTAGGCATTATTTTTATTGGGGGGGGGGGGGTAATACATGATCTGATATCAATCCTTAAATTGTAATTATTAAAAATTTTAAATATGCTAATCTGCTAAAAAAGTCATGAAATATGCTCAAAGAAAAATTTAGATATATTTTAATTGTTTCTTAATCAATTGAAAAAAATAAATCAAAAATAATCATTGAAATTGTCAATAGAAATAAAATAATTGCATATACACGATTTGATAGTTGTAATTATGAAATGATTATTATATCAAAAATTTAATTTACTATGAAATAGTCTAATTAAAGAGAATTGGAACTCAATGACATTTATTATCATAACTTCAGTGAATATTTTCTTTTACTTGCCAGCAAATTGTAAAAGCAAAAAGTTAAATTATCAATTTAAATTCATTCAGCTTTCATAATAGTCATTAAAATGTCTATAATTAAAAATGATGGTCCCATAGACAAAAAAAAAACTCCTTATATTTTTACGAAACTAAACCTAACTGGTTTCAAAAATGTGTAACCCACAACGACTTATTTTAACAAATATTTTATCTTTTTTCATATATGTAGTTATTCTTATATCAACTTCCAAAATGGCTACAGAAAGTACATATACAGAAATTGGTATTTACTTTAAAACGTATTGATCATTAGTTTTTTGTTTCAAATCCGGTTATTTGATAATTTGATTTTATTCGATTTTTTGGGGAGTATTTTTTACATTTCTTAAAAGTTTAAGGAAACATTGTAGGTAGATAGAGAAAACCCAATAGTCTACAAGAAAGAAAACTATTCTTTGATCAATATAATGTTAATTTTATATATTAGTTTATATTTTATGTGAAATCATCCAATTCTGAGAAAATGCTATGTGAGTATCAAAAATCCTTTATATATAAATATATATAATACTATTTGTTTTTATTTGAATAACACCTTAATTTTGTATTAGTTTGAAAAAAAAGGAGCTCATTTAAAGCGTAATATTTGGTTGACATGTGTAATCTAATGATAAAAGTAAGTTTACACATATGTATATATTCAAGGATATGTTCTATACATATAAAAATATATTTTTGTAATAATCTATCCTTGATCTCATACATATTTTTTTCGATTTCTGTATTATCATTATTTGTTAACTCAAGTTAAAAATAATAATATGATAGTACAAGTATGTAGAGAAGTACAATAAACTTTTAATACATCAACATATCTTCCCTTTTAGTACTTTATTAAGATAAGAGTATAAAAATATACTTTTTTTATTTAAAAAATGAAAAGAAAAGAAACTTATTATAACAAGAATATAACATATGTTTCATCATGAGTAAATACAAATATTGTTTAGTATCTATTGTTATGTATAAAGTTATATTTTGATGTGCATGCAAATAACAAAAAATCCAAATTAAGTTACCTCATCACTAAAAACACCTTGAAGACAAAGCAATAGTACGAGGATTGTAATGACCAAATATAAAAAGTTCAAAAATAAGGATTGTTTGAGCACAACATAGTATTTCGAACAGAGTTCCATAATGTCCATGTTGTCCAAAATTGAAGTTATTCCACTTGACTCTACCAAATCCGACCTACAAAATAAATAAATATACACGAATAAATGAAATATTTAGTTGTGAAGAAATTTTTATATTTTAAAAATATTAGAAATTTTATATTTTATATAAAGGAATGGATATGAGGTAATATGATTGCGCCTTATATCAGTATTTTTGTCAATTATAAGGTCGCAAAAATTCTTACTACAGGGCCGTAGACAGTAATTTTTAGATAGAAGGGGGGGGGGGGGGCAGGAGGGCCTAGAATACTTAAAATCACGCTAACTTTTTTTATTTTTTTTGTATATTTTTTTGTTAAAAAAAATAACATAAATTCAGCTATTTTTATGATCAAAAGATCGAAATTCTTCCCTAAAAAATATGAATTTAAAAAAAATGAGAAATGTAAAAGGCAGCAAACTTGGTAAATTCCACCTGTGAAAGTTTGCTTATAAAAAAGATAGAAAATGTAGGTCTCTGTACAGTTGAGAAGCACTGTTTTAAACAGGATTGATAATTATTTTCTTTCATTTTTTTTAAAAGTGCATAAAATAATAAGTATTTTACATTATTTTTTATGTATATTCCTTAACAAACTTATTGAAAAAGGAAAACTTTGCTCTAAGTTCTCTAGAGAAAAAGAAAGAAGCTTTTTAATAATAAAACTTTCTACAACAAAAGTCATGAAACTTTTTATTTGTTTATATTTTTTGTATATTTCCATCCACATCAATTTGAACTTGGTAGTTTATAAACCAAAATAGTAATGTAATTATAAAGTTACAATTAAATGCAACTTTTTTGATCATCAAATTTAGTCCACACTAAACAATGGCTAAATAAACATGATGCTTGTATATATCGTAATCAGGATGGACAAATATTATTTGTGGGAAACATTTACCAAGAGGATATTTTTTTTTTAGATTATAATTAATATAATGATAAACCTTTGAAAAATGAGCTTATATCAAAAAAAAGAAAGTGTTTAAAAAAATCCATTATAAATAAATTTAATTTTTCTCTTGGTCAAATTTTGTTATGAAGAGTTAAGACATGGTTCAACTTATTCATGCATTGCTAACGTTACGTTAATAACTTAATCAATTGCCATACTTTACCTACAGGGGAGCTAACAAAAAGTAAAATTACTTTTCATAAAAGTATAGAAACAACAAGAATGAAGATGCCATAAAAATACAAATTTGAATTTAATTAAATTAAAACTTTATTAAACAATATTTAAGGAAAAATTATTTTTCATTTTCTTCAAAATAAACTTTTATAAAAATACTTTTTTTTTCACCATGAACCATCCTTTTCCCTACTCTTGATGAGCGCCATAGACGTTTATGAAATTATTAACAAATTTATTGCTCAAGGAGCTTATTTTGTGCAATTTTGTTTTTTGTATACAAATTTTATATTATTTTGAAGTCACAACATCAATTCACTACTTTTTTCTCTTTTAGTTTATGACAGATGTTTGATAAAAAATATGTTAAGTATACCACTATGAACAAAAACTAACGGGAAACTTGAACATAATTTTTTTGGGATTATGGTAAGAATAAATATTTTTTGTTTTTAAATTAATATTACTATCACTGACATCTGTGCCAAATTACACATCAAAGTATTCATTAGTCTTTGAGATACACGTCCTTTTATGAACAGATAAAATTGAATTTTTCGTTTTTTAAAATGTCTAATATAGAAATCAAAAAAGTTTAAATGAATATTTCAGACTGTATTCTTTTGAAAGTTTGATAAAATGTGGTTTATTTCTAGAGATACATAACCTATTACTTAAGAATATAATTATCTGATATTTAACTTTAATAGCATATCTAAACTCAGCAGTTATTATTCTGTAACTATTGACTTAATAAAATTGTTGTTACTGTTGTGAAAATTGGAAAAAACAAGAAGGGTGATGAAATGAATTTTGATGATTAAATAAATAAAAAATGATTCCCGCTATTTTTTGCTCATAGTGGTATATCCTATTGAAAAGAAATGATGAAAACTACACAATAAATGTCAAAAGTAAGAAAAAAAATATTTACTCTTTCATAACTAAACAAAATATTGAGGGAAAAAATCAGTATAAAATTAATATATAAGACATTTCAATGCACTTTCCTCATGAATGCATACACAGTATAAATACTAAATGCATTTTTTAAACTTAAACTATAAGTTTTGAACAAAAACTAAGATTAATAATTATTATTTTCATACCAACTACGACTTTCTAAGTTTAATAATAAAACCATCAAAAATAGAAAACTATTTTTTAAATAAACCTCTAACAATAACAAAAAAAAGTGATAGCAAATTCCACGAATAAATTAAGTATATTTTTTTTTTAGAAATGTGTGATTTCTTCATACATAGTATGAATGTTTTTGTAGTAAGTTTTGTTTGGATGTGCTCCAATTCATTGATAATGTTTCTGGTTGTCTTATTTTCATACATATTAGGTCTATATCTATGAAGTGAGACTTTCAGCTATTAGGCAACAGATGTCGTTAGGAGTATTTTTAAACCATCCCAAATGTCTTTTGTCTGTCATCTGGCAACAATATTCAGTTCATTGTTAGTGAAGTTTCATTCAACAACGAAATTTTGTTCGTTCTTAAAAATGTTGAATTTCGTGACTTCAAACTACGAGTTGCGGACTTCGTTGATTTTCTGTTATCATTTGAAGAAAAACGCTTCTGAAACACATCAAATGATTGTAGAAGCTTAAGGTAGATATTCTCTAAGTAGATCACAGTGTGGTCTGCCTGGCCACAACACAAAAACATCTACAAAACCAGAGTGCTTCGGACGCAAGGTAATGCTGTGTGCTTATGGGATCGGTGTGGTATGATTTAGTACGAGCTGTTAAAATCCGGTGAAACAGTAGACAATGTACGTTATCAACGTCAATTAGCCGATTTGAACAGCGTTATATGCCAAAAATGCTCAGAATATTCCAATCGGCGTCACCAAGTAATTTTTTTTGATGACAATACACTGCAACATCGAACAAGATTAACGCAGGAATTGGTGGATACGTACGATTGGGAACCGTTGGTGTATGCAGCTTACTCACCAGACTTGTCGTCATCAGAATATTACTTTTTTGTATCGATGGGTCAGTCATTAATAGAACAGCGCCTCAATGCTCACACAGAAGCCAAAAAAAAGGCTCGATGATTGGTTTGCAACCAAAGACGTCCAATTTTTTTGATGCAACATCCACAAATTGCCTGAGAGATTGGAAAAATGTGTGACTAGCTTTGGCTATTATTTTGAGGATCAATTTTTTCCACCATTTTTACGCAACAAACGTTAGAAATTGAAAAATAATGATATATGATTTTACAGCTTCATAATGGAATAAGTTATATGTCGATACGTTAATTACATTATTGGCTATACACATCCTTGTATAGTTAATTTGTACCCCAGAAAATTTATTTTCTGATTTGACAAAATGTTTGAATGATAAATTAATATTATATTATTAAAGTTGAACGTATACAACTTGACACTAAAACATACTAATTAAATCTTTAATAGTTATATTAAATTTGGACATTATTTTTTTTGTTTACTGTACATAATTTGTACTTTTTTGTTTTCTTTCTTTTTAGATAATTAACTCTATAACAGTTAATAATAAATATAGAATTTGAAATATTTTCGAAAATGTCAAATTTTGTTAACTCAGTTAATTATATGGCTATTTTATTTATGATACACAAATTTCATTATATTTATGTATTGAAATTATTTGAAAAATACTAAACTTAGAACATCATAACCTAAGTCCATTCAACATGAAAGTAACATTCAGAACGATAATAATTGATTTTTCCATGGTATTTATTAAGCTTATATATGTACATACAAATAATAATATGTTTATAGTATAAATAACATCTTGTTATTCCTTGTCATTATTTGTTATTACATTGTCAGTAATATTTCTTGTGCTAGGAGGGAGGTATATTTATAATCTATGAGAATAAGAAAATGAAGACATACGATCATGTGTAGATACACGCTATAGAATTCCATCTCTTTTTTTTTTTTTTTCTAGTAAGATTCTAACTTATGAAAAAAAGTGTACAAGTAAGTAAGTAAGGAAAGAGGCTATAGAGTGTTTAAGAAAAAATACAAGATTTGAGTATGAGTAATATCGTTATTAGAGCATTTTGATTGACGTCACAGATAGCATAATACTTATAGGCAATGCTCATGTTGTTTGTATGACTATGTATGTAGAATAAAATTAAATCAATTGTACAAATTTTCAAAAACTCAAATGGCTTTAAATTTCTTTTTTTTAAAAACAGAAGAACTGTAGAGAAGACAAAATGATATTTAAGAAAAATAGTGATAATTTAAAATAATCGAATTAATAGCAGGTGGTAAAAATCCTTATGAAATAGCTACACTTTTATAAACAGGTTTGTTTTGGGTCAATTAAGGATCAGAAAAGTTTATATATATATATAAAGAAAGATATTTGATTTACTGTAAAAGTTTAAATCTTTGTTCTTGTCAGTTCTATTGTGACTTTCAAATATGAGTATTAACTCTTTATTTTCGTAAATTTTAAAGAAACAAGGGCTTTGATCTTATAAGATCAAAGACACAATTACACAATGATGACGTCATCTGAAAATCCTCCATTTTATTATTATTATAATACAATGTTTTACAATCAAATTTTATAAACATAGAGTACATGTCCAAATATGTAATGTTGTATACTTTTTAAATTTTGATCTTATATGTAAAAGAAATGTCTACTTATTAGAAGCAGACATTGAAATAATGTTTTTATTTTGTTTTTAAGGAGAGAGGGAACTCTAAAGAAAGCATAAAATATGTAATGAGTATTTATCGACCCAACAGCCTCAAGTTTGAAATAATGACGTTTATTGTTAATTTTGTTTTACGTTTTTTGAGAGTGAAGAGGATTTAAAATTCCCACATATTTATCCATACTAAAACATAATTCTTTAGAAAGCTAGATTAGTGTGACAAAATAAATATGCGCATCAATCCAAAACGATAATCAGACTAGATAAATTAATCATGATCATGTCTAAATCAATGACTTTTGAAAACACCACTCCTATTTTGAAAAAAAGTTTTCTAAAAGTTAACATACAATGTAATAAAAATTACCATAAGGATTGAAGCAATAAACCATATAAAAAAGTGTGCAAACAATGTACATTGCTTTCTATTTAATGTTTTTAAAAGATGACTAAAATGAATTGATTTGATGGATATGTTGTGTATATGTTGAGACTTGTAAAAGCAAATTATACAATGCACAATTTCTCGAACCCCTTGCTTAATAGGACATATTATAACATGAGTCATTTTAATTATCAAATTATCATTTCAGTTTGATCTAAAAATTACTCATTTTTTGAGTAAAAGAACTATTGTCCCTTGAATTAATTAATTATCTAACGTGTCATAATGTACATATCATCAATTATTAATTTGAAAAGTCAATACAACATTAATAATAAATCAACCATTTAGTGAATTTTCAATCATTGCATTTTTTCTTCACTTAGAATTTTTCAACAGTTGAAATTTGGTTAAAAAAATGAATATGATTATGATAAGTTTTTTTTAAAAAATACAACTACATTGAATTAAAATTTTAACTATTATATTATGAGAAATATATTTTGTATTTTTTGTATGTTTTTTCATAAAAATAAAAAAAAAAAAAAATTTATATATTCTTTTAACTAATTCATAAGATTAGTTAACAGTAGTAATAATTAAACAAGTCATTAAATAAACTGATCAAGGGTCGAATATGAAATAATTTCCAATTTAAAAAAGTTACTTAATATTATAATATATAACAAACAACATACCAAACATCATGAGCCATCAAACTTGCTTTATATAAAATATCTTTTAATTCCAGTTTTATACATATAACAAATAATCAACTTAATAGTTACGTTCTTTGATAATTTTTATAATCTAATATTTTTTGTTTTACTGATTGTTGAAGTACTGATAAAAAATCAGAATAAAACTTTCTCTTATCTGGTAACAAGGTTTTGAAGCACTTAGTATCCCTTTAAAAACTAGAAAAGCAAAAATATGGTTGGAATTCAAAGATTATTGAGTAATAGTAATAGTATAAATTACTACTTCATCACTATTTTTAATATTTAGTATTTGTATTTTAAACATCTGGCTTTTTTTAAATATATTCTTATTTTATTATTGGACATATGCACATTTATTTATGCAAAATAAAAAATTGCAAATAAAAAAAAAACTATTTAATATTATTATAAGTTTTCCATTATTTCAATCTTCAAAAATTATAGAATATCAATGCATTAAAAAGTATTAAACTATTTCCAATGACAGATTTTGCATGATGGAATATACAAAATATATGATTAAAATAATATATTATAAGTATAGTATGAAGGGTCATTATACAAAATGTTATGAATATGTATGTATGTATGCATATATAGAATTGAACAAAAGAACAATGGATTTGTTGTTTGCAAGGGTTGTTTGGTTGTTGGAAAACAAAACAATCATTTATAAAATATATTTATATTTTAAAATAAATGAATAAAACTAAAAATCTACAAAAAGCAAAAAGTTTTGAAGCACAATTTTAACTAATTATACTATATAGAGAGACTTTTACGATACCTAAAATTATGAATATATTTAGTGAGCTCTCAAATGTACTTTCGTTTACAAATATAGGGTTAAAATGAATTAAACATGATATTTTATGATATGCATTAATTTTTATACTACAATTTGAAAAAAATAAAAAAATAAGTATGCATTTTATAAGGTAAAAGAATATTTAATAACAATATTTTTGTTATTAACAACACCTTCGTATCCCCATTATTAGGGATAAAAATGTATATATTGTGTACAAAAAATGAACTAATGGAAAAAACCATTTGTTCATTTTTTTACACTTGATCAGTTCTCATAATGATTTTCGACAAAAAGTCAATAATAACTCTGATGAATTTGTGTATCGGATATCGTAATCTCTTGTCCCTTAGTTTCGGTGTTTTGAGTATTATACATTATGTTGACTTTAAAAAAATTACTACATATATTCAACAGCTAACTACCATATACTAACATTTCTTTTTGAAGGAATAATTGTAAGATACAATGAATATTTGATCTTTTGTTATGAAGGTATGTGCTTAACTATGCTATCTATTTTGTTGACATGGTTAACTCTCAGCTGGGAATACGTCTATGTACCTTTTTACGAATAAATTGATAACAATAGTCTGTCAATTAGTATTTAATTGATTAACTATTTTCGTGCCTACGTAATTCGATAGAATCAACGATATTCATTTGATTGAAATAAATGTAAAGTTGGTTTTTATTATTCAAATCATTAAGATTCTGAATGTTTTTTCAAACAAAATTCGTTAGTTAGTTTTTTTGTTTTTTTATTCTTTTTAGTGAATTATTTTAATAAAAATAATGAAGTAAAAAATTTTATATGTATGAAATTAAGTTTTTTTTATGATGAAACTCTTTAAATGAAATGAAAAGATATCAACAAGAAGAATTGCATCTTATACTTTTAAATAAATAACTTTGTACTTTTTTTAATGAAGAAAAGACAATTTATTTCTCTCATTATAAATAATGTTTTTTATTATTTTATTTTGAATATATAATATAAGTGTCACATAAAAACTTGAGTAGAAAGAAACAACAAGACAACATTTACATATATATAAAAATACAGCTGAATAAAATTAAATTTTATTAATATGCATACCTTGACTCTGAAACGATACTTTTCTTTGCATGATAACTTCGATTTCCTTTAAATTCATAACTAAGTTCATTTTCATTGAAAGTAGAATGTGTATCTGTCTCAGACTCCATTGCTTTAAGAGTTCCTAAATTATTGTCCCCATTTTGTAACTGAATGATGATTTCTTCATCAACCACTTGTTTGCTTCGATTTTGAATAATGTCCTCACTCATATTGATTGAGGCTCCTTTCTTCTTTTATACGATGGATTAGGATTCTGAAATAAATAACAATTTATTCTTTTTGAATATGATATTAATATATTATATATATATATATATATATATATATATATATATATATATATATATATATATATATATATATATATATATATATATATATATATATGTAAATAGTTACAATACATTTTGTAAAATTATATTTATAAAATACAATTTATAAATATTTGAACATTTTCTTACTGAGAGAAAAAGGACTTGAGTATTTAAATCTCTTCTTTTTTTTTTTTTCAATTTCTATAACAAAAAAACCCTTTTTAGAAAAAAATAAATAAAAAAGTTATTATAAAATCTACAAAAATAGACTATGAGCTTTTAAATTTCCTCATATTATTTCCATAAAGACCTTTGTTTTTATTCATTTGAATATTTTCAAAACATTTAATATGTTTTTTTATATTTATTGATTTTATTCTAATCATTTTTTATTTGCATTATATATTATTTATAATATTTATGTCACTACAAAAAAAATTTATTTGCAAAAGAAAAAAAAAGTTATAAGATTACTTGATAAATTAATGATGATTTTGTAGACTTGAAGAAATGCCTTAAAGATTTTTTTTGTTTTTACAAAGAAAAAAATTATGCATTGTCAGTATATGTAAAATGTATTTTGTATAACTTTATAATCAAAAATATCAAATTATTTTTTATTCCTTCATAAAAACCATTAAAATTTTATTTATAATAAACTATTTTAAATCATTCCAAAAATATTTTCAATACTGTTCTAGCAAAATTCAAATTAAGAAATCCATTGAGTATAGCATTTGCAAATTTTAGCAATTCAATGATCTTTTTAACAAGTATTATATTGCAAAAATAGAACACTATTCCAAAATAAAACTATTTGAAGAGATAAATGAAATTACAAATGTCATATTATGTTCAAACATAGGAAATTTTTACAGACAAAAAAAATAAGAAAAAACTGATTTAAATCGGTAATCCTTATCATTGTACTTTGTTAAGTTTTACAATAGACACTTTGAGAGCGTAGAAAACATTTTTGTTCTCACAAATACAAAAATAAAATACAAAATATCTCAAGAGTTATATTTCTAATGAATTTTATATGGGTTTCAATGGGACGCACTTTAAAAAACATTTTATTACGAATAATGCAGTCTAAATAAATATGTAAAATGATAGTTTTGAATATTTTAATAGCCTGTACAAATAGTGGTTGAATCATGACATATTCCATAAATACTTAATATATTTTTTTGTTCAGTGTGACAAAATGGAGGTGTCCAATAAGGAAATTTATCTCATTGCATGATTAAAAATACATTATTATTTTGTTAAACTGTATAATTGAATAACACTTGTATCAAATATGTGCATTCAATTAGACTTTTTTTAAAGTGATGCCTTATTTTCTTCATATTTTTCAATAGAACTCATTCTCTGAACTTAAATAATGCAAAATTGAAATACAGCAAAGAAATATTCTATATAAATATCATGAAAATGTTTTTTTCCGTACATGATTTTCACAAAATATGTATATACACAGTTTTATTTTGTTGATTCATTATAAATAAATAATCTCACGGCCTACCGATAGGATAAATATTTATTTTGATCGTAGGGAGGAAGGGATACATTCTTTTTCTACCTCCAGACTTCAGATTGAAATTACAAATATAAATTTCATGACCAGATATCATGGAATTCCTTACTTAGGAACCATTTTTCCAAGAAATATATCCATTAGAAGATATTAAATTTCGAGACATTTTAGTTTAGTTTACACAAAAGCTTATGGAGAATTGAGTTATTATACCAAAAGGAGGAACGAAATATCTAGTTTTAGGCTATGATTTTATATATATATATATATATATATATATATATGTATATGTATTATATAATATTCTATTTTTGGGGATTTTTGTTTTTTTGAGTGCACTGTGATAGTTTTTGCTCGAGGGCATCAAGAATATGCTATCTACAAAATTACAGATCCTTACTTTTAATGATAAAAAAAGACATTTAGGGATCAGTATTGGTCATTTTCAGATTGTAAAACTATAAACAAATTATTATTGTCATATTATTTTATTTTATTGATCAACGACAAAAAGCTGCACCTTGACTTCAAAAACGTAAGATGTCTGAGATGGGCTCAAAGAATATGTAGCTTTAAATGATGACGTCAAATATGATATTTTCAATTCTTTGTTTCCCATTTTGTTTTACTCTAAATTTGATAGAATATGATCTATAAAATAATATGACAACAATAATTCCCTCATTGTTTTAAGCTTGGAACAGTAAAACACGTTTGCAAATAGTTAATTTTGAACAAAAAAGAACCTTTTTTCAAAGATCTGAAATTATACAGATGGTATTTTCTTGATGGTTTTCATCAGAAAATAACCTTTTGCAGTCAAAAAAGCTACTAATTCAAAAAAAAAAATAAACAAAAATAAACATAGCCTCAAACCACATTAATACTCTTTTAAAAATTATTTATGTATACTAAAAGCGTGAGGACTTGAATTTAAGGTCCGGAAACCTCAAAAAAAAACAAAAACATTCTGACTTAATGGGATATGAATGAGTAATTTTTTAACACCTTCAAGTCTAGAAAACTAATTATAGACTCTTTAATTAAAGAGCAGACTACAAATTAAAGGACTTTTACTGTCACTTCAATTTGTTCATTAATATGGCAGACATTGATATTTTTGAATTAAAAAAAAATATGTAAGATGAAGTAATAGAGTGGAAACATCAATTACAAAAGTTATAAAAATCTATCATGACTCTTGATATTTTCTACAAATTTGCTTCTACTTTTATGTTTATTTTTTGTACAAAACCCTTACTTTAAAGAAATGACAGAAGCAAGATAAGATTTGAAGAGACTGAGATCAAAGTCATCAAAAATTGGCTTTGAAATCAAAACTGATCTCAAAAACTTCATCCTTTATATAAATCAAAATATTACAAAACTTAAATGCAGTTGTTTAAATATTGACATAAATCTTACCTCATATTGTTAGTCAATAATAAAACGACAAACTAGTTGAGAGTAAGCAAAAAAAAACACTCTATAAGAATATATATATAAAAATTAAGTTGATTTATTGAAGAGAATATAATATATTTTCTATTCAATATTTTCTTAAATTTCAACTAAGGACAAATGGATCTCTTTGTGCTGAGGATAATGATAAGCAACTGGTGTTGAATGAAAAATAGGGAGCTTTTTACATTTTTTCTTTTTTTGATCATTACTTGAATGTATATATGTGTATGTTGCTTTCTATATATGAAAAAGGTTAAAAATATCGTCTATTTTTTTTTTTAATGTTGGAGAAGCGCTTCGTGCTAAAGGGAGCTTTTTTTTTTTTCCTTCCCTCGATTGTTTGTGTCTATTATTCATAATATATATATATATATATATGTTTTGTATAATATGTAAAAAGAACTAACTCTCTGCTATATTTTCTCTCAATTTTTTATTTTTTTGTATTTCGTCAATTTGAGCGCACCCTTTTCAGCATACCTTTATATTTTTGCGTATTGATGGGACAATGAAGTCATGTATAAGAGTATCTCAAACCATTTTATCTCCTATAAAGAGTGTACTTATTGTTAAATTATCTTCTTTTTTAAAAAAACTAATTCAACAAGTTTTAAATTAACTTTTTAATTGAATATCTCATATAATAAATAAATATTTTTGTTTTTTTAATGACGCTAAACAAAATAAGAGCTTTTAAAGAACTTTAAAGTATTTAGATCATCAAATGCTTTTAAATTAGAATGAATGAGTAAATAAAATAAGCTCGTAATGAGTGTTTGTTTATTGACGATCAAAAATAAAATCCGTCAAAATGAGGTTAATGAAAATGTATTTTTGTACAACATATAGGCTTTTAAATTGAAGGAAACATTTGTTTTTCTCATAATGTCCTTTTGTAATTACTTTATTCGTATTTATGAAGCTTTTTGACTCATGTCTCCTCCCTTAGGTAGTATTTGAACATCTGTGCCATTCTTATTTCTTTTAAAAAAAAATAAAAATTGAGGGATTCTTTAAGTGACTAACTTATATATTGTTGACTTTCTAATAAAAATCCTTCTGAATCAATTTGAATTTATTCCATACTCTCTATTAAAGTTCGGTTTGCAACTCGACTTTAGAAGCAGCGTCGATTCACAAAGCTTCACACAACATCATCAGACTCACTTACATCGGTAATAATTATGCTTACGTTCACGTGTCTCCTGGATCTAAGCAGTCGACCGTAATCTCATTTCTTTTCTCATCCATAAACAGCTACAACGATGTAGTCGATCCTATGTACAAATATTCATTACAGGTGCATCAACTTCTTTAGGTGCTTAAATTGTAAGCCTCATGACGCTAACAGAAGCTTCTCTTCATATGGCTTTGTAACGCAACGCCCCCCTCTCCTTTCCTAATAATATAAGTTCACCTTAAGGCATGTGATAGTTTGAGAAGCACTGCTTGTTAGATACATTACAAAATATATACATATTATGTGTATTATATATATATTCAGATATTAAAAAAAAATATTTGATACAAGGGTTTCCATTTGTTCTACTATTACAGACATAAGTATATACACTAAGTAAATATATAGATATAATCACACAAAGCTATAATAACATTTTATGCAAGGAATGTATTGCAAAAAAAAGGCGTTTTATTTAAAATGAACAAAAATAGTAATAATAAAAGTTTATTTTTAAACTACTTATTAAACACGCACGTTTCTACATATTCAAAACAAATGTTACACATAAACATATTGTAATATGTACGTACATTTTTATAAAAACATAAATAACTTCATGCAAGCTTGTCTAGAATGTGGATCACGTATCATGAGTATTTTTTATTTATTTTTTTACTTCTGTAGATTGTGGTTCTACAAGAGAAATGAGTAGAAAAGATTCTTTGCATATCAATATGTAGTTATTAAGATTTGGATTTTTATCGTAAACTTTTATTCAGTAACTTAAATTTTAAAATAGCAGACATATGTATTTATTTGATAAGTTAAGGTTTTAACATTAATTTTTTTTTTGTTTTATGAAGGGCTCTATAAAGTAATGCTCTATACAAAAATTTATAAGCAATTTATATTTCCTTTATTCTATGATATTTCATTTTGTTCCTCTTTTTGGCCCCCAATGGGTAAAAATACACCTAAAAAAATATTTGAAAATTTTTTTTTAAATATGTTAGTATTTAAAAATTTTGAGGGTTTTATTTTTTTCAAAAAAATATTTATCCAACTTTTTGATTTTCTCTCTCTCTCTAAATTGAAAAAAAAGTAATTTTTAAATGATACAACTCTACTTAAAATAAAAATGTATCTTTTTCTATAACATAGTTATTAAAAATAAGAGTGGATGGAACATAGACTGTTAGCTGATTTTTATAATTTATTTTTAATTACAAATGAATTGATATTCATAGTCTATCATGCAAGATGCAGAATATATGTAGGTATCATCAATGAAATTTTTTTCTAGAAGACTGCTTTGGTAAGATAACACCACCGGCAGTATAAGTATAAAATATTTATTTAAGTGTGTACATATTATTACTCAGTGCAAAAAAACTAAATCGTTTAAAATAAAAGCAAGAATAAAGTTTTTTTCTCCCTCAATAAATTCAGAAGGTGCTGATTTAATCAATATAAATGCAAACACACAGTAGATTAGGACTAAACCCTATTAGCATAAAGTAAATAGGTTTATTTGTATTGTATCATATTTCGAAGAAAAAGGCAATGTGATGTTTTCATAAACTTAGTATATTATCAAAATGTCCGAATACCAAACACTCCATCCAGACTTTAAAAAAAGCAATATTTAGTGGTATGGAATCAGAGAAGGAAATAGCCCCATGCTAAAGCAGATGATAGTGAAAATCACAACAAAAAAAAGTTGCAGTAGTAGTAAATGAAACATACATTTAAAGAGAATTGCTGAGATTCAACTGAGACGTATGTATTTCAATAGAAAGAAATACTTTCTGGAGAGAGAGTTCAATTTAGGTAACAAAAAAACTACTAGTGACCCATAATTATGTGAAGCTTTAGCTAAACTCAAGAAATCAGTTGAGGATATCAAATGATAGAGAAATCTCCTTCATGGAATTATAAAAAACCAAAGCGAGACATAGTAATATGTAGGTAAGTCTCAGATCCATTTGATGAAAGTGGGAACTGAGATAAAAACCCTCTCAAACTAGGTTATTATGGAGAAAATATGTGAGTTAATTCTCTAGATATGCACTTATAGGGCGGTTCAAGTTGATTTTGAGTAGGAGAGCATATTTTGAAGATTGGTATTTTTTTGGCAACTGCAAGAAAAGTACTTGTTTCATATTTTGTAATATTGCATTTTTATAGAAAAGTAATTTTACATTTGCAAATTTTACCATTTATTTTCATAGTAAATACTAATTAATTTCTTCATTATGCTTCTTATACTATTTAGGGTTACCAATTATAGTGCTTCTACAGATATAAACATTGAGGGCGCTCCCACTATATTGTCGTTGTCTCTATCATCATTTTTTATAAAACAAAGGATTTATGGTTTTGTAGCATAATTTTGCAAATTTTAATGAACTAATCAATGACTGAGAAAATAAAATTAAATTAAAAGTGGATTTAATAGCTATTAAAAAGTGGTACTTCTGTATATGAAATGTATTTCAAATGAGATGTTAATTACTCGATCAAAAATCCATCAGAAATCTAAGACTCACAGAAGAGTTAGAAAAATGGAAACGCGCAGAAGGATTATGAAATACGCTGAAATCTTTCTGCACACTACTATTTCAGTTTATTGCATTTGTTTTTTAGTAGTTCTACCGTGTGATTTGGTTTCTATCGAATTTTTGCTCTAAATTGAATGAAAATTTAAATATTTAGAAGTACGATTTCTTCTTAGTTAAGGATTCTTATCAGGCGCTTGACATCTTCTTTGGAAGCTGTGGGGCTCAGCTCTTGAATGCATTCCTTATTAATCTATTTCATGTAATATTCAAATAGTTATTTAAGTACAAAGGATTTGGCCGATTTTTGGGCCTACTCCCGTCCCCTACGCCCCTAGAAGTCTCTTTAGGTAAAAGAAAAAAAGAATGGAATTGGAATTTGTATTAAATACACAAGCGGATCGTTATTTTTGAATGAACAAAATAAGTATCCTTCTAGGCTTAAATTGAATTTGATGTTGGATAATGGGACAAATTGGCTCAAGTAGTAGGGTTCTATTTCTCTAAAACCGTCGGACTCTTGAAAAAAAAAATTACATATTTGAAATCAGCGTACAAAACTAAATAACTTTTATTATACTTATACCTCTTAGAATTTTTGACTGATGACCAGTGTTTTATTTTATGGAAATAAAAACTAAATACATCGATATTTTCCTTTTTTTATTTTCATATTCAAAATTATATTGACACGTCCCATATTTTGAATAGCATTAAATCATTTTTAATTTAAATGTCTCAATATAATATGTGAGAAAGACTGAAACTGTGTTAATATATGTTAAAAAATGTTTTTTTTTTCAATAATTTCTAAAGTTATTTACAACTAATAAATATCTTTAATTGTTCCATGGCATTTTAGAGTCAAAAAATCACTATTCATTTTCATTCAAATACATGTTGATATTGTAAGCACGTACATACAAACATACCTTACATAAATTGAAAAAACAAATAATTCATTTACTTTTCTCTGAAAGGTTTGTGAAACTTTTTCTGCAAAGAAATTCTTATTCATTATTATAGAAAAAGTTAGAAAGAAATCTCTATAATTGATGCTATGTAATACTCAAGTATTGATGCAAAAAGTTTTTTTATATATATTTCATCTGTGCATTGTATACATATATGTACTGTATAAATTATACATAGAACTACACACCTACATTATTTATATGATATCAATGTTGCAAACTTTAGTGTCATAAAAAGGTACAAGATTTTTTCTTTTACTTTTTTGAGGTGTTTACCTTGATGGGGAATGCATATTCTTACATCAATAAAAGTTTCATATGAATACATAGATAGAGTTTTTTACTATTTTTTATATATACATATAATATGTAAATATCTATGGTTACATTTCATAGAGTCTTCTGTTTGTGTAGGCAACTTCTTTTTTTTTTTTGCTGGAAGGTATAAAAAAACGCTCTTTGCAAATTTGAAGGTCCCTTATCCTATTTTTACCAAGAAACTGGCACTTTAAGGATGAAAAAAATGTGCAACTTTGCATTTAAAAAAAAACAAAACACTCTTTTAGACGTATTGTACCGTTTTAAATTGAAAGTTCTGATCAAAGCTATATCATCTAATGGTTGCCCAAAATTAACATACAGTGTACTTTAACTTCAAAAATCTAAGTTTTTAAAAAGTTTTGAATGTTAATATTAAATATTTCAACCATTTCTTGCTTTCTTATTTTAATCAAGTAAGTGGATTTTTGCTTTAAGACACCTTAAACAAAATTTAAGTCAAATATTCCCCTGTTGTCTAATATTTTTACCATTTACAATGTTTTCTGTACATTTTTTCTGGGCTAAAGTCCGTTTCAGGTTGTAGTGAATATACGGCTAACAATACCTTGTAGAAACACAAACTATACGTCACTTTTGCTCAAACACCAAAATGTTTAATAATGGTTTATAGACTTGTAATTTACGAGAATTTTTATTTGTACAGATGTCATTTATTAAACCACCCATTCGAACCAATAACTATTTGATCTTCGTCAACTAAAAAGAAAATTTGTACTTAGGAAGTGTCTAATTGAGCCTCATTTTAAAAGTGCTTGATTTGTCAATAAAAATCATCTTTAGTATAAACAAATTATGTATAGAGTAGTTCTTACATGTAAAAAAAATATTTATAAATGTCAAAATTACTTTCAATTAGAGAATAAGGGAGCATGTTTGCTTATTAAAATTTACAAACACTTTAGTGTAACGTTAATTGAAATCAAATTATTCTTTACGTATCTTTGTCCAAGATAACTCTCATTTAAAACTCATAATTATTTTTCCTAAATCATCAATATTTATACTTTTTGATTTTAAATTAAGTTTAGTTGCAAAAAGGAGCTCCTTGCCATTCTTTTATTGCTTAATGTACTACAAAAGAATTGGTAACACAGACATCAATCATACTGAAAAATAAAGCCCCTTGAAGAATTGATTTTATTGGAAATATATGTTGCCATGTCTATCAAGGATAAAGATTTAAAAGATATTACTATATATTTGTGAATGGCACTAGAATTGAATAGCTTTTCTTATAAGATATTATTGCATTGTGAAGGACAGCCAGATTAAAATGTTGGCTTCTCATACAAAGAACATTGTCAAACTATGATTGACAAATAGTTAAATATGTTTTTATTTTACCAGTTATACTTGAATTTACACAACTTACAAATAAATTAATAATGTAAGAATTGCATACATGTATAATTGTCAATTTAATTAGTTCCTATTAAATTGAGCATATGTACATCAAATTACATTTATGAAAATAACACGATTATAGTTGTTAAAACAATTTAAATTTCTTAGTAAAGTATTTTACGTGTCTATACATAGCTAAGTTATTATATAAAGTAATAACATGTGCATAAGGGCCCTTTTTAATTTATGAAAGTAATTATTTTTTTATTGGAATGCAATGAGTTGTTATATAAAAAAATTATGATGAAGGTAATTATTTTCTTACAATATTATTAAGAAACTTAATCAACATTAAAAATATATGCACTAATTTCTGTGATGCACAAAATAATGATATAATAGAATAAATGGTTTCTAGTTATAGTTATGGATTGAGTATATTCTTGAGAAGACAGAGTATTAATACAAAGTAATTACACATACATTGAGGAAGAAAATAAAACTATATAAGTTTGACGTGTATATCCTTGTAATAAATGAACTTTTTTTTAGAAGTAAATGATAATTTTTTCAAGTTCTCTAAAAAAAAAAGAGAGAAATAATTCCTAACATTTATAACAATTAAAAAATGTACATTAATTTGTCAATATTTAACTATCGAAACCTCTAAAGGTTCATTGATGAACATCAAGTGCAATATCATTGTATTTTAAATTACCTTAATTTATGTTTAAATCCACTTTAGACAGGACTTTTCAAATCTTGCATGTCCTTTCCATCTCATTCGCTATTTTAATCAAAGAGTATCATCTCCATAGTTAACTGTTAAGTTAACATAACAATACAAAAAAATAACAAAAAAAGGCTCAGAGTTATGAGTTTTGAGATCCATTGTTAAGGGTCTCATCTCAACGTCTCAAACTTTCAGGCAAATTTTAATTTCAAGTCCTTCAAAGTCTTGTTCTCCGTGTCAAAACTCTAACCAAAGCCATAAAATGTCAAAATCATTTGATCTTCTACTTGCTCTTGACCTCTCAAAGTTTTGTCCACAATACTCATAGAAACATTCACAGCCTGGAGTTTTTCAAATTAACAGTTTAGATAGTAATACATATATGATTAACAATAACAAAAAATAACACAACACTGACTTCATATTCAAGGACGTCCACAGGGGGGGGGGGGGGGGGTTAAAGCTTTTAAAAAATATATATTTTATTATATCTACAAAGTAATGCATTTTATGAGCAAAAAAAAAATGAAAATTGTCTTTTATACAAATAATAAAAAATAGTCTTTTTATGAAAAAAAGAAAAAGAAAAAAAAGACAAGAGTAGAAATTGATCTTTATAGAAAAAAACAATAATGAGAATAGTCTTTTATATAAAAAACAACAACTAAAGACAAGAATGAAAATAATCCTTTAAAAGAAAGGAAAAAAAGAAATATATTGCCTCAAATGGTTTTTTTGTACGACACTATCTAATCAATGAATGTCTTGAGGATTAGTTTAAGTAATTAATGGAATTTTTGAGCTGACCAACTCCCACACTTTCTCAATTCAAAACTTCTAGTTATTATATCTTTTAATATTTCCATCAAAAATAGGAAAAGAAAACAAAATGACACAAATTTATATTAGCTATACAATTACGTTATTCTCCCAAATTATAAATTCCTTTTTGAGCAGTAAGAATCTTCACATATTAATAATATTTAATTCGAGTTAGGGGGATCAATGTTTATAAGCCCCATGCACAGTAAGAATAGGCATTTACGCAACAAATAGAAAATGTCTACTCTATTGATGTTGTTGGGATACGAATGATATACTTTGAGCTTACTAAATCAACTTTGAAGACGACACTAATAAGGAATGAGAGTAAAGATTATTTACTTATTATTATTTATTAATAGGATACTGGTGTGAGGATCGTATTACAACTCTACTAATCCATTGGTTACAATGCATCATCTTAAATCCATTTGGTCTGAATTTTACTTTTCATTGAGAGCAATTGCACTATAGTATATGAGACACATAGATGTTTAAAACTACACAAAATATAAACATTTTATACAAATAAAAAGTTTCCATTGGTTGTCTACAGATTGATTTTTTGTGTATATAAAATCATTTTTCAACATGAAGAAATGAAGTTAATAGAGAAAATATACATGAAAATATATTAATACAAAATCTGAAGATTATAATCAAAGGCCTCTAGATTTTAAAAGATTCTTCAATTCTTTTGTATCTTTTATTGTACATCAACAACTGGTTTAAAATGACATACAATTAATGGAAAAAAATAGACTCTTTTAAGACTCATCAATTTTTTATGTTAGACCATAATAACTTTAAAAATTATAATGTTGTGTTTCAAAAAACACGTTCTTTCAACTTTTTTTTTAAAAAACACCTTCAAAGACCCTTTACTTTTAAAGTTTTTAAAGGTTTAGTTTTAAGAAATAAAAAAATCTTACGATAAACAGAATTGAACTATATTTTAATAGAGTGAAATAATATAATTACATATAGATAAACAAAAAATTAAAAATTACTTAAAATACATTAATAAATACTTATGAATAATTTCAAAATGTATCATTATTTTATAGCTAAAACATTTATCAATAAATTATAAACAATTATAATCTAATTTCTTTTGTTCAAGAGCTACAGCTTTACCAACTTAAAATTAAGGTGTCTTTAAGAGTGTTTCTTATTTTAAATTTAAAGGATTTTGTTTTAAATAAAATTAAATTCATATCATTATTGCCAAAAATGGAAAATTTATGAGTCTTAAAAGAAAAGAATCATTTTTTTCTTCATTGCTACTCACTGATTTTCTCATGTTCAAAACAAAATATTACACAAATATTGAACATATTTTGTCTCTACCAGAGAATTCTTGTTTATTTTTATTAAATGGTGATAGTAAGTGGTGTTTTTTTTAAATACATATTTATTTTCTTTTTAGTTGAAAAGTTTGTCTAATGCGTACTAAAATAATCAAATCAAAAAATTAAACTATAGATCAAAAAAGCAAAATTTTCAAATTTAAAATGTTCATTTCTGTATTTTTTTTTATAAAAAAATAAAAACCAAGATGAAATAATTAAAGAAATGAAAGGTTCAATTTTTTTGGTTTTTGGCAATCAAATGATGAGTTAATAATTTATTAATAGTCGAAAAATGTTTCAAAATTTGTTTTGACACCTTCACATACAACAAATGCGAATTTTATAACAGTTTTATTAACCCGTAAATCAATTTAATAAATATTTACTTTAATATGAAAGTGATTTGAAAAAATTGTCTTTATCATTTCTTATTTAAAAACATTGATATTTTTACTCAGTATCAAATATACAATATATTTATTTTTTAAAAAGAAATAAGTAATTTAAAATTATCGAAAAGATAAATTTTTCCATAATATGATAAACATAATAATGTTTATTGCCAATGTAATTAGTTTTAAATTATATATATATTGTACAAAAATTAAAATTTTAATCTATTTTATTTTTTTTGTCTTGTACATTTCATATTCTTATTGTACGAATCCCTAAGGAATACGTATTTAGGTTTTATAGTCTTCTTTTTTATTTTTTATTATACTCAGCGTTCTAGAAAAGGACTCTCTAGAAGTTACAAAAAAATGGATTTAAAGAAAAAATGTTTTTTGTATGTACATATGTACAAATTTCATTTTCTGCAAATAAAAAAAGTGTCAAAATTTTTGCAACATGAACTAGTTATATTTCATTCGTAAAGGTATGTTTTAAAAATGTTGCTTTTTTTATTTGTTTGTTTGTCTTTTACAATCAGCTGTTGAATTGGAAATATTTCACTTTTAATTACTTTTTTTGGAGGGTAAAAAATTTAATTTCACAAGAATTAAATAGGATTTTTCAAGCCTTCTAAACGGCAAATATATTTAAATAAATAATATAATGAGAAGTTTAAAATGTTATGCTTTTGAAAGACAAAATCGACTTCGAATACTCTTCAGTTGTAGTTCTTTGTATATCTTGTCCTTTTTCGAGAGTGACATCAGATGGGAGAGGGAAACCCCAATAAGGAGTTCTATTGCAGTTGGTTTTTATTTTAAATGTTTTCCCCATTTATGTACATTTGAACAAGTTTTAAGGTCGTAGAGCTTTAACAATTTATATATAGCCGATTTAATTTTTGTAAGTTCATTTCTTATATGAAAATGAGAACATTAATTTATTGGCATAATTTTTGAATTTGTATTCCTTTCAAATGAAAAGATATAAAATTTAAGAACTTACCTTCAATGGCTTCATTGTTAAGTTAACCCAAAAGCTTATAACCATAGAGTTGAATTTGCAAATTATGTATATAAAGAATATATATTCTTTTTGGGAATGGTTTTTAAATTAAGTATGAGCAAATCTTCCATTATCCTTCTTTTTCCAGACATTTTCTTGGCTACAAAATGAATTGGGGTTTCTCATGAGGGTTTTAAAGGACAAATTACTTCCGATTGGAATAGTTCAAACAATGAAAAAATCTCATATTGGATGCAAACGAAAGTGTATTCTGAGTGTTGTTGTGACAATTAACGTCTAAAGGGAATATTTTTAAATTCGGAAAAATATCTTGGTATACAAAAAATTACCATATCTTGTTATGTTTAGCTTGACATGGACTACCTACCCTTAAAATAATTGAAATAAGTATATGATGAACCCACATGTAGGTATATGTATTGCAACAACATTAATCATAATTAAGATTGGTTTTTGTATATATTAAAAAAATTTTGTTATTAAAGGATGAACCTAAAAACGCTCTACAATCGGATTTTTGAGAAATTTAAATTATTTGTTAATTCAAATTTGCAAATTTTAAATGATGGATTTAAATTGATGAAGTAAAAAAAATATATATTTTTTTGAAATTATCATTTCTTTCAAAGAAAATCCTTGAAAGTACAAATTTATAAACATTTTTCAAAATTTACAAAGACTTTAAAAAACATATAGGGTAATTACATGTATGTACTTTTAAATAGTAATGACGCTGAGATTACACACTACAACTGTGTCATACATATATGTATATGCGTTCATTTTGTACGAAGCATATTTATTTTATTCTTTAATAACTGTTTTCTTGCTATGTATATCTATGTAAAAATGTATAAATATATTTAACATTTCGTACTGTGGAAAGTAAGCATAAAAAATAATGAAATGAATTTTTAAATCTCTGTTTTGGGGCATTATTCTTTTTCTTTTTTTTTTTTTAAATATGAAAAATTCAAAATTAAGCATTTATAAATAAAAAAAAGATTACTCTATTTACATTTAATGAGTAAACACAAACCATTTTTGGAATAAAAATGTTTAGTTTTCTAAAATAGGAAATAATTCCTTTTTTAGGCCAAAATTACGCTCATCCTTCATAATCAAAAAATATCATCAAACACTCATATCATTGGTTTCGTAATCTTTCAAACTTGATGAGTGGTTGTGAGAAATAGATTGTTTTTTTGCTTTTTTTGGATTTACTTTGTGGAATAAACATTGTATTTTAAAAACAGTTACACATTTAATGTTTTTTCTATAGTTTCCTAAAAGATAAAATATTGAATAGCTTATATTTAAAATACTATAAACAACATCATGTTGTCTCTGTTCCAGTGTTGATATCAAAGGTCTTGAGGGATCTTTCCAACTCCCCGGACCAAATTCATATCAAATCTTGAAATGTACAGTCTAATACTGGCGCATTGTGAGAATATTTTACTCGGTTTGGTTATTACTATAACTATAATTTAGCTTAGAACGTACGTTTTTCAAGAATTTAACATTTGTTACGACTCCTAGAAGTACCCCTGATACTTTATTCTAATCTGGGAATTCAATTTGCACATCGTACGAGCAGGTTTGGACTGTTTTTCAAGATTTAATTAATCCTTCATTGGGATAGTGTTATAAGAAAACATATTTTCTTGTTAGTTATGCAATCTTTAACTGCCCTCATATGGTCATGATAACATCTAATGTTACCAATATACTTTGCTTAGACTCTTCCACGAGAATTTTTTGACATTTTCCCAACCCTTGTAATAATATAATATATTTGGCACACAGATATTGATCTTTAAAGAGCTTAAAAAAAGATTGGTGAGCTCTTTGATCTCACTGAAAATGATTGTCCACCCCGTGCTAGAATAAAAATGAAATCGTTGGTTTTTATCATATTTAAAATTAAGATTTTATTACGAATTTTAGCTGATTAATTATTCTATATAAAAACAATTATTCGGCTTAAATTATTTTTTTGTAGTATATTTTGAATTTTAATGTACTCAGTCAACAAACAAAGAAAATATATAAATGCATTCCTATTTTCATTGAGGCAGCCCGCGTATATTTATTTACCTAGGATCAAAAAATGCATAGTTTCAAATGTAGATGATATATTATTTATGAACATTTATATTCATAAATGAGCAAGGTAAACTACATGCATATAAATTGATACCCATCATTCAAAATTGCATTCTCTAATAGTTTATTATACTAATAAGAAATTCATGAATATCAAAATACAGTGTTTTTGGGTCAAACTGGATACTTTTAGTGTACAAATAATTAAAAGTGCTTATATGTACATATTTATAGCGTAAGAAAATAAACTAAATTGGAGAAAACATCTCCTGAACTCTAGCAAATATATATACGTATATATACATGTTTCGTTTTTACATTTCAAATACACTATAACGTGTACAATATATATTTGGGTATATGCATATTGTATCAATGTAATTTAAATTCAGAGAATAACACTTTATACACATGAGAGTCATAAAATACAATACTTTTTATTTGTTATGTAAGTGTGTGGTATATATATATATTATGTAGGTAAAGAGATTTGTTAAACAAATGTGATGTGTTTATAACTCTTTCAAGCAAAACAAAAAAAAATAGTTATTAATGTTGAATTATTATTAATGGATATATACGTATTCTAACTTATCCTCTCAGATATTTTATTTAGAGAACAATAATTAATTATTGTATATCAATCCTGTTTAGTTAAGTCATTCAAATATATAGGGATATATCTATACAAAAAATGTAATATAATCATTTTTTATAACAATCATACATATGTGTCAAGTTAACAAGAAAGTAAGTTTCTTTTCAAATATTGAACAGAAAAAAGTCCACTTTTAAGTTTTTTTACTTCATTAATATAATGGCCAAATATTTCGGAGTCATTTTAAGACCTATGGCGCATAGTTTTTGATAGTTTTTTAAATGTTTCAGATAAACTTGGTTTTTGTTGACTTGACAATATATACTACCTTAAGGAGTAAAGGGTATCAAAAAATGGGGGGAGGGGGGGTGGGGTGGAAGAGAGAGAGAAAAAAAAATGTTCAAGGAATCAATATAAATGTGTATATAAAATTATTTCATATTTCAAAACATTCCAAAAATGTCATTTATTGTTTAAAAAATGATATCAATGTATGTGATGCGTATAATAATAGATTTACCAGCATTGGAACGTCAGTTTACAATTGAAAATCTGATTTTTGAGAGTCATAGTAAATAAATTGACCATCATCTTTTGTGCATATAATAAGGAATTTATTGAATAGAATCAGAAATTTTGTTGGTTTTTTTTTTTTTTTTGGTCATGAAAAAAAAAATCAATATCTAATATTTCAGATATCCTGAAGGCCCTTCTTGTCTGCAATTTTCCCTACCAGAAGTTATAAGACTGTAATTCATTATTAAATTAAAGGAAGTATTTAAATCTTATATCACTGATTTATTTGATTGGTTTTACAGTGATTTTAATTAAAATACTTATAGATAAACTTCAGCCGCACTGAAAATTTGTAATAATTATTAATATTAATGCTAGTAGATGTTGATAGCTTTATTCAATGTTCATGCATGAACGGGCTGTAAATAGCCCCGTATATACACATTTTCTTATTTTTCGTAATTAATTGCTGATTAAAAATCGTAATATTTCTATAAATACCTTATATTTGCAAAAAAAAAAAAAAGTGTCGTAAAAAGAAATTCGTTATTTTTGCATAAAATCAAAGGCTTTATTGTTTACCATGGTTAGCTCTGGGCAATTAAAACAGTGCTTACTATATATGACTGTGGGCCTCGAGCATTTCCATTAATTTCTCGACAATTCGATAATGGATTTATTTTTACTACATTTAATATAAATCAAAAAATTTGATTTAAGAAATAGCTAATTTGTATAATTATGTTACTTTACAAGACAAGAAAATAGTAAATATAAACTTTATATATGTGAAAAGTATTTATTATAAGTGTGGTTGACTTTGAATTTATTCAGGTATAAATTCTATTAAGTTTACTCCAGCTAAATTTGGCAGCATTTGATAAAAATTTTTAGATAAAAAGAATAAAATTTCATTAGATTTGAAACACTTTCAATCAAGACTTTAAAATACAGACATAATTTAACTCATCTTCGAATCCAAAATGTCTCTATTATGCATCTACGGGTTAAAATGATACATTAAATATAAATTTAATCATAAATTTATATCCATTGATTAATTGTTATAAAATAATTGTACATAAAAAGGCAATACTTCTCAAATGATGTATTTATTCCCTTACATATGTTTGATTAATTTATTACGACGCTCAAATGTAGTGTCACAATCTAAATATATATGTATATATATATCAATTAAATAGATCAGAAATTGTTTTTAAAGTTAATTGTCAATAAAAATTAAAAGTCTTTAAAAGCGCTTTCAAAAAATTAAAGATATCTACTTTTTTATTACATTATGTCTTGGGGAATGTTATACTGAAAACATACGACCAATGCAATTTTGTGGTTCAGACACACATTTGACATGCACAATTTATGCATGATAATATACAATACTTTATCAATAACTGGGTTTAAAGTAAGTAAGAGCGAGTGGGATGATATCAAGAGCTACAAATACATATAGATTGTTCTATGCTTTATAAAAAGAGTTGAATGATTTCTGAGAGAAAGCTGGAATCTCAAATCAATTTCTTCCATTGAAGTTTATACACATATATTTTTGTGTATATATATATATATATATATATATATACATATATAGGAGAATATTTAGGAAAAGGGAGAGAGAGTTGATACACTTTTTTCTTACGTAAATGCAAAAATATGCAACAGTTTCATCTATTCATTGTTACAAATGGTAAATCAATATCTTGTATAATATTCATATTATACTTTGTTGCTATACATAGCAAAGTGTGCAAGATTCAGGCCATTAAAAAAATTTGTTAAATATATCAGCTCTCCCTCTTCGTGGAGAGAGTTGATACATCCCAATATGCATCATTTCAAAATCAAAGCAAAATAAAGTCTTTATAGAATTATATATTTCTTTAATATATACAATAATAGTAATTAATTTACATTTCTACATAAGTAGGGGTCTTTTCGTTTTTGGATTTTGCCTTTATTTTTTTTGTACAGGAAATTCATTACATTTGTACACTAGGTAGCATACAACCGTAAACACAAACAAATACTCTAACTATTTTAATCATCTATATAAATTGTTTGTATTGCATATGAGGGAAAGCAGATCTGAATCAACCCTTCCTTCTTTGGATTTTTCTTTATTTGCTTTGGTTACAAAGGTATGTATTATTTTTTGATTTAAAGTATTTCTATAGAATTATATTTGTTTCAATTTGTTTTTGCATAGAATAAAAAGCTTCTATGAAATCCTAACAGTTTAACCAAAACTAAGTTTGTTATGATTCTTTACTTTTTGAGTCTTAAATCAGTTTTTTCAAGATTTTTTTCAATTTTACACTTCTAAATGTGATACACCATAGAGAAATACATAATTATCTACTAATGAGTGGATTCACTTATGAAATATTCCCTTTTTTCCTCTATAGAGAGAAAAATCTCTTGTCTGTCAAAAAAAAAAAAAAAAAAAAAAAAAAAAAAACATTAAAAAAACCTCGTATGTTGGGTCACCCATATTCTCATTTATAGGATAATAAATTGAACAACACATAAACATTAAGCTCAGCGTTTATTTTGAATAAGCTGACATGAATCAAAACAATTACTCAGTTATTTTAGAATAATCATGAAGCCTTTTAATCGGAAAGAACTAATTGATGTACAAAAAAACAACAAAAAGCTTTTCAATCATGGAAGCAATAGTACAAATCATAAAAAATAACAAGCCATAAAGGAAAACATTTTTATTTATTTTTTTGTATTTCCACTTTTTCTTTTGGTAAAAATGAGAAATTATCCAAGCGTAGAGAATGGTTTTTCCTTTTTATGTAGATATGTAACAAATATTTTTGTATATAACATAGTTTTACCCTTTTTTAAATTTATTTCATGCATTCAAGTCTAAATAATCATATATGAATATATATATTTTTCCATTTTACATATATAAATTATAAATTTTTCCGATCACTGATGATACATTAACAAAATGTAATTGAATTCAAGTCTCATATTCGTACAAAAATATTTAAAAACTTGACATTTAATTAATTATTTATTTAGCAAAGACGAAGGATTTTTTTTCATATTTGAGTTAGTATAAAATGTCAGGGATTACTTATTAAAAATTTGGATTTTATTACTTGCATATGACATGAATTAGAATGCGAATACTTATTATTTTATACATAAATTAAATTGGTTTTAATTCGTTCTAAGCAACGTTAAAACATGATTAGTTACATGTTTTGTAAAAAAAAACCGGCTATAGATCATAATTTGTTAATTTATTTGCAATTTCAATTCATTTATTTGACAATGTATCGTTAGCAATTGGAAAAAAAATAGATAAAGATCATTATATTGAAAGAACCATTGAAAAGTTCAGAAAAATCAAACTCAAATCAAATGCAATAAAGTAATATCCCAAACAGTCCATTTGATTGATATATTAGGCTACAAGAGACACAAAGCATCATGTCTGCTACAAACGAACATTGTATTATTTTATTGTATAATGAGCTTTATTAAAAAAAATTTGAATAGAAAAAAAAAAAAAAACCCTATAGCCAAACTATGTAACTGATCAAATTCGAACTAAACGAAGTAGGACTATATTTTAATTTTTTAGCTATACATTTACAAATATTTTTGACCTAGTATTAATACAATTTTTTAAATTTGAAGGCGTTGTTTGAAGATTCTTGTTGATTTTTTGTATACAAATATTTAATAAGCAAGTGACAACGTTGAAATTTCAAAATAATTTTAAGAGTTATTTGTAGCTTTAAGTGTATTTTATAACTTTTATACCATTCCAATTAATTATAATAGCTTGAATACTTCAAAGTTGCTGTCTCATTCTCTATTGCTATGGGCAAAAAAGTATCGGGAATCAGAAAATCTGTTTAATTATGAAAATTCATTTCATCTCCCTCAAACGTTTTTTTTTCTTCAAATTTTCAAAACAGTTACAAAATTTGTATTGAATCAATAATGACAGAACAATAAGGGCTGAGTTTGGATATGCTATTAAAATTTAAAATGGAATGTTTGGTTTCTTGAGACCCTATGCCCCCACCAGTCCATTTAGGGCAAAAAAAAGACTAGAAATAGAATTTGCATTAAATACACTTGTGGATCATTATTATTTAATGCACAAAATAAGACTTTAATTAATGTTGAAAATGGGCCAATTTAGCTCAAAAAGTAGGATCCGATATCTCAAAAACCATCAAACTCTTGAAAAATAAAAAAAAATACAGATTTGAAATCATCGTGCAAAACTAAATAGCTTTTATTATGCTTATACCCCTTAGGATCTTTAACCGTTGACCAGTGTTGTAAGTTGTTCAGTTTGCATTATAAATTTTAAAAATCTTGAGCCTATGGATGACAAAGGGTTAAAGGAAAGCTCTGATAGGCTCTGCTACAGTTCTTCAACTTTACATTTTCAATTCTAATGTAAAACTTTGTGTAAGAGCTTATTTCATTTTCATATAGTCATTTCATATAGTCAAATCTATGAATGAAGCCTTTAAAGTATACATACTTTATGGAAATATTCTAAATTATGATGATATACCTATTGAATGAATCTTTTTATATTATATATATATATACATTTATGAATATATTCATCAGTAGTTTTTTTTTTTATTATTATTTCTCAAAATCTCATTTCCTGAGTAAATACTTACATTTCGGAGTATTTGGCATATTTAACATACTACATAACAGAGTCAATATAAGTATGCTAAAGTTTTTTATTTACCAACGAATACCCTGTCATTTTCTTTACTTTTTAATCAAAATAAATATCTTTTTTTATATCTTAATTAAATTTTCAAATCAAATAAAAGTTTTGTTCCAATTAAAAAAAAAGAAAAAAGTGAAATTACATATTACAAAGTATTTCAAATTAATAAGTTTAACTGTATAAAAAGTAATCAGTATTCTATTCATTTTTTATTATTATTAAATGTATCAAGTATCATTTGATAATTTTACATTTTATTAGATTATATAACCATAAATAATTTGAATGTTTTCGATACATTGTGTAAAAAAATATTATCCATGAAATATCAAATCATTTCATATTTCTTGATATTGTATGTTATGAATACATATATTTATAAAATATTTTTTTTTTCATAAAACCAAGATCCAAATAATTTAATATTCTTCACTAGATACCCAGAATTTTCCCCTTGTAATATATGTGTATATGACCCAATTTTTTGTAGGACAAAAGAAACAACCATAAAAATTTCTTAGTGATTGGAAAATTTGATCCGTGGTCTCCTATGTAATTTTTCTAATTGAAGTAACTACTTTGTCTTTTATGAAGTAAAAAAGAAATATGAGTTTTTATCGTACACCTGATATTTATTAACAACTTTTTCCAGATACAAAGTATATACATTTTATTGTTTTAAGTTATAAATGCTCAAAATATTCTTCTAATATTACATATTTGTTACATTACTATAAAATATTTCCTTACAGTCTAGTAATAATAATGTGAGCAAAAAATATCATTTTTGACATAAGAAAACTTTCTTGATCTGAGCTGACGATATATTAATTATTAATTTCTACGATTCTGAACGTTTCAAACCAATTTTTCCTTTTAATTACATAAACTTCTTAAAGACTATGGAATGATATCATTGGATACCACTTAGTTATTTTGGTATGTGTGAAACACATATGTAATCCATAATTTGACATTATAAAGATACAGATCATTTGCAAAAAAAATAGAAAGTAAGAGGTATAACCAGATAAAATTGGTATTGAATATATTTTAATTCTAAGAATGGTAACGTGGACATATTATAAATAGCAATGTAAATCATATGCAATTCGGGCGTGTGATAAAAAAGTGGAGTTGGCTCTTCAAACAGGTCTTTTTGTTTTCCGAAGCTGTTATCATTTTTCCTTTATTACTGAGCGGAGAACATCTATCTCATAGTAAAGATCTTGCATAAAGGAACACATGCATTAAGTTTAATAAAGCAAATAAAATGTAAACAAAAAGGGCTCAAGTCCTCGTATAATTATTATTAGTTAAAAATATACATATAATTTCCTGACATTCATTTCAGTTCATTTTCTGCCTCTCATCTATGTTATTATTTATTGTTGTATATGTATATAATGGAGAATAGCAGCTTGTAGCTCAGTAAAACGTCATGACAGCTCAAGCTGCTTCCCCCCTCGACATTCATTGAATTGTCAGGGTTGCCAAGTTGATTTTCTCTTTCTTTTTTTATTACATGCCCGAATTGCATATGATTTACATTCCTAATTATAAAAAACTCAGGAAGGAGTTTATTAGATGTCCAAATCATATCCCAGGAGATCTGCTTATATGAAACTGCTAACACGGTCAGAGAGACATTGAATGAAGGAGCACCCTCCAAATTTGTTTAATGTACTTATAAAAGAAATAAAGAAACCAGTAATAATAAAAAGATCTTTATTTCAAAATTTATATGTTGAGGACTTATGTGAAAAACGCTACTGTTATGTCAAGTATGACCATCTTCAGGTCAAATGTTCAATCAGAAATATGACGTACCACAAGTGTCTAAAAACTGAATATACCTATTGTATATATGTACTGATAGTCGTATATATATTTTTACAAACCAAATCCTGTTCAAAAGTGAAAAAATCTCACAATTTAGATCCTATATGAATGTCATCAGAGACTGTTGACAATGTTTCTAAAGTATGTACTTCTACACAAATGATACAAACAACGGTTTATTCGAAAATATTAATTAAATATCCAAAAGAAAAATGAAATATTCAAAAAAAATAATATTTTACTGCACTATTTGTTCCATTTACTTTACACCTAGCTGTATTTTTAAAAAAAACTTCACAAACACCAAGAAAAGGATGTAAAAACAGGACATTTCTATGTATTAAATGACAACTAGTTAAGTTGTATAACATTACATGACTTATCAGCCACCTAGGGTGTAATTAAAATTCTTATTGTATCATTTAAAAGATCAGATCAAGGGTACACACTTTTTAAACGATTATTTTAGAGCTAAATATTTTTTTTTTTAATCTTTTTAGTGACAAAAGAGACTGTATCAGAGGCATAAACTACAGACTATAAATATATATATATATATATATATATATATATATATATATATAAACAATAGCTTTTTTTAAAATAGATGTAAAAAAAGTTTTGTTTACTTAATTAATTTTTTTTAATCAGGTAGAGAATATCAAAACTTTTTTTTATTTGCTGACCTTCATTTAATAAACATATATGGATGTCAAATATCTCCCTTCCGCCTTTTTGTCTTTTGAATTTTGCGGCTATGTACAAAGCGCTACGGAGCTTGTATCTGACAATACTATAAATCATTTAAAAGGTCTTAACATAATCTACAAAACGACACTATGCATGATTATTTTGGATATTGCGTTTAACAGTTATAGACCTGTAAACATAGAGTTCGCTAACGCCGAAATTCGCGCTATTTTGAAGTTTTCCTTCGTTAAAAGCAAATCTGCTAGAGACACGTTCCGTGCGATTAATGGCGTTTTGGGGGATGGTATTCTATCACTTCAAGCCGTAGGAGGAATTGTTTTGACACTTCAGAGCAGGTGAAAACGACACCATGGATAAGCCATATCCATGGTTCCCATATGGCCAGACGCTTAATTCTACCATCTACTGCAAACAACTGGACCACTTGAAGCAGGCAATCGACCAGAAGCGTCCAGAATTGGCCAACAGGAAGGGTGTAGTGTTCCACCAGGACAACGCCAGACCACACACTTCGTTGATGACTCAAGATTGAAACAGATTATCGAACAAAACGGCGCATATTTGAACTAAATCCGATCCCTGTAACACTTTTTAAGAAGCATTGAATAAAAAGCAAAAAAGCGGAAGGGAGATATTTGACAACCTATTATTATGTATAATGAAGGCTAGTAAATATTGTTTTTTAGGTGTTGAAATAGTTATTACTCCTTGCAAGCTTTTTGAAAGATTGAGGAGTAAATTTGAGTCTAACACGTCAAAAAGTATTTGAGTTTCACTTTAAAAAATTAAATGTTGTACATATAATACATTATTCAAAATAACTTTATATACATATATATAATAAATACAAATATGTAGATGTATCTAAATCTAAGTACATATTTTTTTGTATATACATGTGAAAGACATGTTTTTCAAAAAAAAAAAATGAAATATGTTAGAAATATTCCCAAATTTGACTATATCGCTAATTTTGTTCATAGAAATGAACAAATTTAACCTTCGACATTCGGATCAATTTGAACTAATATTTTTATTGTTATATTTCTTTTTTAAATATTGAAGCATGGAATGATAATACTTCCATAAAAAAATATTTATCTAAATGTACAATAAATTCGAAACAATGCACCTTTTTGTTAATTTAATTTCAAAGTTGAAAATATTTTCATTGTGTTCTTAACAAGGGTCAAGATGTATTTATGGAAAAGCCTTTGTCTTATAAAGTAGATTTTTTAATTGAAATACACACACAAATACATATGATGTTTCTACTAACGCATAATAAAAAAATTATGATAACGTTCAGAAATATATCTAATAATAAAATTATTAAAAGTTTAATAATAATTCACCCATTGAAATATAAAGTTGAACTTTATTCCTAATAATATGATAAAAATATTTTAAAAAACATTTACTTAATTTTATATAAGGGCAAAATCCAGCATTTTCTGTGTGTAAATACTTATGTTATCAAATAAAAAAAAATCCAAGACTTGTATTTCGATTTTGAACGCAGCAGGAAAAGTAAGTAACAAAGTTAGACTTCAAATATTTAACATACCTTTTTACCTAAACTGAGCTACAACTATTGGTTCTTTCTTTATTTTTTATCTTGAATTATGGAATATTGTGTGAAATTTTAATTTTTTTGTATGTAGGTTGTTAGTTTTGAGTTATTTAATCCAAAATTGCTAAGGGTAAAAAATGACCCACTTGAATAATGTATGCGTGTGAATTTTTCAATTGTCTTTAAAGGAATATTTTATTTTCTACTTGAACTGTTGTTTTAACTCTTATTGAATCCTTTGATGTTAAAAAAAATAAATATTTGTTCTGTACTTTTTGTTCCTTGATTTTCATCCTTGGATGATTTTGATTTTTTCTTATCAAACTAGAACCTTAATATTATAAATTATACAAAGAGGGTACTCAAAGTTTATAATACCTATAGACGAATCCCTCCACTAAAAAAGAACAGCGATCAATCGAATGTCTAAAGAGCTTTCAATCTCTCATAGAGTGTATTCTTGTGAGAAAAGGTACTGTCATGGTCGTAGTAGATTAAATAATGAGATGTGACCCTTATCTCCAAAAGCTATAAGAATTCTTTTCTTGATTTTTTTTCTTAGGTATTAACCTATGTAGATATCTTTTATCAGCCTACTAAATTTAGTCCAAATCACAGAGGTCAATGTCGAGGGATCCCCTTGTAAGAGAAAAACTTATATTAGAGTGATACACACGGAAATATACTTTCTGTGCCGCTATAAAATATGATGAGTCCAGTACTTTTCAATTACAACTAGTGTTGCCAGTATTTAGTCAGAAGAGGAAAATACATAAATTACACAATAAGTAACTCTAATATATATATATATATATATACAACTTTACTCCCATGTGTATTCATTCAACTATACTCGCTTGTGGATATCCCATGAGGTTTAATTCAGCCTCTCCAACAAATAGACAATTATCTATATTTTTTTTTTGTACGGATATTCACAGTTCCTTCAGAAGAAATAACTGGAGTTGAAAAAATCAATGCTCAGAACACTAATGAATATACATATGTAAGTACTTATCCCTTAGATATAGAGATGATAAAAAAATATATTTGCAGGAGTATCTGACGTTTTAAGGACATCTCATTTAATTTTTTGGGAATTCTTGTAGATATAAAATTTTTGTTTTGTTTTTTAAGCTGCCACTACTTTCATTGACATTTTTCTCAAATTACACCTAAAAATATTCATGTGCGTCTGAGATACGCGTCGTTTTGTCAATACCTAAAATACAACTTCTTTTTTTTTAAATGTCAGAAAGATGATGACTAAAGTTCAATTTAGAGAGTTGTTGTTGAAACCAAAAAAGTTTAATTGAACATTCCAGACTGTATTCTTTGTAAACTTTGTGGTTTATTTCTTGAGACACATAACCTATTACTCAAGAAACTGACTATCTGGTTTTTAATTTCAATAGCATATCTAAATTCAGCAGTTATTGTTCTGTAATTATTGACATAATAAAAATTATGTAACTGTTTCGAAAATTGAAAAAAACGTTGGTACATGTGCATTGAATTAAGAAGGACTACTTTTGAGGGGGATGGAATGAATTTTGATGATTAAATAAAAATAATTTAATTCCTTATATTTTTTTGCCCATAGAAGTAGTACTTTCTTTTCATTCCTAGGAAATGTTAAAAGATAGAATGAACGATGTTTTTGAACTTATATTATAGTCTGAAAAAAAAAGTAAAGAAATATTAATTGGCAATTTTTTAGTAAGTCTAAAAAGGTATTTGAATATATATTTTTTTTTAATTAAGCCACAACATCTATCAAAAAACAAACTTTACTAGAGTAATTCTGCAAATATATGAAAAATATTAGAGTGTTACTTAATATATTAATGAAAAGATGTGCATTACTATAATCGTTTTTTGACGTAAACATATTATAAATGTATTTTCAAGGGTTTTTTGTTTGTTTGTTTTTTAATTTAAGTAAATTAGTTTTTGAGTTCTATCATTACATCATAAATAATAATAAGTGATAAACTTACTTTTGCGAAGTATATTTACATTACATTTAACAAAAAATAATAATATCCATAATTAATATTTTCAAATTAATTTTTTTTAAAGTCAAATTGTAAGTTTCAAAATCAAAGAATACTAATGAAAAACTTTTTCGTCATAATAAATCCTTCTAATATGAAAAATATTTGTCTTTTTCCTTCTCAATGTAACTTAACTTATTTTGAATAGTAAAAGATTTTATCTTTTTTTTATAATGTTATATTTATTATGAGAATTGAAAAAAATAAATAAGTGCTTCTTTTCTTATATATGTATATATATATATTTACAAATGAGTATGTTAGTTTATTTTTTGGTTTTTTGTTTGGACACAAAGAACTTTAGGATAATCTAATGATTATTCTAAAGTTATTTGTGTCCTAAAAAAAGATTTTTTGACAAAGAATAAAGTATATATTTACTTTACTATACCTTTGGTCACATCTTAAAAAAGATTTTAAACATGTAGGAGCATTTTTTTAATCTTCTTGATGGAGAAGAGAAATACACAGAAATCAAACAAATGTTTTCTTTACATGACTTTTCATTTTGTTCTTTTTTTCCCCTCAAATAAACCTTCCTATTGTTCAATCGACCAAAGTGTGATACTTCAAATAAATTATGTATGTTATAAAAATAAAGTAATTGAATTAGTTTTCCTGTTCTGAGTCTTTCCTATGGTGTCCACTAAAATATCAGTAGTCATTTAGGGATTCCTTCCTATTATTTTATTTGTTAAGCTTGGAGATTTTTGACTGTGACTAATTGAGTCGTCGCATACTTTTCCTCATTATACCATAAAAAGTAAGTAATTTTAAATATTCTAAAGGGAAATCAACAGATTGGTTAATGATATAGTCTCATGAAGCTACATTCATTAAATAATGACTCCAATAATTACAACTGTATTATAGAAAAAAAATACCGGCCACAATAAAGAATAAAAAACATCTGGTATTTCTGACTATGTCGTTACTATTACTATGATTCATGGTGAGCTTGATAGTGGATTAAGTTTTAGCCAATTAAAGCTAAATAAATATCTAGGGCTATGAAATGATGGACGTTCTTTCAGGGACCATATCGGCCCCATGTGCAGTCGACACATCCGATTGCTCTATTGGATAGACAACAATCCCTGGTTTCTCAATTAAAAGTGACATTTGAGCAAAAACCGTGTGTAATAGGTCTTAAAACGACTCCAAAATATTTGGCCGTTATATTTATTAAGTAAAAAAACTTTGAAGTGGATTTTCTTCTTTTCAATATTTGAAAACAAACTTGCTTTCTTGTGGATTTGACACATTTTTCCTTTAAAACCCTTTACTTCTATTGTAGGAGATTTTTTCACGATTTTTTTTATAAATAAAATAATGACGTCATTAAATATCTTGTGGTTTAAAAATCCTAATTGATTATATATTTGATATAAACGTATATCTAAAGAATGGAATGAGCTATGTTGGCCACAAACAGTAGATTTTTCACGTAGTAATATATATTATTTATAGAATAAAATAATCTACTATGACATTTGAAATACTACATATATATATAATTAACTATTTATAAAAATACTTGGAAAGGTTTATAAGGTAGATAAATCGATTACAGAAACGATGATTTATCATTTCTAATTATTTCTTTTTCCTTTGTTTTGTGAAAAGATTTTTTTTTGTGTAAATAATAATAATTATTATTATAAACTTATTAAAGCACGAAAATAAATAATTTATTATTAATAATATATATGCATCGAAATTAAAAAGCTTTAAGTTAAACATGTTTTAAAAACCCTATGCAAATACCATAAATGTACTCTTTGAAGTGTTTGTTAAAAACAAATATTAAAGTGCTTTCAAATCCCTATGCCAATATCTATTATTTCCCTTGTGTTTAAATGGATATTGTATCATATTATATGAGTATGATTTTCATTGACATATTTGTACTCATTTTGTTACTGCTTTAAGGATATTTTGTTTGTTTGATTGTAGGCAAGTTATAATTAAAAAAAAAGAAAATGATTATTTTTTTTATTTTTACAAGGGGCACTTATCTATTTCAACAAACACCAAATAAATAGTAACATAGTAACACGAAAAATTCAATTAAAACACACATTATGACCAAGTTGATTTGGATAAAATACAAAAAAAACATATTATCACAAAGTTTGGATTTTTTTTTACGTAAATTTTCGTAAATCTCTTGTGGCTATACATATTTACCACCGTTGAAGTACAGGAATTTCTTGATAATTTCTGAGAATATGTTTAATATCTTGTGGCATCGTCTCTCATTATGGCTCTTTACTCTTTTCTGTGGTTAAGAGAAAAAAAATCCAGTCTCTTTTCATTGTGTGGAAACTTCACCGCGAGGATAATTAATATTTTGTAAACGTTTTTGTTAAATATTATTACTATCAATGCTCACTTAAAAAATAAATAATACCATTGACTCCTTTGTGGGGTTACAACCTTTTGAAATAAGAATGGCTATTAAATATTGACCGACTATAAATTTAAATGGAGTATTTGTAAATCTTGTCAACAATTTAATCCACAAATTGAGGTTTTTTTTTTCATTATTATATTTAGTTTGATTCATTTCGAGTAAATGATCTCTTTACTTTAAGAATCAGCATAGATAATAATACATAATAAATATAACTATAGAATAATGAAGACACTGAAACATAATATAATATTTATTTTTAAAAAAACATTTTTCCAAATATTACTTATGCTCTCGTTGAACCATTCTCAAGCTGAACTTTCCGCACGGTGATGCAGGTACAATGAACTCCCTCCCCCCCCCTACTGCTTATTTTCTCATTATATACATATGCTGAATATTTAATTTTGTTTTTAAATCTAGATTTAATAGGAACTTGATTTCTCATTATCTTCAAGAGAGTACAATTAACTAACACATGGGGGTTTTACTTTAAAAAAAGTCAACCATCTTGACATGGCTTTAAGAGTTTAATAATATCAAAAGAAGCATGAAATTTTACTGTGAGCTTTATATTATCGACAATTTTAATACACACAAAGTTGATAATGTAATTTTTCATCCCATATCCAAGAATGATGATGCAATTTTATATATTATATAGGCGAAAAAACTTTATTATTGTTTCCTCATCTAAAATTGGATTCTTAACCATTTTAAATTTTAAATATTTCGACTGATTGTTTGTACAAATAGCAAAATCCACAGTCAAAAAATGTTACTTAAATCATGGGATGTAATCTCTTCTGTTTTACTAAGTTATTTTATATAGACTCGTAGGATCTACCATTTTTTTTTTTTTTTTTTTTTTTTTGAGAAAGGGTCCTTTACTTTTTGTATTTAATTAAAAAAATTAAGTCGAAGGTCGTATCAGGTTCGAATATGGATAGTCTTTCTAAGGTTATCTTCTGTGTTAGTGCTAACATGTGGAGAAAAACAAATATATACATATAATTATTCACACTAAGAGCTATTTTAGAAATTTTAAAAAGTCAACAACTCTGGTTGATTAATTAAAAGAGTCATATTTGTTAAAATACTTAAAATTACTCGTAGATGTTTTTCGATCTCTTTTCAGTGTAAAATAAGCATTTCAGTCATTCTTCTTCCTCTTTTATAAGCATATTTGCAATAATAGAAATTGAAGTTGTTCATTTCAGTGTCAAGAGTAATCTAAGTATTGCATGTACTATACAAGACCATATTTTCTTTATTCGCGTGATCCGAAGTATATGTAAAAATATGTCCCTTACATTAAATCCAATTCGAATTAGTCACATCTTTAAAATTGCATTTATTTTCTACAATCTCAATATAATTATTGATCCCACAATCTTCAAAATCTATTTAAACTTGATAATGGAGATCCCTTTTCTATAAGAACGAAACCCGGTTTTGTTAAAGTTCATATTATTTCAATGAAGTCCGTATTTCAAATTTTAAAAATGAATATAATAGAATCTCTTTTGAGTTGAATCTTGGTGTGAGTTTCAATATTATGTGTAACAATGTTGGCATAAGGATTTACAGCATATAATAATTGCATAGGTTTTGATGATTTGAAAGATAGTTAATTTGATCTTATTTCTTAAGCAATTTTTTTTTTTTTTTTACAAAATTCAAAATTAAGCTATCACAATATGGAGGGGGTAGTTAAGTACTAATACAAAATAAAAGCATAGGATATTAATTATGAATCATAATTAACCTTGTTATATCGTCATATTTACTAAAATATGATGGATTGATATAGTATTTAGTATACATACATATCTTATAAGAAAGGATCAATCATTTTTTTATTCGTTGTACATATATGTGTATAGTATGTAGTAATATGTGAACAATTAACGCAAGCTTGTAACAATGTGTACATAAATAAGTTTAAGGCCTTCACACTCCTTTCTTATAAGTAAGTTAATCGAACTTATTTCATAGAGCAGAAAAAAATACTATAAAATTGAACCTCAACAAAATATTTTCTTACATCATGTCTCAAATTATCTATGTACATGTTTATAATTACATTTTGGTTTTTGTATTCTATTATTTAGTAGACTTTTTGTGTTTAGAAGAGTTCATAGAAACAAAGTAAAGGCTATGTTCAGTAATTAAAACCAATAAAGTTTAACTTTCATTATGTAGATAGATATAAAAATTAGGTTAAATATTTTGAAAGGGTCAATTGTAACCTGAAGGTCTATACTATATATATAGATATAAGTTTAAGCCTTTAAACGTTAGCAAACAACGTTCAAAAGTAATGACAATAGCTAAATAAACACATAGACATGAATAAAACATTATGCAATGATTAAGGAAGGGAACATTAAAACAGTCTTATACGACCTCGGACCTAGTAGAGGTTATTTGACTCTACCACCTTTTACTCCATTCATCAACCATTTCCTGAAATTTTTGACTTGATAAATAACCCCAAATTCCAAAGCCTCCTAAGCTCATTTTAGACTCAGTTTCTAGCGATTTCAGGCAATCTCAGTGGTCGGAGAAAAATAGTCTATTATTATGAGTCAATTTGCCCTTAGTTCACTCTGATCCTCTTGGATGACCGTGGTGCGCATTCAAACAAACGAACGAACAAAGGTAAATGCACTTTATATTAATAGATTAAAGATTACATTTTTGATCTTCAAAAAGGACATACTATAAGTATGTCCCTCTATTTCAACAGCCCTGAGTATGGATACAATTTGACTATTCCCTTTGTTATCTCCTTTATGTATTCAAAAACAAGAAAATACAGTATTAAATTTAATTTAAGTTAGTTGTTCTTTTTTCTCTTTTTTGTAAAAGGGCCATAAGAAATTGTACGACTCTTTAATTAAATAATCTTTTAGAGCAAGTAACTCCATTATATGTCATATGTATGTATGTATACAATAGCAATTTTGTATTTTACTATGTAAAAACCAGTAAGTCCTGTACGCATTTACGAAAGGTTCATTTGGTATTTAATTTGTAATGTCGATTTTATTTTAAGAAAAGTTGATTTAATTCTTTTATATAATTATCTAATGGTAAATAATTCAATCTCAATATTGTTATTTTTCCATCCTTTAAGATTATTGCTCGTTTCCATCTATTCAATATATACTAATATATAATACTAATTTAGAAATAAGAATAATCCAAAAAATAAATTTAAATTTAATAAAACTTAAATATTTAATCAATAAAATTGAATATTTTTACATTTCAAAAAATAAGAAATAATTGTTAATATTATTATAGAAATAAAATTACATAGCAACATTTTTGTACCTGGGTTTAAATGAGTATTTTATATTTATGTCAAAAAAACAAAATATACACAAATTTACATACACTATCAATCATAAACTTTTCTTTTGTATTAAATAATTTCATTTTTAGTGTACATTAGAACAAGATCTAAACTCCTTTGTTAATAAATGATTTTTTTTTTAATTTAATTTAAATAAAAGACAAAGGTTTTTTGTCTTTAAAAATATATTGAAGATTTATGTATCTTGTTCTGAGCTATAGAAGTTGCTTTTCTTTAGAAACTTTTAATTTTTTCATTTTAATTGATCATGGTTTAGAAGACAGCTTTTTTAAATATTTAGTTCTTAGAATGTTTTAAATAATTAAGGATTATTTTGTAGAGCAAAAATAAAAAAGAAAAATTGTGAATAATAGGAAGTGAACTTTATTTTAATAATCCAAAGGATAATTAAATATTGGTTATAAAATATGTAGATATCAATTGAACGAAATAAATACCTTCAAAATATATATTGTTATTTTATTATTAAGCCCTGTCCTTGTTTTATCGACTGGTTATTTTAACTTTTTGCAACTACAAAACCTTTTTTTAAAACTAAATATTTAATTACTTTAAGAGTAAATTTTTAATTGTATGGTTTTAATAATGGAAAATAATATTATATTTTCCTAAAAAAAGATGTTTCAAAAACTCGGTACTTAAATTTTAAAAACAAGTAGTAATTTACCATAATGAATCAGAAAAATACCGGGAAATTTGAATTGAATCTTTTTGTTATTCCAATAGGGATAAATATTTTTGTTTTTCTATGTTGATACTACTCGCACTGACATCTGTGACAAATTACACCTCAAAATATTCAACTATTCTTGAGATACACGTCCTTTTATGAACGGTCAAAATAGATTTTTCATTTTTTTTAAATATTGGACTTAAAATTGCAAATAATAAACCTGGCTAAAATTCATTGAAATAAAAGTTTTGGATATTATATCACTGAGATGTATTTCAAAATAAAGTTTTTTAAATCCATTCAATGGTTCATAGTTAGAGGTTCGAAGGCAATCAGATACTGCCCTAGTTGTTCTGTATATGAACCACCAACTGGATTTGAAAACTTTTTTTTTTTGCAATATATCTTAATATGGAGATTGTTTTGAAAATTGCAAAAAATGTTGACACATTGGTTATTGCATGGGAGGAGAGGAGATGACTACTTTGAGGGGAATGAAATGAATTTTGATGATTAAAAAATGATTCTTTGTTGATTAAATAACGATATTCCCGTTATTTTTTGCCCATATCGGTATATGTATATAATATTTCTAAAAAATATTCTGAATCAGTAGTCCCTACGGTAATTTTCCTTTCGAGGAACATTCAGCTAGTGAATTGAGTAGAATAAAATTTACATTTTAACCCTAAATAAACAAACAACTACTTTTTTCGAGATTCTATTAAATGCAATTTCATAAATTTAGGGTATTTTCTGAGCAATATATTTTTTTAATATTTCAACTAATTGGATTAGTTCAATGAGTAAAACTTTTTTGAAAAAAGTTGTAAATAATACGTAATTAAAAAATATTTTTGACAAAAAAATTGAAAATAATATTTTGAGCTAATTTTTACAAACTATGTAAATGAGTAGTAAAATTAAAATGTAATAAGACTCTACCAACAAAACTTTATAATTATATATCACTATTATAAATCAAAAATAATTAATGATTATACATATAATGTGTTCTATACAAAAATTAAAACAAATCTAATTATTACATACATTGTTAGTTACTGATGAGTTTTTCTTTTTCTTGATTTATAAAAACATTGTTTTTAATTGCATATTAATATCAAAAGAATAAAAATATTAAAAAATTATATATTTTTTTAATTAGATTAATATATCACCATTAAATACAAGCTTAAATGTATATCCCTGTACTGTTCCTATACTTTTTTAATGAACAAAAAAAATATTTTTTGTCTTAAATTTTCACTTGTAGTATAAAAAAAGGATAAAAACTTTTTTTTTAAAGATTTGTAGCAGATATGATACATTGCACGTTTGTGACTATTTTTTTTTTTTAAAGGGAAGAAACATGTATGCAATAAAACTTCTTTTTCTCTGAGTTTGTTAAACTTGAACATCTTTATTTTCCTTCAAACTCTTCTACCTCTGATATTTATTGATTGTCCACAAAATGAAAGTTCTTGAGTGGTTAGGTTTTATTTTTATAATTTATCATCTAAATGTTAAGGCCAATAGTCCCTATTGCTCGAAAAAAAAAGCTGCCTATGAGTTTTCTAATTGTATTTTATTGGTTTGAAAAGGACAACTTATTTCTGTTTGAAACGAGTTATTTATGGTTTCAAGAATATATATTTTTTTTGAAAGAAACTCCTTTAACCCTAAGTGACAAATGTTTCAATAATGAACTATTTCCCGTAAATTTGTATTACTCTGTACTTCGAACCAACAATTACTTTTTCCACAAGCTACTATTGGTCTCTGATGATGACTTGGGTTTCATATTTTATCAGACTGTGAATCAAAAGACTCACTTGAGTGCAAATGAAGTAGGCAATTCGCTTTTCCCTCACTCAGGTTTTTCCTCACAAAAGCACTGAGAATACTTTTATTATCATCTGATACATAATCAGATTTTATCAAAATCAGAATTTTTAATAAGTTATGTTATGTTTATTTAATTTTTTTTTCGTTAAAAGATATTTCTAGGGGTTATTTTTCTACAAACTATTATAAATAAGTAGAAAAATGTAGGAACAGTTGCAACAAGGTTTTTTTCCAAACCTTTAGTAATGAATAGTAATAGTCAAATCAATTTTGTACTGTTTTCCCTCTAACTTAAATCACATAAACTATTTACTCTGGTTCTACCCCTAGGCTTAATATATTAAATTTCATAGCTTACTCATTGAGGAGGTGTTTGAGAAAATTTAATGTTCGGTACAAATGGTACAAAGTTCCAACGAGTGTTGCAATTCTCACCGTAATTTATAACTCTTTATGATTATATATTTCATATCAATAGGACCTTGAGTAGAGTTAGTCTTATCTACTACACTAATTCATCAAAAATAGCATTAAGAAAAATTTGGATAGAAAATTAGAAATTGATCAATATAGAAACAAATCTTTTAGAAAATATAAATTTATTTATATTTTCCAATAGAGAAGAAACTAAATTTTACAAATAACTTTTTTTAAATAATTCTTTAGCCTTTGGAAATTGTGTATCAAATATGATAATGTATAAATGCATACATTGTGCAGTGAAAGAGATAGAACTTTATTGAAAAGTGCAAATTCATGGTATGAAGCCAGATAGTGTGTACAAATTAATACCAGATTATATTGAAGTTCATTGCATTTTGTTGAATACCTATATTTCATTATTTGAAAAGAAAGGATCCACTCAATGGTTTTTAACCTTTGAATCATTTTTTATTATATATGTATGTGAGTTCTATTGTTTGACAACATAAACATAAAAATGTCGCTGTCATTACCAAAAAAATAAAAAAAATACCATAAATAACCTCCACGAATATAAGTAATTGAAAAAAGTACAAAAAATGACGACTTATTTTTCTCATTTTTATATAAATTACTCACATATACTACATTACATATATGGTAATACTTTACATATGTGAATTAATGAGGCAAATGAAATTTCCTGAGTGGGCATTCAAACTAATAAAGCAGCTATATTTCTAAGCAAAATACACATTTCCCTAACAAACAAACATTTGAGCCTCAAATTTGTTTGCTTTCTCATTTGGTAAATATTATTTCCCTTTTTTCAACTTGAAACAAATTACTAAAGAGGCATTCCATACAAATGTAATCTGTACATTATTAATTGAACCTTAGTTCATACCTCATGAATTTACATATTTGTGAATCATTCTCAAAAATGTTGTTCTACTCAATGATTTACTAATTTAACACATTTATGAGTTACAAATAACAACACTCATAAAAGATGCTGAAAAGATATTTATTTACCTTGACTTATGATAAAATGAAATTAAGAAAGTGTCTCATGATGTAATGAGATGAATGTTTAGAATGTAATGCTAATTCATTTTTATACATATAACAATCCAGAGCTTTCTTATTAAATAAGAACAAACACTGTACGTATATTAAATCCCAGATTTAGTTTGTTTGAACTCTCAAGAAATGCATCATGAGAGGGACAAAAAATATTTATGCTTGATGACTACTTAAAAGGATAAGAGCAAAATCAAGTAGCAATTTTTTTTTTTTTTTTTTGTAGAAAGGATCTTATAAGAAAAGTATAAGTCAAGTACAAAAAGACATAATTAATACACTTATGTTATCTTATAATATTTATTTTAGGGCAGCTGTGGTTGAACGTTACACATTCATTGGTTTTATAACTGATGATATCACACACAATTATTTATTTTTTCATCTTATTGGAAGTTTTATAGGCACTTATTTATACATAATTGTTCTTACATATCTCAAATAAATGGAGAAAAGTGAAGTACTAAAGTCAATGGAAAGGAAAGCGAGTATATAAGGACTTAGCTTGTATTGAGAGTATCCATCAATTGAAGTTATATAGGATAACACTCATAAAACCATATTATTATGCAAATATTAAGGCGAGTCCATTTTAAAGTTTATTCTCAATTTCCTTAGAAGATATTTTGTCAATACTCTTGTCTATATATGACTAAGGAATAATGTTTGGACTTAGAAAATGATTCTATACTCCAGGTTCCTGACCTCACTTATCCGCTTTAACATTTCCATCATCTCTTTGAAGGCCTCTGTATTTTCACTTTTGTGTCTCTGTCTTTATTGGGAATGTATGAATAATTTCATGGATATCTTCACTATCGTACTTTATGAATTTTTCGTTACGAATGATGAAATAAGTTGACTTTGGATTGATTGAGAAATGAGAACGTAGTTTTTGAGTATTTTCCTCATGAAAAACACTTCATTCGCTCATAACTTCAACAAATTGAAACGCTACTTTATTTCTATATTTATTTTTTTGAAGTAGAAAATTCATTTAAAAAAAAATTCACTTCTTTAAGAATTGATTGAACTTCTTGTTATAGATTCATACTCAATTTCAAAAGCACGTATTTATCTATTATTTTCGTATTCCTCCCACGAGTTATTTCATGCCTCAATAATATCGTGCAGACCTTGTTTCTGACACCTGTCAAGGCAACAGTCCGACTACATAATTATATTACATTTCTAGAAGTATAATATTCTAGCATACAGATAATTTCATTATTTGAAAAGTGAATGGCTTAAGCTGTGTACAGATTACATTCAGTAAGGGCTTTAATTAAATATTTATTCTTATTAAAATATACTTTTAAACTGAATATAAAATTTCTCTCCTAAAATCAAGATAGCCAAATTTTTTAATTTTTTTTCTGCTTATCATATGCTTAAATATTTTTACGCGTAAAAAAAGTCAATTTCATATTGAAAGGAAAAAAATTAAAATAATCACTTTTAAAAGGAATAAATCCGATTTTTTTTTTTTAGATTTAACTTATATTTTCTTATAGATTGACTAAAGTAATATTTGATTTTAATAAGTACACAAAATGTTTTCACCAGTTTCATAACTGAAGTATCAGAATGAACCAATGGAAATTTATTCTTCCAATAACTTAGTTGCAACTAGCAAAAAAAAAACCCTTGAGCTATACATTTTCTACTATCAATTTAATAATTTTTTGTCATGATAGTTACTTTGAAGATTAGAATTACTTTTCTGTCAAATTGTAATGAAAAAATTTATAAATAAAGTAAATAATACTATTTGAATAACATTTTTAACTAAAAATCAATAGAATTTAACTCTTGATATTGTATTAATGCTTAATATATTTCCAATATAAATTATCGGAGTATTAAAACTTAAAAGTTATGACAAACTATTGCTTTAAATTTGTTTAATATACTATAAGGAAAAATTCATTGTTGAAAACCAAAGAGAAATGAATAATGCAATATAAAGAAACCAAATGAATGAATTAATTAAATTATTTGTATTGCATTTTAATATGTTATATATTAAATATATGGTATGCTACAAAAAAAATACCAGGAAATTTGATTTTTTAATTCCGACAGGAGTAAATATTTTGTTTTTTAAGTTAACACTACTAACACAGACATCCGTGCCAAATTAAACGTCAAAATATTCATTTTTGTATGAGATACGCGTCCTTTTGTGAACAGATAAAAATTAAAATTTTTGTTTTTTAAAATGTCTGAAAGATGATGACTAAAAGTCAATTTAGAGAAATATTACAATGAATATATTATATCTGTATTCTTTTGAAATTTTGATAATATGTGGTTTATTTCTTGAGATTACTCAAGAAACTGATTATCTGATTTTTAATTTTAATAGTATATCTAAACTCAGGAGTTATTGTTCTGTAATTATTATTGATTTAATGAAAATTTTGAAACTGTTTTGAAAATTGAAAGAAAAAAAACTACTTGTGAGGGGGATGAAATGAATTTTGATGATTAAATTAATATTTATTTATTCCCGATATTTTTTGCCCAAAGTATTACATAATGTTTCAATAGGAAAAAACATATAATATAATAATACATAAGTAACCTTTTCATAATTGAAATTAATTTCTAAAGCATAATCCCTTATGAAAGAAAGCCTGTATGAAATTTAATATTATGATAATACTTTATTTTTATTCATAATTTTTAGATAAATTATAAAAATTCATTTTTATAACGTAATGGACTCATCTAAGAGTTACTTTCTTCTAAAAATATAAAATCTAGAAAAAACACATACAATCAATTAAAACTAATTTTATAGAGTAATTAATTATTATTCTGAATTTTCATATATAATATATGTAAAATGGCAAAAAAAAATATATAGGAATAGAATTGAACAGTAACTCAGATTTTTAAAAATATCATATATTCCAAAAAAAGAAACAAAAAATGACACGAACCAAAGGTTCAAGCTTATGTAAATGTTACAATTTTATTTTTTATGTTCAAATATATTAAACTAATGAGTCCCACACTGGCTATTCATTCATCAACATTTCCATTTTAATTATCTAGTAAATATTCACAATAAACTTTAATTCTTGTCCAATCTCTCTATCTCTCCTCTAAAAAGAATTATTTTAAAAAAAAGCTAAATTATTGAGAATGCGTATTGACAATGAAGACATTTTACATGAACGTTGAGCCTTTCTAAAATTCTATGAATGAAAAAAAAATCTTTTACACCTCCGTGAAAAAGATTCAACCTTAGCTCTACGAAGCTTATAGTGAGTCTCTATGTGATGACATCTTTGTAAAAGTTGACCATCTTGGACACATAATCAACCATATTTTAAAAGAATAAGAACATTTATTTCTTTAAAATTAATGTTTATTAACCCTCGTATTATCCTCAAATATTACTAACACATTTTACCCTTGGGGTCAATTTAACCCCAGGTATATTTGCCTCCAGAAAATGATTTATAGAAAATTGTTGACCAAGTTTTTATGTCAGTCACTTTGTTTATTTGTTGAATACATAAATAACCCCTTGATAATGAAACCTTTCAGTAAGTTTACCTGCTCTCTAGCGCCACCATCAGGCAAAACTTTTAAATTAAAATTAATTTATCTCGAAAATATTACTAACACATTTTACCCTTGGGATCAATTTGACCCCAGGTATATTTGCCTCCAGAAAATGATTTACAGAAAATTGTTTCCCCCCATTATATATCAACTCAAAAGTATTAACTCTGCACCTGCAGGTGTGGGGATGTTAGGTCACACACACAGACAGACAAGTTTTACACAGCTAAAACAGCTTGGGGTCAAATTGACCCCAGAGGAACACCGATGCATGGAATATGCGTTCAGCACATTGAAAAAATATTATCATGATAATTTTACGCTTAATCAGTTGTCCCCATCATATTAGGAAAACTCATGAAATATGGAGCAAAAAAAAAAGAAGCCAACTATTGGTTTTTGAATGATAAACATTGATTGGGGTCAAATTGACTCCAAGGATAATATGAGGGTTAAGTGTATTACTGCCGTGAATTTGAAATTCACAATGGTACTGACAAATAAAGTGACTGACTTAAGCCTTTACTGTCAATCAAAAAATATATAACCCGTTATATATGTATTAAAGGAATGTTATTACATCATTTAGCATTCACTTTTACATAGCTAAGAACATAGTTAAGAATGACCAAATATGAAAAATAAAAACATATGAAGTATTTCTTACTTTCAATCTTTCACAATAAATGCATCGTTCATACTACTACTTATTTATCATAAATCATAGAGACATTTATGTTACTCTCAAACTTTTATTCAAAAGTAAAAAAAGGCTCCAAGTCATGTCAGCAAATATAATCATTATCTTCGAATATTTTTTTAATGTATTTATGTATAATACGAATATTTGTACATATGTATAAGCATAGAAAATAATTTGAAATTGACACAATGATGCTAAGGACTCAGACTGCATTGGACAAAAGTATGTTCTTCTTCTTTTACATAAACGCTTATATTATTCCATCCTTTTTTTTTTTATTTTTTTTTTGCAGGAAGCATTAGTTATTTACTTACAGAAGAGAAATACTGTCACGAGTATTCTCGTTTATGGTAAGGGAAAAGAGATTTTTTTTACGAGTATACTCGTCTGTGGCAGTAAATGGGTTAATGATCAGCACATATATAATGACTTTCAGCATAAAATCGATAATATTTATTGGAAACTAATAGTTTCCAATATATATATAAGACAAAACATCGTTTTATGTTACCAAGTTTGTTGACTTATGTTATAAGGAGAAAAAAAGCAAACACATGTAACAGTTACTCTAGAGGTGTGTAAATAATTTACCACGCTTTCCACATGATATAATTATTCCTTTCTTCTAGAAAAATGCCTATTGTAGCAAATATTTAGTCAACACTTTCTTGTACAACTTGCCTCTCAGTTGTTACTTACAAAAATACCCTAAAATATGTATATGTAATTTTTCCCTTGGGCTGGCTCATTGTAAAAGGGGTATTTAAATAAAGAAGCTTAATAAAGTATTATTTTCAAGTGGTACAATACAAAGAATTTATCACAATGAACATTTTTTCAAGGGAATTTTTGATTCCATTAATAGACACCTTCAGGGTCATTTTTAGCTTTTTAAAAATTGATGAGAGGGTAAATACTTTATTAAAAAGAATTTAAAAGGTACATATCTCCCATGTTTTGACAATATTATTTGCAGAGAATTTTTATGCTATAATAACACATAAATATTCATAGTTGCAAAATATTATATTCTATAAATATTTAATCTTTTCTGCTTTTCCGGGTAGCAGTTTTTCCTGCTTTTTCCCCTTACCTGTTACGTCATGTCTGGAAAAGATATGTATATTCTTCTCTCAGCTTATGTGATACTTCTACAAATATTTAATAGCATGTTCAATATTAAAAGACTCAACAAATTGAATCCTCTTTTTAGGAAGTATTTTTTTTTTGTTCTTTATATAAAAACTTAATAAAGTAGGGGAAAATATGTATTATATATACTTTCTTAAATTACATTCATCCATCAAATAAAGTTGGTGAGGTGTATGCTGCATACGTTGTTTTTACTTCGTCCCAAATATATATATATGATACTCTTATTCCACACATAAAACAAAACAAAAAAATATGAAACATTTATCGTTCATTCTCTAGCCCTAAGGTAATTATACTCTCACTGTCTTAGAAGTATGTTTGTATATGTATATATATATATAACCATAAAAGTAATTCAAGCTACAAAAAGGTTTTTGTTAATAAATCAAGATCTTAATATTCTTTTAAGAACATTCTTAACTGAATTGTATAGCTTACGTTAAATCCCATCTTTTAATTTACTTTTCTGTTCTTTTTTTTCTTTCCAATAAGTAATTTTTTTCTTTGAGGGAATTCCTTTGAAGAAACTTTGGATACCATTGAGTCAAAAGAAATGTCAATGATCAAAATTGATTATACATATATATATACATTAATGAATAGTCTTTTAAAGTTTACATGCATTTGTTATGTGTGGTGGATTTTATAAAAAAAGTTAGTTTAGTTTTTTTGTTTGTTTAGTTTTTGTTACCAAATGTTCTGCTTAAAAATATAAGTAAAAGTTTTTTTTGTTATAAAAATATATTTAGTTAAAGAAAAACACACTTTTTGAAAGAAACTAAGCCTTTTATGCACATATTATCATAAAATATATTTTACCAAAAAAAAAAAAAAACTACAACATATTATGAAATTCTGTTTTAACTCATAAAAATGAAGATATTAAAATATTGAATTATAATTCTATATGTACTTTACATAGAATAATTTGCTTTTAGATTATTATAAAGTTCAATCATTTCTAGAATAATATTGATATAAGAAGATATCGGTAATCTATATTTGATAAAAAAAAATAATATAAAAAAAGTATGAATGTAAGAGTCTCAATATAAGTCTTGGCATATCTTTAGGAACTCTTAATAAAAAAATAAAAAATTCAAGAACTCTAAGAAAAGTAATTTATCTTTTCTTATCATTTTGACAGAGAAAGAATGTCATTTTCTCTGATATGATATAATACCAATAATGTTTAAAAAATACATACACTTGTTAGAGCCTTGGATTTTATTTAAAAAAGGCGTAGAGAATTGTAACGTTTGAATTTTTTATTTGAGCAGAAAAACAAAGTTCTTACTCTTTTCTTAAAAAAACCATTTTCAAATTGGAGAAAAATAACAATTCATATGTTATTTTAGCGGAACATTGTTGTTTGTAGGAGTTTGAAAAACCTTTGTTTAACTAAAGAATATTTAAAAAGTGCTATGATATTTTTTTAGAAGGATATACAATGTTTTATTTAACCAGAGGACATAAATACTTAATGTCATGGAGACCTAAATTTTCTTGATATACACCACTTTATAAAGTCGACGATCAACTTTGATTAAACTTTGACATTATATTGCTTATGTACATACAAACATCTGTAGGTACGTGAAGATGAGAAAAAAATTAGGGAAATAATCTTCATCGTTCTGATGTCGATTTTATATCTACAAATAAATGAATACTTACATTCATTTTTTTTTCCATAAATTGTGTAACGAAGCATAAAATAAATCCATATTTTGGGAGTCAATAGACAACAGACATATGTATAAAACTTTCTTAAGATAAGTAAATAACACTTTTGTATCATACATTAAATTGTTTGATGATAAATTTTGTAAATTAGTCTTTATTTTATTTTAGTTTTATTGTAATTATATTATTATAATTATATTTTTTTTTCTTGAAGGGGGGGGGGGAGGGGGGATATAAACGCTATAAATCTCAGTTAATACTATGGTAATTAAAATTTATATGAATATTTAATAACGATTTTCAGAAAGCATTAATGGAAAAAAATATTAAATGCTTATTCTAATTTATTCTTTATTTTTATAAATATTTTTTAGAAGTTGTACTAAATCTCCTGCCAATACGAAAATAGCTTTTAAATTATGTTAAAGTTATGTTATGTTATCAAGATTCGAATTTAGCAATATACCATTTGAGGATAATGATTAAACTCCCTGTTACAAGAAGCTGTTTGGATCTCTCATCAATTAATTGTAAAGTAAATGGATAAAGTATTTCTACATATATTTAAATGATTAGAATTCATTTGAAGAAGAAAAAGTTGTTCTTTCAACAAGACAATGTCAATAAAAACAGCCGCAAAATTGGTCGAATTGGGTTTCGAATTGCTACCGCACCCACCGTGTTCTCTAGATTTGGTTTCCAGCGACTACTGGCTCTTCGCAGAACACAAAAAGGTGCTCCGTGGAAAGAAAATTGGCTCAGATGAGGAAGTGATTGCCGTAACTGAAGCATATTTTAAAGGTCTCGATAAATTCACTGTAGCTCGATTTAAAATAAACCAAACGTCATGAAATTTTGACATTAACCTTTTGAAAATTGGTACTTCTAAAAAAATATTTTGTTATTTTGTTAATAGTGCCATCTGATAGTAAGGCCCAGGACTTATTGACAAATGTGTTATTGCACTTATGTAAGAAAAAAGTGTATCAAATCTCCTTCCCTTCTTCTATTAAAATTTCAATACAATACAATCTTTAAACAATGCATACAAAAACGTTTTAATTCTTGTTTCAACTACGACAATCTAACAAACAATGTACATAATTTCACAAAAGAACAAAAGTACCAACCGTATTTCCTTTTCTACTTATAAAACTACAAGTATTACCTTCGAAAGTTCCATCCCTAGTTATCGCCTAATGAAATTAAATAATTGAAAAATATATTAACTTCCAACTAATATTTTGTTTATTCAGCTGTAACTCCTGGTTCTGAAGTTTGTCTTTTGATAAGCTCTCTGTTTTTCTATAACTTGTAATTCAAAAGAGCCTTACATATATGTACTTTGGGAATCAAAAATTCGATAGATGGAAAGAAATGTAGGTATGTATATTTTTATTTAAAGAAAATAAATTATATGGATAATATGAAAGTAGAGAAAGCTTCTACGCTATAAATAACTTCAAATAGTTTTATCATTTTTGTTGTATATTTTTAGTTAAATGTGATTGTACTCTTAAAGGTTAGATTAAATGGTTAGGCTAAATTCACCTTAATCCACAGCTCTCTTGAGTGTGAATGCTTATATTTGAGTAGATAAAACTTAGTCATAGTTTATAAAATCATTCCTTTTAAATTTGAATTTAAAGGGATTTCTAGATGTTGAGGTGTTTTTTTTACTTTACTATCAATGGTTTCGTCTCTTTTAAACATATTTATATACCAATGGATTAGCTTCTTCAGGGCCACTCTTAAATCTGTCGTAGACAAAATTTTGTCATGGAGATGGATCCATAATAGAACCCTCATGACCAGTTAGGGAACTTTTAATATTATTCCTTGAAATTTGACAGAATCTTCTAGTGTTCCTTGAACAAACTTTAACCATGTTTATTTGAAAAAAATAATTGATATCATTTAAGTCTTATAAAATTAATTTCAATTTCATTTTCACAGAAATTTTTTTTTAACAAAGTTTTGAAGTCCTTTCCATTACACTTATGATTTAATTGATATATAAAAAAAATTGAAAGATGAATTTAGAAATTATCATTATGTAACTCCATGGTAAAATTATTGATAAAAAATTATCTCTATCGACAGATGTGTCTATATATAAATAAATTATATATGTAATAAATATTATGTGATCTATTAATCTTATTCTTGAATCATTGTTAAGAACTTAAACTTTGCATTGAGAATTTGGAAGCAAATATAAAAATTTTGAAAAAGAAAAGAAATTAGAACTATGTTTTTTTAACTTCTACTCATTAGCTTCACCCAACTAAAACTAACTAACCAAAAAAAAATCCCTTTCAGGCATTGCCTTGTAGTAGTAGCCCCTAGTTTGGAAACCCCTTAATCCCATTCCAATTCGATCCAAATAATTTCAATACCTTTGTTAGTGTACTTTCATTTTAACAAAAATCAATAACTTATCCCTACATACTGTTTCCATGGTGTCACGTTGACATGAATGACAAATATATTTGTTATGATATTGTTAAAAAGAAATGAATGGTAGCACGTATACTTATTTACGCCAAATGAAAATACTCAATATAAAAATTTACAAAATTAGCCTCTTATAGAATTTTAATTCAATAAAAATATACGAATTTGCAATAAATGTCAAATTTATTATTATTTTATCGAACTTTTGGAATGAAAATCTTATTTTTAAAGTAAGAAAAAAAATTTAATTGAGGGATATAGTGATCTTTCAAAAGGATGTCAACACAAAATCTTCCATAGCCAATGTGTTAAGATTTAAGTATACAACAAGGGAATTTTTCAAACTTATTTTCTAGCTCTGAATAAAGTAGTCGTTGCATTTAGAGATGATTTTTTTTTTTTAATATCCAGTTGATATAAAAGGTCTTTGAAGATTCTTCACACATAGCCATATATATTGAAAAGGATGGTATTGATGAATGGAGGGTCAGAATGGAACTCATTTATTTCAAATATTGAATCATTATCCATAATATTATTTATGTACGTATAAAAATTTTATTTATTGTCACTGGTATTTTCATTTTTTTATAACTTTGATACGCTCTTTATAGTGCTAGGATCTATTCAATAGTATCAATGTATACATACTACTATGGACAGAAAATATTTATTTAATCATCATAATTTATTTTATTCAGCTTAATAGTTGCCCCTCATGATGCAATGCACATGTGCCAACGTTTTTTTCAATTTTCAAAACAGTTACAGAAACTTTTATCAAGTCAATAATTACAGAACGATAACTGCTAAGTTTAGATATGCAATTAAGTAAAATTAAAAACAGAATGGTCAGTTTCTTGAGTAATAGGTATATATCTCGAGCCTTGAATTCTCAAAATTTTCAAAGAATACAGAATGGAATATTCATTGTAACTTTTTGGGTATCAACAACAGCTCTCTTCATTGTATTTAGTCATTTTTTTTCAGACATTTTAAAAAATGAAAAATTCAATTTTCTCTGTTCACAAAAGGACGCGTATCTCTAACACTAACGAATATTTTGAAGTGTAATTTGGCACGGATGTCAGTAATAGGAGTGCCAACTTAAAAACAAAAAGATTTATCCCTATTGAAATCCAAAAAAAATAAATTCATTTTTCCTGATATTTTTTGCTTATAGTAGTATACTATGTTTCTCTAAAAGAATTTTAAAAAAATATGTTCATGAACAGAAAGCTATCTAAAATTTAAAAAAAACTAGAGTAATTAATTATTTAGTTCATACTAATGTAATATGTAATTTTTAGATTTTTTATCAAATATATTTTAACCTGTATATATTCAACAATAACTAATTTAAGTTTATAAATTGATTAGCATTAATAAGACAAGGAGAAAATAATATATTAACCAAAAATTTCAGTATCTTTGTGGAACCAAGAACCCAGACTGTCTTAAGTATACTACATTTAACTTGTATTTAAATTATATCTTATAACCTTCCGGGAATTTACATTTTTTATACATTAATACAACTACTACTAATATAATCAAATTATTATTATTATTAGTGTTTAGTGGTGTTGGATCAGTTCTAGGACATAATTCCTCATCTATTTTTTTCTTCTTTTCCGCTCCCTCTTTCCAGTGGGTACAAGGACAAAATCAATAAAAACAATAGTTCTGAATAGCATTTGACGTCCATTTTGTATTTGTTTCCACTAAAAATATGAATCAGAAAAGAAAAAAAAAGATTGATGAGGAATTCAGTCCTTGGACTGATTCAACTTTAATGTTTAGCCTCATTATCTTGATTTCAAATTAACCACTTTTATAGTAGATTTTTAAATGATCAAAAAGAATAACTTATTAGCAAATGAAAATAGAACCAAAGTCAAAAATTAAGACCCTTAGATGTATTTGATGAGTAAAATACGTCTTTTATTTAACTTTATCCTACTCAAAATACATAAGTATATAATGTATCAATATTGATTTAAGTCTATAAGAGGAAGGAATTGTGTCTTTTCTTCAGTTTATATTAATTGTACATACATCCGGTCTTTATTAAAGAACCTTTTAGGTCTATTTGTATAGTGAAGGGATACGTTTATTTAGACATATTTCATTTTAGTTAAATACTGTTACATAAACACATGGCACGTGAATTGTTTATTTGTCGATCTACGTATTTATGAATTGTATGATAAAAAATATAATTTATACAGTAAGTTAATGTTATGATTGCATAAATTATCTTACCCAATTTCCTTTCTATTTTTCTCAAACGATCCACCATAGATATAGTACATGCATACTTCAGCATTAATTTTAAACATTAAACTCTAGATTGATGACCAAAGAAATTATTTTCTTTAAATACACAATTTAAAGCCAATCCAAGAACCACAAGCAAACTTATTTATAAATCACGAACTACTATGACCAAAAAATACCAGGAATTTTTTTTTTGAGGGGGGATTCCTATAGAGATAAATGTTTTTGTTATGAAGTTGGCACTCCTATTACTGACATCTATGTCAAATTATACGTCCAAATATTCAATAGTGTTTATGATACGCGTTCTTTTGTCAACACCCGTTTTTTAAAATGTATGAAAGATTATGACTAAAATTCAGTTTAGATGTTGAAACCAAAAAGTTTAAATGAATTTTCCAGTCTGTGTTCTTTTGAAATTTTGAAAATCCCTGATTTATTTCTATGGATACATAACCTATTACTCAAGAAACTGACCATCCCATTTTTACTTAATAGCATATCTAAACTCAGCAGTTATTGTTCTGTAATTAGTGTAGACTTAATAAAATTTTTGTAACTATTTTGAAAGTTGAAAAAAAAAAACGACTTGTGAGGGGGATGAAAAGAATTTTGATGATTAAATAAAGATTTTTTATTCTCGATATTTTTTGCTAACTGCAGTATATATATATATATATATATATATATGTATATGGTCCATTGGACCCACATGGTATTAAGTATGTAATAAATAATCTGATATTTTAGAGGCTAATGACACTTCTATTTGAAAAATTAACAAAACACTGATATGAATGTTGGTTGTACAATACAGATATATTGGTTGTGTGACAACACTACAGAACACACTTAGAAGGACTGTGAGGACTCCCAAGTAAGACATGCAGTCTAAATTAAAAGGAACCTAGTGTGTAAGACCATATTTGATTAAACTGCAACTCATGTATATTGCATTTAAAAATGTTTTCCGAAACTGTAATTTTCATTGCATTTAATTGCAAAGCAAATAGCTATGAATTAAATATGTTTATAAGTACATGCAATTATATAATTTCATGGTTTGTATTATTAAAGATGTATTTATGCATCTACTCATTGAAAGAGTGCTTTGTGGAAGCTCATAATGCATTACAATTCATGTACCTATAGCATGCCAAATTTAAGATAATTTAAAAAAAAGAAGAAGGAAAAAACAACGATAATAATACTAGCTAAGAGACAAACACTCTACGTATAAGGATGAACCGCGGATGATGAAGAATCCTAGTTTTGGCAATCAAATGAAAATTACTTATGAATAGTAGGATAAGCTGCCATCAAAATGTCCTTTCCTTCTATTGATTTTGATATGATTAATTTTATTGTTATCCTGCTCCTCACACATAATATGATTAATGACATAAAATATATCTTTGTAGAAGACCCATCTGATCTTTAATATACGTTATTATCTTACATCTGCTTAACTATTCTTTCATTAATGTATTGAAAGGGTTTTTAAACATAAAGGACTTGAGTTCAACAAATCTAATCTTTAGAAAATTATTAAGAACCAGAGTAGACAAATTGAGAGCAGACAAGGAGTAATCCGTAAATTAACGTTATCAGAGTAGGCCCAGTTTTAGTTGGAGGGCCATTGCAGGTGTGATCCTGTGCTAAAATGTAACAATATATACACTTTACTCTTATAAATCGTTTCCTCATGAAATTAAACTCGATTTTTGATTGTGAAAAAATCAAAATGCTTTATTTAAAGCATTGGCTATCGGAAGCTATAAATTTTCCCCATCTTTCAGGTAAATTATGAATTCCTTTCCCAATAGAACTGTTTTTTTTTTTTTTTGTTTTTTTTTAGGCAAACCAATTGGAGACCCATTTTTCCACTTCTTCATAATTTTGGAAGTGCTGCTCAGCGAGGGCGTGTCCCATTGATGAAAGCAAATGATAATCCTATGGAGCCAAGTCTGGTGAATACGATGCGTGGGGTGCATCCAGCGTGTCCCAGTCAGGTTTCGATGTGTGTGACGGAGCGTTGTTATGGAGGAAAAGTACTATTCCATTTGGCGAACGTTCAAAACATGTGACACCCATTTAGGTCTTCACTCATCTTGGAGTAGCTGTCATTTGAACACATCAAAATCACCTTAACTCTCTTGCTCTTCACCTATACTTTAAAGGGTTAAGGGATTTATCAAAATTAAATGTTACAAAACTTTTCTTGTACAGTGGCAGCATTTGGTTTTATTCTAATCAAGTATTTTTTTTTTGTATTTATATTTCAACTAAATATATACCCATGTATATATAAAACACATTATTTCAAAACCTGAGTGATAAAGTATTGTTTTTATTCTTTTTACCTTAATACAAATAAATAATGGTTGGAGAAGCTAAGATATAAAGGTAAGGAAAATAATAGTTTGTAGAAGAGCTTTCAAGGCAATGGTTTTTATATATGTATGTACGTGTTCCGTACAATGTAATAAATTTTGTCTTGGAGAAAGGCCGAATATTTATTTAACATCAATGATTAAAAAAATACATATATGTACAAGGCAAATAGTTATAAATAAAGAACTTTTATTTGTTTTCCTTATTCTATTCTTTTCATTTTATATATTATTTTATTATTGATTTTACTTGAATAGCGTTGATCTTTGATTTAGTAATAGGAATAAGTATGTATGAAATTGGAGGGACTGAGACGTATAGTATTTATAATCAATATATAGAAAGTATATTTAAATATATAGTAATACAATAAGTTATTTTAACAAAATGCAATCTTTTTGTGCTTGTGGATTTTGATACCTACTTTTATGATGAAAAAGACACAAAAATAACCATTTTATATTAAATTTTCTATCAATTTGTGGTTAACAAATTGATTTTGTATTTTTTCAGACTCATTTTTCAACATGAAGAAGTGGCGAAAATGAAAATGAAATGAAAATTTTAAAAATTATACCTAGAGAAAGGTATTTTAGTTTTTAACAATAATTTCAATAGTACTTTGTTCCAATTTTGTAGAAAATAAATATCTTACAAGTGAGTCAAAAGGAGGAAAAATCTAGCTTGGATTTAGTACCCATTTGCAACTTTTATCCTTTTTTTTAACAATGTGGTAACCTTTGTATTTTTTTTTTTTTTTTACACATATTCTTAGTTCAGCTCGCTCTCACCAAAAAAAAGAGAGGAAAAAGGTCACTTATATTTAGCAATGTAAATCATATGCAATTCGGGCGTGTGATAAAAAAGTGGAGTTGGCTCTTCAAACAGGTCTTTTTGTTTTCCGAAGCTGTTATCATTTTTTTTTCCCTTTAGAAGGTAACATCAACTTTACCTCAACATAATGTTTTACAAGAAAAGAACAGTCTGCAAAGATTATATCATGGTGAGGAACAAAGAAAAAATTAAAAAATGGATATCATTCATTGAGGAGAATGGAGTTAATGATATTTGTGAATATAATAATGAATCTGGAGTAACGTATTGTAATGTTTGTGGTTTGATGTTTTCATTTGTATACATATATAAAGGAAAATAGCAGCTTGTAGCTCAGTAAAACGTCATGACAGCTCAAGCTGCTTCCCCCCTCGACATTCATTGAATTGTCAGGGTTGCCAGGTTGATTTTCTCTTTCTTTTTTTATAACACGCCCGAATTGCATATGATTTACATTCCTACTTATATTCCATGGTGTAATGTAGGGATGAGTAGGAATGTAAATCATATGCAATTCGGGCGTGTGATAAAAAAGTGGAGTTGGCTCTTCAAACAGGTCTTTTTGTTTTCCGAAGCTGTTATCATTTTTCCTTTATTACTGAGTGGTGAACATCTACCTGATAGTAAAGATGTCGCATGAAGGAATACATGCATTAAGTTTAATAAAGCAAATAAAATGTAAACAAAAAGGGCTCAAGTCCTTTTATAATTATTATTAGTTAAAAATATATAATTTCCTGACATTAATTTCAGTTAATTTTCTGCCTCTCATCTATGTTATTATTTATTGTTGTATATATAATGGAGAATAGCAGCTTGTAGCTCAGTAAAACGTCATGACAGCTCAAGCTGTTCCCCCCTCGACATTCATTAAATTGTCAGGGTTGCCAGCTTGATTTTCTCTTTCTTTTTTTATAACACGCCCGAATTGCATATGATTTACATTCCTAGGGATGAGCATTTTGTTGAGATAAAAAACATGCCCGCAATTACTATTTGGTACCTCTGCATTTTATTATCTACTCATTGTTATTTGACAATATTAAATAACACTCGATAACCTTTGGTAACTGAAAGGATTGAAGTGAATTTGAATTGTCGAGAATCCAGGGAAAGGGGCACTCTTTATTTGGTGGTAGAACGTCTTACTAATCAGAAATTAAACTACTTAACATTGTAGTAAGTTCTTGCCTAAACGATACCGAGAAGAGTGAATTCATATTGATTATCAAGGTAATAGTATTAAATGATATTTTTCTTTTCTTTCTTAGACTCAACTTTGTCTCAACATTTTGGCCGTGTCTGGTAATAATTTATGGTCCATAAACCTCTGTCCATAAGTTAAAAACAGAAAAAAGAATATAGGCGATTGTGACGGTCATTTAAAAAAAATACTCTTTAGTGCATTTTGCATTAGTTCAATGAATGAAAGCAATAGAAAAATAACTTTTTATTCATGTGTTCTTTAGAAAGTGTTTGAGATGTCGTTAACCAGCAAATATAAGTCAAAGGGTCACATTGTAGCCAATATCCTAATAGGAGACCTTGAACGTCGACCCCATTTACCATCCTCCTTAATTAGTGGCTGTGAATTTTATGAAGAATGCCCTCAAAGTTTCAGATATATGTAAGTTAGTGAATGATGCCCTACGCTCAGTGTTGACCGTCTACAGATCAGAGAACTTCAGGCTAATTTTGTTCGATGAAGCTACTAGCATAGCATAGAAATGAAATAAAGAAACCCTTAACGAACAATGTGTTATTTGAGGAATTATGATCTGAGCAGCAGGATGTTCTATGTTTTCTATAAAAATTCCACAGATCTGTGGAAAAAATTGGGATTTTGCTGCAAATTTAGTAAAATTTTATTATTCATGCTTTGTCAAACATTTCAAAACTTTAAGTTTCACCATAAAACAATACAAAAAAACGATATAAATTTTTTATGTTTGTGTGTAGAATAGTTATCGTAAAATAAAATTTTGTGTCATTATTATCTATTACGACTCTTTTTACATACTTACCTTATACCTCACAGAAAGGATTTTCTTTTTCCTCTTCTTCGACAGTTTTTATTTTCTTATAAGTTTTGTTTTTGTTTTGTTTTAATGGTTAGATTGTATTTGATTTATAGGTCTTTAAAAGAAAAGTAATTTCTAACAAGAATGTTAAATGATGCTTTTATTTATAGGAAGAGAATTTTCTTTTTATCTATTTATATGTATATATATGTATATCCAATATCTATAACTAAAAAGACCTTGCTGTTAATGAAAAAAAAATACAACATTACTAAAATAGTCTTAATATGTACATATATGGATTAAGAGAACAAAAAAATATCTATAAAAATGATAAAATATTTGGATGAGAAGCCTTCTTCAATTATGTGCCTCGTGGCACACACAATGAATATAGAAATTTTTTAACAAAATCAGCTACAAATAAGTATGTTGCACGCTCCTTCAGTATGTTCAAAAATACGAATACTGGTCGAAGGCAAAATTTCACATTAAAAAATCTAGCAAACATAATTATTTGTCGTTTTAACTTAGTTAAAACAATAATATATAAATATTCTAAATAACTTTAGGTCGAAAATATTGCAGCCAAATTCTAAGCCTTATTTATAATTTTAGAGGATATACATAGAACATAATCTTATTTTGAATTAAAAAATAAAAATATACTCTTTTAATTTAACATGTAATTAGTTCAAATACTTTTTTTTTTTACTCCGAGTTACATTTTCATTAAATGTCTACATTTTCACTGCGATATTATTTTGGTTTTATCACATAATCTCACTCAAATACTTTTAGAAAATAATATTATGTTCAAAAAAAAAAAAAAAAGATCTCTTCTTTTCAATGAAATAATTAATTAATTATTATTATTTATTTTGGAATTTTTTAAGATATGTATATCATTTGACAAAAATAAAAAAAATATTTTCCATCATTAGAACGACCACCTTCGCATATTTGAGTTACACTAACTACATACATATATGTAATCCTTTAATAAATAAAAACTTTCCAATGCACTTATCGACTAATTAATGAAAATAGGAGCAAGTAGAATGCCAATGATTTCAACTCCCATATCAACATTTACGATAGAGAATGTCTTCTCAAATCAATTAATGATGCTGTGTGAGTGTTAAACGTATAAGCATTCTACAACAGTACACTGAGCATAATGAGCCAACTAAGTGCATTAAGCATTAACAACATTCAAATATCATTAGCTAGATGATTGATGAAGGATTTATTTTTAAGGAGTGATGAAGGAGAAGAGATATGTATGATCAATTTGGTTGTTATTATATACTTAGGTAAAGTTATATTAAAATATATTAAGTGTCATCATAATCAAGATTAACATGCATTAAGTTCTTAAACAATATAATAAAAGATGTTTAGAATGAACAACTGCATTAGCAGCTCTTAAATCCGTACAAATCGATACTGACTATGAATTTAGTCATATAATATTGGAATGGAATAAGCAATTAATATATGAACTTACCATTTTTCCGCAGGGATCTTCAACAACTTTTGAATTTATGAAAAAGAATACTCCCATGTGTGAGTGTATCTTTTCCCTAGATATATAACACCATGTTTAAATGATAAGGATAGTTTAATTATTTCTCAAATAAATATGTCTGACTTGATTTTAAGCCAGAATTAATGAACATATGAAATATTATTTTAACAATAACTACGTGGTTTTGTTTTGTTTTACTATATGAACAATTAAATCAATTTTGACATTCCATACAAACACAAATGTCATATTCAGAATCAAAGTAATACAAAAAAGTGTTTCAATCAAAATATAATTATGATTGTATTTTTTTGGAATATTATTAGTTCCTGAGACTTATAATAGTAAGTTTCTTTTTTATTGTTGAAGCTAATTTATTTAAAATATTTTATTTTTTGGATAAACGATTTTTATTTGATTACTTTGGCCTGATTAATCAATTTTCGCACACACTTCACAATAATCATATTCGTAAAAAATGGTTGGTCGAAAGCGTTTTCATTACAAATTTCATTTTATTTTTAAAAATGTCGATGATACTTCAAGTTTTTAAAGGGACTCACCCAATATAGTATCCACTCCACAAACACAATATATAGTTATAACTTTCTAATTAATTTTGTCTTTGAAAAAAAAAAAAAAAAAAAAACATAATACCTGAGTAATTTCAAAAAAGCCTTCAGTCCATTCTTTACTTTGAATGGAATATAAAAAATATTAAAATTATCAACTGTAACATTCAAAACTCAGAAAAATGTGTGTTTGGATTTTCAAAAAAAAATTGATTTTTTTAAATTTGTATCAAATATCATACTACATTGCACATTTTTTAAAAGAGATGAAAAGGAAATATACCATATATATTCTTTAAACATATTTGACATATTTACAAAAACTTTAATATGATTTCCCAAAAAATATATATAATATATATTTATTTGAATGTATAAACCATTAATTTTTTCCATCAAACAGATATATTATATGTTTCAAAAAAAAAAAAAAAACTTCTGTAATTACGTTTTTAGAACATGAATAGTTCAAAGTCTAATATATTTATTATTGATGATATATATATTAGCTAAATAGCAGAATCAAGTATAATACGTACAAATTTTTTATGTCAAATTACTAAAGTTACATAAACTATGAGCAAAAAATATCAGGAAAAAGGAATTTAATTTTTTTGGGATTCCAATAGAGATAAGTGTTTTTTTTATAGTTGGCACTACTGTCACTGACATTTGTGCCAAATTACACGTGAATATATTCATTAGTATTTGAGATACGCGTCCTTTTGTGAACAGATAAAATCGAATTTGTTGTTTTTCAAAATATCTGAAAGATGATGACTCAAATGCAATTTAGAGAAATGTTGTTGAAATCAAAAAAGTTACAATGAATATTATAGACTGGCTTCTTATGGAATTTTGAGAATCCGTGGTTTATTTCTTGAGATACATAACTTGTTTCTAAAAAAAACTGACCATTTGATTGGTAAATTTAATCGCAGTTCTAAACTCAGCAGTTATTGTTGTGTTATTTTTTAACTAATAAAAATTTTGTAACTGTTTTGAAAATTGGACAATAGATTTTGGCACATCCTGGCTTTCCTGACCGGTATATATCTCAAAATTGTATGCAAAACCTAACACTCTGTCTAATATGAAACATTTGCTTCAAATACGTTAGTGTTTTATTTGAACAAATTTGTACATCAATAAAAAAACATTTTTATAAATGATTTTTGATTGTGCAACAAAATGAAGGAATCTAATTATTCTTAATGAGTTTATTATCATAAAGTTGATACTGATAATTACTTACACCTAGAAGGTAAATATAATACACAAATGAAGAGATAGAGGATTTTTTTTAATTTCATCTGGGTTGGTTTGAAATGGACAACTTGGTTTTGTTTTGAACACTCTGATTTATTTTTTATCTGAAGAAATATTTGAAAAATTCATAAGGTGTATCCATGGATGACACATTTTTCAATGAATAAGTAACTATAATGAACTTGTCTGAAATTGCACTTGGCACCATTGATTTCATTTTCCTCATGATTTTATTGACCTTTGAACTCTTATCTTATTAGACCTAGGAGCAAAAGGCTCAGATTGTAAATTTGTAAGAAGCTCTGTAATTTTTTCTTTCTTTAGATGTTTAAACATTTAACATATTCGTCAAATAATCAATTGAATTACTGTTGGATTTTTGTAGTCATTTTGGAGTGAGCTATGTTTGAAAGTAAAGTACCTTCAATATTAACTATAATTAATTATTTGTTATACATAATAAAAAAATTCACAAACATTTTTTAATAAATCACGCTCTATATACATTTTAATTTTTTGATTATTTGAGCAATATGATACAAATATAAAACCATCTATAAATCAGAAATGGCTTAGTTTTTAGGAAAAAATTAAAAACCAAAAAGAAAGTAGTATTTTCAAACAACTCACACAACTTTTTTTCGTATAATTTTTAGTAAAAAATAATCGAAAATCTACAAATCAGTATCATCAAAAATAGCCTACAAAAAAAGTTTTAATGGAAAAAATTAAATCAATCAACACAATAATAAATATTTTTTTAAATACACATAATTTTTTAAGTATTGTTACAGATTTTCTTGCAGAAAGGAAATGAAATCTCTGCTTGAGTACAAATTTAATCACTGATAACTTATTTTTGTGTCATTTATTTAGCCTTTGCACATTGTCTATCAATATGATACATTGAAATCTCTTCAGTTTCATAAATATTGTCTTACTCAGCCATATAGGAAATGTTATTCAACTTTATTTTGTTCGTTGAAAATATAGACAAGAGTCATGGTAGCCCTGAAAAATTTCTTCAAATACTCTATTAACAAATTTTAAATAGCCATGTCTTTGGAACATTTTCAACTGTGCTCAAGTTGTGTCTTCCTTTCTACTAGTCATTTCTTTTGAATAAAGTATTTATCATTTCCTCTACCAGAGCTCTATTCAATATGGACAAATTAAGGCTGTGCTTGTTGATGTTTTTTGGGGGTTTTTTTTTGAAAGAAAGAATAATCTGAGAAAATTTAGAATTTACAATACTATTTTTACAATTTAGTTAGATGTGCAGGTAGAAAGGATCTTCTTTTTTTGTTATTTGACCCTGGCCCTCTGGATCAAAATATATTATTATAAAATACAATGAATGTATTGTAATAGTATCTATATGCAGATCTTTGGAACGTGTCATATGTGCATTATGTACGAAAACAACAAAATGACATGTAACATAACACTTTTTTTGTACTGATGCAATCACAATTAAAAGCTCTAACTATTCAACGAGAATGACTCGTTAAAAGTCGATTTGAGAAGTGTAATAAAATATAAATGATTACTGTTAAATGAGATATTTGGTATGATTTCTCTTACCAAATTTAAATCTTGATAACAAGGAAAAATTCAATGATAATAATACTCTTGACAAAAAAGCTTTTTCACTTGGGAACAAGGAAAAGAAAAAAAATTTACATACATAAATTATATTTTTTTATATATATTTTTAACTTTGTCAAGATTATGCAAAGTCACACATTTCTTCTAAAAAAAAATACATTTCCTCATGAAAAATTACTTTACAATTGTGTTTAGCTATAAACATTTTGTAGTAGTTTATGATAAATCAACTAAAAAGGGTGGATTTGTAACTTTGGCATAACAAAAAAAATCAGTTTCATAAAATTAGATAATTGACTAAGGGGGAAAAATTGTATAAAATTATGTTAAAGATGGAATTAATACTTATGTTAATAATAATGAAAACCTGTTATTCAAAATTTGTCTTTGATTTTTATCTAGAAATTATGTGTGTGTTTATTTGTATTTTCTTAGTAATGAAATTTGTTAATTTTTGCAAAATGATTAACGCTTAACTTGCGTTGAATAAAAAAGCTTTATTTTCTTTATTTTTAGAATTTCTTTACCTGCAACTGTAATAAATCTTGATTCTATACAAATTTGCTGAAACTAATTTTACTAAATGTATATTTCACTGAAATTTGTCCATCTATAGTGGTTCACAAAATCGTGATAAGGAATTATGACAAAGTATTTATGTAATCACGTAGAGGAGATAAAGTCAGCTTCTAGGCTAAATTTCAACATTAAAATCGTATTTTAAGGATTATTCAAAATTTATAAAATTCAACAAGTGAATACGTTTCAATAATTTGAGTGTCTTTATCAAGTCATTAAACTTGATAAGACCGGAAACGTAGCTGAGAGCCGGAACGTGGGGGCTCAAAACTTGGTTTTTCACTGCCCTCGTACAATTTACCTGACTTAAAGTATAGGTATCCTGAGATTTGGATAACTAAAATATGGCTGCCCAAAACTCTTTTTTTTTTCAATTGGGAACAATGATTCTTATTTTTATTTTCTTTCTTTCCTTTATCTGAGAGTTAACAGTGAAAGTGAATAAGAGTTAATAAGTATCTATTGAAAATAAATTTTAAAAAATGCAGGCGGTGTTTTTATAACTTACAAGATATAATAATATATTCATATTTTTAGGTCCAAAAAACATGGCCACTTATAACTTATTATATGAAAAAGTCAACAAATTGAGACTCCTTGAAAAGAAACATGCCGAAATGTATATATGTACCAAATATATATATACATATATTGAGCCAAAAAGTACATCATAGAAATAAATATGCAATAAAAATATTTGTAGAAATTCATCTGAATATAGTGATTGACTCCTTTGCTACTCTGAAAAACAGAAGGCAGTCATTGATGTTTCAACCCAACAAGCAGTTATTAATTGTGCCCCTGTTATTTTAAAATTAATATTCGTTGAATTATGTTGATTTTTTTAGTTATACAATGAATATAAAGTGATTCCTTAGTTCATTTTTATACTGCCTTAAGAATTTTATTGTGTATCAAAACATTCACACAATAAAGTATTTAAGATTTACTTTTTTCTTTTATAAATCAAATTTTTGTCTGTGGATTAAATTTAATTCACACTCACGCAACGCCCCTGGTTTTATCCAAAACATTACAACTTTTTTGAAAAATTAATATTAGGAAGTCGTCCGATTCTTTTGCAAACTCCTTAGTACCAAGGTCTTTATTTACACACACTTAAAACAATAGTTTCGATGAGCTCACAACTTTAACTTCACTCCTCTCGAACATTCACATCATAAGTCTTTCACCTCTCCTATTCATTCTTCATCTTTTTAGTTACTGATCAGTTATCACCATCCAGTTGTCTAAAAGCCTATGTCAACATATGTGTCCATGCTTATGTAATATACTTTTTGGACTATTGTAAAAAAAAAATGAAGGGCTGTTAGACATAAATGATCTGGCATCAACATCATATTTGATTTTGATTTTTTCTTTATGTTCTTAATATTTCATTTATTGACAGTTATGACGAAAGTTTGAAAAGTACAAAGAATAAATGTTGATAAGTACTTTGAAAACTAGTTAATGGTCTTCATTAAAATCTTCTTAATAGCGTATTAACTATGTTATCATTTCATAAAAATGTATAACCAACTTACGGAGTGTAATGCTGATATATGGAGAATTCTATCAAGCAATCTACTAGACTCTAAAAATACTGAGTGGATTTAGTTGATTTTTGACATGTAACCCCCAGGCCGGAACACTGCACTAAATGTAGACAAATATTTTTCTGCCACATAGCGTCTTGTTTTTGCTATACACTTGGCATATCTGTGAGAGCCTATTTCGTATATATGTACAAAAATACTGGGCATAGAGTATTAACTCCTTCTTTGAACTTTAAAGTGTTTAGCTTAAAAAGTGAGATTTTTAATAATTTAGTTTTCTTATAAAAGACTCAAGCTTAGGTCTTTTATAGGTAAGCTAAATTATAGCTTATAAAATAGTGAAACTGAATTTATGATATGAATACTATAATACATAGTCTATTCTTGATTATATATAATTTAATATAGTAGGAAGAAGAAGGTTTAAAAGTGAGTTTAACTTCCCTGTTTATTGCCTGAAATTTTAAAATCCCATGTTTGAGGAGTTATTGATCCAAGATTATTATTATCAAACTTAAGAAGAGCTATGAAAAATTGGAATTCTGAAGAAGGGATTTCAACTATCTCAGGAACACAAAATTATATTAAGGGAGTTACAAATTTTTGGTGAAATTTTTCAAGTAAAAAAGTGAAAACGTATGTATTATAAACGTTATAGCCGTAGGAGCCAGTGTAATTTGTACTCATGAATATTGATTCGTGTGACTCTATGTGACAAGCAGTAACTGACTTATTTAAAAAAATTCAGAGAGGATAATAATATATTTATATAACAAATAAAAAATTCGTGGTAATTCAGATTGAATGTATTGATTTATTTAGTCCTTTTTTAGATTTTGAGGAATGGATCCATTACGAATAGCTTACATATTGTATATCATTATGTGAAGTATGTACGAATGGAAACGTTGAATAAATAGAATGGGTTTGCATTGCATCAAAGTATCAAATAGTAATATATATGCAAATATACATATAAACATGGTAAAGAAAAGGAAGAAATATATATATATGTATATAAATAGAGAAGTAATTAAGTCTAGAAATAAAACAATAAAATAAATAAATATATGTATGAATAATATGACGTACATATAGACTCTTTCAGTACAAATTCATTTCCTTTTTTCTTTTTTTTAATACTACATAAATATATTTGGATTTTTCGTCAATAATATTTAGGTTTCATTCAACAATGTAATTTACATAAAAATACATATTTCCTATTCAGTGACTATAAAATAATAAATATATAATACCAAATAAATTAAAGCAATCATTATAAAAAAATTAAGTTATTTGAATACATAGGTTAAACAAGGGAGAATGACTGTAGTTTGACAACACTTTGAGGCAAATATATTCTGAGAGAAAATTAAAATGAATGTATCGTTAATGAAATACTTAAAAGAATAACAATTCTAATACCATAAATAGAAGTGAATACTAAAAAGTTTTATTTTCCTGCTTATTAGAAATTTCATGCTTTTGTGGCAGAGTCAGATGCAAAAGTAAAACTAATGGCTGGTTGTGGTAGACTAGGAAAGGCTTCAGTAACAACAGCAATACTTCCATTGGTTACCACAGCAGACGAACTATCTGTCTGCCTTTTTGAATCATCTGTTGAGTCTTTTTCCTTTGCCTTCATTTCTTTTTTATCCTCTTTGAGAGGATCAGATGAAGGGTCAACATCAATCATGGTGTTGAACTCGAGAGATCCATTTTTTCGAGAATTTTTGACTAAAACAGCTTGTTCCTCAAAATATTTCTACAAAATAAATAACAATTGTCACACACAAGTTGTTGATGACGTATTATGTATGTAAGTATAACTCACCAGTTTTGATTTGAGTTCGACAAGAGTAGAAGCAACTTCATTGGTATTCACTGGTGGATTAATATTTAATGATAGAAATTGTGCAAATGTTTCCGGGTTATGTGTGAGAGGCTTGTTTGTTCTATTAAGAGAGTTTCGCTTTTTATTTTTCTTACTTGATTTTTTGCTCATTCCCAGAGACATTAAATTTTCATCATTACTGGACTTTTTATAAACAAAACAACCATCTTCAATAGGCGTGGTTGCTGGGGTTACACCAATAGGCGTAGAATAGACTGAATCTCCATCAGGATTGTCAGAACCTCGACGACTATTATTAGAATTTCTACGACTCCCAGAACCATTGGGAACAGTAAGTAAATTAGTGATATTGATATTAGTAGTGGGAGATGGAGTTGGCTCAGAACTGTTCAGATTGGCATCGAATTTTTCACAGTATGTGATCAAATTGGTACATAAATGACGTTGCTCTTCATACGGCTCGGCATTTGCCTGCATTTCCTCACTAATAATTACAAATTGAAAATGAGTAAGTTTATTCATATAATATTAGATAATTTCACATCTTGATCAACTCCTCAGAAGGAGAATAAATAATTACACTGATGTGATTTATCATAAAAACTGACTCAGTATTTAAACACTTACAACTCTCTATTTTTTTGCTCTTCAAGCGCAGCTTTATCTTCTTTTCGTTTTTGTCGATGTTCTTCACGTTTTTCATACAAGAGTTGTCTATGTTTGGCTTCAAGAGCTCTAAACTCATTGACTAATTCCTTTTTCTCTAGCCACATTCCATCTATTTCGGTTTTAAGATCGTCAACTTTTTCCTTCGTTTCCCGTGAATCCTTCTTTAATCCATCCTCAATTCTTTTGACTTCACCTCTTTCTTTAAAGAGTTCATCCCGCTTTTCTCGGATTTCTTTTTGACGAGTACGAAGTGCATCAAGTTCAGACTAGGTAAGTGAATTAAGCAAAAAATCATATAAGGAAAAATACTCATTTCTATACGACAATACATATCACTGATAAATTACGCATAAAATTAATGAATGTAATTAGAGTGTAAAGAGTAAGTTTGGAATTAAAATACACATGGACTCCATTTAAAGTAATCAAAAAGTATGAAAATTCAACTTTTTAAAAGATAAGAAAAAAAAAACTTTTGTAGCTTCACTCAAGATCCAAATATAAACATTGAGATGTATACCTTAAAAAAATTAAATTCTTTTAGAAGGTTTTTGGACCTTTTTAGACGATTGATTTCCAAAATTATTTTTTTCTCTTCAGAGGGTTTGAAATTATTTTTCGTCAATTGTACTTCCAACTTTTGAATTTGATCTAAAATAATGTCTTCATTCTGATACAACATTCCACTTCGAACCTTTTGAACCTGCTCCCTCTTATCGAAAACCTATACAAAAAGAAAAAAATGTAATTAATGAGACGACAACAACAACCCTTTATTATTTGCAACTTACTCTTTTATTAATATCAGTCAATTGATCATCCACACATGTTCTTTGCTCACCAATCATGTCCCTTCGACTACGTATTTCACTCAAACGATCCCGGATTTTACGTAGATTGTCTTGAAGAACAGATCTATCTTCCTCCCTGGAATTGATGTGATGCTGAATTTGCTCCAACTGTTGTTCATGAGCCTTGCGGTTGAGGGGCTTGAGGCCTCCATTCTTACCCACGGGCACTGTGAAAAACGTTAACTTCTTCATTGTTGTACATCACGTATTAATAACTTTAAAAGTTGGGTTCATCAATTTATAGCCTTTGTTATTAGTATCAATAGTAATAAATATATTATGTAGAAACATTTTGATAAGAGAATGAATAAAAAAAAAGTGAAAAGAAGAAGAAAAGACGAAAAAGGAAGAAGAAAAGGAACTACAATAGGATTCCATGGGTAGCTGCTCTAGCTAGGCAAAGAGAAGGATGAGATATGAAGCGTACATATTTCACCCGAGTATATACAAATTCTATGTTAATATTTCATGCCGTTGCATCATGAAACCTTATGACATAACAAAAAATGAATTAAAAATGACTAATAATACCTTGAATGTCAGTCTCATTTAAAATGCCGGTATTGGATGATGTGGAGTCCATCCTATCAACTTCAATCAAAAAAATTCCACTGGTTCATTGCTTAGGTTGCCTTTTTAATAAAAAGAAAGAGGAAAGAAGGAAGGAAGGGGGTTTCTCTTCATTTGGGTCCCTGAGAAGAAAAAGAAAGCCTTCATCCTTCTTATATTATGCTTATTGCTGGCAGCCTCGGCTAGAGTATTCTATTAATGATTCAAAAGGCATTTTTGAACGAAGAAAGGATATCATAATAATAAATATAACAACACATTCTTATACTTTTTTTGAAGCTAACGTTTTATAGCATTAGACCATTGTATTTGCGTGAGTAAGCTTCATTTTTAATAGATTATATCTCTATTATGCCCCACGAAGCTTGCCCTCTCTTTATCGCTATGTAATGTCCATTTTCATGAAGGGTAAATTATAAACTTACGGTCAATACCTACATACAGAGCTGAAAGGCTCTGTATGTATAAAAACCAATAAGTTATAATAAAGCTCTTTCAAATTCTTAGAATCATATAACAATATCTTAAAGTGCGTATTTTACAATTCTTTTACATTCTAAGCCATAAGGAATCTACAAAATATACCTTTGGGAATGGTTCATTAGGAATGAAAGGTTTCGTTAACAAAAGATAATGTTACGTATATTTTTGATTTTTTTTTAAATATTTCATCGGGGTATAAATTATATATTTTATTGCACTAAGTCAGTGGTTCCCAATCTTTTTTAAATTGCAGCACACTATCGAGCTCTTTAAATTTTTGCGGCACACCTATGACAAAAAAATAAATATTTTATACTCATAAAGACTCTTTGCTATAAAATAACATAACCCTAACCGATAGACCATAATACTCGGGTAGTACCACAAAGAATCTGTAAATATTGTAAACGAGATATATAAATGGTATAAAGGATAACAAGGCCCACCAATCAATATGTACGAAATGTTTAGATAGTGTGAATAAGCCACAGACTTATGAATAGGAATGTAAATTATATGCAAATCGGGTATGTAATAAAAAAAGAAAGAGAAAATCAACCTGGTAACTTTGACAATTTGATGAATGTTGAGAAGGAAGCAGCTTGAGCTGTCATGACGTTTTACTGAGCTACAAGCTGCTTTTCTCCATTATACATCTATACACATGAAGACATCAATAATAAATAATAACATTATGTTTACCATAGATGAGAGGGAGAAAGTTAACTGAAATTAATGTCAGGAAATTATATACTTTTAGCTAATAATAATTATACGAGGACTTGAGCCCTTTTTTGTTTACATTTTATTTGCTTTATTAACCTTAATGCATGTATTCCCTCATGCGAGATCTTTACTATCAGGTAGATGTTCTCCCCTCAGTAATAAAGGAAAAATGATAACAGCTTTGGAAAACAAAAAGTACTGTTCGAAGAGCCAACTACACAAAGTCTCGCACTCGGCATTTTGCATATTATTTACATTCCTACTTATGCAGTTGATAAGAGTGCATCTAAAATTAATTATATGTGATTATTTCAGACTAAAACTAAGTTTTCGCTGAAATTTGCATATTTTTGATTTAGTTTCAATTTAATGTTAAGTCTACAGCTTATTCAAACCTAAAATTCTAGAAATTCACCAATTTTGAATTGCGGGCTTTCGTCATGATTAAGAAATTAAATGTCTTCATTAAAAAAATGAAAAGTCTTCTACCTATTATCTCTTCGCGGCACACCAGTATTTATTTTGCGGTGCACTAGTGAGCCGAGGCACAGCTGTTGGAAACCACTTGCCTAATTCATAGTTCATAAGTCTTAACATAATTAATTGACGATAAATAACTATTTAAGGAAAAATGAAATAATGAATTTGTTTGTTTTTTTTAGCATAGAGGTTTGTAGATTAACAATTATTTTGGCATATAATAAATTAATACAAAAAAGATGTCACAATAAGGTTATATAGTTAATTATATGGTTTTAGAAACTTTATGATTAATACTATTGCTAATGAATAATTGACGTATAGATCCATTGAGCAGGGGCGTACTGGGGCGAAAATTTCCACCGGGCAAAGAGTAAATATCTTGTACGATAAAGGCGCATTATGCTAAATCGAAGGGGCACCTAGTAAAGATTTCAGAGAGGCGCACCGGTCATTGACCGGTTGACCGCCGGGCCAGTACGCCCCTGCCATTGAGGGTCAATTCTAAAGTCAGATTTGGGGTACTGAGCACTCAGAGTTAAGACCAAACTGTTTTGAATATTATTTTAATGTTTGTAGTTTGGAACCATTGTTCCCTAAGGACCAACGCTAGGTGGCAGGTTTCCTTCCTCCAAAACTTGTTCATAGTTGCCTTTCTAAACATTGGATTGCGCTGGGAAAATAAAAGTTAACTTATAATAATTATTTTTCCCCTTTTTTATTCAGGAGTATAAATTTTGTTGAACGTATCTACAACTGAGGGATTTCTATAAAATTTATTAGACAATCCCTTAGGAAAAATGTAGTTGATAGAAACTAATATAAGTAACAGGAGTGTTCGACTCCGAGTACATTGTCAGGATACCGGACAATATTTTACCAAGTTTCATTTATGACCTTTCTAATGTTGAAAAGTTTATCTATTTCAACATTACTCCGAGGAATAACTAAAACTACTTCATCTACCATTGGAAACATTTTATAGAAATATATGTAGATAAGATATTTGTGTCTACTAATTATATTGTCTCCCTTGTGATGTTGTGAAGTACCACATCGAGCTTTTTTGTCCACTCGCAACCTCGACTGACAAAAGGGAAAGGAAAAATTTGGCAAAACAACTGGTAGCTACCCTTCTGTATTTTCCTTGTTGCCAACTTGTTAATATTATGCAGAGTTTATTATTCAGATATACTATATATTTATAAATTATACCAATATATAAATCAATCGTTAATACTTGTATACCAAAAATTCAAAAAAAGGGCGCGCAATTTAATATATTTTTTATATATCTAAATCATAAATAATAATAATACCCTTTACGAGTTCATGACACGTAGAGTCAGCTGCTTTAAATCAAAAGAGTAAAATGATGAAAATCAGCTGAAGGGAGAATACAGTGTGTTTTTGTTTATCCCAAAAAGCTCGTCATGTACATGTACAGTGATGTAAAAAACGGCGATTTTTAAGCGTGCGAGTAGTTCTCAAAATGCCTGTTAGTTGAAACCCTACATAATATTCTTTCATCATTCATAAATCATCAAGCTGTTCCTTTTCCTTTTGACATAATAATTCTTGTTATATGTATATTTGTATAATCTATTATAAAAGTTACGATAATATCACACAACCTTTCCTTCGATTTTGGTTGAAAACTTTATTAATGTTAATACCTCTCGAAAAAGTGACTTAATGGAAAAAAAAATTGCTCGAACTAAAATATTTATACTTCTATCCTATAAAATGTTTCATCTGTTGACATTTTTAATATGTTTTCAGCCATTTTCTTGAGTTATAGAAAAGGTAGAATAATTATAAATATCATTATTAAATATTCAATCATTGTTTTTAAAATATGCAAATATCTAAAAACTTAAAGTTTTATTTTGTTAATGAATGAATAACCATTATTATCAAACTAGAAACTTCAAGATAATTATATATTCCGAGCAAAAAGCACTATTTATGTACTTATTTTTCTTAAAAATTAATAGAAATAATGAAATTTTAACAAAAATAGCAATATATCCAAAACTAATGTACCGATTTTGAAATTTGGAAAATTTCCTGTTTATTTAAAGTAATATCTACAACTTTAATTTCAATAATATATTTCTAAAACATCAATTTAATTTAATTAATTACTTTAAGTCCAAGAAAAGCTGTCTTGAGCCTGGAACAAGGCTGTCACAGCTACAGTCATAGTATTATAACGACAACAAATAAGCTGGCTTTCATAGTTACCATAACATTTTTGACGTCATCAAGGGGAGGGGCTACTCGCACGCTTAAAAATCGCCGTTTTTTACATCACTATACATGTATATGATGAACATTCGAACTATTCCATTACATTTTTTAGTCTATTTGATAATTTTTAAGTTAATTTTTTTTGTTGTTTTAAAAAAATGAATGATAATTTACTTGAGGGACCCTGTTTTTCGAGAGTTTTTTTTTTTTTTTTTAGCAAATCAAAGTTTATTAATAGTCAAAATTCTCAATTTGATTTAAAAAAACAAAAAAAACACAGCACTATTTTCTAGATCGATTAGGGACAACAAGGAAAGTGAAGCGTAAATATAAAAAAAATAAAGACAAATGAGGATCTTTCTATTTATTTATTTGTGAGTGTAATATATGGTATGTATGCGAATCTCATTGTTTTTCTTGACTAGTCAGTCTATTAGTCTACATTTAATACTAAGTTATTGGCATGGCTGATAAAAGTGCTCTAAATAGTACCATCTACATTTATGGTATCAGCAAAAATATCAAAGTAAGAAATAGATCTGCCTCTTGTGAAATTACGGCAGCATGTCTGAGAGTGTCAGGCGTTATCATCATTTATCAATTAGTTTCTCACCAACTGTAATTATGATTAGTGAGAAACTGAGTCCGCAGTGTGATTGAGGCAAAAAAACAGCTAATACAACAGAGTGAATAGTTCTTGGATATGATTAAACAAGACAAGTTAAATTAAATGATTAAACCCAAGACAGTTCAATTTAGACTTTACGAAGATTAAACTTCAATTACTTTTTAAGAATGCCGAGGAGAACTAAATGTAATAAGTTGATAGCTGATTGAGTGATATCTATATCATACGGTCTACCGTATAATTATATTTCTTAATTCTTCAAAGCCAGATAATTAATAAAGATATTTTTCTAGCTAATGAGTCATTCGGAATTAAGAACCAAATTTGTATTCGGAGGACAACTATATATTAATAATAGTTATTCTTTTTTCAAGATTCCAACGCTGATTTAATCTATTTATATCCTTAGATTGATATAAGCTTTCATTCTGCAAAATAATTGTGTTTAATAATGATTTAATTTAAAAATGAAAAATTATAATATCCTAATTCTTGTTTATTTAAAAAAAAAAAAAAAAACCAGATAAATCATCGGTATTTTTTTCTTTTTTTAAATCTTTTTGGATCTTCATTCTTATAGAAAAAGATACAAAAATTGTTGACTTATAAAAATTTACAAGAACAGAAGATTTAAAAAGAGGGCAAGTTGGTCACCCTAATTTAAATCCTAGTCGTAGTTAGCTATTTTTTTTAAGTAATTACAAATATGACGTCAGTCATGACGTCATATATCTTGAACAATAACAAAACTCACGTTGTTCTAAGCATATTCAAAAATTTCATGCAAACTAATATCTGAGTAGCTCTAACTCTAAGGATAATCAACTTCCAGTCTATGTAGTTTTAATGTAATATTAATATAAACGGTAATATCAGTTATTATAATTATATTGATATAAACTATTTATTCAACTGTCACAGAATGGTGGAGGAGTCCAAAGTAAGGAATGAGCTATGGCTCGAACGTTTCTCCAAGGGACGACTCAAGGAAATGAAGGATTTAAAAGAGAAGGTGAAGAAACGTCGGGGACAATTACCGAGTCAACGTGTTCCTCATCACATGCGTCGTCGAGCAGTGAGTCATAATCCTAATCGCCTTCCTCGAAGACTTCGTGATAAACACACCAAGGAAAGAATTGCTGGCGGAGGGGGAGGAATCGATGGCTCAAAGCCAAAGAGGCCTCATAGGAGATATCGAAGGCGTCCAACGCAACTCCTCTCCGAATACAATCGACGTCAATCCAAGAGTGGCATTTGGCTTGAAACACATATATGGCATGCCAAAAGATTTAGTATGACAGCCAAAAAATGGGGCATGCGTCTACCAGACACACCCAATGATAAAGGCTACCGTCTTGCATACAGAGCCTCTAAAAATAAATGCATAATGTTTGACATGAGTTATTACAAACTCTTTGAACTGAGGTCCAACTCAGAGGACACACTCATTAAGGGCCTGAATCATCTTCTACCTCCATATCAAGTCATCAGCACCGCATCCCTCTCCTTCGCATACACACATCTTCATTTATTCAAACCTGATTCTTATCCATATGGATATGTTGGCCCTGCCTCAGTTCATGCTGTTATGTCCTCTGAAAATACAAAAACATATTGGATTTGGGTTCATCCCTCTTATGGTGATAAAGTGTTAGATCTATTGCAATCAGAATTTTGTTTAGTCTTATCTCAAAGAGCTATTGATTTAACTGAAGGGGATGAAGCGATGGAAACTGAAACTAGTGAGTCCTTATCAAATATAAAGGAAGTTATGAATGAAGAAAGTTCATTCCAAAGTGATGCAGCGTTAAAAAATGAACATATAAAAGACGAAACTACCGAATTAGCGCCAGTTTGTAAGAAGACTAAGTTAGATGTTAATCAAATGAAATTAGCCCCTAGAAATATACCTTTTGAAAGAACTTCAAAGTATATAGGGTCCTCAGTATGTTTACATGATTTGTCCTACACAATTAATCGTTATAGATTAATTGGCCCTCATGCAGATCGAATTTTTAAAGCAACTTTGCTTCCTTCAAATGTCGACACTCTAGAAAAAGGATGGTGGAGTAGTTATTATAGTAGCGAAGAGAGTTTATCCAAATTCAAATGTCAAAAATGCTTTTGGGAAAGTGAGTCGTACAAAATCATTCCTGATAATGTTGATGTTTTAAGTCTTACAACAAGAGATCCTAGGGTTATGCTGCCTCCCAAAAGAGGCGTCATTCTTGATGAGAAGGAAGAATGTGATAACAGTATACAGTGTCCTGAAGATGTTTTGAATGATCTTATTTGTTCACCGTTGTGTAATTCCGAAGTTAGAGACAAAGTGTCTTTTTCAAAATGTCCAGATCATTTAATAAACGAAAAACGATCAAAATGCATTGTACCTGGTTCTAAAATCCCTTTAACAGACACTGAATCCAGAGTACCTACTCTACTTATGCGTCGAAAATATGGCACTGATGGATGCGGGCAAGGATGGGATTTCATATCTCCTGGAGGGTGGGGTATGCCATTCTGGATGTGCTTTGTCATGCATGGGGCTAGAACAGGTGGACAAACTGAAATCCGCAATGCAGATTTTGAAAGGGGTCACTTAAATGTTCTTGGATCTTCTCCTGACTCTGAAGCTGGTAGAAAAGAAGCTGAAGAGGCTGCTGAATTAGATAAAGAATTATATTTTCGTTATCCTCCTGATAAACGGTGCAACTTTCGAAAAACCGGATTTGATTCTCCATATCTTCCAAAATGGAAGTTTCTCATTAATGACTGGATCAAGGATGAAAATCCTTTGATTCGAGAGTCTAAAAATAAACTTAAGCAAAATGATACAATAATTTCAAATTTCTATGTTCTCAGGGATATTGATCTTCTCAAAAAACTGTCAGAAAATCCAATTGAAACTATATCTGATCCCTGTTGCTTAATCCCAGTACATTTGACTATAATTGGGAAGGGAACAATTTCAAACAACGCAGGAATATTTGTACCAAGTGAAAAAGATATTGAGCTCTTTCATGGAGATCAAGATAGTTGGCGTCTCCTAACTGAGCCTGTTCAAGATGATCGAGAAGAGATGTGTATTCGAAATTCTTTAAAAACGGAGCATACAGCAAAAAAGATAAATTTAAGGCGCAAATGGAAGAAAGTTAAAGATAAGTTATCTTATCTGAGACAAAAAAATTTGACGGACAAGACTCATGACAAAGAAATTCAGATCTATCAATCCTCCTTAGAAGAGCTCAAGACTCTCCGAAATAAGGAAATATTGGAATATGAAATTAAAATGCAAACCATGTGGATTGATGATAAAGAAGCTACGAATTTCAAAAACTCATCTACAAGGTCTACATGTGGATATGTCGTTACCTCTAATTTTTCAATGAGGAAAGGTGCTTCTATTGGTCTTGGATATGTTGCTTATCCTTCGCTTAAATATCTTAACAAGGATCGTGTACTACTTATTCGAGATAATAATAGTTTTCAATACCGCTTTGTTAAAATGTCTATTATAATAAATAATGATTCAATTTAGTATGTTTTTGAAGTGCAAAAGACATTTAACAGATGAGTAAATTGTATTTCCTAGCTCTCGAATTGTTCTTATTATTTTCATATTGTTGCTCTTAGTGTCATTTAACGTTCCATTAAGCCTTACGTAAACTTTATGTATTTTAGCATAAAGTTTTTGCTTTCTTTTATTGTTTTTGAAATTATTTTTTACTATTGCATTCGGGGAACGTAAATAAATTACATTTTAAATCAACATTTTAATTCAAAATTACTGATTACACCAAAAGAAGAATCAAATTTACATCAATTAAATAACTTCAAAGTAAAAAAAACCAATTCTAACATGTTATGTGTTACAAGCGTAATTTTGCTATTCAAAAATTATCGAATTTCTTTAGAAAATCGAGTAATAGCAACAATTATTTGTTACTCTTACAAAGAAGAAAAATCTTTGCACATCAAAATACTCGTATATTTAAGAAAATAATAATTATTTTTTTCAATTGAAAACTGTTGATTATAAAATTGTTATCACAAATTGAGTTTGATTAAGTTAGTTTTGGCATAGCTGAATAAAGTTTCCTGAGCAATGCCGGTTTTACAGTATGTGAGGCCTGTGGCAAAGATACATGTGTGGAGCCTAATTTTCATTTAGATTTTAATTGAAGTTGGTATCAGGTTTTCTTTAATAAATAATTTTAAAACCTATTTTACTTATTTTTGAATATGAGGGTATGGGACCCTTGATTTTAACACTTCATTCCGAAGTCTTGTGCACTGACCCCCACTGCCTATTACACAAAACCGTTCCCACTCTTTATTCTAGGGGTATATGTTTCCTAGGACTTGTGTAGGCCCCTGTATTTTTAACTTTTTATATTTGCAGGATTTGGTGACTAATAAACAGAAGTGGTGACTTAGACTTGAGACTCAACTCAAACAAGAATCCATATTTTCAGGATTTTCATAATACATTTACACAAAATTAATTTCAACTTATGATTATTACCTGAATTATGATTAAGAACCTTTTTTCCTTATTGTGGAAGATTATAACTTAACTTAAACTTTCAGAAAAATAAAATGGCAAATTATTATTTGTAAACACGGAACAAACCAATGGATACACAATTGTCGCGCCAGACAAATTTCCACCACCATTTCAAATCTCTTGAACAGAAGGACAGTGTTCAGCCTTGTTAAGGCCTTTAATGAGTCAGAAAAAGTTTCACAAAAAAACCCAAAAAAGGACAAAATTCAGACCCTGAGATTCCTAACTAGCCTGAAAAGCTCAATTGATACAAATCCTGGAAGATCAATTAATATCCTTGCAAATCAAAGAAATGTTTCGACTACATTCATCCACAAGCAAGTCATTGAAGACCTTGGGTTGAGGTCTTACATGTTCAAGAGGATACACATTCTCACTTGGATGAAAGACATCACGTTGGAGAGTTGTAACATGATATTTATCAGACTGAAACATATTCTTTGTTCATGAAAAAAAAATGCGATTGTGGATCAAAAATTCAAATGTCAAAAGGATATCAAATAACAAGTCTGAAGTTCCCACCGTCTTCACAGTAAAAAATAGAGCCTCTATTATGGCCCTGGGAGTTGTCAGCAATGACGGTCATGTCCTGCTGCCCCATTTTTTTAAACCCAAGGAAACAATGAACGATGATGTTTATTTCAAGATTATGAAGGCCTGGGTGTAATATGGCGGATGAAAGGGCATTTGTGTTCCAAGAGGATCAAACTTCAGATCATAAAGCCAAAAGAACTGTGTTCTAGTTGAAGGAAAATGCTCCTGATTTGCATCCTTATCCTCTAACTCACCCTACCTTAACCCTTTCAATGTCTAGGACAAATTGGATGACAAGTTTATTAACATCTTCAAAACTCCATTAACAACATCAAGAAGTACAGTCCACTGAGGAACTTTTGGTACCTGAAAGTCCTTCAGACCTCGTCTGGAGCTTGTAAGTGAGACCAAGGGCTAACCATATTGATTAAACATCAAATTCATAATGTCTATATAAACATTCATTTAAAAAAATGTATAATCCTTGATGACGTTAATTTCTCCATTTTTCTTGTGTAAATTTATCATAAGAACCCTAAGTATAATAATTGGGCTAATGAACTGTTCACATGTCACGAGTCTGAATCGAGTCTCTTGTTTTGGGTGACAAACTCGATTTGAGTACATATGTCATGTCCAAGATTAGCCTTAATTTTTTGATCACGAGTTCTGAGTCGCATTGTAAGTCGCTAAACATCGAGTCCAATACTTGCACCCCGAAAACTAGCATCTGTACCCCCTTCCACATTTTAACAAAAAAGCTCTTAATTTTTTAATAAAGGTACATAATAAAATATCCGGAATAACTACAGTACACTACTTGTCGAAAATATTCTGGAGTTGCTCTACATAAGGGGATTATGAGTGACTTATGAGAAGTGCACCTAGTTTGAGATACCCTGATATATGTGATTAAGTGATTTTCAGTATATAATTTACGAATTAAAATTAATGTATCTTAAATATTATTTTTTAACATTTTATAGAAAATATGTCATGCTAAGGATAAGCAAGAAATGGGACAAAACAAATTAAACCTTTGCAACTTATGGCTCATAAGTTGCTCCAATGAGAAACTAAAGATAAATCACAGATTCTCAAAATTTCAAAAGAAACCAGTCTGAATTATTCATTGTCACTTTTTTGGACTCAACAGCATTTCTCTACGTTGAATTTTAGCCATCAACTTTCAGACATTTTAAAAAACGAAAAATTCGATTTTAGCTGTTCACAAAGGATCTCAAACACTAATAAATTTTTTGTCTTGTCTTTGTCTTGAAATCACAAATAATTTAATTCAAATTTCCGGGTGTTTTTTTGCTCATAGTAGTATCAATTATTCGTGTATGAAATGTCTCCCTTTTTTGATTAAAATGATATTCATCTTTTAAAGAAACAATTCCCTAGAACATGTGGGATTTCCATACCCCAACGGTCAATAATTGAGTAATCACATAATTAATTTAAAACCTTATTTGCAGCGTAAATACAGTTTTTAATAAGAACTGAGTAAGAACTTTCTTGATTTCTAGGAAAAACTAACAAACAAAATGCATCGAAGATACTATTGGTATTAAAATTTATGCAGTTTGTAATTGATTTTTTTATGTATTCATTTTTGTATAAGTATGCATCCATATGTATATTTCTTTACAATTTAATTAAAAATATACATATCATTAAATTAATTATTTTCTTAGTATTTCATCAATCAATTTTAAGCACGTAATAACTAACATAACCAAATTATTTTTTTAATAGAAATAATTAATGGAAAAAAAACCCAACTCATTCAAAGATATCCCAGTAAATCAAAATTAATCATAAAATTGATTTATTTAATAAGCTTTCATGTTTATATTATTAAATGTTTTTTCTTCTTCTTCTTTTGGTTGAAGAGGCTCTTATTTTCAATTGCAATAATTTATTTGATCCCAATTCTAATATTTTATCGATTTAAATGTGAATATGTACATACATGGACAGTCATTCTGATATATTTTTTTAATTGACTCTATTTTTAATGTATCTAATGTTGTTTTGGCCTTAGAGCCTTTGACTTTTTAATTAGTTATTTTTATATTAACACTCATTCTTCATTTCTACACATGATTAGTTCCATGGGTATATTTAGAAAGAAATATTATGTATTGTGATCATACTTCAGAAAGTAAAAATTGACCTGGTAGCCCTGACAATTTTATAAATGTTTGAAAAGAGAAAATCACGATAAGCTTTTTGGGATAAGCAAAAACAGACTGTATTCTCCCTTCAGCTGATTTTCATCAGTTGACTCTTCTGATTTAATGTTATTATTTCTGATTTTGATGTATAAAAATATATTTAATCAAGGATAGTGCGCCCATTTTTTGAATTTTCGAGTATTATACAAGTATTAACGATTGGTTTGTGATTTATCAATGTATAGTATATCTAAATAATAAATTCTGCATAGCATTAAAAAGTTGTCAACAAAGAAAATACAGAAGGGTAGCAACCAGTTGTGTTTCCGAAATTTTTCTTTCCCTTTTCTGAGTCGAGGTTGCGAATAAGGACAAAAAAGCTCATCGTGAATAATTCTACTCTTGTCTGTCTATATCTTAGAAAATGTAAGATCCCTCTTGTTTTGACCTCACGTCTTTTATTTTGAAAACCCCGGACCTGCTCAATGTAACTACCATAGTTGGCCACAGCGCTCAATGTAATCAATTTAGAAATGAATTGCTCGATTTACAGATATTGAAGTTTACTCAAAAGAATATATATTATGTACACACCTAGAGCATCCATAAATTCAAAGAAAGAAAAAATATTTTTTTAATTCCCATTGGAATGATTCGTTTCTTTAAATCAATTCTTGTAAGGGAGATAGTAAATGAATTTGACTTGAAAACTTTCCTTCTTTAATCAATATTTCCAAGGCTTTCCCCTAGGGATTCTGATTTCTTTATTGAAATGTATTTATTATAATTATTCAGGTATCACATTCATACTTTTGCAAATTCATTTTCAGTCCTCCCCCCCCCCCCCACTTTTGATCTACATAAAAAGTATGGCTCAACTTTTATTCTACCTTTCATTAAAAATAGATTAAAAATCCGCTTAAAAAACGTCAAATTCTTTGAAGATAACCTTGAACGTTCATCATATTTTCGAAGTCAATTTTTCCAGTTTACTATATATTTTTGTAATTGTTCGTTTTTTCATATCATATTGTTTTCAATGATGTTATTAAAAAATCTTCTGAAGCAATATTTTTGCCCAGGTTATCCTTATAACTTAACATTAGAAAAAGTTAAAGAATATGAAAGAAAAACAAAAGTAATAAATATTTAATTTAGGAAATTTTTTAAACAAATCAATATTATATTTAAATTATTTTCTTCGTAGAAAAAAACTTGATGAATGAAATCTACTTGTATCAAGATTTGATTAAGTACGTAATTTATTTCTTACGAAAAAAAAAATATTTCAGAATGTTTGATTTGAGAGTTTTAAACATATGTATCATAAATAAAGACTTGACTCTACAAAATATACTATTCATTCATAAAACTCGAAAAAGAAAAAAAGTTAGGCTTAATTTCAATACTTTTAAAGCAAAAATTAGCAGGAGTTATTATTTGAAATTAAAATTCATGGCAAGTTCAGCACCCCCTAGTGGGCATAAAAGTCGTCTATTTGCCAAGTAATTTTAAACGATAGCTGATCAAGTTGTTGTCGTTCCACCATTTTATTTCATAGCTTCATAATTCATGAGCCAAATATTTTATATCAGTTATTTATTTATATGCTTGCAATGAGTATTTTTTAGGCCTAAAGAGATAAAAAGCTGGAATATCATTTATTTTTATAATCAAATCCTTCAAAAAAAGGAGCATTTAAGATTTTTTTTTCAATACTAACATAGTATTACGTATTAATCTGTATTCTAATCTGTTAAATCAATAGATCATGAGCTTATATTCAAGTATATCTCTTAGTTTCATAATTCTCAAAAAATTATTTCAAGTCTAATAAAAAAGGACAAACAAAATTAAAAACCGTGTAGGATAATTATAATTAATCAAACCATTTGTACTTAGATTTGTGAATAACCCATCAAATAGTAAAATTTTTTTTAAATAATGTAATTTTTCTAAGCCTGACTTATTTATGATTTAAATCATTTTTTGACGGTATTTATTATTATTTATTCAAAAAAACATTGAAGTCTATTTAATTACCCACACAAATCTTTATTTTCATATTTTTTCCCTCTCTTTCTAGCTCTCAAAAACCATAAAAAAACATCTTTCAATATAAATGCTTTTATATTATCCAGATTTTTTTTTCTTTTCTTTCATACAGATTATCTTTTTTGCACAAGCTTTTCTCAAGAGAGCACAACAAATAAGGAAACAACAAAGTTTGTTTTATTACATACATAAACAAAACAAAATCTAATCCAGTCTAAAAAAACCTCCAATAAAAATAATAATAACGTTCACAGTAATTTATTTCTCATTAATAAACTACATACATATTTTAGAAACTAATTAGTTAATATTTTTTTCTTTTTTCTTTTTTTTTTTTGCTTAAATACATATGTCTAAATATAAAAATTATTTTATAAAAGTTAAAATGAGCAATTCATTAAAAAAAACTAAAACTAAAAAAAGTGGAACACAAATTAACAAATTAATATGGGAAAAAAAATTAAAAGTTGCCTATCAATGCACTTTTACAATATACTTATAAGTATTTATGTAAGTACGTTTCGGCTTCTATCTCCATGTATGAATTTTCTTATTCTAATATTTTGTGGAAATTTTAAAATTTTAAAGAAAGTTTTTTCCTTACTTTTGCACAATGCGAAAAAGTTAGTAATCCATGTATTTATTGAGACCCATATTAACCAACATTAAAAATAAGGGGATAAATCCTTATAAATTTTATTTTAATGGCTCGTTTTGCCTTAAATTTAGAACAATGGACCATGGAATATACATTATTTAATATTATATATAGTTGGAGTACATATATTCACGCCGTTACAAAATTTAATTCAAGTTAAAGATTATATCAACGAAGAGAATACAAATATGATGCTTTAATTGACGAATTAAGAGCTAAAAAAATATACATCTAGCTTGGATAAGGGAATGATCATGCTATGGAATATCTCTGAAATTCACAAAGATACCTAACATCTTGATATATGGGTTCTGATGACCATAAAATTATATCTTGTCACCTCTTAGTAAAAAATAAACCAATCAAATTCAATGATTAACTTAGCAATTTTCAAATTAACAAATCAAATTCATGTTCTAATTCACGTCATAAGTAAATAATAGATTTCCAATAATTGACTAGTCATTTATGAGTTTTTATATCGATTATTGTTATTACAGTTTGAATAATACGTATACCTAATTATAATATTATGAAATACTTGATCAAGACTTGAGGCTCTATCAATCCTCCTTAGATGGAGGATAATGGCTGTAAAAATAAAGCAACAACTTGTCCAATTAATTACTATAAATTTGTTAATAAGTTTCAAATACACCTCACACTACTGACATCATTGATGAATGCCTTATTAATAAGGATGAGTCATTTGTGAGTAAATTATAATAGATTTAAAATATTTTTTTCACATGTAGAAATTCTATTTTTCAGACGGGTGTAGTTTAAAGTCATGTATGACTTATCAAACACTATTGATGATTCCAATACTTTTGGATTCAGATCTACCCATATACATAGGTATATATATATATATATATATATATATATACTATTTGATAAGTATGTTTTTTTTTTTGATAGGAGTTTTTGGTAATGTATTCCCCCCCTCTATGTACAAACTCTCTCCCTCTCTCCTAAACACAATTTTCCTCCTCAACTCCCATCCTTCTGAATATAAGAGTATTAAGTTACAGTATTCTACATCTAGCTATACCCTTTGTATTTATTACTTTACAATACGCCAATAAATGGAGCAAGGAATACATAGATACGTACATTAATGAGAGGATAATGAAAATGCTAGTCGATTGAGAGTAATATATATGTTTGTATATAATTGTGAGTTAACCTTATTCATCTACCTTTCCATGTTCATATTTCTCCATCTCCCTTCTACTCATAAATATGTATCTTACTAGGTCAGTAAGCCACTTTCATTTTAATTGGATTAAATCTTACACTCAAATGCGTTTTGTATCTTATATAATTTAATAGATAAAGTTCTTTTTTTTATTTTGAGATGGTAGACCTCTAATTTGTTGAGAAAAAACAAAACAAAAAAATAAATAAAAAACATGGGTATTTTAAAATGAGATAATATTGTATGTTTTTTTTTTCTTTTAGAGCCAATTTTGATTAATATTTTTAAAACGTTTCCAGAGAAATAATAAAATATAATTCAAAATATGCTAATTTACAATATTGATTAAAATTGGTTTAACTAATTTGTACGAAGAAATGTATCAAACGTTTAAATTTAATGTATTTGGAAAGTAACATATGTTCCTTTAAAATTCTTTGAACCAAAAATCAAAAATACTTTATTTTAAATAAATGAAAATATGACAAAAATGTTTAATTCATCACTTTATACAGAAAAAAAAATATATTGGTAGAGGCTGCAAGTTGCAAAAAAGGCTAAAATCATTTCTGCTGGTTGAAAAGTAGAATATTGAAGCAGAGCGAAAATTTGGGTAAAAAAAAAGAATTTAAAATGGTTGGTGTGAGTTTTTGATCGTTCTGATTTGTTAATGATTTTCTAATTTAGATGGTTCATTTCTGCGAATCATTCGGGAATAACAAGTTTAAAGACAAATAGTGAGACTATTATTTTCATACATAACGCTCCGAAGCCAAATTGGCCTTTACTTATTATATGTGCATTCAAAAATACGTCTGCCTTTGAATGCTAAACTGTCAATTACAAGTAAATTGTTGCGTCTATATATTTATTTATCAATGAGTCACTCCATCTCACATCCACTTTTTTCCCATTATTTTTGTCATTGAGTGTAGTAATTATAATTCTACTTCATCCGATCAAGATATATCTTCTACAGACACGAACCGATTTTGATACATTTATGTCATAAAATAAAATAAGGATTTAAAAATTATACAGATTAACAAACCCATTCAAATGGAAGACAATAATTTAAATCAGTTACAAAAGTCTTTACGTGAAAAGTGGAGGATAATAAGAAAAAATACTACTTACTAAAGTCCAGATATTAGGAGTCACTCCAGTAAAGTTAATTAGAAATGTAGCAACCCTTAATTAAGTCTAAACAATCAATAATATCCAAAACATTTCTGAATAAAATGGTTTTTCTATTGTTTGATTTCACTGCCAAAAAGAGTAATTCAAAATCTTCAGAGTTTGTGAATGGGATTTTTAAATCCTGAGAAAGATACAAATCACAAATAAAACTCAATTTTTGAACATGTTGAATTGTGCAATTTGATAATATATCATATATTGTATTTATAAACATAAATACACATTAAAATAATTTTAATAAACTATTTTTTGAATTCATTTTTTACGTATCCATATCCCCCTCCCCCGTTCAAACGGATATTCTCTTATTAAATAAATAAGTGGCAGGTAAAACATATTTATTATTAATAAATAAAGATTTATCATAATTTCATTTTCTCCAAAACTTTTTTTTTATCTAGTGTAAACATATAATGGTTGATTCTTGATATTCTATTTACTCTCATTCATAATGTATATATATATATTATATTTATACTAATGTATTATGAACTCATGTTGCGTCATCATTTATCATATTTTACAGACATTTTCCCCATATGCATACATAGAGAAAAAAATTATTTTTTTTTCTTTAAATATAATTCCTATAATGCATATGTATGTAGCTAGTTCAATATTTGTTAGCAAATGATCCATGCAAAATGAAATTAACAGATAAGCACTTAAATCTTTTTCCTACAATAGTGATTATTTATTTTAGAGTCATACACAAATTAACGGAGTAGCTAATAATTATTATTTAAACTAATTTATATAATTAATTGAACCATTTTGTTACATATTTATTTATGTGCTTTCCTCATGTAACCTTTTCAAAGTTTGTCTAGAGTAAAGATTCTTCTGGATAATGAGCACCTAAGTCATGGGGCTTGTTAAAAAAATAATTCAAAAATTCAATATGAATCGATTTCAATTCCAAGAATGAAACACAATTTGAAAATAATATCTATGTTGAGTAAAATATTTATCGTCATAATTATCATGTGTAATCGGATTTTAGTTGGTCGAATAAATATCGTTATTATTTTTGCATAATGCAAACCTCTAATGATTAATAAACTATAGAACGTTATTTGATATTTCAATAAATGATTCACAAATTCATGCCATGGACATTTTGTTGTAGTGTACATATTGAATACAAGTTATGGATAGTACAAAGTTGGAACAGCAAAATGAGATATTTTATGAGGAATTTAATGCACTTGCGACTGATAAATATCATACTAAAATTTCATTGGATATTAACCCTTTCAAACCCGTAGGGTATCAGAAAGGATCTTTAACTGCAAGTTATGTTGTTTTTTGAGGTCAGAATGACCATACAAACCTAATTTGATTTTATAAAAAAATTGTAATTCAACCCGTTTCTCTAATAAATTATGGGACAATGGTGTCCCACTGGATGTGAAGGGAATTTATATTAACAAACAATTTCCTTGAAAAACGAAAGATGTATTTAGGTTTAAACATGATTTTTTTCCCTCTGTAAAAATCGTAACTTTCAGTACCTTGAAAAATATTCAAATCAATTTTTTTTATGACTAACTATCAAATATGAATAATAGCTTGACATCTTACCTATCAAACAAAAATTGGTTCACAATGGAGAGCATTAACGCATTTTGAATTTATGAAACACTGGTCTCCTCTGGGTTTGAAAGGGTTAAAAGCGTAATTTTAGGTTTTTTCAAAGAAAATGAATAAGTATTATTTGACTCTTAATAAGGTTTAAGTTATTATGAATTTATCTTTCGTAAATAAATAATATTAATATATCAAAATGAAATGATAACATGAACTATTAATAATAATGGTTTAAATGAATAGTGTCATAAGACATGAGTAATTTTGATACAAAAATATTAACTCTAATTTATTTTAAAATCGGTTAAATTGCGTGTTGTATCACAATGTTTAATATATTAGGCTAAATATTTTGGATTTAAAAATCTAATTACCTTTCAATTAACTAACTGTGACAAAAGGGGTTGAATAAAACGTTGTGGAATATTTAAACTACTATAATTTGATCCATTTGTTTAAATTGAGTTACAACTTGCACAAAATTTAAATAATATGTACATACACAACTCAACAAATTTGTAATTCCAAGTAAATGAATTTTTTATTTTTTATTTTTAAAACACAAGTTATTCAATGTTAAACTCTATTTAAAGACTTGTAAATTGAAAATATATGCACAGACTTATATTATTTAAAACTATACTAATTCAATTATAAGAAGTTTATTTTAAATTTATTTTACATAATATTGGAGTTACACTAAATTACATACCAACTAATATACATGTCTAAAATTCAACACTTTAATAAACATCTTATTGAGTATTCAAATACTATATTTATTATTTACTATAATATTTTTTTTTTTTACTAAATGATTTTGTTAATAATATTTAGATTAAATTAAATAACCAAACATGAACTTTATTCCTTTTTATGATATTAGATTTATTTAATACATTTATTTATGTACAAGTAAGAAAAAAACCTACATATATCAAGGCTTAAAAATTGATAAATATCTTTTCTAAGGTTACTTTGCAACAACAAAATACTGATACCTGTCAGATTCAACCTACATATTTTAATGTTTTCATTTTGTTTTTAGAAACACTCCCCCTTTTAAGATTCTAAAAGATTTAAAACAATGATGTAGAAGTCTCAAAAAGATAAAACAAAATGTGTTATTTAGACTTATATAACACATACATTTCAAGAAATACATTCATTCTGGTATTTAAAATTTATAGAAACGCATTATAGTTATATAATGTGACGATCAAATATATATAAACAAGGTATAAAATTTTTTAACTGTAATTTTCAAATGGTAATATGTTGACATAATAAATTGATTGATCACTAAAAAGGATATTAAATTAATTATTAGGTTTTTAAACCCCATTATCAAAATAATTGGAAATATCTTTGAAGTGGAAATTTAATTATCTTTATTATTGTATATTATATATAACCATGGACTTTTTTTTTTGAATTAAATCCTTAATTATGGAAGATGAAGAAAAAAAACTATTTTTATTCTTGATGCTTTTTTCTTGCAAACTTCACAAATTTGACTAAAAAGTATACTTTTTTTGAAAATATTTTTTAGCTTGAATCATGAATATTTTTTCTTGTTTTTTTTTATAATTCACATTTTGACAACAATTTTTGCCTTTTTACACAACAAATATTTCTCCAGTCTTCATGGTGCTGATACCTAAAGAAAAAATTGATGTAAGTCTCTTATTTTTATCTTTCATAAATTATAGTTTTACTAAATTAAACTTCTATATTTGATAAATGCTGCAAGGAAATATTTAGTAGATATTTAATATCCATGTGTCAAAATTGTAATAGATAGACTTCTTGATATTGCACTTGCTAAATTCAGCTCCAGACTACCAATATGACATTTTCTCCTTTTAAATAATATATATATAGTCTTCTTGCATATATTTTATTGTGATATTGTTGCACGAATTTTACGAGTTGTCTTATAGGAAAGTAAAAAAATTCTTTTGTTTTTTTATTTCATAAAAAACAGATTATTTTTTTCAATTAGATACATAGACTAAGACTATGAGTCAAAATTTAATATCAGTAAAAAATCTTTATACATGTAAAATAATTTCTTTTGTTTTGTCAAACTTCGACGAAATATTTAATTGTACTCAATTGAATATTTTTATCAAACTCAAAAATTTAATTTTATTCTACATGAATGATCAATTACTTATCATAATAATTATTTGGTTCATTTGGAAGCTCTAAATAAGAGATAATATAATATCTTAACTATAGGTTGTCATATTCAATTTTATTATTTAAAAAAAAGTCGTATTCTAACTACATTCAAAAAACACTTCAGTTAATAATAAAAATAGTAAAACATCTATCTTTTTTTTTTTGCTTGATCAATAGATATATATGTCGAGTCAACAAGAAAGCATGTTTGTTTTCAGATATTGAAATGGAGAACATCCACTTATAAGTTTTTTTACTACATAAATATAACGGACATATATTTCGGAGTCATTTTAAGACCTATTGCGCATGGTTTTTGCTAAAATATCACCTTTAATCGAGAAATAAGATTAATCCAATAGAACAATCGGATAAATGTTTCAACTACACATTGAAACGATATGATTCCTGAAAGAACGTCCATCTTTTTCATAGCCCCAGAGATTTATTTAATGGCAATTGATTTTTTCCTATAACTAAGTAGCAATTATTGGAGTCATCATTTAATTAATCGAAATATACTATTAACGAAAGAAAATTGCTTCAAAAATATGATAGCAGTTCTAACTCATTTTTGAAATATTTCAGATAAACTTGTTGATTTTACACAAATGTATGTAACATAGTTCAATATTGTTTACATTTAAGTTTTTCAAAAAATGATCTAATTCACCAAGTTGTATTTTCTAATTTATTCTGTGAGAAAGTAACAACACTCCGTATTCCATTGCTCTGATAAATTAATTCCAATTTATTATATGAAGCTAAATATAAGTTAGTGCATAGTTAGTTAGTTATATTTAACCTACATACATTGTATGTGTCTTTTTTTATTATCATTCAATATATTCTATACTTTGATCATGTAAAAATTATTAGTTTTGTTAAATTGTATTTAATACATATTTTCATCACTTTTAATGGCATTTGACACAATCTATTAGACTTCAATTGCAAATAAATTTATGTGTATAATTGTTTTTGTGCATTTTGTATTATTTAATAACATTTATATCAATACTGAATGGACAAATTCTGCTTTTTATTTCAAATATAATTATGTTCGAATAAATAAAACTCTACGACTGCTTTTTCCCTTACATCCATTACCTATATTCTATTTTTGACTATTAATACCTTTGACCATATTTTCAATAACTTAAAATCCAATTACTTATTGTTTGATTACCTTAAATTTATTTTAGTCCCTTAGTATTAAAGTCCAGATTATAATCTATTTTTGTGCTTATCTTTGTATTTTTAATGAGTAGAAATATAAAATTATATACATTACGTATAGTAACAAACCACTTGACACTTTTACATGTAATTAATTAATGTTACTATTGAGAAACGGGGTTAATTTTTTGGCCAAGTAAAATTAGTTATTATTTCCGAGACACATATACAACACTGGGTGTGTATAAGTATATAAATTTTGTATTTTTGTGAAGTTTAAAGGGTACTCAAATTAAATTGTGAATTCAATATTTATTTAAAAATTTTAATTTATTTTTTTGAAACTATGACCTTTTAAAAGATATTATTATTCTATAGCATCTGACATTGGAGGTATAGGTAATAAAATGAAAAAAGAAGTAAATATATATATTTTTTATTCATATACTTATAGTAATTATTTTTTTCTCAAAGGATAACAATAATTTTCAAAACTCATTTTTTTTTAAAAAATACGCTAAGGTCTTTGTCTGCAGCTAGAAAAAGAAAATTGATGATTATAAGAATAAAAAAAAAAAAAAGAGCGTATGTTTTATGAGGCTTGATGAAATAAATTAAAAAATAATTGTATTTCTAATTAGAGTTTTATTTGAGCAAACAAAAAAAATCTAGAAGCAGTCATAACTTTTATTATAAAAGTTCAAGATAACTTGCCATAACTTCATTTAATTTATCAAGTCTATATTAAAGGGATTTTTTTATTTTTTGAAACAACCTAAAGTATATAATATACGGATATTGATTATTAATTTACAATTATTTTTTATCAAGAGAGAAGGGTCACGGATGAGCAAAAGGTCATGGACCTCTATAGCCAAATATCAATAGAATATTGAAAAAGATTTGATAGATATGAAACACTCATGAAGGAATAAGTAAAATAAAATAATACTTATTAGTATTTATAGAATTAGGAATTTATTTTACTCTCAATTTAATTGGTTTCATGTGGATATAATATTTATTTTTCTCTGAATATTGTTTCTTATGTAAATTTAACATTACATAAGATGCTGATTTTTGTTCCTTAAAGACTTTAAATAAATTCTTCCAAGACACATGCAAATATATTCTGAAGTAGTTTTGTAACGCCACGAATAATCAGAAGATGCTTATTGGATAAGTACTTACATACGTATGTATATCAGAAAACAACTCATATTACTCAATTATAAGTCCGGACAGTTGTAGATTAATTAGTAATCGGCCAAATTCGCTGATTATTATTTCTGATCTTTTATTTCCCATTGAAAAAAGTATCAACCATTCAGATTTTAAAAGTGTTGAGTTACTTAAGCATTGAAAACATAAAAGTGGCCGGTGCAGGAGTCACTTCTGAACTTTATTGCACTCTGAATTAATATTTTTAAACCCCTGACAATCAATGTAAGGGATATGTGACATTGATTTTAACTCTCATTTATTGTAAAAAAAACCTGTAAACTCGCATCAAATCCTATTTGTGATCACACTGACCGTCAATTTAATGAAAATGAATTTTTTAAAATTTCAAAAGAATAATAGTTTTAGGATGTTTTTTCTCAAAAAATCTTGATCTTTGCTATGATAATGAGGAAAATTATACTGTCCATGTTTTGATTTTTGTGCGTTAATTTATACTGGGATCATCTCAAAAATTCATTTGAGTAAAAAAAAAATTTTTTGCACATTAATTGATTATCGGGTTTTTAGCCTCTAAATATTGAGTATTGACATAAATTCCAAAAAATCCCCACCGTTCGAGTCCTACAACTCTCATTTATTGTAAAAAAAAAAGAACTATAAAATCCCATCAAGTTCTCACATAACCAGATCTGTGTCATTTCTTGTAATTATTATGGAGTTTAAAGGAGTTTAAATTATTGTTTTCCAATAAATGTCCAGTACTTTTTTTTGCAGTTGTTTACCCAGCAAAAAAGTAGGTATGGGTCAGTATAACTTATATACTTGGCTCTTAGAAGTAATACTTTTAACTAACATTTTGATCTGCAGCATTAAAGTAAATTTTACGAGTATATCTTTTTATTCACTAAACATATTAATATGTACATAGCATTTAACTTCTACTCATTGCATACAGTTTTAAAAACTAAACAAAGCTAAATAAATACTTGAGTGTGCAACTGATTTTTTCCCTCAATATTGTTTGTTTACTTCATAAAAATAAAGTTGAGGGTTATCTTTGTTCATAAATATACCATTTTAAGGAAGAATTGAGTTAATTCCATCATCAGACTTGTCAAAATTTACGATCATAACCATTCATTTTTTTTAAAACTTGTAGCTATAACGAACAGTTTCCATTATTTTTGGATAGTAGAAAAAACCATGGGGTATATTTAAAATTTATAATTTAATTATCAATAATGAGTTTTTTTTATTGAAATATTGATCAAAAGTCTGATAAGATACTATCATAAACTGCATATATTTAATCAATTGGCTATTTTTACTTTTTATTACACTGCTTTTATAATATACTTTTAATATTAATAAAGACATAGAAACATAAGAAACTCTGGGTATGTGCTAAATAAATAAAATGTCTCAGTCACACATAAAAAATAATTTTGAAAAGTAAGGAAACTTCTTCTTAAATCTACGTATAGAATGTTGACTTTTACCACAGTAAAAAAAAACTTGGTGTTGAATATATTTTTGTAAGGAAATGTGTACAAATTAAAGACATCAGAAGTTAGAAAAATTTGAGTATTTTACATATTGAAGTTTGTACTCACAAAAATTCATGTTTTCTATGGAAATTTCATCTTGTATTGAAATTAATTGGTTTTTAGCTCTAATTTTGGTGTTTTTACTACGTCTATATATATATATATATGTTCAAAGTTTTGTCAAGTTATTTGCTATATAATAAGTACCATTATTTTTTTCAAGACATTTAATGAGATTTTGATCAGAATGTACTTACACATATGGGAGTTATTATTAATAAAACTTGACGTTTAATGAATGCTTAATACATAAAAAAATACACTTTTGTAAGTATGTCTTAAAATATTTTTATCATCAAAGTATCATAGAAAATAAAAAATAAATTAATAGAAATTAAAAATTGCTCCACTCCTTAATTAGTTTTTCGCAATAGAAAGTGATATTTGCAGACATGTGCTTTCTCTTTTCCCTCATTTATTGTTAATATGTATTCGTGTATCAAAAGAATTCATTAATGGTTTTAGTTATAAAATATTAGATAATTAATCCTCTTTGTTTCATTACTGTTTAACTTATCAAAAAGTAAAATTTATGTTCTTCTGAAAAGTTAATTGCAAATATACATATATATATATATATATTTGTCTAAGAGTCAAAATATATATTAATTATTATAGTTTATAAAGTTAGACAACTTTTGTTATCATTTTTCACCATTGAAAAATATGATTTCAAGACTTTCTTTTTTTCTTGTCAAAATATTGAAAAAAAAATGTTTCTCTTCTACAACTTCATATATAGCTTAACTTTAAAATGACACCCTTAGGAATAATTAAGTAACAGGTTGAGTTATACATTTTCAAGGAAAAAAAAAAGTTTTACTTGATAGATTAATTGATGATAAGACAGGTTGTATTTTTATTCAAGAATAATGATTGTAATGATTGTCAAAAAATAGTGATTAATGGTTTGTTTTGGTCAATTTGTAAAAGAACCAAAAGTACTTGTGATTAAATAATTAAACACATTATTGGGAAAGATCAATTTAGAAAAAAATATATTCTATTAATTTATTGGTAAGTTTATCCAATGATACTTAGAATATGTATTTTGTCATTTGAATTATTCACCCCTGCTGCCCTGATGAATTGAGTCATGGATACAAAATGTTATAATATATATATATATATTGTGTAATTCTATATAATATGTACACATTTATCATTTTATGAGATGGAAAAAGCTATAAACTTGGTTTATTCATAATATTTTCCCAATATTTTGATGAATGTCTTTTTTTTGAAAATTCTCAAATAACTTTGTTAAACTACTCACCAATAAAAAAAAAGATTTTTTTTGAATATAAGTTAGTGCATTGGTAGCTTGAGATATTGTAGGTATACAAATACTTTTGATCGATCGTATTATAATATGGTTTTGTTCTATGCTATTATTTGGTTACCGATATATATTATTATATTTTTGTACTTCTATTCCTTTAAATACCAGTTTTTAGTACATATATAATTGAGCCAATTATTAACATATATTGCTAATGCGTATAGTGTGGTAAAATATATTTACTAGTGTTATCCCAATAAAAATGATTCCCTGAGATCCTGAATGTAATAATTAAATCAAGAAACAGTAGATATGATCTTGAAATGCTCAATAGTAAGATTATTAAAATACACAAATTTTCCTAGAAGAGAAATTAATATTTGATGTTCTAATGGTTCCAATATCCAAATACATTTATAAACTATATTATGTGCAATTAATAATTTTAATTGATTGCTGTCTACTCATGTGTATTTTACTCAAGAAACCATGTTGTAAAGGTCATGCTTCTCTTGAGCATAGTAAAAGACGAAAAACATGTTGTGTTAAATAGATTAACAAAAATTTAATGATTACATATTGATGAACTGAAGTACTAAAAATATATAATTAATTTATGGAAAAGTATGTTAATTAATTTTTTATTCATGAGAAAGTTATATAATAGATAGTTCTCTATTATGAACAAATTAAAGCTGTTTTTACTTGTTGTTTTGTATATGTACATACTAAATATTTCAATAACAAATATTGCTATTAAAACTTTCGTGTTAGTACAACATTTTTTTTACTTACATTGATATTTAATTTTATGAGTATCCAAAAACATGAGTGTTATTATATAATGAGGCATAAAAAATAGTATATATCAATAAGGAACTTTAAAAAAACCTTTTTACTGACATATTTGTAGCCTTTTTGACAGAACAGTTAGCGTTTTTTTTAATGGAATATTTATATACACGGTCTGAGTATAGATATGTAGCTAAATTAATTAATTAAAAAGTTATGTGTTGCTATGTAAAGGACACTAATGAATGTATATCTTGGAAACTATTTGTAAATATACTTATGTACATATTGGTTTAAAAATTCAATGTTTAAACCAACAATTCTAACGTTTGTAAAATTACTTAATTACTTGTACTTAAAAGTGGGTAAAAAAACCGGGACACATATCCATTATAACCAAATTATAGTCCATTTACAAAAGTGCCAATAATATATTTAATATATATATATACACATATATTTAACACATAAACGAATGGTTGGAACTGAGAGGACTCAACTTAATGGGGCTCGATTTAATCTGCATATTTTTGAAAAATGGATTCATTTTTCAATTTATGTATGTAAGTATTTATATCAATATTTATGCATGACTATTAATCTAGAAAAATAACGTCGTGCATCACCTACTTCCATTTGCTTTTATCAAGTATTGCTTTCTAAGAAGGTTGTCTCATCATTTCATAACGTTTAAAGTCGTCCAATTATATAATGCTATGTACAACAAAATTAAATCCCTAAACACAAAAATAATATAGAATCATTGATGTACATTAAAAAAAGTGAATCTAAAGTAATTAAAAAGTCCATTGTTTACAATATACAATGAATGCATTTATTTGTCAAACATACATTTTAATTTGTTATCCAAGAACCAATCATTAATAAGAAAGCTTTATGTTTACATGTATTGACACTAATTAGATTCTTCTTTTCATAACAACCTCGTCATCATTATGTTAGAAGCATAATTTGTTTGATTATTGATTAGTGCTACACGCATAAATACATTCATTATGTATCCTAAGCTTTAGAATGATCTCAATGATATATTTGTTAAGATTGTATTATTTCAAATACCTAATCCAATATTTGACGATTTAAACTGAAACTATGTATTATAACACTGGTCAACTGTCAAAAATCCTAAGGGGTATAAGTATAATAAAAGTTATTCAGTTTTGTACGTTGATTTCAAATCTGTAATTTGAAGCTGCGGACTAGGATTAACCCTTAATCCTAGAGCGCAAAGGATTAAAAAACAGCTCACGGTAGAACTATTTATGTAGTAGCGCGAAGACGGATTTCTGTGGGTCTCAGCTCTTGTATGCATTCTTTATTCATCCATTTCATGTAATATTCAAGGAGTTATGTAAGTAATAAGATTTGGCCGATTTTAAAGCCTACATCGGCACCCTGCGCCCCTAGGAGTCCTTTTAGGTCAAAACAAAGACTGGAAATGGAATTTGCATTAAATACACTAGCCAATCATTATTTTTTAATGCTCAAAATTTGTATTCTTCTAGATTTTCATTGAAGTTGAAGTTGGAAAATGGGCCAAAAAACTAAAAAAAATATTACAGATTTGAAATCAACGTGCAAAACTGAATAACTTTTATTATACTTGTACCCCTTAGGATTTTGAAAATTCAAATTTGTTGACTAGTGTAATCATATGGAAAATTTTCTATTGAGTTTTTACTTAAAAAGATCTATTTCCATCAATTGCATGCTTTATATTCAAATTTCTAGGAAGTTTGAGATACCAAGGAACATTATTTCTATAGTTTATAGTCTACATTTTATGTATGTGTCTTTATTTATCTTCAAAAGGACTTTTTAACAATCTTTATCTTTATTTATAATATTTAATTGTGATTCATGACACCTCCAAAGGACTAATTAGAAAAATTTATTAATTTAAATGAGAAATTAATTAGCTGAAAAATATAAATATATGTAATTCAAACTACTTTTTTTATTGACGGACCTCACATGCAAAATTATTGAATAGAAGAGATTACATTTTTATGAAACTCTATTTTCTTTTCTTCTTTTTAAGCAACACAGAGGAAGTTACCAAATTAAAAGTCCTTTAGAGTCAATGTGTATTATTATTCTCTTTCTTATATGTGTATTATACAAATTCATAATGAGATAAAGCGAATTGGAAGTCATTAAAAAAAACTTTGAAAGCCATAAAACTTAATTTCCCTAAATTCTGGTCTCAAATGGTTTTCTAACGTCCATGGTTACTTAAAATTATTTATGAAACCCAAGGTTATAAAATTAGAGCAATGTATTGGCAACTTAATTATTCCTTTGATGTATGTTATCAGGTCTTGACCCTAAAATTTGTCCTTGACTTAATACTTTTAATTTGATTAAATATTTGAAGAAAAAAAATATATCAAATAAGTTAGTTATTTTCTTTATAATTCGGAACCAGGTATTTATAATTGTCTACTTTGAATATTAAAAAAAATAAGCTCACTTATCTAATGTATAGCATATTTTCTAATAAAATCAATAACAATGTTGGTTAATAAACCAGAACTAATTCAAGATCGTTTGTAATTATTTTTTGTTCTAACTTAAAATGTAAAACTCGAACAATATTGATCTTTGTTGGGATGATACCAATTATTTGGAAGTTAAAAAACAGATAATCGATAAATCTGTCACTTTTTTCTTTCAAAGTAATTTTTGATATCTTAGTAAGAATAACAGTTACACATGAGCAAACATATGACCACTGCATAATTTTCCTTATCATAGTAAAGCAAATGAATCCTAAGTTAAATTTGTCTGAGAAATGACACTATAGAGTTCTTTTTCTGAAAGTTTTTAAATTATGAATGACTACACATTGGATTTCATGGGAGCTTATAGTTTGTTAACAAAAAATGACCGTTAAAAATGATGTCACATATCTTGTTTAAAATGATTACGAGAGGCAAAAATATTAATTAAGAGTTTGATATCTTTAAAAAATGAGCACACTGGCCCTTGTTTGGGGTTTCAATGGTTATGTGATTCAAAAACCCAAAATAATTTCATTATCTTGGAAAAAATGATTGATTTGGTTTTTTTGGGAAATTAATGACTGGTAATGATTGGCAACTTTTGTCGATTACCGATTTATTTCAAACTGTCTAAATTCGGCCGATTTTCTCCGCTCACTGATATATCAGTTGAGCCTCAGTTCATTTGTTTTTTTTTCTTATTCTTATGAATGTTCTGAAACAGTAAAATGGAAAATTAAACCTCCATATATATATTTTTTTTTTGATAGAGACTCATCTTCGAAAAAATTTGTATACATTTTCATGTTATGTATTTTCTACCAAGAAACCACACAAGCTTATCGTTTTAAGGTGCTGATTTTTAATATATGAGCATGCTTTTATTATTGTTTTATATTTTTGAGGTTATACTGCGTCTAAGCTTCATAACTAAATTTCCTTATTTATATTCAAAAGATATTTTATTATATTGCTTAGTGTATTAATTAGTATGTTTTTCTTTATCTTCTTGAAGTTGTTACCACATTAGAAAGCACACAGATAATAGACAAAATGTATTTGTAAGGGAAGGGCTTTTTTCATGATGAAATGAAATAATTTTTTTGAATGTCTTGTCTTAGTAAAAGTAAATAGATAGCTACAAAAACATGAGGCCTATCTGCGTAAAAGAAAGAAAAGATGGAGTACCCAAATACATTTATGTACTTCAACTAATTAATTATCATTCATTTGGTTGAATAAAATAACTTGATGAATCCATTTTACTTTTTGCAAATTAATGAAGGTCACAAAAGGTTAAGAAAGGGAACATAATAATACCTATATTATAAATGAAAGACTACTTCTAAGCCAAATAAAGGCTTTAAACGTAAACAAACATCTCAAGACATCTTAACCTTTTCTATAAGCCCATAATTGACTATTTGTAATAGGTACTTTTATGAATGAAAATGAAATATAAAGTCATTTAAATATTTTGTTATATACAAAAGTAAGTAGAATGGGAAATTTTCATTTTCTTGAATTTTCTTCAATATTGTTTTTGTGCTGGTGCACAAAATGGGTATACCTATAAAAGCATAATGCATTGAATCCAATCATAGACAGAAATAAATATAAATTGCAATTTTATAAACAAGACTTACGAAATTGAATCATTCGCAAATAATGGCTCTATCCGTTCTAATTCACTTAAAAAGGAAAAAGAAATCAAAACACATTTTCATTTATGGGAATAAATTAGTGCATACAGATATATTTATATATATATATATATATATATATATATGTACATACATATATCAATAAATAAATCTCATTATCCATAAAATGCAGAAAGATTTTATTTGCCAATTTTCTAAAATATATGTCCATTCCAGAAAATAATAATACAATAATGAATATTAAGTACTCATTGAAAAAAAAAAGAATCTTTGGTTTGATATAAAAAGAAAAGTGTGAGAAGTTGTGCGACTATTTTGATTTTTTAAAATAAATTAACCAATTGTTTACATGCTTGATACACTTATTGTTATTAGCCAAGTCTTAATAGTTCGCTAGAATATTACTATTTATGCTCAAACTCTGATCTAGGAAATAAATGTATTTATTTAGTTATTTATCAAAAAAAATGAGTATAGATTTCCATATTTTCGATGAGGATCCAAGGATTTGATAAAAGCTCTATATGAATTTTTACAAAAAATGAATTGTCCATGGAATGGGGAATCCAGGATTGCTTAATTGCTTAAATACATTTTTCCTCTTAAATAATAATGCAAATATTGCTAGAGATGTAGCGCATCTTTTAAATAAAATGATCTTCAATCTTTTTTCATCAATCTTCAGGAGACCCCCATTTACAAATGTACAAAATATATATGTGTCAAGTCAAAAAAAACCAAGTTTATCTTAAATATTTCACAATGAGTTAGAACTTTTATTATACCCTTGAAGCAATTCTCTTTCGTTTATATTAATAGTATATTTAGATTAATTAAATAATGACTCCAATAATTGCAAGTTAATTATAGGAAAAAACCAACTACTGCTAAATAAATCTCTGTGGCTATGAAAAAGGTGGAAGTTCTTTCAGGGACCATATCGCCTCCATATGCACTCTTAACATTTATTCAATTGCTCTATTGGATAGACAATAACCCTTGACTTCTCGATTAAAAGTGGCATTTTAGCAAAAACCCTGCGCGATAGGTTCTAAAATGACTCCGAAATATTTGGCCGTTATATTTATGATGTAAAAAAAGTGGATTTTCTCCTTTTCAATATTTGAAAACAAACTTACTTTCTTGTTGACTTGACATATATTTACAAAAATGCATTAAATCAATCAAAAACGATTTTTATCTTCATTCGAAAAGTGATCCAAGTATAAACTATTTTCCCTTGGAATAAACAGAAAAACCTTTTTTTCTGCTCGATTGTCAAAGAAACGATCGAAAATATCATTTTGAATTGTTTTTTTATTACTTTATTATTTTTGTATTACTTTATAGAGAACCTTCGGACCGACGGGATTTTTTAGCATTCTCAATTAATAAAATGCAACTGCCTATCACTATCTTTAAGATTCAGGCTATTAAAACATTAGGGAAGCAATTTTATTTATTATGAAACTATATTCAAAAAAAATTAAAGGAAATTGATTCATTGCATCTTTATACCTTGTGTTCGTTTTGTTACATATGTGAGATATATTTGATCTTTTTTTTCCATTGTATAAATGTACATTTATATGTTATTGTCATTCATAAGAATAGTAATAGGTATGCTTTTTGGCCTAAAACAATGTATTTATCCAGCTGATTTCATCTCTTTGTTGTACATGGTATAAATTTCAATTTCCCTTTGAGTCAAATAAATTGACAAAAAAGAACTTTACAGCAGTAATATATGTCTGCTTGTACATACCTAAGTAAATATACCTAGGCATAAATAGTAAATCTTTATAGTAGTGCATAATATTTTAGATACTTAATCACTCCTTCATTCAATGCAATAATTTGTAGAGAAAGTCGGATGATGAAAACTTATATTTTCCGGTGTTGGGGAAAGCAAATGCATTAGATGTCAGCCCTCATTTCACTTTTCTCTTCAGTTCTTTATTGCAAAAATATCAAATTTTCAACTCTTACAAATAGCTACGTTTTGATTTCAAAATAATTTCTTTCTCTCTTATATAAACTTATAAATATTTGTGACCCCTATCAAATTTGCTATAAAAATATCTATTAAGGGAATCATTTTAAAGAATATGTTATTTTTTACGTTCTATAGTCAAAATCACTATAGTGAAAATCTTATTTGGTAAAATAACATTGTCAAATAGCATCAAATATGTTTCACACATATAATAATACGTTTTTAAAGATTGTATTTGCCATTAGTTTGATTCCATATTTCATTGACAAGTTGTCCGTAATATGATTGTTATTTTTTAAATGAAACCAACAACAACACTAATATGGGCCAATAAGGGTTTGATATACAATAAAATCATAGCCTAATATTTCTATTGAAATTGGTAGCAAACTTTTTAAATTATATTTTTGAATAGGAAATTTGATTTTACATATACGAGGCTTTAAAAAAGTTTTTCAACTCTTTAATACCAAATTAATCCTTGACTCTAATTCATCTGTATGAAGTAAAACACAGTTTTGTTTTATTAAAAATTATTTGAATTATAAAAAAAACATCACTGATCATTAATATGATTCATATTGTTCTCAAGAACGGCCTCCTGGCGAAGCTGGAAAGCCATACAACCTTTGTATATATGTGTTGTCCTTTCTCAAGTTCATTCTTTGCTAAAAAAAAATTTTTAGGTCTTCAAAATTGCTATGGTGTATTTGACTGGCTTTAAACTCTATTAGCCACCATATAACATACATAGAGTTGTCCAATAGGTTGAGGTAAGGACTCTCTTGAGGCCATATTTATTTTGAATAAAATTGAATGTTTTTTGCCATTCATTCTTGAACAATATTTGGTTTTCTTATGAGGAGAAACAATACAACTGAACTTTCCTAACAAGCATTAAAATGAGAAGATTTATAATACACCTTTGTTATGAAATAATGCATATGAAGAAATGTATTTTTTTTCAAGGATATGTTTCAATTTCTTCTTTCTTTTGTATTTACAACAAATAATATTTATTAGTAAAGTCTTATTTTATTGTTACTTTTGCAAAAATCATGAAGATGAAGAAATAATAAAGAAACAACTAACTCAGTTCCTACAAATGAATATTTATTAGTTTGCTTAATATGTGTATAAAGGAAGATGTTATTTTCCCTTTGTGAATTTGCAGAACAGAGAAAAGATACATCCTTAATTACAATTTATGTAAGAAGGTTGTCTTACTCCCAAGGTTTATATATATATATATATTTCATACGTAAATAAAAGTGCTGGAAAGTCTTTTAAGAATGAAAAACACATTTTATAGTTAATCGTCTATAAAAAATTTCAAAAAAAATATTTTTCCTAGTGATTAATCTTTTGAGTCACATTAATTACAGATTTCAAATAAAACTATATATAGGTACAAAAAACAATCAATTTACTATAATAAATCATTACTAACATACAACAATTTACATTGAAGATTTTTTTAATATGTACATTAATAAAATATGCAAAAAAAAAAACAAAGGATCCATCAAAAATAGTTTAAAATGTATTATGTTTTTTTATATATAAAGCTGTCCAAATTTTATAAAGACTATAATAAAATCATAACTATTAAAGAGAAAAAAATCTAACTTAGCTTTATACTATAATTTTCTTTTTTAACTTTTGACACATGGAATTTTGTTACCAAGGATATATAGTAGTAGAATATTTTATCTAATTAACACAAAATTATGGGAGTCAAAAAACATATTTAAATAATGATGTGGTTGTGCTTAGATCAGGAGTTTGACTCATAGCTTTAATATTTATATAAAACTACGTTAGTATTTTCTCACTAATATATGAACCCTAGTGTAATGACTAAAAATCGCAAGAAGAAAATACTCGTACATTTTTGTAATGTAAATTTGACTAAAAGTATTGACTATTTCCTAACAGAATGTCTCAAATATCTTTGTAGAATAATAATAATAATGCAGGCTACAAATATCATCTATAACAAAGCATAACTTGTTGCAGCTTGGCTTTTACTCCACAACATTCATCTATTTCGCAAAAAAAACTTCAATGTTAGCCAATTTAAGCTGTTTAAGGAAACCCTGCATGGTCAGACATGTTGACCTGCATCAATAGATACTGCTCTCATGAGTGTTAATATATGGGTGATTAAAACAAAGTCATTTCTTAGAAAGTCAGTCCTTTTAAATTCAATTTTGATGCTTTACGAAGTCATTTGTCTATTTTCATTATTTCAAGTCCAATAACGTCTTATGCTCATTTTTTAAGTTTACTTTAACCCCACTTAGAAATTTAATCGAATCTCTTGGCGTAATGATCGTTTTCTACTTGAGTGTCGTTGACATTGTCTCTTTTAAACATATACATAGATGTGCCAATGTATTCGTTTCTTAAGAGTAACCCTGTTGATTCTGTCGTAGACTGGATTTTGTGATGAAGATGGAACCATAATGAATACTGAGGGAACACTCAATTTCATTCTTTGTAATTTAAAAAATTGAAATTTTGTCAAATAGTGGTCTCCAATTAATGTTTTCCAAAATTTATATGTATTGCGGTATTATATGGCATTAGCTAAAAAACAAAAAAAATAGCCCATAATCTGTGAGTCATTCCATGTCAAACTGATAAGAAAGAAGAAAACTTCATCTGACTCCTACTAAATTGGCTGGTTTTTGGTATAGAAACGAGATATTCACGGATAAAATAAAAATTTTTTTGTCAATATTTATATTATAATATCCGTTATTTTTTTTTAAAGAAAAAGATGCAAACCCTTTACTGAAAGCTCTAATTTTTACACATTTATTCCGATTAGAACGTCTTTTTTAAATGAAATAAATGAAGCTCACTCTAAATTACTCTTAAGAAATACCTCATTTGATTTAAAACGCACAATTGGACTCTAACTTGTACGATTTGGTAGAGTAGGAAATATTTATGTAAAACGTTATATATTAATTATTTTAATCAAATGAAACAATAAATACAATTCTTTGTAAAGCAATGATTGTTGATATTTGTATTTGTACTCTTATATTGGTATATGTTTAGTTTTGTATCAAACTTAATTATAATATCCGGGACGTAATAAATGTATGATACCCTTCATTTAATCATCATTTATGGTTTTTGGAGGAAATTAAGATTGATATTTGTAAGAGAGAGAGTACAGATCCCTATAAAATATAGTCCAATTCAATGTAGGGTCAAATAATAACCTGCATCTCAAGTAAAAGTTTTTGAAGGGAATGAATTTAGAGAAAAAGGCAGATTGTAAATGTTAAAGTCCAGTTTTATTAATACAAATTCCCTTTCCAGTCTATGTTTTGACCTAAGGCAGCCCCTATGGGCATAGGCGGCGAAAAAAGGCATAGAAGTAGGCCAAAAAACATGTCAGATTTGTGCATTTCTGTGTCCACTACAGTTCCCATCATGATTCTACATGAATGAATTACTTGTCGACGTGACTAAAAGGAACTTTGAAACATGATGTAATGATGAGAAACAGTGTAGTTCATATTTTTGCTTAGGATATCTAAAAAAAAAATCATTAAACACATTTCATGATATATGTACAAAATGAAATCATTTAATACATGCTACTTGAATAGCTCAGGAAAAAATATCAAAACGCTTTTAGAGTTTTGCAAGGAGAGTTTCCCCTTTATGTTCAAATATGTCTATTTGAGAAATTATGATGAATGTTATTTTGGCAGGAGTTAAAAAAAATCAATGATGTCAATTTTAACTGGTTTTCCTTTCTTTATAGGAAGACCTATAGCTCTCTACCAATATAAGATTGAGTCTCTGTGTTGGACTCCAAAGTTAAACAAAATTTAAAGTAGAATGATGGTCGGAATGAAATACGCTTCTTTAGATTGAATTCTGGATTCACAGCTAGAAAGCCTAGCTGTTAGGTAAGCAGACACTTTTTTTCCTTTTCTTTTTTTAAAAAATGTCTGCCTCACATTTCTGAATGATCCTTTATATCGTGTGTCCAGACAATACTGACAACAAGTCACTTTTATCAAAAATAATTTTTTAACCCACAATTTTAAAAATACTCAAGTCATTCTTCAATTCTGACAAATACTGTTAGTAAAGTATACATAAAGGTATTGATTGACCCTTTTTTTAAATAGTTATAAATACCCAGATTTTTAAAACTTCATTCATCTGCTCAAAATAATAATAAAATATTTAGATTTTTTACACATTTGCTCTGACTCAAGGAATATATTTCTCAAATGACTTGCTACAATTATTATTCATTGGCAAAAAAACGAAACCAAAAGTCATGATGTACAGATTTAGCAACTAATAAAAAGCTGTATATGTAAATACATGTACATTTTGGCAAACCGTTTGAAAAACTAAATGCAAAAATCTATATTCATAAAAGTGTGAGTTATTTATGTACATATATTTTCATCCAAAATTTCAATCTTCTCATAACTTAAAAAAATAAACTAGGATACTAAACATTTATTTTTAATTGACATTTAACAAACTGATTTACTTATGTAAAGCAAAGTCCTTTTAAAATTTACGAATATTTTACTTTATTTATATTAAAAAAAGATATAAATATCCAGCAAACTTTTTTTTATATAATGATTTATGCTTATTCATGCTTTCATGCTTATTCATGCTTTCATGCTTATTAGTCTTCAAATAATACAATTTAAATTGAATGAATTGATGAGTTCGTTGTTCGTCAATTCTATTTATGATTGATTTCGATTAAAAATCAATCTGTCTTCTTTTTTAAATAAAATTATATAATAAGATAATCATAATACAATAGAATCCTTCAAACTGCAATAAAATTACTAAATACAAATACAATCAAAATAATGATATAATAGCTTTATAATCTATGTTTTTTTTATGCATATATTGTAATCATTCTTATGCATATATATGCATAAATGTACTTGCATTGAAGTGAAATAATTTTCTAGAATTGCTTTAGATCATATAAGTTTGATATTTTTATAATCAAATTTTTATAATTGATAATTATCGATTAATCTAAAACGACCTAAAAAGGTCGAATATTACCTATATGCCTTTTATCTTATATTAAAATATGTACATATATTAAAAGACATGATGCAATTTATTTAAAATAAAAAAATAGAGATGAAAAGTTTTTAATTTCTTTACCATTCAACATCCAAACGTGGCCTTGAGTACAGCCATTTTTGAATAAAAAAATGCCCTAAATTAATATTTTTGACCCTGACAATGTAACAAAATGAGTGTAACATTACTTTTAATTATCATTTCTTACTAAAAAAAATTCAAAATTAGCATTAAATCCTGTGCTTACTCAAGTTTGTCATCACTAATATGAGACTGTAAGTAAGAGGTATAGTAAAAAGAAATCCTTTTTTTTCTCATGAAATTGAAGGGTTTATTTAGTATAGTTAGAATGATACCTTTTAAATCAAATATCACCGTTTCGTTTGATAACTTCTTGCCATTTTATAGGTAATTTCATTATGCCTCTTTTATAAAAACCCTATTGGCAAAAAACTGGTACAATCAATTTTGATAAGTTTCTTTACAGGCGAATCCTTTACAAGCAAAATCATTCGCCATAGAAAGAAACAGGTGGTAATCACTTGGTGCCAGACCTAGACTATAAATTGAACCTCCCTACCAAGCACTCATAGCTTCTGGCGAGTCAATATTAGTGTTTTGGTATGGTATTGTTCTGATGGAACACATTTTCTCTCCTATTGGATAAAAGCTGGCCGCTTCTGGCCTTCAGACGGTCCAATTGTTGACAGTAAAGATCCGAATGAAGCTCATATTGAATTTTGCTTGTACAAAATTCGCCTTTATAGAAACTTGTGAGACTCAACTGTCCCAGTTTTTTACCAATAAGGAGAAGGTCTCCTTATGAAATAGGCACCATGAAATTACCTTCAAATCGGTTACAAATTATCAAACAAAACGGTGCATATTTGAACTAAATCAGACCATTCTAAATAAAGCCTTCATTTTCATGCAAAAATTATGGATTTCTTTTTGATAGACCTATTATAACATGTTTTATCTCAGAAATCTTGGGAGTTGATGAAGGAAAACTATTTAGTGGACAATGCAGTCGTATTTTTGTGCTTTAACGGGATCTTAAAAGTTGCTATAAAGAAAAGAAACAAATGACCCATTAGTTTTTAACCCCCAAATTATTGTATCTATGTAATATTGGTTTCAAAAATCAGTCGAGTCCTAATATGAAAAAGGAATATCAAATAAATAAAGATCAATGTTGATGGCCAAAATAAGAAAAATAAACCAGACATCAAATCACTCTTTGAGTTGGTAAGCCTACTAAATTAATTAGATGGAATTGACTATAAGACAGTTTCAAATTAAATACATTTTAAAAAGTAAGCACAATTTTTGAACTTCATTCTTATAAATAAAAAAAAAACACTCTCCTTTGTTCATTGTTTATAAACTTTTTCTCATAGCATCTAATTAAATTTTGATTAAACATATTGTTAAATTTTAATTAAAAAACGTGATTTATCATAATTCCCTTGTGTTTTTTTTGTACAAAATTAAGTTGTTTGTTAGACGATTTCAAAATAATGTGGTGTTTTTTCTATGGATGCAAATGTCCTTATAAGTCTTTAATTACTCCTTGTATATATTGGAAAAGTAAAGTTTTTTTTGGTAAATTATCTGTTCTATTTATCCAATCTAATTTCGTCTAATTATAAATTTAAAAGAAAATAAGAAGTCTTCATAAGTACTTATTTGGAAATAATTACACATTTTTCTCTCATCCTTATATGTCAACAATAATATTTGGTTCAATCTATTTCTCAAAAAAAAACAAATAAAAAAACAACAACCCAAAATAACCCAACATAAGATGATAACATGTATACAAAAACTAATTATGAAATAAATAGTTGATTCATTAATGAATTTATAATATTATAGCGGTACTTAATCAAATACTTTTACCTTAAAAAGTGACTCGAATATCTTTTTAATTTTAAAAATTATGAAGAAATATCAGTTGAAATGAAAAAATATCATCTTTAGATTGGCTAAAAATCATTAAAAATAAGTTAGAAAATGAAATGTTCTAAAATATTTCATTCCACATTTTGTGTCAGTCAATAAAAAATCTATATTTCAATAATACTATTTGAAACTTTATATATTTTCGTCACCTAAGTTGAAAAAAAAGCAAAATTTTATAATGTAAATAAGTGAATAGTAACACAATTTTTTTTTTTTTTTACAGACATGATGATAAGTTAAGAGATTACCTAAAATAAAAGGTAAAAATATGGAACCAAAAAGGAACTAGAAGCTATGCAATAATTCAATGAGTAAAATTTACCCAATTGGGGAGCGGGGGGGGGGGGGGAGTAACGAGGGGTGTAAAGCAACACGAACCTCTCAGTGCTATTGTATGTAGCTTAAGAAAATTCTATAAAATAATAGAACTAAATATGTAATTACATTATACATTTTTGTATTTTTATGCTTTAGATCAGTGTTCCCCAACACCTGGGTCGAAGACTGGCACCATTCCGTGGATCAATCAGTACCGGACCACATAGTAATTATATGTTATATTGTTGGAACAATGTGTTAATAAAGTTATTACTTCCTAATGTTATAATAGCATTTCTATGTTGAAGCAATGTGCTAATAAAGTTCCATATGAGTACACTGTGAATTCACGTTTAATGCTTTTATTATTTCAATCCCCCGGTACGCAGTAAAATTGTGAAGTGTTGACCGATCCGTTGTTAGAAAAAGGTTGGGGACCACTGCTTTAGACTATATATATATATATATATATAAATTAATCTACTACTTTGAAGATTCTTCATTCAAAGATCGGTACTCAATTACAACAAAGCTATGAATACAGTCTTAGAGATTAGGATGTAGGCATATATTTTGATTTTCAAAATATTTGACAACATAAAATCTATATTTATCAATGTATACATTACAATCAGATTTCAGTTAGGAATGTGAAAAAATCTCTATGCTCTTTTTGAATAAATAAATAAATATTTATTTGTACTATTCCGATGTCTTATATGTATAAGTTTGTTTAAAGAAAATATTAGTCTATTTATATTTTTGTACATAGGGTAGAGGTATAAAGGAACACCTAATTTATTAGGTATGCTTTGTTTAATTAAAAAATCCATGTTTAATTATTCATAAGGTCTATTTACATATTGTATATGTATATAGAAGCAATATAATAAATTAAACGTAATATTCTTTTCTTTTTTAATATAAACAACATGAAAATGAGTATTTCTTCATTAATATGTATCTAAAAGTATGTATATAAATCACAGTAATTAAATTATTAAGAAACATTCGATTTAATGAGGCTGCGTCATCAATTTATGTAGTCCTAGGGATAATTTTGAGTAAAAAATATTATTTTGTATGTACGCAAAATCTTTCAAATTTCTTTGAGTTTATTATTATTATTCAAATCTACTAAATTGTGTCTGCATTACAAAGGGGAAAAAATTTCTATATTAAGACATGTTAAAACTATGAAATAATACAATTTATAAAACGAGAATTCAAAAAAAAAAAAAGTACTTTACACAATAGAAAGCAACATTAAGAAGTATATTTAAGTGCTTCCTGTAGATTTCAATAAAAGAGTTTGAAAGCTTTTATACGAGATACATTTGTAGTCTTCTTTTTTTTTGTTACAATGATTTTGTCGTTAAGATAAAATAGTTAAAATTATATAAATGAAATGGATTTATATCTTTTTTTGTTGTGTGTGTGTGGGTCTGTGTACATTTATAATAAAACTTGTTATCTAATCAAAATTTCTAAAAATTCCTTTTTGTACAAGGAATTGTTCCTTTTTTCAATTTAAAATGATGTGAGGAAGAAATAAAGTTGTCGGTTTCAGGAGCTAAAAGTTTTGTTTGTCTAATAAATTTGTAACCAATCAATGTTGAGTTGAAGAATCAACTGTTGTTTTTTATTGGCTGTTTGGACATAATTTCTAATGTTTAAGTGCATCATATATCTGCCAATATACCTATGTTCTATATTGGAGCAATATTTAAAGTCTAAAATGAAGATAATTCACAAGGTGCAGAAGTATTAGAAAATCTTAATATTAACAAAATGAAATATATAAGTTTGATGTGAAAAAGTGATATGTCTGAGTATGAGTAAAAAATCATTGACATCTGTGCTAAATTACACGTCAAAATATTCATGTATGTTAAAGATACGCGTCTTTTTGTGAACAGATAAAATTCAATTTGTCGTTTTTTTTAAATGTCTGAAAGATGATGACTAAAATGCAATTTAGAAAAATGTTGTTGAATCAAGAAAGGTTTAAATAAACACTCCAGAATGGTTTCTTTTAAAATTTTGAGAATCCGTGGTTTATTTCTCGAGATACATAACCTATTACTATCAAGAATCAACCATCCGACTTTAATTTTACTTAGATATCTAAATTTAGCTGTTATTGTTCTTTAATTATTTACTTAATACAAATTTTGTGACTGTTTGAAAAATTGGAAAAAACCATTGCCACATGTACATTGAATCAAGGGGAGACTACTTTTGTTAGGGATGAAATGAATTTTGATGATTAAATAAATATTTCTTGATTCCCGATATTTTTTGGACTTTAAAAATACGATGCTATCAAATATGAGACCTCAATTACTAACTAATTATTAATATATATATTTTTATTCTACATATACATACTCTAGTACACATTTGATTACACTCTTCAATAGCGAAACTGTATCCCTAAAAAAACAATAGGTGTCTTGTTACATAAATAAATTGTTTATAGTATCGGTAATTGTTAATATTTTATGTTTGATTAATCTATACTGAGAAAAAGCAGTATGAAGGTCATAAAAGTTGATTTTTATAGAATTTAGATTATGTTCAACCCTTTATAAAATCCTTAAAAAAGGTTATGTTTCGAAATAATTGACATTGTTTTTTTGAGGATGTAAGCACATTGTTTGGGTAAAATTTAAATTTTGCTTTAAATTATATTCAAGCTTTTAACGCGACTTGTTTTCTCTATATATTTCTGTCGGTAGCTTTGGTTCTCACTTCATATCATTTGAGTGTACCTTGTAAATGTGTGACATTGTTTCATTTGTTGGTTGTTTCGTTGCAATAAATTGGTAATTGAGTATTTTAATTTCATTATTTGTTCTCCTCCCCCCCCCCCCCCCCAAAATTATTTATATTTTTCAACCGTATTATAGCTTCAAGAGATAAATTATCTGTATTTAATCATTTTAAACTCAAAGAGTATATACAGCTCTATATACCTAAAATGTATCCTCAAATTTAGTTATTCATAAGAAGCCTAAAAGTGCAATTACTCAGTTTTGAGGAATTGAAAACATGAAATGTATTCCTGGAGTTAGAATCAAAGGCATAGTTTCAAATAGTTGGAGTCGGAGCTCAGTGTAGTGGCCATGATTGCATGACCCTATAAGAGACCAAGACTTTGAGAAATTGCGACCCAAGATGATTTCAAAACTTTAAGTGAACCCAAATTAAAACCAGAGAGATAACCCAAATCCTTTAAAAGTTGTCTCAAGGTCAAGACTGATTTCAAAAACTACATAACTATCGAAAATTATATACCTAAAAAGGATTGGAGTTGCATATGCATTTTATATCATTGGTCACAGCCCTGCTTTTAACCCTAAGAAATGATTCATTTAACAAAGAAAATTCACATATATCTTTTATGTGAGTATTTAAATTTGGAATGAATTTTTGTTTTTTTGGTGATCGTTTTGTTTTGTTTGCTTTGGTTTATTTGGTTAAGGAAGATCAAAATACATCCATGAGTCACAATAACTATACTTTATACCTACATATACAAACATACCAAATAGGTGTATTGAACAAATAGTAAAGAAAATAAGAAGTAATAAACATACATATTAGACAAGATGGTATGATTTATCGATTTGCATTCCCACTGCTTCTCTCAAAAAGTAAATAAGTAAAAATTACTAATGCATATCTCTGTTGCATTTTTCATTATTTCATGAGTGCAATTTATTCATTTATTTTGTACACATGGCTGAGTAATAAATTAATAAATTTCCTTGATCATAGATTAAAAAAATTAGTAATTAAAGAGAAAATGAATGTATACATTTCCATACTTTACACACAGAAAACCATAAATGAGTTATTAAATGAGTAACATTAAAATACACTCCTTAAATGATAATTTCACTCTACTCAAACTTTTCATTTTTTTTCCAAAGACGTTGTCTTTATATAGTTAGCATTATAGAAAATTATAATTAAATAATAATTCTCTAAATGAATTTAGTAGTTTAAAACTAGACCACTAGAGATCAACCAGTTGTTCTCTTATAATATCATCTCAAATTCTCAAAAGTTTTAAATAACGCTTAAAATGAGTAAAGCAATTTTAAAATAAAAAAAACTGCCCAAACATTAAATAAAAATGTACAAAAACACTCAAAAAGTCTAAAAATCGTATAAAAAAAGCAGAAATAAAAGTTTCCCCACAACTCTAAACTTTTGAAGTTTTTTAAAAATTTTACAATGCGTATTAAATTTTTCAACAGGAACTCCGTTTCAAAGGGAATGAAACTCACTATGTTCGAGGAAAAGTATCTTAGGTGGCATCTATTAAAATAGCTTTAAATTCATTTATTCTGATCTTCGCTCTCAATGTTAGTGTTTTTACAGTACATATATGCCTTGGAGTTTAAGAGCTCAAAGAAAAGTGCCTTTGTTTATGAGAGGGAAAATTTCTTATCATAACTATTTCATTAAGAAATACGTATATTTTGATTTGATATTTTCCATAACCTTTATATTTAAATGTATTTCCAAGTGAAGGTACTCAGTGAATGGGTGAATGACTGAGTTATACAGTTTCCAACAGTTTTTGCATGGTATGAAGAAAGAAATATACCCTGCCAAAATCTGAAGCTGAGCTATTCATAACTCCACGAATAGATCTTAGCATTTGCTTTATCCGTGTTTTTTCTTGTTTTAGCGCTTGAATTACTCCTTGGGAACCTTTAAGAGTTCGTTCATTACAACTTTCCAATGTTTTAGTTTCACTGGCCATGGTACAAGGGATGTTAATATATGAGAAAATAAACACTTCACCTTCGAGAAGAAGATATTGTCCGAAATGACATCATGAATGCAGATATTATCTTTTAGCACAGCTTTAAAATTCAAAGCTGCTACATATTCTTGTTGCTAAAAGAGTACTTGTTCCTGTGATTTTGATAGATGGTGTCTACTGTCAAGAGTGAGTCATATGCTCATGAACCTTTTCATAAGATTATCTGTGCAAACATCAAATATTAGAAAGGTTCACCCATATAATTGCTTGATAATGTTGTACTAAAACAAAATGCAATTGATATCTCCTTTTATAGAATTAAAGCGTCAGGACATTTTGTGAGATCCATAAACTAATTATCAAATGTGTAGCACTAAAATACACTTAATACACTTCTGAAATGATAATTTTCACAAAGTTCAAACTCTTAACTTTTTCGTTGTTTAAATTGTGAATGACATTCTTTTATGAGATTTAATAAGAAATCTACACTCCAGGATCAATAATAAGTTTTATTTGAGATTAAAAGGTTTGGAATTTTCAACAAATTTAATTTATAATCATATTTAATAGTGTTTTTAAACATATACCTACATTACTTTTAAACAATAAAGAATAAATAATTAATTATTCCCAATTAAACGAATTAATTATCTATTTATTTCATTTAAACTTGCAAGGTGATATTGTGGAGGTTGGTTGTTTATCATTGTCGATTCATAAATTTAGTAATCTATGGTTATAGTAATCATAGAGGATTTAACCAATTTCAAATTTTTTTGAATGAAGGCTCTGTTATTACATATGTCTATTTAGATACATATAAATGTATATATATTTTGAAGCACTATTTAATATGATTATAAATTAAGTTAAGTTTGTTGGAAAATGCAAATTGAATGATATGCTTCATCTCATTTATAAAATTTAAGTAATACCTATATAGGGGTATGTAAAAATAAATTAACTACCATGATTCATCATTTATTCGTTTGAGTATGGAGCTAAAAGTAGGATTAAATGGGAGTGTATAAAGCAAATACAATATCAGTACTGATTCTATATAGCTGCATTGCTTTATAAATGTACTTTAGTGTGAATTCCCTTTTAATGGAGTTTACCTAGATTTAAATTTATTTCTATAAATCGATTAGCATTTGAAATATACTTAAAGAAAGTATTCATTGTAATGCAATCAAAGTATATTCAGAGTGTAAAAATATTAATGCATGCTAAGTTAATTATACGCAATATTAGGATAATTTATTCAAATTACATTTATATATTTTTTTTGTTTTTTTGGCTAACAAAGTGACCCTTTATTTATTGGATTTTGATAATCTAGGTGAAAGAGTCAAAAGAATAAAACTATGACCAAACAACTGAGAAAAATAATATATAAGTGTATAATACAAACCAAACACTCCCCCACAAAGAACAGCCATACATCCACCGAATGGGGAAAGAGCTCTCAATTTTTCATAGAATTTATACCTGAAAGTAAGGAGGATGTCCATGATTCGTGGATTACATGAAAGAAAGAGTCGTAGGTAATTACATAATGATGAATAAACCTTCTCCATGCTCATCCACAAAATATATTTTTCCATTTTCATATTATGATGTTTCTGAAGTTGAGTTGAAGGGATACAAATAATTGAAGATTGGCAATCATAAACCTTATTCTAAAGTCTGCTCAAATTGAGCAAACTACGCATATTTAAATAAGGTATTTTAATTCTCTTTTTGAATGATTTGAAGTAGCCCAGACCTCGTTACCAATTGGAAAGGATATGGGTTTTCCCCGTCTGTTGCTCCGTAACCAACATACATATATTTATTCATAAATATCATATATTTGTCATATATAATTTATTTGATTTCTCCTTCTTTCAGTACTAGTTCATACCAATATAATAATAATAACTTTTTTTTTGTTCTCATCAAGTTATCACGTAGTTTACAATCCGTCCAGGCCTTAAGGCATTAAAGATATCCCTCTCTTTCTTTTTCTATTCCATCTACACTAGAAAGATTACTTTTTAGACATTTGATTAATTTTTCCAATTTCATATCGATTGACACAAGCTTCTGTATTACATCATTAATAGTATAATTAGGGATGGATGGGTATTTTGTTACGGTGGGAGAGTGTGCCTTCAAATACTATCTGGCACCCCTGCAATTTATTTATTGATCGTTATTTGACATTATTAAATAACATTCAATATAATTAATAGACACTGAGATGAGTGAAGATAATTTGAATTGTCAAAATCCAGGAGAAGAGACACACTTTCTTTAACATGTTTCCTTAATACTAGGAAATTAAACTCCTGATTCATACATAGTTGTAGCAAGTTCTTGCCTCAACAATACAAATTATAATGAGTACAAATTGATATTTTTATTTTCGCCCTTAAACTCAACACTCAATGTTTTGTCCTTGGGTAAGTATACTACACAGATTCGGATGATAAGATAATTCCCTGTTTTTTTTTTTTTTAATTTTTTGTTATATATTCATTTAGCATGATTCTCTTTTTTGTTGAGCTTCATTCAAAATGAGAATGGAAAATTTTAATCTATTACATTGCAACTCGTTGATATTTTCCTATATTATTATAAATTTGTTTTTGCTTTTAAGTATGGAAAATATTAGATTTATTCAGTTTACACAACGATATACATAAACAACTAACTTCCAAATAAAAACTTCTATATTCAACTTTATCAAGAAATTTATTTCAATATTTAAATTTTTTTATTAAATTAAATATTATTATTTTTTAGTTGATTCTTTAAATTATGATAATCCATAATTTATTTTTAAGTATTTGTAAGAAAAGAAAAAAATCGGGATAAAGTTATCTGTATCAAACATAAAAAGAAATAACATTGAAAATAGAAGATAAAGAATGCAAATATTTAAAAAAAAATTAATTGCTTTTGTCATATATTCAGAGGGTTTATTACTTCAAAATTTGAAAGGCACTCAGTAAATGAAAATTGAAATTGAGTTGAAAAAACCTCTTTAAAATTATTTATAAATTAAAGAAAATATTTTAAAATTGATGAGTATGTACATACTAAATATGCTTATTGAGCATAAGGCTTTATTAAACGGCTCTTTGTTATTTGTAACTGAACATTCAGTTCAGCGAGTTACATACTTGTCAATGAATAAACACATAATGGCATTCAAAAACACATCTCAAAAAGGATCTTAAACCACCATACTGTTTACATCCTAAGACTTAAGACATAAAATGAGTCTAATGTTATATTTTAGCACACTTGTGGGGCCAAGATGATCATTTTGAATTTTTAAAATGTAAAAAACTGGTCAACTCTAAAAAAATATTCAACTTTTTTTTCCCTTGATTTAAATGCTTTTTCATTCATATTTGAACAATAAGTTGCAAAAACATGATCATTAGTTTTACCTATTTTGGTCAAGAGTGATCAATTTGATCATCATTACCCATAACCATAAAAAAAGTTATTTCTTTATGTGGATAAGATATGCAATCCGTTTTCCCCATATTTAACTTTACTTTGTCCAACTTTGGAGGATTAGTTACATAATAGTCTTGCTTAAATGAAAGAGAGAGTCACAAGGTTGAGCTATCACTAAACAATTAAAAAACAAAGCAGATAAGAGATTTGAAAAACAGCTGGGAATAAAATGAATTTGAAATGAAGTTATAGGTCCTTTGATTCAAGAACAGAGACAATTTAAATGAAGAAAAACTGATTTAGTGGATATTTCCTTCATCAAACATTCAAATGGATACATATTTTGATCAACTATATAGCTTTGATACTTTGGGTCAAAATAAACACCTATGGACGTTCAAATATTATGAAAAATCTGACTCTTTCACTGTTAAATGTACCCAATAGCTGGATTCTATCTTTTAGAATATTACACTCTTTTTTCTGCGAATTAAAAATTTTGTAAAATGCATATTTTTGATGAGAGATTTGAATATAAGTTCAAATATATCTTTTGCTTTATATATTTTATTTATTTTATGAATTTTCTTTAGATGAACTTTGACATAAGTAATTATTTACTTAATATTAAAGCCTTTACAAATATAATTCAGGTCTAAAACAATGGTCATTAACCAAAGAATAAAGAAATTGAAGTATGTAAATAAAAAAATATAGACTATCAAAGTAGTTTTAATTAAAAATTAATGATATTCAACTTTTTCAGGATGTTTAAACTGAATTAAGACTGACTATTAATTCAAGTTTTGAAATTGCCTATTTTTTTCGTCAGATATATGTATGTTAAAAACGATTCAAATGACTGGGTGGAAACTCTTATATATATATATATATATATATATATATGTAATATATAAATCATGTTAAGGTAGAATAATATACCTGGTTCTTCCTCACTATACCATAATTACTTATAAATTGATCTGTAAAACATGCCAAAGCCCGTTGGTCAAAATCTACGGTGAAAATGTATATACCAAGAAAATTTTCCTTCCAAAAAAAAAAAGAAGAAGAAGCTATTAACAAGTGTGTTCTTTTATAATATGTAGAGGCTCCAGGGTTGTACTTCACATTCTAAAATTATTACACTAAGTTAAATGAATTAAAATAATCTAGGATTTTCCAATCGATTAAGTTACATAGTCAAGTAGGTGGATTTATGTTGCATATAAGGTATAATAAAACTTCTAGTCTATTGTGTTTGTTTACAAAACATAGAGGCAAAAAATTACGTCTCAATGTTCCTTATTTGAATTAATTAATCAAATTTATGGACTAACTAATTATATATGCTTGCTCTAATTGGCGTCATAAGTAAATAGTAGAATTTAAATTTTTGTGTACTCATTCATTTGATATTGATAATAAAAAACTGGATAATTTTTACAATAATATTATTAGTATGTAATAATTTGAGCTCTAAGAAAGAAAATATTTTTATTTTTTGTAGTTGAAATTAAAACTCTATAAATCAATAAATATAAAGTATGACAACCAATCCTGTCTTTTGATATGTACTTTCTTATCAATTCTTGATTTTGTACCTAACGTTGATTGCTTGCAAACAAGTTAGTTGTTGTTACTTATTCTGAGAACAAGTTTCTAATATTAAATGAGGATTGGTCTCAACATTGTTGGGAAGAATTTGCAACATTGGCTGCTATGTAATTTCGGATCTTTTTTCTTTCTCTCTTGGAAAGGATGGTTGAGTGAGTCAATTAAAATTGGCATGCAATTCACATTTGAGAGAATTGTGCATGCATATTTGGTAAACAAAGAGAAATAGATGAAATAAAAATTATACAAAGATGTGACACTCATTGACTTATTTGACAAATCGCTGTTTCTAATGATCGAAAATATTTTATTGATTGTTTATACTTGAAATAGACTTAATAGTACTAACACCACCATGTTCATAGATTGCAAACAAATAATTTTTTTTTACACTCGTTAAGTATATATCATTAGTATTATTATTATCATTTTGGGTGATTTATTATCGTAATTATTTTTTTGAGAAGAACTTATGTACATAATAACCCTTCGAACTACAAATATTGTATAACAAATACTGCAAGGACTTAATTAATAATTCAAATTACCAAGGTATGTAATTGGACATTATGTGTTTTAAGCAACTGGTTTACATAATATGTACATAGAGTAAAAAATTCATTTGAAGATACATATATGTATGTTATGTATTTATACTTGAATATTTACAGATATAACTTTCTAATATATATAAAATTAGCATATATATTGTAATGTTATATTCAGGACTAATGGTCATAATCATCCTCTTGCTCTCCTCTCCTCTCTCTTCCTTCCCCAAGCTTTTTCTTATTGTATTCTTTAAGAAAAACTATGTTGTAAAAATTAATTTTTAACACACTTTTTTTTTCTAAAACATTCGCAGTCCATGATGTTTTTCAGAAATTTGCATCAGAACAAATATCCACTCATTTTTCCATGAAAGTATTTTTTTGGGTAATTCCCTCTTTTTACCATATTTTTTTTATCCAACAATAATTCCAAGATAAGGCCTTGGTTACGTTCTAAATGTAGTCGAACCTCTCAATTGTCTTAAAAATCATTTGAAAAAACAGTTTTTAAATTTATTTTTGAGTCTCTCCCGTTTCACATTGCTCACTTGGCTAACAAAAGAATATATATAGCGTTTTTACTTGCATAATAACATTTGAAGATATATATCGTTGATATATTTATTAATTAAAATTAATAAAATTTCTAAAATATTTCAGGGAAACTTCCTCAAATGGCTTTAAAAAGTTGAAACAAAAAGAAATATTGAAGTTAACTTGATGACGAAGAGAAACAACTTTAATACTTGAATAAAATCAAATTAATAATATTAAAAATTCCCTATCAAATGGCTATATTTTTACAATTCATTTTGTTTGAAATGTATTATTGGAGCCAGAAAAATAAGATAATTACAGAAATATATGATGCAAAAGTAATAGTTAATCTACTGTCTACACTATGTAAATTTGAATGTCATATACGTATGTTATAACATATTTATAATACTTATTATAAGAATATAAAATATAATTATGAATGATGAATTTTTAATAAATGCATAGTTAAGTTCCTTGAACTTGTCAGTACCATTGTAACATCAAGATACACGGCAATAATTCATTAGGTTACTAAATTTAATTTTTTTTTTATTCTTATAAAATTTAATTGCTTGTATCTCCAAGATAACTGACCTTCAAAATGATGAGTTCATGTGAAAAAAACACTCTATGTATAGATAAGTAATAAGTTCAATAGACTAAAAACAAAGCCATTTATCTTATTTTGAAATGTTTATTGTATGTATGAAAAACTTGTTGAAAAAAGGATCCTTAAAATAAGTGCAACCCATCTATGGTATATAGACGTTTAAACGCCATAATTGCTTTCTGATATATGAAATATCATTATATACATACATAGATATTGTTTGTAAATTCATCGATGTATAGGAGTATTGAAAAAATATTATAATGCAAAGCTTTTAGATCAATAATTTAACAAATAATCAATAGTTAATTATGTACAAAAATTATAATCTACACAAAGTTTTTACCTGTTATGTTGAGGCATATATATCCTTCAAAATTAAATTACAAAATGAACTTATTGTATACATTATTGTACCTATAAATATACGTACATATACTGTCTTAGACATAAAATAACATTAATCGATTATATTAAAAAAAATAATACTTTAAATTTACTCAGTAACCTTTCCCTAATTGTATTAGGTGGTTTGATGAATTAAAAGTGACATATTTTAAAATTGTATTCTTGATCGTTATTGACTTTTTCCCCCCCAAAGTCCTGTACAATATCGTCATTGCTATTCTGGATTTGTTCTGACTAAATGGCATTTTGGAAACTTAGAATAAATATGTTTATTTTTTAAATCTTAACTTAGTATTAGTGTAAAAAATAAATATTTTTTCAGAAAGGTGCATATAATAACAGTCCAGATCAATTAAACTACTCTACATTGTTCTAGACTTTCTTGATAAAAAACGTAGCAACCTTTGTTCATCAAAAAATTTTCATTTGCTCACAAGTTTTTTAGAGGAAACCCATATAGGCCGTATTATACATAAATGTTGCACAAAAAAGATTCATTGCAGGGTCCAAGACGGTCAGTTAAGAAACCCGTCGAAGTTTTGTTGAAATCTGGGTCTATCTTTTATGGGTTGATTAATGCATCTCAGTGACATCTTACAAATATCTATGTATATATTTTTTGATCAGCTATTTGTATGTAGACAACTGGTCCCTATTTGTGGTTTAAATATTGATTTTCTAAACTCAAATTTAATTTTTGTTAAACGGTGAGCATATTTTACTACTATTTAGAAGGAAGATTTGTCCAACAGTTGAAGAAAATGACGCAATTTGCTAACTTTTATGCCATTTTAGTCCTATTTTAAGAGAAAATTGAGAGATATAATTAAATTTAATTGTGACATTTAAATATAATTGTAGTTTCATAACCTTGAAGCAGTAGGTAAAGTCTATAAAAATATGAAAACTTTTCAACTATTCACTTTGAGAGTTTTTCTTATGCTGTCAGAAATAAAATTTTGAATTTACTTTCTCTTGGGTAAAATGATCAATAATTTCTTATTAAATAGTGAGCATATTTTACTCATATTCTACTCATTTTAATGATTAATTAATATGAAGCATATTTAGAAAAAGCAATAAAGCATAGAATATTTATCAAAACAATTTTGAGAAGTAAGTCGAAGAATTAAGTGGTTTAATATTAAGTTTCTTTTTTTAAATGTATACTCATTAATTTATTATTTGTAAAAAAGTGAAAATCTTAGGGTTTAAAGGCACTTTTTTTAGAAAAAAAGTACAATCTACAAAGTTTAGTCTATTTTGATAAATACTAAGAGGTAGTTTTACAACTCAAAAGTTATAAAATTTTACAATTTCTTTTGAAAAATTAGGATTTTGCTATAACATCATGTATAAACTACTCATAACAGCTTTTTGTAAAACTAATAAATTTAACTAAATAAATTTGTTATCAAAAGTTTTTATAAATTTGTAGGAGCTTAGTATGTACCTGTCTGAAAGAAAGATAGTTATATTTAAATGAAATATAGCTTTTAGTATATTTGTCTGTATATTAGCATATCACAGCCAAACAATTTGACTAATATATACTAAAATTTACAAGTATGTACATTTACATTTTTTTAGTCAAATAAACAAAAAACTGAAAATAAAAAATTCGATAAAATAAATAAAAATTGTAAAGAAAATTTAGTTGGTGCTATTTTATTTATATATAATATTAAACGACTTCCGAGGAAATTTGAGGACAAAAGCAACGACATACATTCATATCCTTTTAAATAGATATTTAAAAACTATTGATCAATTTTTTATCATTAGATACCCAAATTTAAAAGTAAAATATTGGCTCATTTTTCCATATTTTTTTCAAATTGAATCATTTTTGAATTTTTTGATTCTTGGTAAACCCCAAATTGTTAGTTGTAGTGAATCAAATCCCAAAAACTCTTTTGTATCCAAAAACTTAAATCCTAGAGTTAATGTAATCATAAATGAGTACTCTATTTTCTGGAATAGAAATTGCAGATTATCAAGCAGCCAACTTGTGTGTGTCTTTTCTTCACTAAGTATCATATCAACCTAATTTAGTGTCTTAGTCATCGACACAACTTTGAGGTATATTTTCTTGAAACTTTATGCTTTCACATACAATCTTCAACTTACAATATTAATCGCTCCTACTTATTAATCATGTTAATGTTACAATCTAAGTCACTTGCTTATACAAAAAAATTGCTACTTGAAGAAAATTAAATAAACACATTAAATAAATTTTTGACTATTTGCTTCCATAATTATATAGACAACTTTTAAAATCACAAACCCCCCTTACTTTTATGAGTAAGGAATGTTGTAGATCGAAGATAACAAAATATGGAGTTCAAGTAAAATAGAAATATCTTTAAATTTATATCTACAAAAACTTAAATAGACTGAAAATATTCTTTATTGTGCATTTTTGGCTCCTATGATTTCTGTACTACTAAACGTCCGATTTATAGTCAAATACATATATACAAATAAATATGCTTGTTTGTTTTGATACATTTTACGACTTATGTACAGCCTAAAGGGATTTAAAACCCTAAAAATACCGTAATTATTACAATTAAGCACTACAAAAGGATAAATAATTAATTTGTTTTGAGTTTTTTCATAAGATAGATATTTAAGTATATATCTTTATATATACCGTTATTTTACTAATATTTTGTCAAATGTTTACTCTTTCCCCATGGATATGTTTTGAGCATTGATTCATTAATCTTCCTCAGTTATGAATATACCAACTATTAAATGAAAAACACTATTCAATAGTTAGTAAAAATGACAATATTGCCTAATAATTAATTATCAGTTAGTTTGAAGCCTTCTTTAGGTTTGATTTCGAATGATTTGGTTGAAATATAGATAGGTATGAATATAATATAGATTATTTAAGCATTTATGCTTTGAAAAATGAACTAAGATATCACAATATCATAATATAAAAAACAATACTATTGTTTGAGGGATTGGAACTTTACACGTTGTAACTATAAGGAATTGATTAATATTATTTTCTTAGGGTATTAAAAATAACAGAATATCAAAAATGCTAATTTTTGAGACTCTGGAATAGGCAAAAATGCAAAAATAAAAAATAAAAAAGTATTTTATTATTACAATTTTGAATTTTAAACGATCATAATTGTTCATAAACATATCACATATAAGAAAATGTATGTATATTGTGTGTTTGTATATATTTATGTATAGAACATGTGAGGAGCAAAGTACTCTTTGAACAAAATTCAGTTACCGTGACCAAAATGTCAAACATAAAATACGTCACTTAATAAGAAAATCAAACTCAGAATACTAATGTTTACACACCTAAAGTCTGCAATGCCATAGAATATTAAATTACCATTCAAGAATTTATATATATATATGTATGTTGTATTTGTATACCTATGTATGAAGTTGATTAATAATCATTGCTTAAAGAAGTGTGCTTCAAGTGGGTAACTACCTTGTACATAAATATAAATTTTATTACGTCAAATGATTCAAATAAAAGTTACTTCATTAGAGTCTAGAAATGTCACCCCCAATGTATAAACGTTTTTATAAGTCGCTGTATTTATGGATAAAACTTAAAATGTTACAGATATTTAAATATCAAATCAAATAAAGGATTTTACAGTTGGTTGATAAACTTTATAAAATACTTGAAATAAATTAAAGCTTTTAGTGCATACTAAAAGGCCGATCTATTGCAATTCTTCAATTATGTATGTGTATTTCATAAATTATAATTTATAAAAAACCTCCATTTTTATTCCAAATACGTCATTGCTTATTTGTTTATGACGTCGGAACTGAAGGTTGTTTGATGTAATAAGAATATAGTAGAGTGATTGACTGATGTCAGATATTGCATGATGAACTAAAAGTGACGCAATGTTAGAGGCATACTCTGTTGTTGATATAGTTACAAAAAAAAAACTACACATTTTCAAAAGATCTAATAGAAACTTCATGCTTTAAAAAGGAAAATAAATTAATAAACTGTTTGAATGTAAGAGCCAAGACTTTTTATTTTTATATAATTTGGTTACGTATATCTTCCAGATAGCCAAATCCTAGCATAATATAGTCACTTAAAACACTCAACCTACAATACCAAACTGATATAGGCAAAATATAATGAATGTCCAGTTAAAATTTGAATTAAACTATTTACTTACGATCTAAATAAAAAACATGAATTTGATTTGTCAATAATTGATCAACATACAAATCTAATTATTGAATTCGATATGGTAATTGATTTAAGCAATACCGGAACGAAATCTGTACATAACATTAATGTTTAGTGAATAAATGCAATAAGGTGGAAATATTTTCAATGATACGTTAGCATAATTAACCCTTGGGCCATTAGTATAAAAGGCAACCCCAAAAGTAAAACTAATTAAATAATAGTTAAAAGGTACTAATATTTACACTATTTAAACTTTGTAATATTTTTTTTTAGTATTTCACCCGTTTTCCACTCGTACAATATCAATTTAAATATTAAAAATAATTATATTAAATTCAAATAAATCTTAAAAGCATTAGTTTATGGTCTCAATCAGATTCAATTCGTTACAATTATAGTTAAAATATTATTTTTTTTTTGAAAGTTATAAACATTTCTATGTAATATCCATTACTTAAAACAAATTTTGAGTAGCAAATAAATTTTCTTCACTTTTAATGAGGTTGCATGTAATATTTATATAATTTAATTTGAGTAACAGCACATAGCCTTATATTAAAAAAATAAAAATAATAAATGATAATAAATGATCAAAACAAAAAGAAAATAATGACTTTATAAGGAAAAAATAAATTAAAATCACTAAACCTCGCTAAAAAGGTTAAATAAACGAATCATTCCTAAAAATAACCACATTAAAAGAATTGAATGTATTCTGACTTGTACATTTTAGAAGCTTACTATAAAGTGCAAATGATGATGATATATAATTAAAATATAATCAAAAGGAGTTTAATACATTTCAAAGTCCAAAAGATCCAGAGAAAATATCCAAAAGACAAAGGATTATTTCTCTACATACAAAAAGTTTTTAAAAAACAACACATTATTTTTCAAGTTCCTTTTTAGTCGAATAGGTGCCCTCAACAGAGAGTTAAATATTGAAATATAAATTTAATTATTATATACTCGGTAGCGTATAAATGTAGTCATACCCAAAGACAAATTGATACACTATAAAACAATATTATGCATATATTGTGTTTTTATTGGATTACGTATTCATATTTGCATATTATAACTACATTTTATATTTTTAACCAATAGTTTCCCATTCACATTGAATAATATAATAATCAAATAGGTAGGTGCAAAAATTTATGAGGGAATTTTTTATATTTACTTTATTGCAGGAACGACCATTTTTTTATTAATATATTTGAAATAATAAAAATAATTGATGTGTGCATTGTATTTACATAGGTACCAAACCATAATGACAACTCTCTATTATTTGTTATCTAAACAGAATACCAAAAATAATTATGGAGTATGTTGATGAATTGTTTTTATATTGTTACATCATGTGTCATAGCATTTGCAATTGAATTAATGGGTAGATAATTTTTTTTTTTTTTTTTTTTACAATGCTTTTCTGTTTTATATCTTATTAGTGTGTTTTGGTTATTACGCCAAGTGCTATGGAAGAAATAATGAATGTATTTGTGAATATTTTTTACATAATTTAAATTTACTATTTTGTTGTTGTTATGTAGTTATGTATGTATCTCTTTTATTTCCATAAGTTGCACTTTCATAGCTTAATGCTCAAGAAATATTTGCTTCTATGAAATTGAACAAGTTGAAAGATAAATAATAAAGTTTATTATCACCATTAATTTTTATTTTATATATATATATATAAAATTGAAATATGCATTTAGAGTTTTTTTTTGTTTTTTAAATTTATATAAATAAACCCACAGGTAAATTTGTATAGAGTAAATTTATGTGATGTTTTTTAATTATTTGCATAATAAAAAACTTTTAGAGGGATTATTTAAACAAAATAAATAAAGTTTGTAAGAGCTAACGAGAGGAGGGGGGGGGGGAAAGGTGAAAACAATATTTTTATTTAATTAGGGTTTGATTGATTAAAATACATATAATATAAAGTCCTTTTTAGTCTCTGTATCAAAAGGGGAAGAAATAATAATTTTTGCTAGTGTAAGTATATAGTATAACATTTTAACATCTAAGACTTTTGGGACTAAGATCCATACTGTGTAAGAATTCCCAGGGAATAATTAGTATACTGTCAAATATTACATTTTTAAGATTTATATTTTATTAGAGCCACAACGATCATGAGTTTGTTGGTCTTTTGTGCTGTTGATCGCTTCTAAAAAGTTTGGTATCTCATTGAGCAGGGGGTAACTATTCTTTTGATTCTAATTTAATCATTTTAACTACTCTTCGGGTCAAAAACATCATTTCATTTCCAATGCAGAATGCGTTACTTTTTTGGTTTTTTTTTTTTGCTTGCAATTGCTCTCAAGACATAAAAGAGCCAACCTTGTTTCCTTGGATTATTAATAGTTAATAGGAGCACACCATTCTAATAAGGATATTTGAGATATGTATGTATTGAAATACCATCATCAATTGACTACTACAATGACATCCCCTCACACCATCCTAACCCATCATATAAAGTTTAATTATAGAGCAAAAGTTTATTCAAGAATAATAATTTAAGTCTACTTTGTAAAAACAGTTGTGTATATATATATATATATATATATATGTAGGTATAACCTATCAAAACGGTTTTCAAAAACTTTCAAAATAATGATTTATTTTCTTTGTTGAAACTTTGAAACTTGCTAGAAAAAGTTGATAATTTTTTTAAGAGGGCTTTGACAGTTTATACGTAGAAGAGTATTTTTTATAGGTACTCAAATAGAAATCATTTGGTTTTTTCAAAAAAAGTTTGATTGGAAATAAATGAACACATGGGTATGTATAGATGTGGAAGTGATCATTAATTATTCATCAGGATCCTTCAAAAAGATACATTTTTAATATACACTTATTCATGATACATTTCTTAAATAGGGTAGTAAGTATCTAATCAATTTTTAGTTTATAACATTATATGTAACATATAATTACATATTTATAATTGATATATGAATCCTATATTTGAGCAATTTGACATTTTCTTTGACTCCCAAAATCGCAGGTAGTCATTAGATTATCAAATGTATATAAAAAACCCACAATTTCCTAACTAATTAACTCTTAGTGTCGCAAACATATTGTGTCATTATATGTAAACAGGAAAATGGCACTGAGTATGTGAGTGTTATGATACTTCTATACCTAACAACCATCACAACTAATACAGAGAAAGTTATAGCTGTGGCACCATTTTAAAAGGTTGTTTATGAATAGAGTGAATAGGTGATGTCTTTACTTTTCCACTTTCTATAACTAATTATATTGGTATTTATATAAATACATATGTATAATTTTTATAGATATTTTTGTACATAGAGCAACAGTTCTCTGTTCATTTAATAGTCCTCTTAATAAAATCTACCTATACAAATAATATAATAGTGCTAATTACTCTAGAGACTCAAACAGCCTAGATTGACCGTACTTTAATTATATTTCTTATAATGAAAACTAATTAAATAGGTACTTACATATAATAACAGTTAAAAATTATGTTTGTACATATGTATATTTGTAATTTAGTATTGTATAATAACGTCAAAACTATGATCAAGTTGTCTAAGTATATGTATAGATATGTTGTAGTCACAATGATAGAGCTTAATTAATTAAGGTATTTTATGAGAAAGATAATCTTTTAGCCCACATCTTTCCCACAATTGACAATTACCTACAATTGAGGGGGGAATTTTTTTTTTTTTTTTTAATGAGAGCATGTGGAAATGTGGATACTTTTGACATATGTAGGTAAGTACATCTATGTAACTTCTCTCAATGTACATATTTCTTTTGCTGCAATATTTTTTTTTTTTATTATATTTATTTTTACTCAATACACAAATCAGATGATTTATCAATATGTATTTTTTTACTACATACATTCAAAATAGAGATTATCTCAATGCATTTACAGACTTAACATATTTATTGATACGCTCTCTATGAATGTATGTATGTATGTATGTATTTGTAGACATCAATAGTAAATCAAACTTGAATCTTTTCATAATCAATTACTTAGAATTATGAATGATACTAATATATACATATATAGTTTGCCATAAGTCACTATTCTTCCTTACCATAGACTTATGAAGTAGGTAAATATAGAGATATGTATGTATGTATGCAGTCGAGAGTACATAGTACCTATTTCAAGTTGTCCTTGGAAGTGCATAATATTATTTTCTCATCTTATTTATTTGATGTACATACAAAGTGAGCACACATATTATGTACAAATGTACGTGTCTTTAGTGTATTTTGTTATGGAAAAATGAGGAAAAAACTCATTTTAATAATAATAATAATTATTATTATTATTACTAGAGTCCACTTTCTATCGTGTTTTGAGGATTGTGCTCTTGTGGCAGGAACATATTTCAAAGTGATAAGTAAGTATTTATACACATACTTGAGACGTATATGTAATGAAGTTTAATTATAATTACAGCCCTACAACATAAAACTGACTCATAGAAACAAATAAAATAATCATTGTCGTACATAATACAGTAAAAAAAATGATTAATCATTTAAAATGTCGGACTTTTTATTTCATTTTTCATTGCAATTAGTTTTCAATTTCAATATATGATTGTTTATTCATTTTAACAAATTTATTATGTAAATGATTTTCTTCAAAACTACAAAAAATAATAATGGTTCAGTTTGGATTTTTGGTAAGTTTGGTCAGAAAAATGGATTAACCCTTAAAATAGGAATCGAATGTTGTACCAAAGACCTACTACATCTGTGTCCAATGGAATAATTTATGTATATACAAAGACATATATATATATATATACTATTAATTAGGTAGATGAATGAAGTTCTAGTAAAAATAAGGTCACAGCTATATTTTTTAAAATGAGTTTATTGTACCCACTGGTAAAGTTTAATGATTAAACTATATATTTTTATTTTTACCTTGAAAACCCTACATTTTTTTTTGAACAAATAACAATTTTCTTTAGTGTACATTTAACTTTTGAGATAATGAACGTTAAAAGCACTTTTTTATGCGTTGGATAAAGTGTTGAATTGAAATTTTATTCGAATTTTTACAAATTAATTGTACTTTTTCTGATGATAATTTTATGCAAATTAAAAAGTACACATAAAAGAGGTACAAAAAGAATGAGTAAATTTAATTATTGAAAAATAATTGATTATATTAATTTATAGTCGTAATTTACGTAAGATTAGTGGCTTTTTCTACTTGAATGAGCTTTGTAGAAATTGGAGCTTGACAAAATTTGCTATTTGAACAATTTTTACAAAAACAACAGTATAGACATGCTTGTACATATGAATATATTTATATTGATACAATCATAAACTTTCATTTTGAGCAAGGTAATAATAACCCTCTTATTTTTTTGAGTTAAAGAAAAAAAAACCAAATAAATGTTTGATAATTAAAAAAATATAGAACAAAAGATCCCTGTCTTGCATATATATATATACATATCATAACCAAGAAGCTAGTTATAACTCTCTCACGTTATTCATTTTTTTTTAAATCTTGATAAATATATTTTTTTATATATACCCATGTACTTGAATTCTTAATTTGAACGAGCTTGTTTAGTTAAAGAAGTATCTTTCAAGATCTAAAAAAAAAAACCCAACTTTTTTATATATTACGAAATGGTTAAGTAGTTGACAAATTTATTATAGATATGAGGATTTTAATTTATTTACTTGACTTAAAAATAATTATTCTAATAGTAAATTAGATAAAGGATTTTTTTACTACTGTACATATAATGTGTACTTCACACTTCAAATGATAAGAGTTAATGAACATTTGGTAATAATGTCAAAGCTTATTTATCGTCTTTTTTTAAATGGAGTTTAAGCATATTTTGAAGACAAACAGAAATACACATAATTTTGTCATTGGTTGTATTTGACTTTTTTTTGATGAAAAAACGAGCAATTTACACTTTATTAATTATAACTAATAAAGAAGCTATTAATTGAATAGAAATAATCTCGTAATTACTATCTTTCAATGTTTAAAAATGTTCATAATTAATTTGATGTTCTTTTGATTGTCCAATTATTTTAAGAATGCATTCATTGTTTAAGAAATGAAAATAGGATATACTGTGGTTTTTACACCCTCACAAATTTTAATATGAATTTTGATGAAAGGTTTTTATTCATAGAGATTAGAACATAAATTGTTTTTGAAGAATATTAATTTATCAATAGTTTTATACAAAAAAATAATTTTAAGCGATTATTCAAAATGGTTATAAATTTTTTGGTTTGTCTCATAAATAACCTTCATAACAATTAACCACTATTGATTTTTTCCAAGCTCTTAATACAGAGGTGAAGCCATTTAAAATACTTTATTATTATTCAAATACAAATAAATACAAGTTATTTTATTAAAAACAACAGAAAATATCTAAAATCAAAGATAAGTAGCAGTTGAAAATTTATCAAAGTTGACTGATAAGTGTTTTCTTGGCACCAATGATATATGCATGAGATATCATCTATTTCAAAATTATTTAATATATTACTTAATTTGATTATTTCAAGAGTTAATATTGAATATACATAAAGAAAGTAAAATCGTGAGTTATCACTTTTAAAATAAACCTATTTTTGTATAATTTCATTCTGTTAATTACTTGAAAAAAGTAAAAGATGATAATTGTAGATGTATTCCTCATTAAAGCACTGTTTTAAATTGAATGTTTTTGAATAGTAAATAAACGATGCAAAATAGAAATACTAATCACTTGCATTCATAAAAACATTAATTTTATAAGTCACTTCAGCTTAATTCAAGTACTTTCTGTGAATAAAAAGTAATTATTATTATAGTTTATGTCCTGATTGTTGTTGAAATGTTTTATTTGCGAACTATATACTACATATATCTTTTTTTATATTCAAAAGGATACTTGAGTTTTTCTAAAAATGTTTGCAATAATAAATGAGCTTCATATATTTTTTTTAGTACATTATCATTTTACAGTCTTTTTTTAATGCATTGAATGCAATGTTTTGCCTAAATGCACATATAACGTTTACATTAAAAATTTACAGTCTATGGAATTGACAGAAGCAACTTAGTCATATTCAACTTGCTTATTTTGACCATTGGCGAATAATCTTTTGATACAGAGACAATCCAGTGGAATTCATACACATCTCAAACTTACAACGTTTTAAGTTACTGTTCATATTATATTAGTTGTATTTTGTAAATGGTGTATATGACACAAATAATTAAGGTATTGGGGAAGTGACGTTTCATGGTATTTTCAAGATACTTAAATGTCTCTTAAATAGCTAAAGAAACGATGTACTATTGGTCATTAAAAAAAACTTAGATTAAATTACATTGAAAACTACGTATAACCTATCATAGTCACTTCCTTCACCTTAAAACTTGAATGATATTTAAGTATTTGAAATGAATGTGAATATGATTATTGCTTAGTAGAATATTTTCTTTCATCAATATATGCAATAACTCAATTTGACATATAACATTATAATTAATGCAATATTTATTTTAATATAATTGACTGGAAGTAGTAAGTCCATTAACTTATTAACATGATTTAATTACTCAATTTTCTATTAGTGTATAAACAAAAGTACATGGATGAGAAAATTGTAAATATAATAACAAAACAATGAAAGTTAAAAATATAAACTACTTATAAGACATACAAATATTAAATTGGCAGGTTGAGTACAAAATTGAATGGGTTATTAAGTATTTAGGTCTTATATACACAATTTTTTGTTGTATATACATTTTGAATAAATCTCATATTTTTTCATATTTTTTTTTTTGAGCTAAGTTATGAAATCTTTATGCATATTTGTCTTTTTAACTCCATATTTTATGATAAAAAGTAAATATGAAAAAAAAAACAGAGTCATAATTATTAAAAAAAATAAATCTATGTATAGGTACATTATAAACACCTAAAAGATCCAAAATTGTATGATGTTTAAATATATGTAAATATACACATATTTCCTTTTTTTTAAAACAAAAACAAAACTACAACCATATACATACTTCTCTAAAAGTAAACACATTTTCCATTGCCAAATTTAAAGTTGTATACAAAACATAATATTTGTGGTAGTGGGGAAAAATACATTTTAGGATATTTGCTCAAGTAACAGCATGATTAAGGTAATAACACTTGTTTAAGAGTGTTAATAAATTTTTTTTGGCACAACGACAACATGACCAACAGAACAATTTTACCGGACAAATGTTTGAAATTCTGGTCAACTTTTTGATAGTAGAATTTTTTTTAATTAATTTTTTAATTAAAAAACTTATTTTTTTCTTCATATTTTTCTATTGAACCATAGACTCTTAATTAGTGCATAAATTGCACGTATTTCATTGGACCTTATAACTAATTAATAATTATCCGTTATTTGCAAATGATGGAGTACAAAAACCAGTAATTACCTCATAACGCAAAAGTTTTCACATGAATATCTGTAATTTTATTTATAGATGACAGTCATTGGGATTGACATTGGTCACAGCAGAGCCACTGCTGATCCATTGTATACCCCTCACTTTTTTTTACGATATTTGTTATTATTAAAAGTCATCAAAATTTTACATCTACAAAAATATTTCAGGTTCCATTTATAATTCTAGAGCCTTTACGAAACTTTAAAAGCATTTTTTATTTTCCTTTTTTCAGTTTTTTGTCTCAATGTAATTGAAATTACTGATTTAGAATTAACCTATGGAGTTTTAAATATTTATTTTGTTGACATGTGTATTACCACTCATTATAAAACGTGATACGTTTGACTATTAGCTCAGAGGTACACTGATACATGTTTTCAATTTTATTACCCATGGCTCTACTTTTTTTGAATGATTTAAGTCATATATTTATACCATAATCATATCTTCACAATACATAATAAATATACGTATATATGTATGCTAACCCATTTGAAGTCATAATTTTTGATGATAAAACAGGCAATTTTGTCTCCTTATATATACACAATAATTCAATGCTGACATATTCATATTGGCTCAATACAAAATAGCATTTAAGATATTAATATTATATTTAAAATGTGTCAACACCTTGTTTCTAGGTATGGATCTGTTATTTTGTGATGAATACTTTTAAAATATTCATCTGATTATGAGAATTTATTTACATGTTCATACAAATAAATTACAATCACATACATACATATATACAAATGTACATCTAAGAATATGGTTGTAAGTATGTTTTTTTCTTCTAAAGTAAATTCTTTGCAACACAAACTTTTTGCTAAGTAAAACTTTTTAAACGTTGGAAATGAAAAACTACATCAAAAGTTTATTTTTGATATGAAAAATAATGAGTAACTATTTTTTTTTTTTTTTTTTTTTTTTTTTGTAAATTAAAACAAAAAAAGAAGTAAAATAAATAAAAAAGTGAGACATTTTTGTTTTCTCCGTCTAAGATTTGTGGCATTATCATACAAATATTGTATACTACTTTGTAGATGTGTATACTGCTGATTCATGATGACTTAGAGTCATGAGTTTTCAAAATGCATCTTTGCTGATATAAAGTTAATAGTGTTAGATACAAAAATATATATACTCATAATATATTCATGCAATATTGCTCTATTTTAGAGTCATTTATTACTCAAAAAATTCGGAAATTTCAGAATTATCACTAATTAAATTAAAAAAATAACTTGAATAAATAAAATATGGTTGAATTTATATATTCCATGGGAGTATTTATTTTATAAATTCAAATATGACTATGAAAAGACTCTGACAAAGGAACATAGAATGGTTCTTAGTGATTGACTATATTTGACTGGATATAATTTATAATTTCAAGGCATTAAGTAAGTAATGACAATTAATGTAGGTATGGGTCAACTGTTTCAATTTATAACTAAATACTTTCACACAAGCTTACCCTATGATCCACACACTAACTCCTCTTAATGATATAAATACTCACATTATATATTCATGTTGAACATTTTGACCCTCAAATACTGAATTATTTATTGTAATGAACATTAAAATAAAACCCTAGAAAAATATTGTACATACACCCAAGTAAATTCAGCTATTAATCATTCATTATTAATAGCTGTACGTATCACTAGGTGCACTAAGAATCCGTTTTGGTCTGCATACTAATTTTTGAATGTCTCACTCTTTACTCCTTTCAATGTCTCGTAATTAAAATCAATACCAAAGCAATTAAATTAAAAATTTCTTTTTAAAAAAAAAGCAAGATTGTTTTGGGTCTCGATTAAGATGTTCTTAATACAATTTTTCACACTTACAAAAGTCGAATTTAATAAGAACTTGTTATATCTATGTGTGTATAAATAAATTAAAAGAAAAATGTACAAATTTTGTATAAAATTCAAGGGATAGCTTCTTTTTTTTTAAAAAAAAAAAATGCATCAAAATTTGAACTTCATTTAATTTATAGGAAAACTCGATGAAATTATATAAAAGTGCCCATAAAATAGACCCTTCACGCATAGTATATATATATATTACTTAATTTATCATTTTGAACTTCTACTAATTTATATTTAAGGTTTGTACTTGTACAACATCTGTCACCTACATATTTTAAAACTCAAGTTTCATAAACTCACAGGTATATTTTAAAAAAGTATGCTTTTAAAGTCACCTAGAAAAAATCAGTATCTTAAGTATGTTTATGTGCTTTAGGAAGCTATTTTTAAATAAACACTCTTTATCCAACAATTTCAGAGAAACATGTTTTTCACAGTTGTAGACCTTAATTCCAACCTAATTTTTTTTACAATAAAAATAATCTTTGAGTTAATAAAAACAACTACATCCACTGTAATCTAACCCACAGTTTGGATGTGTAAGAGGAACAAACAAATTTTGATTCAAATACCAAAATGTGCGTTCATTTTAAACTAATTAATATCCCCTATAAATTAATAATTGATTAGTAAGCAACTTTTAATTAGGTAAATAAAAGTATTATTTCTCAAAAATAATGTCACTATAGAATATTTTATTTGTACATATTAAATTCATGGTTGCCATATAATACCAATGCAATTATCATATATGCTTATAAATTATTATTTTAATATTGAATTAGAGAGATTATTATTAAACATTTACATATAATCTATTAGGTACTTAATTCAAATGTATCATTCATTTAAATAAAACAATTTATTTCATCTTATATAAAATGTTTATTTAGACCATTAAATGTCCTGGTACCACGGTTAAAAAGCTCCAAATAGTTCTTAAGTAGATTAATTATAAATATTGACCAAAAAAAAAACCAATTAAATTTATCGACATTTTTTTAAAATTATTCTTCAAACATAAATATTGGCTAAAGTCGTCCAATAGTTGCAGTAGGATACATGGTCATAAACAATTATTTTATGGTTGTTTGTTTTTTTGACCAATTTGTTATGAATATATATATTTCTTTATGCTTATAGGGTAACAAAGTCAATAGTTTAAATTCATGTTGAAACATACATAATCGTAAACAAAATGGGACCAAATAAATCATGAATTAAGCAGCATTACTTTACAATATATATAATGGATTTAAAAAATGAAAAATTATTATATCAACTTATTTTCTTTTATTTTACAAATGGTTTTTGTTATAATTTAGGATCAATTTTATTATAAATGTGACTCATTTGTATCAAAGTCTTTCACCTTCAATACATTTATGTTTGTCCATATATATATATATATATATATATATATATATATATATATATATATATATATACATGACTCATATTGGAAACAACTTTTGACTTGGGAGGGATGCAATATGACAAAAATATATGTAAGTCTAATTTGAAAGTTTATGTTCGTTAGTCTTGCAGTGACACTCACATTTGCTGATTGTCATTTTCCTCCGATACATTTTTATTTGCCCTTCAAGTATAGCAAAAATAAAACATTTAAGTAAGAGATCCATCAACTTTAGAGATTACTCGATAAGAAAAGTTATTTTTTGTTATTTACTCAGAAATTTGATGACTTTGAAATGTTTGTTTATTGGGGGAGGACAGCTCAGAAAAGTTATGTCCATATCTGATCACCTCACTGCCATTTAACAACAATAATTTATTAACACTAGAGTGTCCCTTTTTAGTGGTAAAATGTTTTTTAACTGTAATATTGGCTTGTCTGTTAGAAAGAATAAAAAATAAAAAACATATTAGCAAAATTTGAAGGTAGTCTTTGTTATAGTACTATCGCTTTAAAACTATAACGGCTGCAGTTACATACTGCCTCGGTGTGTCAATTGATGTTATTTGAGTATCATTTCTTAAAAATCAGTTACATACAAATGGACATTCATGGCCATTCTGGGTGGTAACGTATACTATGCTATTATTTATAACCCTACATAATTTTTTGTTTGTTAAAATTAACGTAATTGGTGAAATAAGAAAAGCCAGAAAATAATAATCTAATCGAACAAATGGTTTTTAATTTCTTTGGTATTTAAGAAGCCATATTTGTCATATTGACATCCTTGTCCGTTTGAGTGTAAAAAATAAAAAAAAACCCAATTATTGTATGTTTTTAACATCCCGATTTCAATGTTAATTATTGTTCTCCTATTATTTAATAGATCTTAATCTAAAAAAAACACTATAGTGTATCTTAAGAATTGTTCATTATGTTTCTTTAAATGACATTAAATATGCATTTTTTTAGTGATTTTCTCCCTCTTTTATTTCCATGAAATTAGCAACACCTTTTTTTTATTTTATTCAATAAAATTACATTGCAAACACATTGCATTCATCTTAAAAATTGACATTTTTTCCCCTTACAATAACAAACACGGTATGAAGGACCTAACATTTTTTAAATCCATTTTTCTTGATGTCTTTTAACAGGTAAGAGTGCATTAAAATAAAATTATAACCACTAAAAGAAGACACTTACATGATCGTAAATATAAAATGAAGTAAAATTCTGAATTACTTTATATTTGTAGAAATTTAGGGGGATTTGATGGGGATTTTAGATCTTTGAATAATATGTACATATAAAACAAAGGAGTAGAATGAATAATTAAAAATACAATAACTTTTTTTAATGTAATTTTTGAGTAGAGTTTGACCTACACGAGTGTCGGCTAGTGATATTAATTTTGGGTTTTACGGCTTAAATTGGTCTGTGAAGTAACTACAATAGAATATATTCATTTAATACATATTCTAGTAATAAATAATAGGAGAAATAACATTTAGATATCATAGTTTACAATTTTTCTCATTTTAAGTGTCTCACTCTACAGTGTTCAAACTACAAGTGTTTACTCAAAGAATCCTACAATCTTCAATAAAAATGATAGGACTTAGCTCTTATTAAATATTTTGGTAGAAAACTATATTAATTTTTAACTCCCCCCCCCCTCTCCCAATCATCATTTTGATAACATCAGCTCGTGACATTCAAAGTTGTGCTTAATAATCTTTTGCTGAAAAGGCAGAAAAAAGGTATTTATGACCCCTTTTAAGATTCATATCTTCATTTTATGATACTTGAATTCTTTATAAATTATAATTCGTATCTTGTATGTACTTATGTTCCACATCATAGATAACAACAAATCATTAAATTTGCTTTAATAAACAATTAAGATCTTTATGTACATATATATGTAGCTATGAAATATAGTTTATGCTTAAAAAAAGAACGTATTTATTGCCGATGTCAAATGTACTTATATAAATATTTATAGCCATGTAATAAGTACTTTTCTTTACAAAATGGTATGGAGTTTTAAAATTATAGATAATAATTGTATCTATGCTTGAGGAATCAGAAGTGAAATTTTCTAAAAGTGCAGTCTTGCTTGACAAGTGCATAAGGAAGACGTGGAAAGAGGAATGGAGGAATGGAAGGACCTAGTTCGGAGTAGAAACTTTATCAAAAACACTAGGACATCTATGAGGAATATAATTGGCTTCATTACAGGCCATATACCCCTAAGGTAGATGCATCATGCAGACTGTGTAGTGACACAACAGAGACTCCAATACATTTATGAGCAGAGTCCAATGCAATTGAGAAAATAAGGAGGGAAATATGGAACACTCGGTCGAACAAAAAAGAAATCTTACTCTTCACGGATGTTGTTAAGAGAACTGGATATTTTAATGACGTTTTTTAAATCGTTGCTGATATTTTAATAGACAATTTGAGAGTAGTATTTAGTTTTTTGATGAATTGTGAATTATTGTTGTAATGTTTGTGATTTTAAAAGATGAAAATATATTCCAGTCTTAGGGTTATATGATATACGGGTTGCCACATTCAATTGGGGTTTCCGTAGCTTTAGTGGGATGAGGCTATCTCGTTGACGTACCCTTATGGTGTGCAAATAATAAAAAAATGGGTCTACCTAAATGCCAAATTTCTAATCCTTTGTAGATAAAGGTCATTTTCTGGACCCCAAAATGTGCGAACTTTCTTCTAATTTCATTTCATTATCGCCTGCACTTTTTAGGTATGCTCTTAAAATGTTCAGTTATAATAATTGCAATTCTTTCAATTAGTGATAATATCTTTTTAATGAACTATTTGTTTATTTTACTGTTTTTATTGAGGTTTTGTGAATATAATTTATATTTTTCCTTTTAATTTACTATGTTTGTTCTTTTTTCAATGTGATGAGTTTGTGTTGCTACGAATGTAATATAACTATAAGGCATTATTTTTTTTATATGACACCTATTGGGTAAGTGAAGTTCGTTTAACCCTCATACGGTCTTTACTTTTATACCCTGTTGAAGCTCCTTTGGGTCAAATTGACCCATGGGTATATTTCTCATGCAAAATATATAAATTAGAACAAATTTTTACGTAAATTTAATTGATTTATTTTATTTTTTAGTTTCTAATGATTAAGATGATATATAAAAAAAGAATACATCAAAGATCCACAAACCTTGCAACGATTCCTTTCAGTCTCCTGAAATATAAATACATTTACTGGTCGTTTTTTAGAATGGTAAAAGGTTATTTAGTTTAGAGTTTTGACGTTGGTACTTGGAAGTGGAGAGACGGTCAGCATTCTCTGCATACATTTTTGTTAAGCCTCGTCTCTGGGAGCATTTTGTCTACTCTGGATTTATTTCCATCCAAATTGTGAAAGCATTATAAGTTAAAAGATCCAGTATATTGTAAAATATAACCATTGGTTATTTGGCTTGAGTAGCACGCAAGTAGTTTATCTAAATTATCAACACCACCTTTGTTCAAATTATAGTCAAGAATGATTTAGGCTTACTATCTTCTCTACTAGTGATAACTTCGTCCCTTATGTTGTGTGCTCATCAGTACAACATTTTTACCCTTTTTCGGTGTGTAGGAAACGAGGCTGGTTGTGTTTGTGAATAAAAAAATCGAGGAATTTACTTGTCTCTCTTTCAAATTTAAGATTTTTTTTTGGAAAAATAGTTCTATTTTTTTGAGCAGTACCAACCATCGTCAAATTTTTTGGAAAATTTTGTTCCAGGCTATAAGATGTAAAAAAAGTTATCACAAATAATATTGTGACCACGTAAACCGTAAAACATGTCCAGCACTACCCGCTCTCCTTGATTTTTTTCAACACATTCCCCACTTAACTTTCTGATGTAAATTTGCATGTTCCATGCATAAGATGACACTGTATCATATGAAGTCGAAGTTTTAATCCCATACCTAGCATGTTTTGAAGGGATGTATTGCCGGAAAGGACAGCAACCTCTAAATCCAACTAGGCATTCATCCACAGTTATATTTGGTCCAGGATTGTTAGAGTAGGAAAGCCTCTCTACCCATTTATCCTATATTTCGCGGATCGGAGCCAATTTATCTTTCTGACGTCTATGGTTTCTTGTTTGGTGGTCGTCGAATCGAAGAACTTTGGACAAAATTTTGAACTTCTTCAATGGCATAATCGCAGGAAATATTGGTTTTCCTGTTTCAGGGGTCCAAAGACTTTTGGTCGCCTTTCCTTTTGATCTATATATACCCACAAGAATAAGGATTCCAAAATAGGCATTTTGTTCTAATTTACCGATAACTGACCACTCATTACCGAAGACGCGTCCCCCTTCAAGATTTGTCATATCTAATATTATTTTTCGAATAGAGTCAGATAAGAAGAGCTCAAACGAAGATTGTATATCCAAGACATGGCTAACAGCATATCTCGTAGGACCAGATTTGATGTTGATTCAAAGTCCAAATTGTCTTCAACGTCAGATGGATCAACGATCTCATTCTCACTTTGGTCTATTTCTATAGCCTTTTCTACACTTATACTTTTTGAACTAGTCATGTTTAATATTATAATAAACTGCGATGGTTATATAAAAAAGAAAGAAAGATCCACTAAAACAAAATAAATAAAAAATTAGACGTAATTTCTTGCATTGACACCTTCAATAACAGTGCATGGGTCAAAATAACCCAAGGACCTTATATGTAACAAAAACGTTTTTACCATAATTTTCAATAATCAATTATCGTTTTAATCAAATAGACATGAAAAGAACAAATAGTTAGCTAAGGAGATCAAGTTTTATAAAGACAAAAGATATAAAAGTAACAATTTTATTGAATTAAAATTTAAAAATGGGTCAAAATGATTATTTATCAAAAAAAAACCAAAATATTAATGTTTTAATTAGACTAATAAATAGTTAAATTTAATTGAGATCCTAAACGAATGTTATTAGAATTAATTAAAGGATGTATATTTATCTTCATGACATAAATTCATAAAAATACTTTTAACGTATTATTTGAAATTTACGAGAGCAAAATGTAACAAAAACTAAAAAAATTTCCAATTTCCTAACAAACCATTTAAGAAAAAGAATGTTTACTAAGGGAGAATAAGAAAAAAAAAGTCCATTTTGTATACTTATTAATTTTTTATTGTCCTACTTCTATTTTTTATATTCATATTCAAATAGACAACAATAAACATTTCATTTTTGTAATGTCACCATTTTCTTTATGGTAATTTAAATGGCATCAGGGTTAATCATTACAAGTAGTTTATTTTTATATATATAAATTTAAATGAATCTTATTAAAAATATCATTATGTATGAAATTTTTAATAAATTTATAATGCATCAAAAATATGCAAACTTTAAAGTATAAATATTTATCAAATTGATAAAACAAGTTAATTATAATGAAAAATTGTAAAAAATAACTTTTCTAAAATGAGTCAAGTATATAAAGATTCAGAGTTAAACTATAAAAAAAATTAATGATGTTAGAAGAAAAAAAATTCTAAATGAAATATTTTTTCATTAATAAAATATATGCAAGCATTTTCGCATTCAATATAATCTTCACATTATCAAATATTTCATATTAAACTTTCTATAATCATTTTATATAATGCACTGTAAATAATATCTTATCATAATATTTGCTAAACATGATTGATATATATATATATATATATATATATATATATATATATATATTTGTAAGTTATTTGCAGAGAAGCTACAACAAAAAAAAATAGGTTATTAAAATTTTCTTAATTTAAAATGTTAAATTATAAATTTATAGATCCATTATTTTTACGGAATTAAAAAAAAATTCAATTACAAATGTGCTTATGTTTATCAGAATTGAACGTTTATTGAATGAATTACCCATTAAAACTTGGTAATTAAAAGAATACATATGAATTAACACTAGAAAATTTACTACTTCAACATATGATCATTTCTTTTAGGTATAATTATATATGTATATTTAAGTATAACAATGAAATTCAATTTATTTATTTTTTTGCTGACCAATAATTTAATTTATCCTCATTAGTATTCTCCCACAAACTAGGTGAAGGAAAAACAAACAAAAGCAACTATTTGAGAAATAAAATCATAAATGAATTTATTTTATGCATTCGATGACTCTAGAGTAGAATCGACAGAGCAATTGACTGTGGTGTATCAGCTCGACTCAAAATGTCGAAGAAACTTTGCCTTTGAGCTCGGATAGAACTTTGAGATTCCCAACATGACTTTTGTGGTCTTTGTATACGAAATACAGCTCATGCTTCGGTTACGTATCGCTAGTTGGCGCTGATTAAGAATTCGACTGCATCACTGCTCACGACGATCTTTTTGGGATAATCAAAAACACAATGTATTCTCCTTTCATCCGTTTTTCATCAGTTGGTTCTTCTGATTTAAAGCAGCTGACTCTACGTGTTATGAGCTCAAAAAGGGTAGTATTATTGTTATTACTTATTTTGATATATGTATAGGAAATATATTAAATCAAGGATTTTGCGTCTTTCTTTTGAATTTTTGAATATTATACGAGTATCAACGATTGATTTGTATATTGATAAAATTTATAAATATATATATTATAACAAAATAACATTAAAAAATTGGCAAAAAAGAAAATACAGAAGGGTAGCTACAAAATTGCCTTGCTACCATCATTTAACTTTAAAAAATGATTTTATCTTCTTTTTTTGAAGAAATGTAATTGTTCTATGGCTATGTGCTGAATAAATTCGTAAAATTTGATGAGTTCTTATTAACTAATCTGATTTGATTTCCAAATTATTCCTAAGTTTTGGTACAAAAAAGTATATTTTAAACTATCATTTATTTTATGACAAAACACTTGACAAAAAGTTTTTTTTACATAATTAAATCCGTTAAATATTAGGGTTGTTTTTTCAAGAATAATTTATTTAATCCAATAATACACATATTTCATCTTCATGATGGGAAAATGAATCCATCAAATTAATTAAATATATTCAAAAAAGATACATGTTTTCGTGATAAAAATTCATTCAAAAGATTTATATTTGCCTATGATTATTTATTATCATATTTTTACCTTATTTTACTGATTTAATTTCATATTAATATGAAATAAAATAAATAGATTTCTTTCTTGATTTGATTATTTGCATAATTATCTTTGAGTATTTTTTTTTTGGCAATAAGACTTTTGATGATGAAATATTTATGTTTGATGATTTATCAAACTTAGTCAATCAATTATATCTATGTTTATGTACATCTTCTTAATAAAGTATAATATGTATTTAATATGCAAAAAAATAAATATATATAATGTTAATGGTCTCATAATAAATGAAAATATACCTATTTTAAAGTTATGTTCAAAGATTACATTTAAATTCATACCTATGAATATCATACAAGTGCATTTTTTATTAATTCAAGGTAACTTGAAATTTATTCATAAGATGATACAAAGAAATCAGATAATCATCATAATATCATACTTAAACTTATATTTTAAAAAGCTATTTAAAGTGCTCCTTCATTTTCATCTGAACTCATTCATAGCGGAAAAATTCGTACAGGAATGCGTATATATTTGTAGGGTTGCTTATGACTTTATGTTTTGAAGTGTTGATGTTTAAAACATGTTTTTTTTTAACTATCAAAAAATCAGTAAACTTTAGTGAAAATAGACACTTTACATAGAGGCTTTTAACTTTTTTAATATTGCTTTAATCTAGATGTATGTATCAATACTTGTTTGTTTGTTTAGCTCCTAGATTATCCCCACCTCACCGGAACTTAATCAAGTATCAGCCGGTTATGAACTACCTAGGAGCTAACTTTATTTTCAAAAATTTGATTAAACGTACATAATAATTTATAGCTTCTGAAGATGAACTCCTCCAGGAAAATCCTACGGTCCCCGATCTCGTCATAGAGCTCTTTAATTTTCAAATGCGTCCGTGGACAGTGATGAATGAGGTGGAAGGGAGTATCCTCGTTTTCTCCACAAAGCCGGCAGATGGGAATTTCTATTTTGTTTATTTTGTAGAGGTCTCTCCCGAGGGCTATGTGGCCTGTTATCATTCCAACAATTATTGACATTTGCTTTCTTTTGAATATTTTATTACCAATGTATGGCTTGGCGATGAACAGTTTTGATTGACGACATGTCTTCATTGCTTTCCATGATACTCGCCATTTATCTAGGGATATTCGTCTAAGGGCGGTTTTTGTATGACAAATTGATACTGGAACAGTTACTGACTTGCCATGTTTTGCACCTTCTTTAGCCAACGCGTCAGCATGTTCGTTGCCAGTATGGTTGTCGTGGCCCTTAATCCAACCCATCAATATCAATACTTGTTATGTATCCTCAAGTTTTACAAAAATCGAAGCATTATACAGCCTGCTTTATTTTCACGAGTGGAGAGTTCGTCGTACTCACTACACCGTGAAGAAAGTTCATCTTGAGGTAATATTTTCTCGCAGTGAACTTTCCTGTTAGCTCATATAAAAAATACCCCCTTGTACTTATCAATAGCAACATAATTAAAGAATGCAATCGTCACATTGTTGAGTAGATACCTATATTTATATATTGAGAATATACAAATCAACATAAAAAGCCACTTGGAAGCCGAAAGTATCGGCTCTTTTTAGTGAGCCAAGCAAAAAGAGCCAGAATTTTCATAATTAATTGACATATATAAAATAGAGGAGCCTCAGTAAGGCTTATGTATGCTGTGGCAGGATAAAAAGATCCTGAAAATACTTTTTATGAAAACTTATTCTATAAAATTGACTTTTTCCTTTTGGACTCTCCTTCCACTTACACAATAACTCATATACAGAGGACAATAAATAGTGACGTACTCTAAAATAAAGGAGGAAAGAAGGCCCACTGTGGACTTACTTATTTAAATAAAGTGACCAATTTCAATTTTTATATCAACTATTTTACGTGATGATGACTTAAACATCAAATTGCGCGGCTTGGTATCAATAAAATCTCAAAATAAGTTAGGTTATAAATAAAGACTTTAAAAATTAAGAATGTACCGAGGATAAGAAATATTTGTCGGTCTTAGGGTTATTTTTTTATCCTTGTATACTTTCTTGGCTATTTCCTATGAAGTAAAAATAGCTAGAAAAGAAAAAAAATGAAGTTTTCTACCTTTTTCTCTTCTAATGTCCAGGATCTTTTTATGCTCCTGCTACAAAAATATAGTCCACATAATTCTTAACTTTTTAAAAATTAATCACACAAAAAATTAGTTAAATGCATAATATCATTTTTTTTAAATTATAAGGCAAACAAAATAAACGAACTTTAGAAAACGGATAGAAATTCAAATGCACATTGAAAATATATCAACAAATATGGTATTTTAGCTGTATATAAGCATATAGCTATCTTGAAAAAACATGTGAGGCAAAGATTGTTTTTTGATAATTTACAAAAATTAAAGAATACAGAAATATAGAGTGACCGATTTAAGTATCAAATCTTTGAATAAGCATCATTTCATAGAGAATAATATGAAACTGAAGGTATTTTCTCATTACATTCAAACCCTTATATAACAAAAACGAGAACATTTTCGTACCTAGGAAGCGTGCGTTTGAGATGATAAACATTTAAATCAGTGCTGGTTTTGTAAGGTCTAGTCAAAAAAATATTTGCAGGGTCCTTGTGATTTTTTATAATTATGCAATTGATCTTGTTTTTAAAAGGGAAATTGATATTAAATATTTTTTCACAAGAGACAATTTTAATTTTAAATCGTATTATGAATCCATTTTTGAACTAATATAAAATATAATGAAAGACTAAATAATTGAATTCTATTTGTTTACTTATGACATAAATTAAATATGAAAATGATAAGTTAGTCCATAAAATCGAATAAAAAACATCAGAATGTGATAGATTACATTAAATATCTTCATGTTTTAAAAACAAATGCCATTCAAAGAAAGTTTTCCTAGTTATATATTACGTATTTGACAAAGTATTGATAGGGATCGGAAAACGCTAAAAGGTCACTTTACCCTGGATCAGATGATAAAAAAACTTCATTTCACATTTTCAAATAAAATCTCCAATGAAGAGGATTTCCAACCTTAACATACGTATTCAAATAACTGGATTCATAAACCAGGATAAAATATAAAATCATATGTAAAATTTGCATTCACTACTATGGACAAAAGATATCGGGAATCAAAAAATCTGTATTTAATCATCAAAATTCGTTTAATCCCCCTTCAAAGGAGTAGTACCCCCTCTCACGCTATGCATATGTGCCAAAGTTTTTTTCCAATGTTAAAAACGGTTAATTGGTGGAATAACATTCCTCTATATTTAGTTTTACACTATAAAAAACCTTCATAACGATATTCATTTCACATTCATTAATATTTAAAAAAATGTAGATAACAGTTCTATATGAATAATTTCAGAAAGAAACTACTTTGTTGTAAGGAAAACAAAGCCTTTCTATTTGTCTGTGTTTTTTTCTCTCCATAAATATAATAGAACTATCCGTGTATGTATCTTCATTTTGGGCTATGAATATATTTTTATGTAAATGTTACAATTCGAAAACAAAACGAAAACTTGATGATGGAATACTTTTTCATAGTTTTCTCTATACAAGTGTATATTAATTTATTCTTATAGATATATATATGCTTGATGGAAGATCCCTAAAAAAAAATGTCACTGTTTATTTTATTATTATGATTATTGTTAAGCATTGGACAAATTTTTTATTATGATTTAGAGTTCTTTAATGAAATACATTTTGAAAGATCAACATTTCTAAATTGTAAAAGCGTTTATACGAAAATTCATAATAAGGTACTTTCTATTCTATAGCAATTTTGCAAATATTCAATATTTCATTTTCTTATAATGGAGATATAAACAGGCAAGCGTTAATAAACATTGATAAATCATCAAAAGTGGATACATAGTCATATAAAGGAACTTATTTCATAGTGTATTTTAACATTTACTTAAGTAAATAATATGATTGGAAATTGTGTTAACACAAATTGAGTCTATTTTTTACAATAAATTACAAATTGTTATTAATTCAATAATTATTGAACAGCAATTGCTAAGTTTAGATATACCATTAAAATTTAAAATTGGATGGGAGGTTTCTTGGGTAGTAATAAGTTATGTATCTCGAGAAAACAATCATCAAAATTCGTTTCATCCCCCTTCAAAGGAGTAGTACCCCCTCGTACGCTATGCACATGTGCTGATGTTTTTTTCAATATTCAAAACGGTTACAAAATTTGTATTGAGTCAATAATTTCAGAACAATAACTGCTATTAAAATTAAAGATTGAACGGTCGGTTTGTTGAGTAATAATAGGTTATGTATCTCGAGAAATAAACCGTGGATTCTCACAATTTTAAAAGAAACCAGTCTTGAATATTCATTGTAACTTTTTTAATTTCAATAACATATCTCTAAATTGCATTTGAGTCATCATCTTTCAGACATTTTAAAAAACGACAAACTCAATTTTAGTTCTTCTCAAAAGGACGTGTATATCAAACATTAATGAATATATTCACGTGTAATTTGGAAAAAATGTCAGTGACAGTTGTGCCAACTTCAAAAATAAACCATTTATCCCTATTGAAATCCCCTTAAAAAAAGTTAAATTCAAATTTCCCGGTATTTTTTGCTCATAGTAGTATGTAAGTTGTTTTTTTTCTCGTCAGTTGTTAATTTCTCTATATATCACTAATGTCCTGCATTAATAGTCATCTAAGAATTGCTGTGTTGAACTCAACTTAAATCTTGTTAAGCACTAGATAACTCTACGATTAAAAAAAAATATTCAAAGAGGTTGTAATTGGCTTGTTACCATATAATTTCGAGCAATGTGTTTTTCTTCTTTTTGAGGAAAGGTTGAGAGACAAGATGTAGATACTTATATAATTATGTACTCAACAAATTTGGTGAGTTGTCAATTCTTGATTTCTAAATTACTAAATTATTCCTAAACTTTGATACACAAAAATGTTTATAAACATCATTCATTTTAAGACAAAACCATTGTCAAAAAGTTTTTGTAAAAACTAAACCCGCCATTTCTATTATATAGTAGAAAAATGAATCAATAATATAATTAGAAACTATAGTAAATATTTTTTCTATGAAAAGACAAAGTTAGAAAAAACTAATTAATAATATCAATAAAACTGTCATAAAATTTCCAAGTTCCTTGAAAGAACATGGAAGATGCATCCAAGAGTTTTTTTTTTAATATTATTATCTGAAAGTTTATTAATTTTGAATGATGACTTTATTAAGAGTTTAATATTTTGATATTTTAATTAATCTATAGATCAAATAAAATGTAAAACACGGAAAATGTTGTGTAGTTTAGTATATGTATCTATGTACGTCCATTATTTGACTCGATATTTGTGATGATTGATGTAGAACAAAAAATCATTTCTGTTACATGTATTTTGATTTTATATTATAATATAATAATGAACTCTTTCTACATGAACTTTCAATTTTCTCACTTACATAGATCGTATATCAAAACTCAATCAAGATTTTTCCTTTTAATAGGAATTGAATGTTTCAATGTGTGTTCCTGAAAAAGCTCAATGATAATATGTATGTTATTTTTATATTGATTCAAGCAATGTTTGAAATTTAAGAAGCTGTTTAAATTATAATACATATATGTATGTATCTTGAAAGACGAGAGAAGTTATGCAATATGTGTTAATACTCATGAAAATCTTTCATGTTTATTTGCAAATAGAAATTAACTAGCTTACATACAAAGATCATCATTTACTCAATGCCACTAAATTAAACAAAGGCATCATATTGATACTCTCAACTTAAAGTTACAAATCATATAGATTGTATATCAAAACTTTGCTTTTATTATTTTTGTCAAGTACAAAAATTAAAAAGATTGAAGAATTAATTTTGATCTGGTAATACTATATTTGTTGACAAATTGATTCAAAACTTTAGTTAAGATCTTATTACTGCTTACAATATATATATACATATATACAAATATTAAAAATGTACACATACTGGGGTAAAGAACACAATCACACAATGGGGTATCCGTGTTACTACAGTAAAAACTGAGTTCCTACTTAAATATTAAAATTAATTACAATATTTTTTTTCATTTTTTTACATTTTATAAGCTTAAGAATTCGAATATTATTTTCTTCTTCTTGCTTGGCTTCATATCTTTCGTACGAGAGAGCAGGGCACCTGTTAATGAGGTGATATCTGTGACACTTCCATGCAAACATCAAGTAATGTTGTACTTGTGTTCTTCCATTTACTCAGGTGAGCGAGAAATGACCCATGACCAGTGTAGGCTTGAACAAGTAATTTTATATCCTCACGACAGGCTTTGGCTTAGGTTCTTATAGCATCACATGTGTGTGTTTCATATGTTGATTATGATCAGTGAACCGCTTGCACCATCTTTTAATGATAGAAATCATTTATTGTTTTCTTAATGTAGCTGGGAGGCACACATGATGAATATGTGTTGATATCTTATTTTGTTGAGGCCCAGTTCTAAGTTCATTATCTAAATATCAAGGAATTAAACTTTGTGGTTACTTGATATAATTACTATATAACTAACTAGGAAAATGTTCAACATTTGAAAAGTAGAAAAATGGATCAATATTACTCATAAATTTATAATTTGGATTTGAAATGTACAAGGATGAAATTTGTGGCCAAAAATACAGCAAAAGAAAATAACCTGAATTAAACAGAATAGAAAAAAGTCTGCTATTTCTAATTATCATCCATTTTAAAAAATTATACTACAAAAAAACTAATTACAGAGATGAGCAAAATTTTAGTTTTCCTAATAATAATTTAGGCTATAAACCCAACTTTAGTAGTATTTGACGAGTTGATTAAGATTTTGGTATTATATTTTTCGTAACAAATTAGACCTTTTGAGGATTTTCATTTTTTTTGAAAAAGTATTTTTACAGTTTTTGTTTGTTTGTGCCGATTTTCTAGGTAGAAAAAAGAAATCCACAGAAATTCATATAAAAATAAATTTACTATCTACATTGAAATTTGTAACCTAAAAGATTTTTTTTCTACAGTCTTTAATATCAATTGACACACATGAAATGTTAAAAATCTTTTATCAAAGAGTTTTTACTGTTAATAAAATAAGGAAAATTAATGTTTTCAACAGGCTTTATTAAATGAAGTCATCTTTGATGAATATTTTCTCATACCATTTTAGAACAAGTAATTTAAAATAAAATGACTTTTCCTTTACTTTGATATTTTACCTTAAAAATTAATGGATGCAAATAATATGCTTTTGGCAAAATTCATGATATTTATTCATGGTAGTGAATGATATAACAATAATATATATTTATTATAACTCTTTTTGATAACATAGTAGCATGCAAACATTAAACAGAATAGTAATTTTGCATTAATAGAAATATGTTTGCAAAAGAACAAATACACATTTAATTGTTTATAGTAATGATAATTAGTATGCAAAATGCATCATTATTATATGAGTTCCAATGAATGAGAAACTTGCATAAACACATACATACAATTAAATGAATATATCACTACAAATAGAGCCTTGAATAGATGTGAAAAAAAATACATATATGCATGTAATGGTCGTGTAAAGAAATTAGCAATAAAAGCCCTTTGATTGTGATTTAAGCTTAGCTTTTTTTCTTCTTAGTACATATGTACATGCATATTCACTAAATGGTAAAACATTAAAGAAATACATAAGAGCAAAAGTACATACATATAAAAGGTAATAGGTGGGATATCAATGGATATTCTAGATTTTTTCCTATACTTTCAAAAACATGCCTAATTAAAACAACAACAAATAACAATGAGAAGTTTATTCTTTGACAAGAAATTATAAATATTTGGATATAAATTTAAGTACCTTCTAGAAATAAATAACTTTGAGAAGGTTCAACACTTGAATCATTGATACTAAACAAAATTTGAACAGTATGGTTTCTCAATCTTCTTTTCAATTTAGCCTAATTAATTAAAGCACATTTGGACTTTATTGAGACCAAAGTGATGATTTGAATAAATGTCACAATTTCCAGAACTTTCTGATGACTACCAGTGAACAAAATCAAATCTCAGAATTAGTTATTCTTAACTCCTATAAGTCTCTCTTCATATATAAAAAAGGACTCTGGACTTCTATATAAAATAAAATAAAAGTACATTTTAAATGAAACTTTGCAGAAACATTGAAATAAAATTCACTTTATAAAAATAATAAAGAACACTTCTCTCAAGAAGTTGAAGGCTAAGCAACAAAAAATCAAGGAAAACAAAATGTTTGCATGTTCATATGTTATAATAAAATCAAATTATCAAGACATAGGAGAGATTCTTCGAAAGAATGAGGCTCTCATAAAAATTTATTCTCTGCTTTGGAAATTCCAAGTTTAAAACTAAATTTGTATTCATAGTAGATTCATTATTTTTATAGTAGTTTTAAGGCAGTTCAAACAATACCTTGGTGCTTTTGCAAACAACAGTATATATTATGTCATCTTTTTTTCATTAAAAAATTTCATGATCATGATTTTTATAATCCTTAAAATTGAGAGAGAAAATTTTGAGTGAGATTAAATACTTTTTTAAATTTTTTAGGTTACTATGTCTGTGGCTTTTTAAAAAAGTTGTCAAATCATTTAGAAACTCAATACTTACGAAAGATATGCATTGATTAATACAATGTAAAGTATTTTAGTTAGCCTTTTTGTATAGAAAATTCCGATATAGGTTAACTTAATTAATTATATGAACGTATATACATATATACGTATTAACTCTTTTGTATGTGGAAGCTATTTAATTTACAACTCAGTATTGCTTTGTTTCATTTTATATATATATATACATATTTTTTTTTTTTTTTTTGCTTTTTCTTCTAAGAAAATAAAATCTCCTGGATTTTCATTTTTCCTATAATGGAGCAAAAATAAAATCATATTTTCCATTTATGTGAGAGAATTTGTTCAACTCACCCCCATTACTAGGATTACTCCCTAAGTCTATGAAGATTTTTTTTTCATAGTACTTATGTTCTTTATATATATATATAAGAAAAAAAAAAAGGTTCTCTGAAGCGTTTAATATTTGCTTTCTAACATGGCATATGTAGATTCAACAAAGGCTTTCAATTTTTGAATTCCTAATTCCGTTAGAGAATGGATTACATTTGTGTCTTTTCTATATGTACATATATTTCTATATATATATATATATATATATATATATATATATATATATATATATATATATATATATATATTCACAATATACCTATGTACAAAAGAGCATTTGCAACATAGATTATCCTATGACTAAAAATAAATTGTCATTTTGATTATTTTGCATAGAAACATTAGAAAGCTATTTACTAATGCTAGTAATGGCATTGAATGGTTTATTAATGTTGGTATATTCGTAACTACAATGTAAACTCAGTCCAAGTATTCCTTTGTTCCACAAAACTATTTTTTTTCTAGTAATAAATCATATATGCATATAAATATTATTATGAGATGAAAAAGAAAGAAAAAAAAACAAAAACTTTGTTGAAAGTTGTTGATTGTACAAACCAAAAAAAAAAAAAAAAAAAGAAGAAGAAAATGTAAGCATTTTATTTTTTCTGCAATATTATTAAAAACTCATCATGCCTGTTTAAAAACACTAAGCTTCACATATGTACATATGCGTGAAGTCAACAAGAAATTAAGTTTATCTGAAATACTTCAAAAATGAGTGTGAACTGCTATCATTTCGTTTGTATTAATAGTCTATTTCGATTAATTTAATAATGACTCCAATAATTGCAACTGTATTATAGGAAAAAAAAACAACTGCCACTAAATAAATCTATGGGGCTATGAAAAAGATGGGCGTTCGTTCAGGGGCCATATCAGCTTCATTTATCTGATTGCTCTATTAGATAGACAACAATCCTTGGTTTCTCGATATAAGATGACATTTTAGCAAAAACTGTGCGGTATAAGTCTTAAAATGACTCCAAAATATTTGGCCATTATATTTATGAAGTAAAAAAATTATAAAGTGGGTTTTCTCTATTTCAATATTTGAAAACAAACTTGCCTTCTTATTGACTTGACACATATATTAAAATAATGTACACATCATGATTCTAAGGTATATTTTTTTTGCAATGCTACAGATGATCTCATTTGTAAGACTTGCATCAATTAATCTTCTTTTCCTGTTTCTTTTATTTCATTTGAGTACTTTAAATAATCACAATAACAAAAAATAATTCATATATATCAGGGTTTTTTTCTTCTTTCTTTCTAATCAGCATATAAAGATGTGTACACACAGTATTTAAACATATTATGTACACATATAAAGTAGTTACAATAAAATTACTTCCAAAATGTATTATCTACTATTTATGTTAATTTAATGAATATATTAATTATATACCCATATTCAAAACCTGATGATATATACGATATATCTATGTACCTATATTGCACTCATGTAATCAAACATGTACAAAAAAATTCATTATAGGGGGAAGAGAGGGAGAGTTGATACGCTTCAAAATCAAAGTGAAGTGTCTGCATAATTATTCCTATTTATAATTTATTATTTCACTATTATTATTCATAAAAGAACCTTTTCTGTTTTTTGATTTTGCTCCTGTTTCTTTTGTCTCTGCTCCTTTTGTACAGCAATTTTATTGCATTTGCACACTATGTAACATACTACTGTAAACACAAAAAAAATATTTTAACTACTATAATTATCTATATAAATTGTTTTTATGAATAATCAGAGGGAAAGTAGACCTATATCAACTCTTTCTTCCTTGGCTTTTTGTTTATTTGCTTTCGTTCCACTGGTATGTGTTTTTTATTAATTAAAGTATTCTAATAAAATTTTAGTCCTTTCAAAGTGTTTTTACGTAGAATAAAAAGTTTCTATGAAATTCTGACAGTTGAACTCAAATTAAAATTAGCACCATGCTTTGTTTTTCCACTTGTAGGGTCCAAAATCGGTTTTTTAAAGAAAATTTGTATCTCCTTTTATATGATTCCTCTCAATGTGAGGCATAATAGAGGAAAACATAGTCAGATGATGTGTTGATCAACTCACGAAAGTATTCATTAATAAGAGCTCTTTCCCTATATATCTAGTGATGCGTATTGTGATTTAAAAAATATAACTCTATCAAACAATCAGTAGACTGACTACTATCTATTGAGATTTATCCTACTATTAAACCCTTTTCGCAGAAAAAAAAAAGCTTTTATAAAAAGTACACAATTTTACAACTCTATGGATTTGTGTCCCTACCAGACAGGTTACATGATAATCCAAACTGGGAACTTTTATAGCAGGTTACTTAACCCTTTGTTATTGAACATCCTTTTTTAAAGTGTTTAGTGAAGTAGGATCAAAATGTAAACCAAAAATAAAAAGAACTTAATTTGATGATGTTCAGTTGAAAAATACAAATAAATACAATTTTTAAATTTTGCAACACTTGTTTTTGTATTTAATTCATTTTGGAATCGTAAATATCAATTAAAATATTAAATGCATGTATGAATTGGAGTCACACAGAGATAAAAATGCATCGTTTTTTATTTATTTGGGGTCTCAATTTGTTATTAGTGTAATTAAAATATTGAATTTTTAATTTTTATAAACATTTCTATGAAATATTCATTACTTAAAACTAATTTTGAGGAGCAAATGAGTGTTTTATCACTTTTGATGAGGTTGCCTGTAATATATAAATAACATTTCAACAGTAAAAACGTGTACACCTCAAATTGAAAAAAAAAGGAACCATTCTGTTGAGTCTCGCACTCAAACTAAGTTATAACCGTGAGGACAATCCAAGAGGATTGAGGGAGGAACAAAGTAATTGTGGTAATTATAGTTCTACTGACCAACTGACAAGTATATTCTAAAACTTCCGACTCTTTATACAACACTAAGAATGTACATTATTTAATAAGAGTACAAAGATATAAACTACAATAAAGGATTAAACAATAACAAACGATCAACATGATCACATATTACTAATAATACAAACACACTGAGAATACATAACACATTCAACAAGTAAATGATAAAAACATAAGTAAAGGACTACTATATATTGAACAAATAAGTCATATTCCCCAAACCTCTATCATTAAAAAAAATATATACAAATAGTTGCTAATAAAAGACATTATTTTTGCAATAAAGTATTTGTATTTATACTAACTGGACGTTTTAGGAGCATACTAGAAAGTAAAGACAATGAAATTAGAAGAACTTTAATAATTATAATACCTACAGCAATATAAATATAAAATACTCAATGAGGTACTCAGTACAAAAAGAATAACTAAATCGTTTTAAATACAAAAAAAAATAGCACTTTTCTTCCACTATAAATTCAGAAGGTGCTGATTAGATCTATAAAACCTTCAAATTGGTTACTACAAGAAAAAACGTTAACAGTATAGCATATGTGCTATCAGGGTTTAATGGTGGAATAAATTGTACTGCCTAGATATTAAACCTACTGCGTGTCTGGTAAGAATATTGAACAGTTCAGCACTTTCTATATTTATTGTGGGAAACAAAATACAGTTTTTTGATATTGAACGATTTAGTTTTTTATTTTATTTTGAGCAATAATAAATACCTCAGTGGGTATTTTACATTTATACTGCGTCTGGCTTATTGAATCTTTCAACAAAAAAACAAAACAAAAAACAAATAGAACCAATGACGACATTTCAAGATTTTGGTCTTATTGACTCTTGAATATAAAAAAAATCAAGATTTTCCTATAAATCACTACTTAATAGTATTTTTGAGTTGAAATTTTGGATGATAAGGTGTAACTTGTATACTCTGTGTGTTCTAGAGCATCCTATTTAGATATTTTTTTAATAACACCAGCTATTTTTATTAGCGACTATTAACTGATTTTGACCAAATGTATTATGTATTTTATTGCATACAAGAGTTTTTGAATTTCATGTATGAGCAGTTGGATATTTTTTTTAATTAAAAAAAAGATAACTAATTACAAATATTAAAAATATAATGTCAATGAATCAATAAACTAAAAAATATACAAAAAAATTTATTTAAGGACTTTTCAGTATTACAAAAGTATATGTTTCATAGAAAAAAACTACTTTGGTTTTTTACAAAAATACATTTTCTAATTTTAGTTTTAGATTGAAAAAATTATTTATATCTTTTATAAACATTTAAAAAAAATTAGGATTTCATTGTTCAAGAAATAACTTCAAATTATTCATTTTTTTCCAACTTTCATTTATTTATCTCTTTTTTTTTCATAGAAAATAAAGAGGATTTTTAATTTAGGTATTAATGATGTTGTATTTGTGGAATTGGAGTTATGGGGGTAAAGTGATGCAAAGTTAGGCAATGAAGTTTTATACTCTACCTACTACAGATTATTTATATATTTGTAACTTCCATTCGTGCATTATTTTTATCACAAATACATTAAGTAAATTCTTCATTTAAAATATTTCATCGGATTTTTATTTGCAACTTGTATAAATCACAACTAACACATGTCATATATATATATAGTATATATATAAAGCAATTAATTTAATAGCCTTTTTTTAAGATAAATGTCATCCGCAGATTATATTTCTTTTTTCTTTCTTTTTTTGTCTACGTCAACAAATCAAAGATATGAAGTGAATGTTGGTCAGTATAGTTTAACAAGAGAGACTACATCTAATTAATTAATTATCACAATTATGACATTTGCTTCATTTTTTTATCCATTCATAAATTTATTATACATTATTGATGTATTTGGTATGAATAAATTATGTATAATTTTTTTTTTGATCTATCGATTTTTCCTATTCTTATTTAGTATTCATTGTCAATGTAGGCAAATCAAATTTTTTCAAGATATATTGCAAAAAAAAAAGGAGTCAAATTGGAATATAAAATGAGTTATATACATAAATATATACATATATAAATATTTTGCATTAGTGCAACGGCTGCTTAATATTTCTTAAATAGGTTATTTTTTGCACAAAAAAATAATGATAAAAAAAAGAATCTTCAGGAATTTTCGCATATTTATTAGAGTCTCTTAATTACATATTTTATTTATCGACCTCACATATGTATACGTATAAGCCTTATACGTTCATTCAATAAATGCACCTAGGGACAACTGTGAAAGGGTATGTGTATACGGCCGTCGTTTTTGCTGTTGTCTAAAGTTTTCTCTTAGGAGTTGAAATTTTACATAGAGGATAACAGAAGTTCAAAGCAATTTACAACATTAATTTGCATATAATGGCGTTTTTAAGCTACTAATGTCAACCCAAGAGTCAAAAGGACAATAACTTAAGGGACTTAAATATATTTTATTACTTAATTTCGGGAATAAGAAATAACTTTAATAATATTTTTTACATACATATATATATACTGTATATTTCGGCGTATAAGACGACCCCCTTAATGTCAAAAAATCACTCTTGAAAATTCGTCTTATACAACCGATATAAAAGTCAGTATACATTCATACAAATTGCCCTAATTTTGTACCTCGTCTTATCTGACGGTCGCCTTATATGCCGAAATATACGGTAATTCATTTTCTTCTTTTTAGAGTAATATCTAATAATACTTTGAATAGTAATATTTCAATTTGATTATTCAAACTACCCTTTAAAAACAGAATTGCAATTACTATTATGAATTTATGCTGAATTTTATGGTTGTCAGGTTATAATTTTTTCATTTACAAAAATGTGAAAAAAAATTTTGAAGGTCCCTTTTCTCTGGCTCCAGATAAAAAAAACCCCAGTAATTGTTGTGTACGAGCAGACATTTCATTAAATACAAATAATAACTCCTGGTTTTTTTTGTTCAAATAAATTTTTTATTCATGGCTTCATGCCACGGGTCTTCCAGTGAGTAGTTAGAGTATTAAAGCCCATTCCAAAGAAGGGAAATTATTTATCGGTTGATTTTAATTCACATCACGGCTAAAAACAACTTTATATATATAAATATACCATATATATAAATAATGAAGAAAAAAAGAAAGAGTTGTTTTTGTTATTGCTTTTGTATTGATGCAGTATAAAACGAAGTAAAAAAAAAAGTTGCAGGTGATACATACATAATAAGCAAGAAGCTATATTTTTGAAGAAATTTTTTTTTTATCTTTTGAATCTACACAACAAAAACGACACAAGAGTTTCAAATCTATTCATCTGTTTTCGTTATTTATTATGTTGTTCTAATTAGAGATGTTTTATATATTATGAAATATATGTATAAATCATATTCAGTCCTCTTTTTTAATATTATTGTTATTATTATTACTTTGTTAAGGAAGGATCCATTCATTTATAAACTCTTATTGAATAAAATGCGTCGGTTACCTAACAACACAATTTAAATGTACTATACATATGCGTCAAGTCAACAAGAAAGCAAGCTTGTTTTCAAATATTGAAAAGGGTAAAATCCACTTTACAGTTTTTATACTTCATAAATTTAACGGCCAAATATTTTGAAGTCATTTTAAGACCTGTTGTGTACAGTTTTTGTCATTTTATATCGGGAAACCAAGGACTGTTGTCTATCTAATAGAACAATCAGCCTGCACATAGAGCCGATATGGTACCTGCAATAACATCCATATTTTTCATAGCTCGAGAGATTTATTTAGTTGCAGTTGGCTAAAACCAGTTCATCTATTAAGAATAAACTACATCCGCTATCATGATCCTCACCATGAATCATAGTAACTACATAGTTGGAAATACCAGATGTTCTTTATTCTTGATTGTAGCCATTATTTTTTCCATATAATACAGTTGCAATTATTGGAGTCATTATTTAATTAATCGAAATAATCTATTAACACAAACGAAAGAGAATATCTTCAAAAATATGAGTGCAGTTCACACTCATTTTTGAAATATGTATTTCAGATAAACTTGGTTTCTTGTTGACTTGAAACACATGAATATGATGTATTGAATATCTGTTCGTTGTATCAACTATTGACTCCAAAAGTTAATTTTTAATCATGTAGGTAGAAATGTAGAGAAAGAAAAAATATACTCTTAAAAAATTGATACCAACTGGAAAAAAATTGATATAAACCCTGGCTATTTTATTTTGCCGACTAAAATTGACGTTTCAAGTTATAATAGAGAAGAAAGAGAGAGAGAGAGAAAGAAAATCCATATATCTCAATGAATACACATAGTTTATTGTACATACTCAGGAATGTTCTTTTTTTATTATTATATTATTTTCTGGAATTTCTTTCTTTTTTTCTCTCTCTTCAATAAACAGCATATAATGTTTCATTATTCTTTATCAACATTATCGATAACTTTATAGTATTAATATATGGATTTTATATATTATATATGGTGTAGACGTGATATATTATATGTATATGTAAATATAAGTACTCTGTGTTTGAAAATTGATGTGTTTTTTTTTTCAACAAAATTGTTTGTTATTTTTTGTGCTCATTAATAGGTAAATTTTTTTACTTTGCCTCCTTGATTAAACATATATTACAACATCAACAACAACAACTACTACTGCAACAAATTTTAATATCAATTTACATAATCAAAGAGGCACTCAAATACTCCCACTTAAAATCAGGTTAAATATGTTTAATTAACAGTTTTGTTTTACTTTTTTTTTTTAGTATGTGGAGCAATGACCTTGCTCTGTGTGTATTTGTGTGTACGTATAGATGAAATGTTTTATTTATATTTAAAAAAAACACACACACATTACATAACAATAAAAACGTGTTCTTATCAGGGGGAGAAAAAAAATTGAGGATTTTTTTTCTTGTATAATTTTGTCGGATTCCTGACTGATGTGGTTAGGATTTTTTTTGTGTTTGTGGACATCATTGACAAAATACATTTAGTAAATACTTGGATAATTATCAGTCCATTAATTTATTTTATAGAAGGTTGATAAGTATATACCTATATAGGCATATATTTAGTAGTAAGAAATAAATTAATAATTGATTATCAACCATTTCTTATAAAAACCATTCATAAAAAAACCAAACAATGACCAAAAAAAGATTAGACTCTGTATTGACTAAAAAAAATCTACATATATTTGTATGTTTCTTAGTTCAATGACGTCATTTTCTATGAAAAATGTAATACTAGCAAAAATTAAAAAAAATATTTTTTTTAATCATTGTGATTTTATATTAAATTTCATTTTAATTTAAATTCATTATTTACCTTGAAATGAAAAATCACACTCAAGTTGGAAGACATTTATTTAAAGAAAATTAACTTGTTCATAACTTCTGCTGAGATAATGCAACGAAAAAAAATTTTTTTTTAATTCAAAAAAAAAATATTGATATGACGGAAAAATATGTATTATTTTTGTAGCATTTTATCTTCAATAAACAACAAAAGTTTGAAGCAAAAAACTATTTAATTTTTTAAACATTGTTGAGATTTGAAGAACATGTTATGCAGAATGCTTATAAAAATGTACTTTGATCCGTTCAGGTCATGTAATTAGCTCACCATTAATCAGCTATTTTATATGGACTGAGGTCATAATAGCATTTAATATAATAAATATCATTTAGATTTAAAATAAATCTTTTTCAGCTTACTTTACTTTTTATGATATATTTATTTTTTCATAACTATTAAAGGAAGGGAAGGAATAATAAATTAGCTATTTTTAATGAACGACTTACAAATTACAAGTTTTATCTATATTTTTTAGAAACTAAAGAAATTATCCAAAAGGGATTACTCATTAATTCTAAGTAGTTTGAAAAAAAAATAATGATAATAAAGAAGTGTGGGTTGCGTACAAATGAGGAAAAAAAATACGGTTTCAATTGATTTTGTTTTAAACAAAAACAAAAAAATCAAGAGTTATCGTAAATATTCAAAAGTAGATTTAAATTAATTTTTTTCCTCACAAAAAAAATCAATTTCCTTTTATGCAATCATAAGGCCCAAGACAAAACTGTTTTTTTGACATTCTCTTCATTAAAAAAAATGGAATTTTTCACTTGTTACCTTCATTTGCTTTTTTTGTAAATGAAAATTCCTTCATCAACATTTTTTTGCACTTGTGTTGCCACATATTTGGAAAGGGTACTAAGAATTTTTAAGGGAAATATTTTTTTTTGTTTTTTCAAACAATATGCATACATACATATAAAGAACTCGAGTATTTTGTTAATGACAATTCAAAAATAGAGCTTTGAAGAAAGTTTGCTCAAAATAATTAAAGTATGAATTTAATACGAGTCATAAAAAACAATACATAAACTTGAATGTTAATTTTTGCTCATTCAATTAATTTATTTAGATTACTTTGCGTAACAGTATTAGTTAGCTATTATATTTTATACATTATATGGTCCTTAGATATTAAAAAAGCAGATGGCTTAGAACGGCATACTGAATAATTTTACATCTGTCTATTTTACTACTAAAATAAAGTTGAACATTTTTTTTTGATAATATTATTGAATATCACTGTATTATTTGTAGAAAAATGTAAGATTTTTTAGAATTTTTCTAGTTTGTGTTTTTAATATCAATAATTATGATTGTTTTAGGGGTAGAAACTGACATTTATAAGATATAATGGAGGCAATGCAAACGAGAGTCTCAATTCTTAATCATATTTATACATATAATTTAGATAAGTAATTTGTAATTTTCGTATTAATTTATATTAAAACAAAAGTTATCCTTATTTTTCTAAATTAAAGGATCCTTCACTTTGTAATTATAAATTAAAATAATCATGGGTACATATTACTTAGTCAGAGCTAAATACTCAAACTCATATCAAGCTTAAATCTTATTAAACTGAAACTTGAAACTATATTCAGAATAGTGGTAATATTATTTTAGAACCATTTATTTTTTTGTGGTATATCATTAAATTTTTAAACTGATGAACAAATCGGAGACTCTTATTCTTGACTTATTGATTCAAGTTTTATAAAGCTGCCACTAAAAAATTTGATATAAAATAAATGCGAAAATACTCAAACTCAAAGACTAAATACATGACTTGGACTCATAAGAAGTAACTTTTGAACAGCTCTGGTTAAGATAAAAAACATCTTTTGACCACTCTTATAAATAATAATCCTAAGATTTACGGAATAGTATTTAAGACAGTAAACATTGCATAGGATTTAATGGATGACTGAAACAGACTAACTGACACTTGTACTCAACGTCTTATCCTAACTATAAAAACTATAAAATATCACAACGTGTAATTATATAAAATCTCATCGAAAGATAAAAAAAAACTTGATATTAATTCACATATCATATTCAAGGATTAAAAAATAAATAAAGAATTAGACGCATAAAGAACTGATCTAAAGCTCATATTAAAACACAGCATGTGAGTGTAAAATATAATTTGAATAAATGAAATGTGAGAAAATTGATCGTTAAAACAATTTATACAAAAAAACAAAAAAATTACAACTCTTAATTTTTTATCTTTTTGAAAGGAGTTTATTTCCAGAGCTTTTCCTACCTCTTAATTGTTATCTCTGCCTATTTTGAAAAAAAAATAAAATAGGCCCGATTAAAACAAATGCTTATGTAATAATAATAATTATACGTATACATGTACAGAATTAAGAGCTATACTTGAATAAGGCTATAAGCGTATGCAAATCATTTGCATAAGTTTATTTAAGTACATACATACATACATGTTTAAAGGATTAAAAACTCTTTGATATATTAATTAAATAGCTCTACACATGTTAAATTAGGATTATTATATGTATGTGTATACCTTCTTTATAAAATACGTCGTTGCATTGATAATGGAAATAATTTATAATATGTAATATATGAACTGCAAAATTAGAAATAAAATGATTGACTCAATTAATTCAGAATATGCAAATTAGGATATGAAGGAACTTACTTTAATAATCCACATTCTACAAACAATGTTATCAAATTAGATTCTAATTGACGTGTGGCTTATCCATGATAGGTAATAGATATAGAAAATGCATATACATATTGATATTTGTATACTAATAATTGATTTATATCTTATTAGAGAGCATTCATAAATTATTCCTTAGAATCTTGTTTTTTAATTTTTTTCTTTTCTTTTACTTGACAAAGCCCTATTTTTTTTCGAACTGGGTTGTCAAAAGTTTTAAGATCTGAAAATATGTAAGACTTTTTTATGAGGAAAAAAAAACTTTTATTTAAAAATAAAAAAAATTTATAAGAAATAACAAATTTGAGGTCATGAAAAATAAATTAGCTTTACTGTCATGTTTTCATTGAATATCCTACCTAGTTTTTTCATTTTTTTTTCATGAGCCTTTAGCAAAGTTTAGAAGCAAACAAACAAACCTTCAGTTTATACTATAAAGATGTATACTTGTACCTTCAATTCATATATGTACATATATATATGAAGGTATTTTATTGAAAAATTATTAAAAACCAAATGCAATATTTTCTAGGAATTTGTGATTGCATGGAAATTTAGCTTCAAATTTCTTGTTAAAAGAAGCATTGTTATAAAGTCTATAAAAAGTATGATGATGTTTTAAATTAAAACAAAAAAGGGTGTAGAGAATGCATCATACACCATAATGGAAATTAGTTTGAAAAATATTCATTATAATATTAAAAAAAAGAAAAAAAAAGATGAATAAATTATTTGTTAAATTTGCCAAATCTTTTTAATATTTATTTCCCTTTGTGTGATGTCAAATCCACGCATATTTTAATACACTTTTGACACTGTGTAAAAATGAATTGGAGTTCTTCTGAGAAAAAATTTTTTTTTCCTAATAAATTTGCACTCAGAAGATATGAAACACATAAATTTAAGACTGCCTGGATAAGAGTTGACATGGTTAGTTGGAAAATACATCATAAATAACGACAAAGATAGAGCCAATTTTTGAATCATACTTGTTAATACTTTAACACTTTATTTATGTTTGTATATTCTTCAACCTTTTTTCCAAAGTAATATGGTGTAACTATGGTGTAATTATGCTTAACTAATTACTCCCATTCCAAACAATGTTTTACAAAGTTTTATTCGAGAGTACAAATTAAAGATCAACATAGCGGAATAATGTTACTAGCACTGCAATTTTGTAGTTGCTTAGGGTTTCTTCAGTAGCAACAAGGATAAAAATTATTGCCAGTTGGTTGACTGTCTTCTCTAGCCCTACAAGGAGACGGGGTAGAAGACTGTTCCTGAAATTGGGCATGATACACTATTAATTGAATATATTTTAATGGGAGCAAGGTAAGTACATTCAGCAAGATGTTGTGAAATTTGAAAAAAAAAAAAAAAATACTAGGATCAGTATAGTGGGGTGACCATATCTGGGGTTTGGTACGAAAAATCTTGTCTTTTTACCAAAGAAAAAGTAAAAAATAAAGCCATTATAAATTCAGTTTTGTTCAATGACATTTTTTTTTGCAATTTTTATAAGTAAATATCATTTTGTTTTGTTATATTTCAAAAAAATTGAAATTGTTTTTTTTTCAATAATAACGATTAACATCATGAAATATATGACTTATTTTATTATTAGGATCCATTAAGATATAAATAACATAAAAATTAACGCAAGGATAAAATTTTCGTATTATAGTGCTATAATTCAATGATATAAAAACTTATTTTTTTCAATAAGTTGTGATACCTAATCCGAGTTGTTTATCTTATAATATCTCAATCATGAAACTATAAAAAGTCTTTATATAATAACTTGTTTTTCTGTTTTATAATTACAATTTATTTGTTGTTATAGATTGTTTAATAACTTTGAGGGGATAAAAATTCTGGAAGACAATTTAAATTAGTGTATTGTGTAATTTTATTAGTATTGTTATGTTTGTCTTAATTTATAATATGATTCCTCAAAAATTGATAAAAACCAGTCCTTGATTTTATCATGAACACCTGATTCCCCCCCCCCCCTCATCTTCATTAAATTAATGTTTTATAAAATGTTTTTGAATTTTCATTTTTACTTATTCTGAAAGAAAAAAGCAATCCTTTGAAAATTTTGTCGTTTTATACTAACTACTCGGATTGTATTAGTTGTATGGGACTCATTATCAGTTTTGCTCTGTTTTGTTTCGTCATTTATATAGAAATTCTTTAATATCTTTTTAAAAACACATCAAATTCATATAAAACGCTCTCTACTTATAATTTTCCGAAAACAGTAAAAATTTAAGTTTATTTGATTGTTATACTAATTGAGACAGTTATAAACAAAGATATTGATTTGCCAAATTATTCTAAATTAAAGATTAATTAAAGTATTAATTTTTATTCAAACTAATGGTTTATTTTAAAAAAAAAACATTGAAATTATTTATGTTTTATAAATACCATTTTATAAATTGTATTTTGAGGGATATCTTAAACACCCATCGTGTTTTTAAGATTTAGCACGGAAATGAATATAATATCAAAATTTTATGATCTATGCTTATTAGATTATGATATATTTGATTAACTTAGGAACAGATAGTGGTGTAAGGGAGCGTTAGTAAGGAGTCTACTGAGTCCCAAACAGTTAGTTATATAACTTTTAGGGGGAACTTTTGATTCATTTATACTAAAGGCTCCATAATTTTTAGCCTCACCACTGGATAAAAACTCTATGTCATTAATTAAGATGCATAAAACTACTATTGAGTGTAACTTACATGTGGATATTTTTTAAATTAGTAGTAAACTATACCTTAGAAGAAAAAAAATTCTAACGTTATCTATTACTTATTCAAAGTAATTTATATTTATCCAATTTCACTACAAATTCATGAAACCTCACAAATAGTTGTAAAAAATATTTAATTTCCTTTAATTTATTAGGATAAATGTCAGTTCATAGTGTCAATAAAATCAAATATTTTTTTTTTAATGTCTCGGAATTTTTTTGAATACTTTAAAACATTTACAAGGTATAAAATATATTTATATAACAATACCTATAAATAATGTGGAACAAAAAAAAGAATAGCTATTAACTTGATAACATAAAAATCTGTGCAAAAAGGTGTAAAGAATCCAATGACTCAACAAAAAAAAATGATAGCAAAATATACATACATTTGACTCAATATTTTTATTTCTGAGAAAGATAAGTACATACAAAAGAAGAAGGAGAAAAAAAAGCAGTTGAATTAAGGTACTGAAGAAAAAGGGAGTAACTAGTAGTAGCGAAAGATATCTTGCAGTTATCATCAAACGAATCTTATGTAAGTATGTGATTTATCTTACTTTTTTTCCCCCTTATTCTTAGTATCTTCTTCTTCTACTTCTTATGTTATTTTGTCTTTCTTGTTAATTTAACTTTATAGATGAAAAGTTTTTTTTTCTTAGTTTTTTTATAAATGGGTATCTTTATAAGGATCTCTTTTTTTTTAAAAAAAAGGGGGAAGAAAGAGAGAGAGAGAGTAAGGAAAGTAAAAAAAAAAAAAAAAAAAAGATAAAAAAAAAATTAAAAAATATGTATTTCCTAGGTGTATGCATATCTGTGTCATTTACGAGTGAGTGAAATAATAATAATAATAAAATGATTAAGGTTAATAATAATTATAATAGACCCAAGTACTATAAGAAGTATAACAAAATGCTACAAAAGTTGACTTCCTTTCACACGAATTACTTGTTGTTATTACCACTACTACTATAAACTCTATGATATCTTATTAGCCCCTAGATGGTTTTGATAATGAGTGTTGAGTTATTATTTTTGCAACCCTTTGTAGTTGGATGGTAGATTGTTTCATTTACATCGACTTATGTATGCTATGCTACAGATGCATTCATTTCATTATATGCATTATTTTGGTCATGTGGTGTAATGAGGGAAACCGCATTTTTTTAGTGTGCTATTTATAAAAGGTGCACAGACTGGTTATTCCATGCTAAATGTCAATTTTTTAACTACCCTTAATGGGTAGTTATAGAGAGGATTAAACTTTATCAAATACATATTTTAAATAAATTAGCATATGTATGTAAGTCAAAATATTTTTCGTTCTATTGCGTTTGCTTATCAAACATCCATTTAACCTTAAACGACTCTGCAATGTCAAATTAAATTCATGCTATAGTTTACATTTTAAGTGAATGAAATAATCACAGCTTTTTGTACTATTTATTTAATCATTCATGGTATTTTAAACACGTTATTATAAAATGGATAGTATAATTAAAACAATATCCTGTTTAGTTTGGATTTGATCGGACCGAATTTTACTCTAACAATGTGGCTTTTTTTTTTGCACTTTGATATCCATAATGAGCAGTCCATCATTTATACTCATAACTAATAAAATGATAGATTGTCTTGAACCAATTAACTAAATTGTTTGGACCATTGATTTCGAATGATAGTCATAACTTGCTTTGTGATCAAGAAGATAAACTGAAGCTCAACTGCAAAATAAAAAAAAAATCAAATTATTATTGACCTTTTGATTTGTGTCAAGAATGCTTTGTGAACAAATATCCCAAATTCAAACTAAACAGGGTTTGGTTGTAATTATTATCCATTTTTTTATAATGTGTATAAAAAATTGTAATTATTTTATTGACTTACAATTTAAAAATTATAGCATGAATTTAATTTTACAATGCATAGTTGTCATTGCTAATATCGATGTTTTGTACGCAAACGCAGTAGATCAAAAATATTTTCACCTACAGATGTTACTTTATTTCAAATATGTATTTGATAAAGTTATAATTTACGATAGTTATTTGTAAGCAAAAAAGTATTTTCTTTAAAAAAGAAGTTTATAAATGTTTAATATTTTTGTTAGATTTTCTATAAGAAAATTTATATTCTTTTTACTTATTTATCAACAACGTTTTGTTTAGTTTTTTAATGTGTTTAATTTAACTAATACAATGATTCAATTGTACACAAAATTATTCGAAAAATCAAAAGAAGTTTTGTCAATAGGAAAAATAAGTGATGCTTTTGATAAAAAGACTATAATTATCATTAACATGTTACACATAATTCAATCTATGTATACTTTCTTAGAGCCCTTTAGATATAATTTTTTCTACATAAAAAAATATGCACAACTATAAATGGAGTTGGTGGACTCCAGGATTTCTATTCCTTGCACACTTTTAATATACATATTTTTGGGTTAATAGATGATAAGAGTTTAATTAAATAAATTAAATACATAATCTTTGATGGAATGTTAGATAAGCATAACGAAAAAGGAGTTTCCTTATATTAAAAAAAAGTTAAAAACTTTAAAAAAATATATATAATATAGTTATCTATTAAATATATGTAGATCTTAAATTTAGAAGCAGTTTTGAACACGAGTCAAAGAGATGTTTTAATAGCAAATTAAACGACAGAGAAAATAAAGGAACAAACATATCAAATCAATCAATAAATGTAATTTTGTAGTATCAAATATAAATATATCCTCATCTATTAGTCAGAAGAACATTTTGATAAAAATGATAATTTGATTTCGACTGATTTTAAAAGTATTTTTTTATTTTTTTATTAATTCTTTAAAAAATAAAGATAGAAAAATAATAAGAGAAAAATATATATATATATATATTATTTTAAATTAAGTCAATTATGAGATAAAAAGAAAAGTTAAGTATTGAATAATGATATTATAGAATTAACTTTTTATATTGGCAATTTAGAATTGGTTCGTTTCATTTCAAGCAAATTGTGACTACCATTTATTACTATTTTTAATATGATTAAGGCTTTTTTATACCTATATGTTCATTGTATTTATCTATATTCTTACTACATAGGAATATAAATTTATGTACTTGTAATATATATAAGTTCATAAGCAGACAGGTGTTGAATAATTAGTCAGTTCTTTTATCTCAAATAGATTGTCCTTTTATAGAGATGAGTTCATTTACATGCTTATATAGGTTATTGTATGCATGAATATTTTAGCTATGAACCCTAATTCGATTGCTACCCATCTATTTAAATGCATAAGTAGTATGTTGCTTAATGAAAATTTTATGCAAATAATAAATGTAAGTATGTAGAGAATCTTGCAAAAAGATGAAATATGTGATCCATAGGCAAGGATTTCGTTGATAGAAATATATTAATTAGTTATCAATAAAGCAGAGTTATTTTCGGCATGTTTTATATAAATATCCAAGATGTCTCAATTCAATATAAACTGATGTTATATTTATATATATCTTGTACAAACAGACTGTACAAGTTGCAAAAAAAGGGGTGTATCATTTTAAAAAGGGACTTTAAGTAGTATCTACATGGAAAAAAACAACAACAACTTATTGTATTAAATTTTCAATAGGCAAGTATTTAGGGTTTAATTTGTGACTTTTTTTTGTAAAAGCTCTCTTGAGCTGAGAGAGAAATGCTGTTTATTAAAAACTATTCATTAAACTATGATATTAAAGTTAATTTAAGCGGTTCAATAAGTGACTTTATGAATAGAAAACGAATATGATCCTCTGAATTAAAAATATTGATTATAACTTGAAGGAAAAAACTCTTTTTCTGCGTGTGTATGTATTTAAATAGAAGGGGTCTTGAATTTGGCTTTTAAGGGATTACGAAAACTTTCAAAGAAACTAATAAAAGTTCAATCAACAAACTGAAATGAATTAAGGACATAGGTTACATCTCTATCAATTTATTTAATATAACGAAACAAGTCAATGCTGGTTTTAGAATATTTAAGGTCCGGTCAAATAAAGATATGCAAAGTCATTTTTTGTGCAAGTGCTTCGTTTAGGCTGACTATGTAGGGATTGTTAAAGTATATCTTTTAAAAGAGAGAATTGAACTTTATTTTTTAATGAAAATTTGATCTTGTTTCTTTTTGAGTTAATATTAATTCAGTTTTTTTTTCTAGAAAAACAAAAAAAAATGGATTTTTTCTTTTAAAAAAACACACAACATTTTCCATTTTAAAGCAGTCCTTGGTCTAATTCGTAAGACATTCAATTTTTATATTTAGGTACAAGTTTGCAATTCCTTTACCCCCCTCCTCCCTCATTGCACCTAAAAAAAGTTTTGGTACTGTAGCAATTGAATAATTAATAGTCTAGGAAAATTCGCTAAAAAAATTTTCAAATAAATCCGTGTATTTTAGGAACCTTATTATGGATCATTTCTAGATCATGTTTACTCTATTTTTTGATTTGAATATCTTTCTATGCTAATACTTGGAATACAAGGGAATTAACTTATATTGGAGTACCACCAGTAAACAAATTTTTAAAAACATTTCAATCTAATAACATTAATAAGATCTTTATCGAAATGCTCAATAATATGGTTCTTAAAATCCATGTATTTATTTAAAAATCCTCGCAAGCAAAGTTTCCTAAAAGTGTGTTTTTAATATTGGAAAATTTCCTAACATGACTTAAATGACCATTAATTTTATTTATTTATACCTGATCTTTATAAAAGATTATTTGTTTCATTTTTTAACTTTTAATTTCCTATTCTGATGAATAATATACCTACATAGGATTAAAGTTGGGTTTATACTTTACTTATTTGTAAATAAAGGTGAATTATATAAAGATATAGTAAGGTTATTAACGATATAAATGCAAATCATATTATGATATGCGTCTATAAATGCAGAAAGAGCTAATTTAATTAGCTATATTTTATTTATTTCTTTTTCATAACACTATGAGAAACACTTTATTTTTATAGCTCTTCCTTGAATAACAAATTCCTACTAAATAATTTTGAATACGGTCATATGAACAGTATGTAACAAACAAAACAAAAGCAACATAAAAGCACTGGATTGTCTGTAAAAATAATGGATGATATCCCATCTGGTTTCATGTTGGCAATTTATATAATATTTACTGATTTTTTTTTGGGTGCGCCTTGTACATAAGTTTGCACTTCAAAATAGTTTTTTTAGAGGAAAAAAAAATCTTATATTTCATTTTTTTATAGCTTCTTGAATTCTTTTATTTGTGATAATCCTTCGGATTATCACTGTTCAAATGAGAGATCCATGTGCATACTATTCAAAGCCAAAAGATAAAAAATGATGTTTTTATTGTTTGTTTGTTTGTTGATATTTGAATGAAACTACTTTCTTTATTCCAGATTTTGATTATACAGACTTTAAGAAAACAAGGAAAATTGCACAAAAAATATTCATTTAATGTATTATAGTCTGAATTTGCAGGATAACTTTATTTTTGCGTATATATAAGTGAATGCACATGATCAAACTTACTTTATGAAAAATTATAAAATACAAATCGTTTTATACTTTTAGTTCTATGAATAAACATAGAACATTTTTGTACCTAAAATATTGAAGAAAAAAAAGGGTCAAAGGGTTTTATAAATAAAACTTTTTCAATATGTACATTTGAGTTATTCTTTCCTTCAAATTCATTTTCACATTGACGTGTTCATTTATTCTTACGACCTTTAAGTTCAAAGTCACGACTCTATTGTTTAAATATTTTTATTTGTTATATACAAAGGTATATTATTTGTTTTAGCTATGGAAAATTAATAGTAAAATTTTGCATTATTTGTTATTTTTCTTCTCAAAGTTGATATTAATATGAATATATTCGTTCAAGTTATGATTTATGAATGTAATTTATTTAAGCTATAGATATGAAAGTGAAAAATACCTAGAGAATTGTTATTATCAATAATACAAAAGTTAGAGGAACTATTTTTTTAAATTTTGCATATATATATTGTAAAACTTGCTTGTTAACAATATTTAATAGTTTTTTCTTGGCAGCTAGAAGAAAAAGACTCCAATGATTTTTTTTCTTCTTCAAAATAACAAAATTTAGCCTATGTTGGATAGTTTAATATCTTTTGATCTGAAATACTTAAAAGTACAGATATTAAATTGTAATGACCCTGAGAAACAGGGTATGAGCTGATAATGTTCGAATCTTAATTAATGAGTGAGGGAATTTTGATATTGCTATTATTTTGCTACTTTATCTCAGTGTAGCTTCACTTTAAATTTGATTGTATCTCCTTGCTTATAATTATGTGTATTTCGAGACACTAAAAAATCAAGGGAGAATAAATAAATGTTTCTGATCTTTTTTTTCTTCAAAATTTATCTGTACATGTTCTTGAATATCATGAGCATATTTTGCTAAGCAGCAAAATTACCTTGGATATTCAAGTGTTTTTTTTTATTTGTGTGAATGTTTTTTAAAGTCTATTTTGATTTTCCATCACTTGAATTGGTATTTACATATAATTGAGTTTATGGGAAAAGAAGAAGTATTTTCTTGGATAACAGAATCAAAATATTCTAAAGATAATCCGTTTTCTTAACTTATAAATCAAATTACATGAAAAATGCACAATATTTTTATACAATAACAACAATAACCCATATTTTTGTCACATTTCTGATATTCAAATGCATAATATAGTAAATATCTATACTTACTTTCATGAAGGAAAAAGATTGTACGTAAAATGAACTATGTACCTTGATTGATTATAAATCTCCTCTATAATTCAGTTTAATTGAGTTTCCGTATATTCTTATTCTCTTGTTTATTGTGCTGGCTATGACAATTTGTAAACTCATGTCCTTTTTGCGATTATTAATGAAAACTTATTATTACAAAAATTTAACTATAACTATTTTTATTCAATTATAGTTCCCCATGGAAAACTTCAGTTCTGTAGGAGCTGCCACTTTGGATTTTTAGTTATTGAAACAAAAAAGTTTAAGAAACAAACACACAAAGAAACATTCTGTTTTACATATATATATGTAGTAAATGAAGAAGAAGATAGAACACAGGTTCAGCTTCTTTATATTTCGAGTACATAAGATTAACTTTGACAAAAGTCGATTGTACTCTAAATTCTTTTTTTATTAGACTAATTATTACTTTTTTTTTTATTAAAATTTCTTTTTATTAAATACTTGCTGAATTTGAATAATTGATAAAGATAATTAAAGTTAGTTTATGTATATACCTATAGCAAAAATTTGGAAGTTAATTTGTAAACTAATTTGTAATAATTATGTCTACATCTTAGTCAATAGCAGCTGTTTAAAAACTGAGATGAACAGCATCAAACCAAAAGAAAATCATTTTTAATACTTTTAAACATAGCTAATCAAGAAAAAAAGAAGAAAAAGATATGAATTAATTATCTGGAGCTTGCTATTTCAACCTTTGAAAAACTCTTATATAGACTATATCCATATATCATTACAAAATGTTATCGAGCCACTATTTTCGACTACCCATTTACTTTTTCTTTTTTCTCTCTGAATAACTTTGTATTAAACCAAGTTTCAATAAAGTTTTTTTTTTCATATAGCGGTCTAGGTATATATATATTAATTTCATTAAACATGCATCGTAACTCATTTAAGTACTGCTTTGACTAACCACAAACCGAAATATTCCTCTAACGCATTCAACAAACAAAGTATAATATACAAAAATCAGAGAAAAATACCAAATCTGCGGTCGAAGTGTTTTTTTTTTTTTTTTAAATTTTTATTATTATATGTATGTACTATAAGTAAAGACACAAAATAATTCCCTTCTCAAAAACATCTAAATTTTTCATATTGACAACTCGCATATTATTATATTGCATCTATAGCTCTATAAAATTATAGCCAAAATACTCGTAAATCATGTGATGATGCTTTATATTTAAACATTATTTCTTAAAAGGAGACGGGATAATCTTTTGTGAGTTTCATCACTGTTTCCATACATCCATCTTTTAAAAGATTCCTTTCTAAGTTTAAAATAAGTTTTCTTATGCAATAATGATCAAATAGCTCTTTCTTTCTTTTTTTTGATTTTTTGAATGGATATATATATATATATATATATATATATATATATACATAAAACTGTATAAATAGGCGATGATAAATTAAATATGTAGAGGAAAAATAAAATTCCTAGTACACTTTAATATATGTGTATACTAACTTTAATTGATCATAAATGAAGACATAATGGCCTTTTGATATTTAGTGCAAATGATATATAGATTTTCATACATTGGAAAGTGAATAAGTTTTTAGTTTTTTTTTTTAACTTTATAAATTAATTGAGTACAAACTTATTTATTTAGTTAGTTATTTGTTTGAATGATTAAATTGATAGATGTAAAACTATATGATTTGATTTTATGCTCAGAGAGTTAATTGGTAGTCACTATGGAAAAAAAAAACTTGTGTTCATATCATGACACGATAAACATATTTATTAAAACAATTTTTTTCGCTTTTTGCCAAAAAATAATAGATTTAGATATATTATATACTATTCATGCCATTTTTGGTGCAATAACTGAACTAAATAATGACGTTTTAGTTTAATTTGTAGCTTAGTTTATTGATGTTTAATTATATTTTTGTGTCAAAATTTTTCGAAGGTTTTTTATTATACAAGTTGATAAAAAAAAGTCTGACCATCACAATTATGTGCAGTACTAGCAATACACTCTTTGCTGCGGAGCAAAAACAGAAATTGATTTTAATAAATACTTATCAATGCTTAGAGACCATAAATGATATTTGGTAGAAAATGGCATAATTATTAGAGAAACACGTGAGTTAATTTTGAACTCGTAAATATGAGTCATACAGTATATATAGACAATTTATTGAAATCTTTTTTCGCACCAAATTGAACTTTTTTTTAATTATATCTATATATTCTCAAGGTTACTAAAAAAAAACCTTGAAATTTTGTGACTGACCATTTTATAGGATGAATAATTCAAAATTCAAACGTCTAATTTTTCATATACAAAAAGGATTTAAGGTAGTTATATTTTTTCTCTTTTGGGGTTTAGGTTGTACAACTTAAAACAGCCATTCAAAACTACCAAAAGTTGTACGTCTCAATACTTGAACTAGTTAATTTCTACTTATGCTATTCTTGATAATTAGTATCCATCAATTGATTATATGATTGAATTTTATATCCGTTATATTTTTTCCAAGAACAAAAGTTCATCTTTATAAATTAAAAAAAGTAGAAATTTGTTTAGGTGGCAATAAGACTCTTAATTAAATGTTGAGCGGTTTTAAAGCTTATATTATGTAGAAATTATTATAACAATCAAAGTCAATGTATGTAGTAACGATACAGCAAAACAAAGATACACACGTAGCACCGTATCCTGAGGTTTTTTAGTAGCTTATACATGAAGTGTCTTAAATGGGTTAACTTCAATATACTAACAGCTTTTTCCAGGACATGGGTATTCGAATATGAAATATTAAAGAATATTTACATAAAAAGGAAATTCCCTTTTGCTGAGTCAATGGCTATTGAAATTTCTTAGAACTTTAGGGATCATGGGATATCATCATTCTTCTAATTCTCCTAAGAAATCCTCGATATTATGGAAAATTCTAACACCTTTGAGAAAGAGCTTGAAGAAGGGATCTGTTCCTTAGTCAAAGACCATTTTTTCTATAGTTTCTTTATTTGTTTTAAAAAACTTTTATTATTTTGTAAATTTTAATAAGAATCCATATTTCTTTTAATCAATTTGATTAAATTGCTCCATTACTCATTATTTTTGCTTTTGTTTTGTATATACAATGGTTCCTATTTTTGTTTTGTATTGAATGTGTTAATCTTTACTATAATGAAGTAAACTACAATGTTTAGTTATATTTAATAATTGCAATTTCATCAGAAAAAGTGTTAGATGCTTCGTTAATAATTTTTGTTATATTAGTATTTAGAGATTATATAAAGAAAGACGACAAGGAAAAAGATGAATAAACAAAAACATACATACATATAGCTTAAAACAGAACTGTGAAAAATAATAAAAACGTATAAAAGATCGATCATTTATGTTGTTACTTCTATAGAATAATTAAAGCACCATAGAATATTGAAAACAAAATACCTACTCTGTCATAACAATTGAAACAATACTTCATTCCAATTATCTATGCTGAACATTCGTTTATTTTTAACTTTTAATACGTATTTTTGCTTCAAAGTCATAATGCGTTGTTTGAATTTTGTGTTTAAAGTGCTTTAACTACAAAAATCAGCTGTAAAATTTGCATTTTACATGATTGATTTAGTTTATTTTGCAAAAATAGGATATTTAGTAATGTTAAAATAATTACCTTTTTATTACTTTCTCATACTACTGTGTAATTTTGTTTCATTTTGTATCAATAAAGAATAAAAAAAAATCAAAAAAAATCACTGAACAATTTAATTTCTTTGCCATACACTTGGATAAAAAAAAGGTTCAACATACGAAGGACCTTAGTATCAATGCTCATATTTCTTTAGGATTAATAAGAGGGCTGTATGGTTGAATATGCAAATTTTTTATTTCGGGAGTAATTAATTAATCAAAAAGTAAACATGACTAATATTATTTTTCGACCTATCCTCCGTCAATGTTGATGTACTTTTGCCATCGCCGAATCCACACGTCCATACCCTTTCCAAAGTCCATTTCCGACTTAGGGTTTGTGCCCCCATCCCATGGTCCCAAATGATCTTCCAGTGAGATGTTTTTTTTGTCTTGAGGGAACAAGGAGAAGTCAGGTGGTTACAAATCAAGAGATCAGGGTGGGTGGAAAATGGTCTTGAACCCATGGGAATCCAAGAATCTTTTAGTTTGCATGTGAGTGTGAGGATGGACATTGACCATGTGAAGGGTCCAATTTACAGCCTTCAGATCCGGTCTTTTTTTCACAAAATAATGTAAGAACTTCATCATAACATAGATAAAGTAGTCCGGGTCAACAGTATGGCCTCTTGGCACATAATGAGTGTATATCAAGCTCTAGTAATCAAAGAATAGAATAATCATTACTTTTTTGCATGAGTTAATGACCTTGGCTTGAATGGGAGCTTGACCTCCTTTAGGTACTCATAGTTTTGATTGTTCTTTGGTTTTGGGTGTGGTAAAATTCCCTTGTACATTCCACCCCTCTCATTTTGTGCTCCTCTATGATAACTCGAGGTACCCATCTTGCACAACATTTTGAGAGACCAAGATCTTTTGTGAACATTTTGCAATAATCCGATAAATTTGGGAATCTGAGACGTCAGTGACTCCAAAGCAGTCATTGACACACTTTTGTATCTTGAAAAACATTTCATTTCCACGAGCAGGGTAAGAAATAAAATCATGAACTCTCGTCATAGTTAATATTTGGGAGGGGCTAAGCCAACAAGGCATTTTGATGGTCAGTTTTTGCAAATAATGCTGCCTCTGATCCAGTTTATTCATATTAAAAGGATTAACCGGTATGAATGAAATTTTCATGTGCTTCTTAAATTTTTACAGTATCTTTACAAATGAATGAGTTGTGAAACCATTTGCATATTCAACCATACAACCCTCGTATTCACATACTAAATTTTACAAATGTTGTTTATTTCACATAAATAAATTATTCTCAATTTAAAATCGTCCAAATTTTAATTTGTTTTGGGTGAACACCCCCTTTTTTTGACATGAAATAGTCCATAAGTATATATACAGACACACACACACAAATCAATATAAAAGAGAAAATGAAACAAAAAGTCTCTGTTATGTGACCATCCCTACTTATTAAAAGCAATCAAATATATACATACTATAGATTGGAATATAATTTCCATATTTATAGAAAAAACATCTGGAGTCCTAATTATACACAGTTAATTACTTTTCTTTCATTACAATGTTCAAATTAAATGCTTTTTGTTTATATATTTTACTCCATTCATTTCATATTTATTTTTTTCAAATATTTTATAATGAATGGTTTTTTTTTAAAGAAAACAAATCTTTGTTGTTGTTGTAAAGATTCATTACTTTTAAAAAAATAATTTCAAATAAGTAAATTTTATTCTATGTTCAATTACATTTGAATTTCAAAGTGCAATATACTTCATTTTAATGCAATACAACATTCTAAATTTATCTAATAGAGAAAAATTCATATTTCTGGCACAAAAATTATGACAGAATAACGTTTATTTTAAAAAATAAAATTATATGTCAGGGCTTCATGGCGTAGTTATGCATTTATTAATGCAAATTTATTAAAAATAAATGAATTCCACGTATAATTAAGCACTTGTGTGAGTAAAAAAAATTAAAACAAGCATTATATGTGTTATTAAAATATTCGAAAAAGTTAAAAAAGAATATATCGAAGAGGAAAGTTAATTATATTGAGTAGAAAGCAATGATACTTCACAGTGCAGTTTTTTTTTTGCAATCTTTTGATGCATGTAATTCAGCTATTATGTTATAATTATCTTTGTACAAAAAAACAAAACAATATTTGTATGTATTTAGATACTTCATACATGAAAATGTATGTATCTAAAAATGAAATATTTAAAAAAAAAATGAATGTTAGTCATCTGATATATGTCTATGTCCTTTGTTAATATACGTATCTATGATTATAATTTTATACAGTGAAGTAAAATAATTTTTTGCAAAAGGAATTTTTGTTTTTTTTACAAGTATTTATTGGTGAAATAATTTTAGCATCGAGAATCATTGTGATATTTGTGTTTGTTTTTATAAGACCATCAAAATAAAGAATAATGCAGCGACTGTTTTATTTCTAAACCTTTCTTTTTCAAAAATAAAGAAATATGACTCGACATTTAATGAGCCGTAGTTACTGTTGAACTATTTTTTAACTCATAACTTGAGAGCATTTTCAAAATAAGGGGTAAACAAATCGACAGATGAAATGTGTTGATGTGTTGAAAATACTTTTTTTAAATGATGCAAATGAATAAAATATCTGGATGGGAATAAAAATTAACATAATATTAGATCTTCTTTTTTTATGTATTAGCGTTTTTCAGAAATTGCAAATAGTTTTTGAAGGTTTTACATTTCCTTTTGGTTATAATTTCCAATTCTTGGATATTTGAGAACAACTTTTAATTAAGTTTAAATCATGTTTTTGTAATCATCTCTCATATTTTTTTATTATTGTTAACTTGTGGTTTTTGTTGTTGTTTTAAGCTCCTGTTGTCACTCATGTCAAATTTTTAATGAGCCAGAATTCATTTTAACAGAGTGTCTATCATTTAAGGTTGGAATCTTTTTTATTTGAGATTTAAAAAAATCAAATTAGAATCTTTGCATCACTATTTAAATAGTAATTAACTAGTACAGTATATGACGTCTGAACCAGTGAAGTTTCGTACTTCACACTTCTAATGTGTGAGGTATTCAAGTCATGTATTTAAATAAAATAGGTATGAATGTACCAAATAGAAAATATTCCTTTCAGATTTGAAGACATACATAACACATATATTTTTAATAGCCAATAACTATGAACATAAATTTCGAATAAGATTTAGTCTTTTGTTGTCGTTAATTAATTAGTATTTATTTATTTTAGATTACATGTAAAAATTAACTTTAATCATACTACTTATTCTTGAAATTACTTTTCTTACTTTTTCTTTCAACCATTTTATTGAACCACGCATAGTTATCAAAAATATGATTTTAATTATGGTGTTTTTTATGGAAAATATTGATTATATTATTATTTTAATCGTGATTCTTTATACTACATCAATTATAACAATATTATTGGATGAACAATAATTGCATAATGAAATGACCTTCAAAATGGCAACAAATTATCAAATAAAACAATGTATATTTGACCTAAATCGGACTATTTTAACTATGCCAAATAAAGATTTCAATTTCAAACTACATCTATGGTATTATACTCAATGTAAGGAATTTTTCTAATGTTTATGGGTCAATATTGATATTATGACTGGGAAATGTAGTTTTATCTTATATCTTAAAAGTCATTGCTTATTTTTTTGCACACAAATTCATTTGCCATTATGCTAAAGTTCATTTTAATCTTAAGATGGTGATAAAAATGGAGCCTCCATTAATATTTCTTATTCCTGCAATTTTTTTTTTTTTTGGAATGGTATAGATTTTGTTTTGTTTTCAGTTGTTTCAATGCTTTCAATTTAATTTCGACAAATTACATGACAAGAATATTTTAGATCAACAAAAGGCTAATTGAATAACTTTCTTTGTAGTCAAAATCTAAAAAATTAATTATAAGCTACATTGATTATTTATTCATTTTTTTTAATTTGAGAGTCAAGTATTGATTAAAGTGAAATAAAAATGTTGGTTATATTGTAATTATTAAAACTGATTTAAAACTTCTTGTTGGAATGTTTTAGTTGTCAATATTTTTACGAGTAGTGATATTAGTGCTTACTAAATTTGCTTTCCAAGTACGTTTTTTCATCCCATAATTATTTAATTACGTAATGAAAAAAAGACTTTTTAAGGAAAATATATCTCCTTGTTCTTTTCCAATATGAAACCAAATAGATTGTGGTCTTTGCTTTAAAACATAATCAATAAGTTTGTCCATTTAATTTGAAACGAAATGATTTCAGTTACAATTCAAATTCATTTTAGTAATACGTTGGAATAATAGTAAGGAGGTGATATGTGCTTTGTCAGAGAAGTACACATAATTCAAAATTGATAATTATACAATGGCAATGTTCTTGTTTCTATTTACAGGCTGAACTGCAATCCAGTCATTATTTACCTACTAAGGTAAGGTATGCTGGCCTTTTTTTGAGTAAGTAAAGGAAAAAAAAAATCTGTTTTAAATCCAAGCTTATTAAATCAGAAATAAACATCTGTTGTTCATACAAAATAAATTTGTACTTTACAATTTTACATGTTCAGACGACATTTATACAAATCGTTAAATCCCGTTGTGTTTTTTTAGTTTTGACAGCAAAAAGCAGGAAATAAACCCCATAAAAACATCTCAATATATCTTGAGAGATTTGGTTTTCTGATTATAAGACTAATAATTTTGTAATTTCCAGATAAATTTAATTAATTAAAATTGCATACATACAAAATTTTATTAATTTAGCGGATTAATACAGCTTTATTTTATATCCATTGCTAAATTCAAGTATAGTATGTACATTCTATTAGAGCTAACAAACAACTTTCTTTAATGGTAGAGACACCCAAGTACGTATAAAAATGTTTGTATGCGATAAGGCCACTTGAGTTCATACATACACAATAAAAAAATGACCAATTTTAAATTTAACATTATAATGCTATTAGTAGTAGTTATATTTATTTACATTACACAGCTAATATATAGAGCACGACTTACATTACTGCTTAATGATAATGCTTATTATTATGTTGCAGTAGAAAGAATTTTAAGGAATGAAGAAGTTTATTCACTTGAAATGAGATTTTATAGACTTGAAACTGCAAAAATATAAGCCTTATAATATCTTTAATCAAAAACTGCTTCTGTAACTGGCATGCCTCTAGATATTATTATTTTTCCCCCTTTTCTATCCATTTATAAAGCATTCTACAACGAAATTCATTAACATTATTTAAGGCCCATTAACAAAAAAAGCAAGTATTTCTCGAAAATGAGTCCAAATTACAATTGTACATTTCCACTCAGTATCACCAATTTCTAGCAATAGAATTATTCTAATTAATTTTTTTCGAGGCAACGCAAATTGAATTGATCTCAAGGATCACAAAAAAATCCATGCTACAATTAATGAAAAATAACATTTTTTTTGAAAGATGAGATCAGTGACAAATAAAATCAGCATAAATCAAATAAAGGCTCTTCAAATTAGGGCTGACATTCCTTGGCATCTCAAACCGCTCTTGACGTCTATGATATTTTAAGTCGTTTATAATATAAATTAAGATTTTTTCGTTAATGCACCACATTTAAATAGACTTTGTACATTCCAGCAAGGATTGTACTTGACTAATACCAAGGAATGTACCTACAATCATTGACATTGAAGTATTTTGTTTCTTTGAACAAGAACTAAGATAAGGATGATTTCAATATTATAACCCTCTGTTTCTGTGTAGTTAATGTTCACTTTCGTTTATAGTTTTACCGTTTACATCTACATACATAAAAATTAAATATATCGAAAACATATAAACATATATTGACTAAAAAGATTCAAAGATATCGGAATAAGAAAATTAAAAAATACAATATTCATATTAACAATGTTCTTATTTTATGCATAAATGTACATACAGACGTATAATACATGAACAAGAAAAAAAAACTTTTAAAGAACTGCCATTATCCAAGAACTTTATATAATATGTATATAAAAACCTAAGCTTCATTATATTTTCAAACAAAATACTTTGATTTAGATTTAATTACATATACATATGTACTTTTTTGAGTTATTAAAAAAAAATGGTGAATTGAGTTGAAACACTTTGAATATGTTACTTTTATAAGACTTTGTATTCGTATTTGTAGTAACAAACGTTATTCAGTCATGTTTATATTTATTTATTTTTCATATTCCATTTAATAAATTGCCAAGCAATATTTCATATATTAATTGACAACCGCACTAATAAGTATAATCAATCGTTAAACTTTTTATAATTTATTTATTGATGTTACAACATAAATATATACATATGGTTATGTTTTCTTAAGCAATGGAATCAATAAAGATGAAATCGAAGTAATAAATTATCAATGAATATTTGTTTTCCACAAAATTGCACTCATAATTTATCCATTCTAACGTCCTTTGCATTAGTTTAATGTCCATTTAAATAAGTTTTATTCTATGCTTTTGACCCCCATATGTGAACAAACAAAAAAAAAACCTACTGCAATGACTGTTTTATTGTGTTTTTAAAACTTCATGTAAAACCTTTAAACTGTTTATTAAGAATCAAGTCCTGACTCTGAACATGAAACTATTAATCGTAGATTTCAAAACATTAACATAACAATAGAATTGAGAAAAAGTTTACTTAAAAACTTAAGAAATTGCAACTTCTGACTCTATGTATATTCTAACTCAGAAAAAGAACAATGGTGGAGTTTTGAATTCTTTTAAAAGTATGGTTACAAAGACCAAATTACAACTTCTCAACAAACTCATTTTCTTAGGCATTAATTAAGGTTTGTCTTTTTTTCTTTTTTTTTTAAAAGGAGAAAGGATGAAAAAGTTTGTGAGAGAAAAAAAAATAACTTTATGTATAAATGGAAATGACTGCAGTGACTACTACACGATGTAATTACTTCACTGTTTAAGTTTCTAAACTAATGTAAACCAAACGTGGTTGAAACTCTTTAAATTATACTAAATAAACTGAATGTCAATATATATATATATATATATACAATTGAATGAAGAAAAGGCTCGCTATTTTTTTTATACACCATTCAAACAGCATTGATTGATATTGGAAAGTAGCATTAATTAATCTTTGCTGAATACTTTCTTTTTTTTTGTTTTGCTACAAATTATTTTATCTATAAAATAAACATTAATGAATTGGTTGGAACGATACTTTTAATAATTATTTTATTCTTGCTATGGGAAATGTTACAAAAAAAAAAAATTATAAGAAAAGTAAATAATGGAAAATAATATTGAAATGGAAGAAAGTAATTGATGAAAAGATATTGATGCTAACGCCTAGTGAAAAGTTTTTAATTTAATAAATATGTGCACACATACTTGCAAAAAGTTTTTTTTATGTTCTCTTACATTGAACAAACACATTAGTACATATCTATGTATTGCTTTAGGCTTTAAGAAAGACTTTTTTAGCTCTTAAACAAAATGGGTTAACTACATGTCCATCACATTATAAAACATAAATTACAGAATTATGGCGGGAATATTTAGCGAAAGACGAGCAAATTTTCTACCTTCATTAATTATAAAAATCACTAGGGATTCATAAATAGTAGGCTATCATGTGGTTTATCCCTCTTAATTCATCTTTTAAAATTGAAAAGGACCTTTCTGAAAATCATGCAGTTTTATCAGTGAATTTTGTGAGGACATTCAGTACTTTTTTTCTACAAATTTATTTTTAATGAGCTAAAGTATTTTTATAGTTCAAATCTATTAATATAAATTTTCTCGAAAAAGTTATAGTCATTTGCTTCAATATATCCCTTTTTCCGATTGTACCAACAAAACTATTGAGAATACTAAAAAGCCTTCTTATTAAGAACAAAACGATTGCTTATCTCGGACAATAGGACAGAGAATTCAAATTGTAAATGGATTCTTCACAGGCTTTTTGAGTATAAAAGCCCTGGATCAAAAACGCTGGATCTGTAGTGACTAAAGAAAAATTAGTCTAAGCAGAAATATATGGACCGTGAGCTTAATAGAACAATTTTGAGAGGTAATTGGTTTCTTTTATGAAGATCGAACCGTGATGGATCCTTAAGAACAAATAGTTGTTACTCTGAGTCTTGGATAATTTTGGAGAAATAGACAATGATCTTGGAAACCAATTATCTCAAATACAATGCCACTATTTTAGCAAAATGAGGTCGTCAACTTTAACTTGAGGATTTCATTTGGAGGCATTTTGTATATAGAGTAAATATGATTACTGCAGTTTCTCAATTGTGTTTACATGTATTTTATGCATGTATGCAGTATAAATCTTTTTGAGTCCTCAATTTCAGTTTATATGAATTTGTAAATAATCGACAATAGAAAGGGTAAGAGAAGCTGTGATTGGATTAGATCAAATAAATGTTAAGAATTGATGAGTTCTAAAGTCATTTAAAAAAACAAAAAAAACAATATAAGATAAAGTTTATAACATTTGACGAGGAAATGTTGAGTAGAAGTAGGATCACTGTTTTTAAATACAAAAATACGAAAGCTAAAGACAAATGGTTCAGGTACCAACTTGCAACGTCAAGTCTCTTCACAAATAAATATTTAATGTGCATTTGAGATAGACTTTACACATTTTGTAAATCCGCAATAGAGACATCATCTCACATCCTATATAATTGTATAAAAGTAATGCCAGTTATTTAAACTGTTGACCACCAAAAAATATGAGATGAATTTAAAATAAGATTGAATAGGATGAGGGACAGAAATCGGATAGCAAAAGTCCCATCAAATTAGACTATATCTTGATTAAAGTTATAAAAAATTATTTAATCTGATAGAATCAAAGATACTTTCTTCCATCAGGATTTAACAAAGGATTTTAACAATTACATTGATTAAAGAACTCAGATACTCAAAGAAGTTTAAGTTCGTGAAATCTTAAATCCTGGCCTTTTATTGATAAATTATATTCGAACTGATGTTTACTTATTTTACTTTTCTTTTCTTTTTTATCGACTAGTTTTGTTCGAGTATTATGCTAATTAAATCTATCTAAACCAAACATATGGAAATGAATGCTTAAAGAATTCATTACTATAATAGCAATTTTTGTAGTAAAAACTACATACATTAAACATTTTTTGAACGTTTACTGTAATATCTCCTGAGTGCTCGTAAACTAAATTTACTGTTTTTTTTTCTCTGGGTTCAGGAAAAAAAGATTCGAAAGAGTTGTATATCATGTTTGAATCTAAATATCATAATAATCAGCTGATACTTATGATAGTGCAAGATCACTTGACCTTGTATAGCTATAATTAGGTAAATAAAGAACATATCTGTAAAAACTATTTAAAAAACGACATTAAATAAAATGGTAATCATGAGAGACAGCATATCAACTGATAGTGTTTTAATCATTCAATCCTAGTAAAAAAGTAGTTTAAATAATAATAAAAAACTTAAATTCATATGCTATAGATAAATAAGTCTCTTAATTGATTTTAATATTAATTTTGGCCACTTTAATTTTACACTTATTTTAGTTGATTGATTAATAGCAAGTTTTTTTAAATGTAAAATTGACAAAACATGACAAAATATCACTCAAACATAGCAAAATTAAAATAATTATAATTTTAAAAGCTCACTTTTTAATATAATAAAAAAGAGTATTAACTCTATGTTTTAGCTTTCTACTAACAGCTTTTAAAATAAGTAAAAAAGATTACAGGGCATGTATTATATAGTGAAATTAAATAAAATGAATGGTCATTTTGATGTAGCAATTGATCTTCAAAGTTTGAATCATCATTTGTAGAAAGTACAATTAATCAACGAATTAAGTATACCTTTTTTATAAAAAAATATTTTTTGTAAATGGAATATAGTACCATAACACAATCATTAGATTCTGCATAATTAAATTAGATCAATAAAATTTTGTAGCAGGCTAAAGTTTGTATCTGTGGGGTAATAATTGCTAATGAGGACAAATTAAATGTAACAAAAATTAATAATTTGTTTTATGCGACTCGTAGCGGTTACAATATTAATATTAATACCAATGATACTGTTAATATCCTTTTGTTGACCTTTTCCTCAAATCATTTGTTCAACTTACAAATATTTGACATTATTTTTTTCAACTTTTCTTAATTCAGTATATATTTCGGAATAAAAATTGTTTTTAAAATGAATTCATTATTGATTGATAATTCCTTGCCTTGTCTGAGAAATAATAACTTTTTAACTTTTTATTCAAGATGAAACTTAATCATTAATTGCTTGTATTATTTTAATACTACAAAAAACTATCGGACTCGCAAAAAATATAATTAATTTGAAACAATTATTACCACGAGAGATAATTATATTAGTAATATTTGTTAAATTTATTGATAAAAAGTTATTCTAAAGCTATGTAGCAAATTTGTATAATCGGTGTAAAAGATTTGAATAAAATATTTCTTTATGTTTTAGAAATCCAAGTTCTTTTTTTCTATTTAACTTACTTCTTTATAAGAATAATGAGTATATCAAATGATTAAATTTTTCTATAAAAAAGTAGAATGAATTAATAGAACATAGTTAATTTTTTCCTTAAGACATATTCAAAATATATAGTATGTATTATTTTGGGATTAATTTTTCTCAAGATGAACATTCTTGGTATGAAATTTCCTCAGTATGAAAAAAGAGGGGTGAAATTCCCAGTAAATTCCTTAAAATTATTGTCATCTTTGTCGTTGGAATGGTTCAAGTAATTTACTAATTACTAATGAAAAAAAAATGTTTGAAAATACACCGTCAACCAGTGTTGTCCATTGAAAAAAAAATTGAGCTTACACCTTGGGCACACAGTTTTAAAATGTTATGTAGACAAGAAGATTATATGTATTCGACATTTTAATGTATAACAAAATGATTTGAATTTGTTTTTTTAATTTCTTATAAAAAACATACTTCTTTGACTACATTTATTAATTTTCCCTTAAGAAAAGTCAAAAAAATTGACTCTCAGCTGTTTAGCTGTCAAAGTTTTTCAATATAGTTTTAAAAACTAAATAGTTTAGATTTATATTGTTTTATAAAATGAATTAGAAGGTCTCTATTTGATATCGTAATTCATCCTTAAACCGTTCTCGTTAGAAAAAAAACACGATAAATAAAGATAAAATCCTAATTTTCTAAAGAAAAAACTAGTCATTAAACTAAGTTTCTCATTTTGGAACGTAAAATCTAGACTATAGGGATTGTTCTGGGACCTCAAATCAAACCTGTGTATGGTAGTATAATCCAAGCATTGGTTGAAAAGGTCAGCAAAAAAAATATATTTTAGCTTTAGTTTTTTACAATAATTGTAGACAGTTTAGAACTCGTAAACTCTTAACTTTTAATGAGACTCTATGAGAATTTTATTTGTTAAAAGTTATTAAGACTTATACTTAATAACTTTGTTTGCTTACTCCCCTTTTGTACAATAATATATGTTGTACTAGACTGTTATTAAGATATAACATAATTGTTAAGTAAATTACTTACTCCACCGTTCATCATATGTGTGTAGATATTCATTTATAAAAAAAAATATTTTAAATTTAACTAGGATCATTAAAAGTTAACTTATTATTATTATTATTTTGTATTTGGACATAAAAAAGAGGGGGAAAAACACAGATGCTTATGGCATTTTTTTTAAAGCAAGGAATACTTAAAAATATAAGCAATTATGATGAGTTATATTTTGATGGTAGTCATTTTATTAATATATTAATATCATCACTAATCAAGAATTTTGAGACCACGAATGAATTTTAATTCTCTAAAAGAGGGTAGTTTTTGATTTATTTTTTTTTTAAATTTTTGATTTCTATGTATTTTTTTCCTAAACTTTTTTTGGAATAAAATAATCTTAAAACAACATTTATTTGTCAAAACATTTAATATTAATTTCAAATAAATGAGCTTAAATTGACAAAAAGAATAAAAAGTCATACTCACTTTTATTCAACGTTGAATGGAAAAATATCTAATCAACGATAATTAGGACATGAACAATTACTCAAACCTGCTGGTCATTCCCTTAATTGACCTGAAGGGCCTTTAATAACTTATTTATCGCTCATTATTCCTCAAAAGAATCCCTTATTTTTGTTTTTTTCTTAAAGTAGGATAGAGTGGGTCTCATTAGATAGAGTATTTGTAGACCTGCATACTTTGGATATCATAATCTATTTATATCCCAATAAATTTACATAACATTTAAACCATTGATACTCAAATCAATTTTTCATTTTTATTTTCATAACATTATTTTCATGTAGCTATTTCCTTTCATTCCTAATTGAATTTTGTAAAACGTAGATATATGTAGGCCTTTTATTCGACATCCATCCATGTTAGTAAATTAATTGCACATATATTAACTATTTATGTTTAATATTTGAATAATTTGTCTATTCAACATCGTTGTGAATTGATACACCTTTTCTTCAAATTAAGTTTGTTCTTTTTTTGTTATTTGAGAAATAGAATTTACATGCTCGTATGCATGTATGGTTGTACATTCATAGGCATAGCCTTTAAAATGCTTCATCAAACCATAATTTGATACCATCTTCATATCATTCAAAGTATGTAGTCGTTGTCTTCATCATAATACGTACATATGTTTGTATCATACTAATAAAAACAATATTTAGAATGGTGAAGATAGGAATATGAGAAGGAGAGAGAGTCTAATAATCCCTACAGAATAAGCATAATGTATTATGTCAATATTTAGGAGATATATCTAATTTTATACTTGTGTGTATGAAAAAACAAATATGAATATTTCATTCTCTAAACTTCTTTAGGAAGAAGAAGAAGAAGAAGAAGAAGAAGAGGGATAAAAAACCCGATGATGATGAATGTGATGGCTCTCTCTAAACCTTACAAATGGTTCCTCTTCCTCTGAGCACCTTGAAAGAATAATAATAATAAAAACAAAAACCTTTATATATATACATATTCACTAACATAATATGCATAATCATTGGAGGATATTATGACCTATCTACTACGCACTCCATAATATGTTATGTCATGGATATAAATATACTGTTGTGATTAAATATACCTAGAGTATGAGATTTTATTTATACATAGATTAATAATAATAATTTAATTACATTTGTTTTTGTTTTTGATAGATAAATGGTGTTGTTACTATTTACAACTATGAGCTAAAAAACCCGGGAAGTTTCAATTTAATGTTTTGTGTTTTTTTTTTTGGGGGGGGGGGATTCGGATGGGGATAAATGTTTTATGTTTTTAGGTTGCCACACCTGTCATTGACATCTGTGTCAAATTACACGTGAATATATTCCTTAGTGTTTGAGGTCCTTTTGTAAAAAGATAAAATACAATTTTTGTTTTTTTTAAATGTCTGAATTCAGAGAATTATTGTTGAAACCGAAAGAGGTTTAAAAAGACTGGTCTTTTTTTTTAACTTTTGAAAATCCCTGATTTATTTCTATAGATACATAACCTATGACTCCTTAAGAAACCTATCATTTGATTTTTAATTTTAATAGCATATCTAAACTCAGATGTTATTGTTCCTTAATTAATATTGACTTGATAAAAATTTTGTAACTGTTTTGAAAATTATAAAAAAAAAATGTTGGTACATGTGCATTGCATTAAGGGGAATGAAAGGAGTTTTGTTAATTAAATAAAGATTTTTTGATTCCCGATATTTTTTACCCATAGAAGTATTACCTATGTACATAAATGATTACATCAAGGGTGAATAATATTATCTATAGACATGTGAACATCAAATCATCAAATCAAATTATGAAATATATATATATATATATATATTAAATAATATTTAACAATGTATGTAGCTATAACAAATATAGTAGAAAACATGGAAAGTGATCTTTTGGTAAAGAAACCAAACCGACGAGAGGATTGCTTTAATTGTCCTACACTAAACATTATATTACAATGATTATAAATATATATATATATATATATATATATATCATTAGTGGCCATTAAAAGCATTCAAAAAAATAGGAAAAAGAGATCTACTTAAATAATAATAATAATAAAATAACAACAACAAAATATTGAAGAAAACTCTTATTACAAAGTAGGAGTTAAGAAACATACATCTCCTTAGTATAAGAAAAATAATACTCTTCATTTAGTAAATATTTATATATTTTAAAGACCATAAGTTGGTTTTCCCCCTTTTCTCTCTCTTTCTCTTCATCACTATCTAAGTAATGAGAATACAAAGCAGGAATATGATTATTCTTATTATTAGAGAGTTAATTTATTTTGTCTGATAGTAAAAAAGTTATGTAGTCATATGTATATTCTATTTAAAATTATAATGTTTATGAGTAAATTCATAAAAATAATTATCTCATTCCATTGTTTACTTTTAAATAAGAGGTTTAGAGATTTATTTTCTTATTTTAAATCATGGTTTTTTTGGAAGAGGGACTCCATTTTTGGCCATGACTAGGATATTCTTCAAAATATATAACGTTTCAAAGTTCATTGAAGCTCTCGGTCATTATTTGGTCATCTAAACCAGCACTGTTCCAGAATTAAAACACCTCATACTCCTTCTTAAATTTTATTTTTTTCCCTCAGTCTTTCAGATATCGTTTTTTTTTTTTTACTTTGTTCTATTATCTGAAGAAGATAAGTAAATCCCATGAGACCCTCTTTCGAGTCACATAATTATTAATTCACATAAATAAGATGGCTACATAAGGTTCACACTCGATTTATGAACCCTGTGTATCTTATCCTAAAAAGTCAAGAGTCAACATGAGTGTATTGATGTATTGATTAAGTTACTATTATCTTAGTAATTTAAAATGGTCGAGACACCTTCCAAAAATTTATTTTGAAAAGGGAACATACATACATACTAATAGAATTACAGGAGAAAGGTTTGTATAAAGTAGACTCTGATAGATTCAGACACTAAATTTGGCATCTATGAGTACTGTTTAATGCTACAAATCTGGAAAGAAATAACCAACCTAGCGTAGAGTTTACTACTATGAACAAAAAATATAGGAAATAAAAAAATAGTTATTTGATCATCAAAATTCATTTTCATCCCTCTCAAAAGTAATACCCCGATGCCATGCACATGTTTTAATGTGGTTTTTTTTTTCAATTTTCAAGCCAAATATTAAGTCAACCATTACAGAACAATAACTGCTGAGTTTGGAACGACTATTAAAATTAAAAATCGGATGGTCGATTTTCTTGAGTAATTGGTTATGCATTTCGAGATATAAGCCTCAGATTCCCCAAAGTTTCAAAAGGATACAGTCTAGAATATTCATTTAAACTTTTTTGGTTGGCAACAACATTTCTCTAAATTGCATTTTAGTCATCATTTTTCAGACATCTATAGAAACGAAAAATTCCATTTGAGCTGTTTACATTAGGACGACACGTATCTCGAACAGACATTAATATTTTATTGTAATGCCAACTTAAAAACAACAACATTTATCCCTATCGGAATTCCACAAAATTAAATTCAAATTTACTGGTATTTTTTGTTCGGAATATAAATTCAAAAATTTGATTTGTTCAATTTTTGAATATGAGTAAACATGTGTTTGTCAACAAAACATCAAGAAGGAATGATTTTTTTTTCAAAATGAGTCTGAATTCAATTTTATTTATTCAAATAATAGTTTTTTTCATTTCTATTATTAATTCATTCTGATTAAGATCACAAAATCTTCTGGTTATAAATAACAAACAAGAATATGATATACATAATCTTTACAATAATTAGTTAGAGTCAGTACAATACCAATCATTATTATTTAATAATGAATGCTAACTTTTTCCTTGTTTAGAGCATGAAAAGGTTCATAGAGCATAGGATTATGCACAGCTAAGAAATCCTTCATTGAACAAATACTTTTTAAGAATAAGTACAAATTACATAAACAACAATCCAGGAAACTTTTTTAATTTTCAAATTTCAAATCGATAATATGAAAGATTGATTAAAATATATGTATGTTGTTATATTTTAACAAGTAAAATTTTTAAATATATTTAAAGACTCGTTATATGTAAATGATACGTCTTATCTAATCATAAAATATTGTTAAAAGCACGTTTCTTTAACGTTTCCCCCCTCTCTTATTCATTCCCTCCATCCTTTTTAAAAATATAAATGATGACTTTATGAGCTGAATACCAATTAAAGCGCTTAATTATATATACTATATATAATATTTATTTAAATAAGTTTGAAGCCTCTTTTTTGCATTTCAAAGAGCATCTACATACTTATATGTACGTATGTTGTATGTATATTAGTATACTTGATTTGAAGATTCAGAGAGTTGAAGAAGGAATTGTCAAAAATATCACGTATAACTCTGTGTGGTTGTATTGTCATCTATGTAATATGTTTAAAAATTTGTATACAAATGAAGATGTATGTTATATACCTAGCTACATAAATATTTGTATGAGTAAATACAACTCAATACATGATGTCACTTTCTTGGATGTTTTGTGAACATTGCCACAATATGGGATGACATGGGCCCTATCTATGCAGTGTTCATGGAGTCTTACGCAACATTTTGTTGGTTTAAATTGAAATTTCCCTTGTTGGATCAAGTTACTGAATTTGGAACTGGTACATTCAATACTTTATTAACCTCAAAGTGTGACAACCGACAAAACCTCATCCACTTCAATTCCTTTCAAAGAGCAAAATATAAAAGATAGAAAAAACGTCATTTTTTCTTTTTTTTAACAAAGTTGCTTTAGAGTAATAGTAACAAAATGGGTCATTTTGAAGTATCATATCAGTGCATCAAACTTCATATATAATTTGAAGATTTTAGTAATGACAAGAAATATGTTTTTTATTCATCCTATAATAACCGTCTACGCAGTTTCAAAAAATGGTTTAATTATAATTATTATTCAAGTAATAACTAATTTTGGACATTTCAATCAAACAATTTCAAATATTTATTTTGCATGAAGGATTTATTTATGTATGTTTTTGTCGCAGCATATTTATTCAACACAAATAAGATTATTCTCATGTAACTTGAATGAGCTTAAGAATAAACAATCATAATGCTACTATGAGCAAAAAATACCGGGAAATTTAAATTTAAATTTTTTGGGAGGGATTTCAATAAAGATATATGTTTTTTGTTTTTAAGTTAACACTTCTGTCACACACATCTGTCTAAATTACACGTCAAAATAATAATTTATGCTTGAAATACCCATCCCTTTGTGAATAAGCAAAATTGAATTTTTCGTTTCCTAAATGTCTGATAGATGATGACTAAAATGCAATTTAGAGAAATGTTGTAGACAACCAAATAAATTTAAATGAATATTCCAGACTGGTTTCTTTTAAAATTTCGAGAATCTATTGGTAATTTTCTCGAGATACATAGACAATTACTTAAGAAAATTGACCATCCGTTTTAAATTTAAACCATTACTTTCACTACGTACTTATAAGTACGTGGTTTGAGGGTGTGTTTGAAGCATTATTACGTTACAGTTTGAAGTGGTAGAGGCTTATGAAATCAAGGAAGGAAAAGATAAACGATTGAGAAACACTCCTTCAATTGATATAAAAATTATCGATGAAACAAGGTGATTTTTCAAAATGTATACTAAAAAAGGAAGTAATTATGTATTTTTTCGTAAATTTTTTATTTTTACTTGATTTAGTATTTAGATTTTAGTATTAAAAGTGATCATTTTTTTGCTGTCAAACAAGTAACATAGACATGCACTTACAATTATTATTGGACTACCATAGGGAAAAATCACAATAATGTCACTATATTCAATTTAAATGATGTATTATCCAAAACTAATTTTAACTTATTTCATGTTTGAATAGAAAAAACAGACAAATAATCATTATTATTTTTGACCAATTATTCCATCACGTACTTTTAAGTACGCGGCCAGTACGCTCATATGAAGGGTTTGAGGTAAAAATTTATTAAAACGTATCAAAATATTGGGTATGAAATTCAAATTTAAGTGGTCGATAGAAGTAATGGGTGATTGAATATCTAAACTCAGTTGTTGTTGATCTGTAGTTATTAATACTTAATAAAAAATTTGAACTGTTTTAAAAATTTGAAAAAACGTTGGCGCATGTACATTGCGTCAAGGGGCTACTTTTTAGGGGGATGAAACGAATTTTGATGATAGCAATATATTCTATAACTTGATTTATATAATATTTTTGTTTGGGCTCAATTCTAAACTTTTATAACTACAACAATATAAAATAAAGAACCAAATAAATAATAATTTTTCAATGGAAAAAGAAAGTGAAAATAATTATAACTTGTGACATTTTCCTCACCAAATACTTTTAAATAATAATCGAAGTGAATGATTTTATTTATGTATTTAAAACGAATATATATAATTATATTTTTATTTCTGACTTTAATTTTTCAATAGAGCCCTACAATTTTAAATGATATACTGTCTTCATTTAATCAAGTTATATCTATCACTTTGGGTTATATTATTGTTTTATTACAATGTCGAAGATGATAATTTGACTTGTGATGAATATATCAATAACATATATTTATAATGTTACATATGCAGTTTGGATCCGAAAATGACGACAATTTGATCTTAATTAGGATTGCAATTTATTATAGTCTATGGGAAGGGTCATCAAACTACAACCCACAGGCCAGATACGCCCCGCAATATCAGTTCATCCGGCTCAAATTCTAGGTATTTGAATTTGTATGTTAAAACATAGTTTACAACAATGAATGTATTCACAATTTTTAGAAATCTAATAAACCTCTATGTACTTTAGATGAGAGTGTTACGCATCACAAATCACAAAACGATATATGTTTGAATATATAAATGGAAAAATTTTTTTTGAGTCTTATTTGAGTATTATTATACATACATTCATTTTTAAGGTCATAAAAAAATATCTAGTAAAATATTTATGTTGTGTACACGTCGGGTTTTGATAGTAATTAGACCCAGTGAATAAATTACAAGAGACAAAAATCCTCTGTATATATACATCATAAAATGTTTATTAATTGCTTACATAGTATCATAAAAGAAGTCCAAAAATATTACTCCATTACCTTATCAAACATTTGATGAAATTTTTTAAATCATAGAATAGTTATCTTGACAAGAAATGTATATTCTTAATTTAAATCCCTTTCCACTTTTTCGCTGGCAAATTGTTTGTACAAGTTGCAGTATCCAATTGATATTGTACCTGTTCTTAGAACAGTTCTTTCAATCCTAAAACCCACACTGAGGGAATTTATAAAACTATAGTGACCTAATAAAAGACCTTTGACCAATAACATTTTACATTTTTGTCCCACAAAGTCGCTTAAGTAGCAACATGATTCGAATTAAATATATGTTACTGCATTATAATGAATATAACTAAATTATTACTCTACCAAAGAACACTCATTAATTTATTTACATGAGAAGAAAAGTATTTTAAGTATTATGTATTAAATAATTAATGAAGATAAAAGAATAAGAACAATATTTATCGCAATATCATGTTAAATTTCATTAATTATGTATATACATATATGTATTGATATTGTATTTTTCGGCAAAAATTCATTCAACAAATTGTTCATCCACTTTCAATTAGATATACAGGATATTTCAGCTACATTGTTTGATGAATATTATATGAATTATTATTAATAACACAAGAATAGCCTTTTTGACAGTTTTTTATGCTATATTTTTAATTTGATCCAGTGTTTTATTTGATGTAAAGTGAATTTTGTAATTTTTTAAAATTTAAAAATATTATTTTTTAAGTATTTTTAGAAAAGTAGTTACCCATGGATATGCATACCATGCCTTAGCATATATTTTGACTTCAATAACTAAGATATAAATAATAAAAATAAAAGCAATAATTGTATATGACTCTCTAAAACTGTATCCTGAAATAATTTAGGATTTTTGGTCTCGATAATTGTGAGCAAATAGCTCAATTATGTATGCAAAAAGTACGTTGCAGATACTTGCCTCTTAAATTGTTGTATAGCATCTTAAGTATGTAATGTATTGGTAGCATCAAATGCAGATATAAGTTTCATGGAAGTGAAATACATTAATGATAATTTATATTTAATTATGAATAGTATGAGTTTATTAAGTTAAATAAAATTATAGTATTTGTTAACAAATGTATAAAAAAGAAAATCAGTTTAAGTAGCATTCTAAAAAATGAGTGCTCAGTTCAATCGTTTAGCATTCTGGTATCAAAAAGTAATTATTAAGTATCAAAGTTTTTTTAAGAAAAAAAATTGTTTGTAATTATTAGGCTCCTCTATTTAAAGTAAATAAGTTTTTTCTTGTTATTTTTAATCAAATTACCGGATTTTTAATTAGGAAATCGATCCGTTTTTACCAATATGTACATAGTGAAGATGTAAAAAAAATAATTTCTACGAAATGTTATGGAAATCAGAATAAAGATACATTATTTCAATGCAGTATAACCTGAAGCGCCTCAGTTCCTTTGAATTTTGAGGCAAAATGTGTAGAAAAAACTATGCTTCTGAACACAAACAAAACTTCCAAATTATCACGTTTGACTTTCATGAATGAAATACAGTTTGTGCTTTGGTCACGTTCCCTTAATTGGTATTCTTTTGTAACTTGACTGCATTGCTTATTGATACTCCTTACAAAATGAATTAGTCTAGAGTTCTGGAGATCTCTTGTATTTATAACAAAATACAATTTATTTTTTTCAAAAGGAAATTTTTTGATTTTGTTTTTTGTTATATAACGAGTGTTATTATTATTTCACAATGTCGAGTGACAAAATATCTTATATATGTAGTGTATATTTATACCTGTTGTAATCATTATTATTGAATAGTAGTTGATAGACTCATTATTAAAGGACATCAAAAGTATTACATTAGATGAATGAGAAAATGGCTTAAATAAAAGCATATGATTGATGTCCTTAGATAAAAAAGACACTTCATTTTCTAGCTTGTTTTTGGTACTTTGAGAACGTTATAGATGGTAGTTCTACAAAAATTTCGTTCTTAACTATCTTTTTGAATTTGAAACAACTGATAATAAACTAACTTTTAATTGATTATTCCTCTATTAAGTTAAAAAAATAATTGGAGAAATTTACAATTTTTATAAATCTTTTAAATCCGCAGAACAAAGGCATTTGTTCCCTGTGTTGCTCTCCCTTCCGAAAAAAACAACTACTTTTTTTGTTAATATATGACATTAAATATATAAAAAATCACATTTACCTGGTAAAAAGTCAATAGCTAAGCTAGTGTCTAGGTATGATTTTTCTTCTTCATCACAACACATAATGTATATTATTATTATTATTAGTTAAAATTATGTAGCCATTAGTACGGAATATGAGTTCTTAATTATCCAATAAATAAAATAAAATAATATAATTATAAAGCTCATATCTCAAGCCTTTATATCTAAACATTAAATTCTTATAAATAATGTGAGTTTATACCTTGTTTTTTCCCCCCTCTTTACAATTTTATTTTTTCCTCTCATTTTCGTTTTCATAAAAGAAATAAAATATCGAAAAAAATTTACTTTAAAATATATATATATATATATGTAAGTATATTATTGAAAAATGCATAATTTTCGTTTAGGCACATTTCGATAACAAAAAATATTATTTTTGTATGTACGTATGCTTTCATTGCATATTTATTTACTTTGCAGCATTGAATTTCCCATGAATAAATAAATTATAATGTCATCTTCAAGACTACATGTACATTAAAATTAGACTTTTAATGGTATCAACGCTTCTACTACTTACCTACCTTGGGAGCAACGATGTCCTTTGTGTACCTATAACTTTTTGTTATTTTTACAAACCATTCATTTGTCCATTTTTGTACTATTTTCCCCTACTTTTTTATATTCTTTACAGGAATCAGTTCTATAAGTTCAAGAATGGAATTTTCAAATCACATGCTCCTGGGAGCATAAGAGGACTAAAAGTCAACTAAAACGTTTGTACTTAAATAACTCCTTGGCTATTACATGAAATGGATTAATAAGGAATGCATTCAAGAGCTGAGACCCACATCTTTCAAACAAGATGTCAAGCGCCTGATAAGAATCCTTAACTAAATAGAAATTGCCCATCTAAATGAGTAAATTTACATTCAATTTTGAACAAAAATTCGCTAGAAATCAAAGACTAACGGTAGAGCTACTTAAGTAGTAGCGCGCAGAAGGATTATGAAACGAGCTGAAATCCTTCTACCTCCAGGAGTACCTATTCGTCAAAGCAAAGACTGAAATTGGAATTTGCATTAAATACACTAGCGGTTCATCATTTTTTAATGTGTCCTTCTAGGTTTAAATTGAAGTTGAAGTTGGAAAATGGGCCAAATTAGCTCGAAAAGTTGGGTCCGATTTTTTGAAACCCGTCCGACTCTCGAAAAAAAATTCAAATTTGAAATCAGCGTGCAAAACACGAATAACTTTTATTAGTCTTATAACCCTTTAGATTTTTGACTTTTTACCAATGTTATCTGTGCAAGGAGTTGGACTTGTTCAGAAAAAACCAATATAATATACCAAACCAAATATAATAAACCAAATATATATATATATATATATATTATTTTTTTTTAAGGTTTCTCACTTTTGTTAATACTTTTGGTTACGCAATGAAAGAACATCATTTTTTTTTATTTGGTTTCAAGTTATTGAAAATCCTACCATATGGACCTTAAAGATTTTTTAAAAAAATGCTCATTTTGAGGCAACTTCATGGATTGTAGATTAAAATAATAATATTAAATGGCAGGATTAGGGCACTGAACAACAATAAGATTAAAATTTCTACTCCCTTGAATAATATCTAAACGTCGATACACTAGCACTAAACGTCAAAAGTTATATTAAAAAAGACACAAGATTGTACACTCTTTCCATGGTACCATAACTGGCTTTTACTAACATAGTTTGCATATAGAGCGCACTATATAGAATGCGTATTCCCTTTGATATAGATTTATTCCAAGGAATGTACACACACCGCTTCTAAAATCCTCATAAACAAAAGCTAAAGATTATTTTGAAATAATGAATTAGTTTGTATAATCCAGTAGGGCGTGAAGGAATTGGTGATTTATTTTAGTTTGAGTCATACTCAACTATTGATATATTATACTGACTTTTTATTTTTACATAAAAAATAGACTCTATAATATCTTTATATCAATTGGGTGTTTCTTTATTTGCTCAAATATCTCGATATATTCTATATAGGATTGTATATTTAACTTATTGATAAATTTGAGATAAGCTATTAATATACATATAATTATTTTTTTCATTTGGGAGTATTTGTAATAATAAAAAGATTTAAGGCGTCATGGAACAGTCTCATTAATAAGAAATGATTTAAAAATACATTTTGAACCATTATGTAAATGATTCATATTGTCATAATTACCTCAAAGCCATAAATCAACACCATCAAATTTTAAAAAATCCAAATATTATAAACGCAAGTGTATGAAATCGGTAATTAACAAATGTATGGTTATATTAATGATTTAGATGATTTTTTGTACAAAACCTATTACTCAGTAATAAAAAAACGAGAACCAAATTGTATTTTGTTAAAAATCAGCTGTTTATGACATATACACGTTAAAAGAACTTAAACTCACAAATTCTGTGATTATAAATAATTATATTTGTTGAGTTGATATTATGGGAAATAATAATTCATTGGTCAAAAAATAAATGAAAGTCTGAAATGACCGACATACTCCATAATTTGTTGATAGATCGAAAGATAAAAGTGAATTATTTGAATATTTAAACACGTTTTGTTAGTTATTAGAAGTCATTTTTATTGAGTTGAAAACAAATAAATTACTACATTAATATATTTGAAAATTCTCAACAACAAAAAAGAAAGAAAGTATTCGAGTCATTATCTAGTGCAGGAGTTCCCAACCTTTTTTAAATTGCGATACACTATCGAGCCCTTTTTATTTTTGCGGCACACTTATCACAAAAAAATATTTTATACTCAAAAAGTACTTTTTTACTATAAAATAATAAAAAAACAAAGAAGATCGAAATGCTTATATAGTGTGAATCAGCCACAGATTTATGAAAGTAATAAGAGTGCATCTAAAATTAATTATATGAGATTATTTCAAACTTAAACTAATAAAATTTAAATATTTTTCGATTCAGTTTCATTTTAATGCTAAGCCTGCAGCTTATTCTAACTTTAGATTCCAGAAATTCACCAATTTTGAACTGCACGCTGTCATCATGATTAAAAAATTAAATGTCTTCCACCTATTATCTCTTTGCGGCACACCCGTATTTATTGTGTGGGACTCTATTGTGCTGTGGTACAGTGATTGGGAACCCCTGATTTAGTGGGACAAATAAATTGGAAAAATGCTGATCTGTGAAATATATATATTCGTATATTTTTGTTCATTCTATGACTGTCAAGCCTGGGGGGGGGGGGGTTCCCAATTGGTGTATCCTATGCTAAAGGAGGCTATGAGAACTTGGTTTATTTAGAAAACAATAACATGATTTGAATAATGTTTCATTCCTTCTCCTTGATAGCAATTAAAAGGAAATAAAACTGCTGATACTTAAATAATTTGTTTTGAATAATTTAGGTTTCAATTTTTTTTAAAAGAAGAAATCATAGGTACCAAAAGATTGGGAACCATTGTTTTTTTTCAATTGTCAAAGGAATGAGCAAGCATATGTTTGATATCAGTCTTATTTTTATAAACACGTTTTATTACAATATAAACTTGAGTATTTTTTCATATCATCATGAACTGTATAACTCTACGTCAGATGACATCCATGCCATACTGTCATGATATTTTTTTTTTAAATTTGAATTTCCCAAATTATACGTAGGTATTAACACAATGAGTCTATTTATAAGTATGATTATATTATTTTTTTTGTGATGATAAGAAAGATGGGAATGCATGAGACTCCCAAGATTATTTTGTGCAGTGATGCACAAAATCACTTGAAAAGATTTTGATATCAATAGATACATAAATATATGTAAATATTTATGCAATATATATATATATATATATAAATATATATAGATTGTCATTTCAAAATAAACTAACAACTTTTTATGGTTTATAAATGAATAAAAAAACGACAACTAACTTTTTATTCTTATTTATTTGCCACTTTCTTTTTCTTTTTAATCTTCTAGAATTTTATGAAGGCGCTTAAATCCCATCACCAATAAATAAAAAAAATGTGAAAAATACAAATAATTCATTGGGTTTATGTGCGTTTATTCTATTCTTAAAATAGTATTATCTATATTTGACAGGTAAAGGCCGCATTCAAAAAAAATTAATCAAGAAAATAAATTCAAATTATCCTTGTATTTCTAGATAAATATGTCTTACTACTAAGAGAACCTGCTTTTCCTTATTTTTAATTTCTTAAGCGTCTATGACGATAGTAAACTTTTATATTCATTATTTAAAAATAAATACTACAAAATCAACAATTAAAAAAATAAAACTTTGTCAAAAGAATTTTCTATCTTCAAATACTTAGATATTATTTAGTGCATACAAAGTCAATGTGTTATTTATTATAAGTATTTATGTATTATTTTCTCAGAAAAAGAAATAAAATAGCATTATTTCAAAATTTGAAAAGGTTATTTGTCTGTTTTTCTTTATTTTTGGAAAAATTTAATGGCTTAACAGTTGTATCCTTTTTTTTTAACTTCATTACAAAAGTGTTTTAATAATAGAATATATTTGAACATACAAAAAAATGTGTTTTCAAAACTAGGTGACCTGTACATATAGGATCGTTTGAAGCTATGTTTATATCTACAAAAGATATGTTGGGAAAAGTAGGAATAGTTGATGCACCTCCTGTTTAGCTTTTATAAATAAATGATTTCATGCGTGAATCCACTTATTGATAGATGATGACTATGCATTCCTCTATTGTGCCTCACATTGAGAAGAATAAAATATAAAGAGTTCAACTTTCTTTTTTTTTTTTGTAAAAACTGATTTTGGACTCTAAAAGTGAAAAATAAAAACGAGCTATGAATTAGTATTTTAGTTAAACTGTCATAATTTCATAGAAACTTTTTATTCTATGTAAAAACACTTTGAAAGAACTAAGAATCTTATAAAAATACTTTAAATCTACCTTTATAAACAAAGAACATAAACAAAAAGCCAAAGAAGGGAGAGTTGATACAGGTTTACTTTCCCTTTTATGCAATAAAATTAATTTATATGGATAATTATAATAATTAAAATATTTTTTTTGTGTGTGTTTACAGTAGTACAAAAGCAATAAATTCCTGCATAAAAGAAACGGGAGGAAAATTCAAAAACAAAAAGGGCCCTTCTTATGAAGATATAAATGTGAATAATAATTGTTATAGTAACTATTATTATATATTTAATAAAAAGTCTAATTATATTAACAGTTCACATTGATTTTATTTTGAAATGATGCATATATTAGAATGTATTAACTCTTTCAACCAGGACGGAGAGTTGATACATTCGATATTATTTTTTTTATGACCTCGCACACTTGTATATATATGTATTATTCTATTGTTCCCAATACATTGATTTACAATTTACAACAATCAAGTGATGAAACTGATGCTTTTTTTTTTACACTCATGCAATAAAAAACAACCCTTCTTGGAATTGTCAAAGTAATCATTTTTGTCATAATATAATTTAGGAAAAAATAAACTCTGAAATGTTTGGGTTACTTAAAACTAATTTGTAGTTAAGAAATGAGACACCGAAAGGATTATTTCGCTTACTCATTTAATTATCTTGTAATATCTGGGCAACAACAAACTGTGTGCAGAAGATACATTTGTTATGTATGACTTATCAATTATATAAGGAGAGATAGTTTTGTATAGATATATATAAACCTATATATGGAATTGAGGTTGAAAAGAAAAAAAATAATATGAACCTTTTTAAAACAAAAAAGTTATATTAGGGGAGATCTAGGGAATTTGCAGACCCTACTGTTTTGAACATAAAAAAAATGTAGTCATGATGTAATTTGTATTACAATATTTGACGAGAAAAATTAAATATTTTTGTAATCCTTTTTTTGATAAATTTTATATCAAAACTGATTTTGAGAAGTTGGAATGATTTTTGGGAAGAAACACGAATGTATTGGATTGGCAACTAAGTTGCGGAAATTTTGTGTTTATATTTTTTAAAGGTTTAATAAAAACTAACAACTATTTAAACAATGATATATATATATCCCATTCCTGTTTACAATTTCTTTTCAATAGCTCTTTGGGTGAAATCACTGGATTTTGACTCAAGAAATTCATTCAACCATGTTCTTAGTTTTGAATCAGTATTGCAACGAAATTCCACTCGTAGCATTTGAAAGAAACAGTGACGAGCATGCAAACCAGCTGAAATTGTGATTTGTTTATTTTTGTTGACATAAGTACATATACTTATATGTTCAATGTCATTACAGAGAATTTTGGGTTGAGGCTCACACTATCAAGCTTACAATGAAAGGAGGAAGAGCCTACAATCAAAACAGGATTCAAACCATTGAAAAAACCATTTCCAGTACATGTGGAATCCATGCTTCACACGTTTAAAAATTTCCCATATAGTGAAGATGTCTCTCTATTACAGTTTGAGAGTATCACATTTCCCCTGACAGTTTTCTCGTCGTTAGACGTAAATTTTCAAGCATAGTTGGTTCAATCGTTTTTCAACGAGTTCAGTTGGGCGGACAGAAAGAGATGCATTTTTGAGGTCAAAATTTCTTTTTTTGAACTTAACATACCAGTCACGTGGAGTTTTTTCAGCTGTGGCATTCTCTCTATACACAGCACAAATGTCACGAGCGGCTTTTGTGGCCTTTGAATCTCGATTAATAGGAAAAAAGAGGAAGTATCAAAAATGCACATTTTTCTCAATTTGACATTCCATTTTGATGGTCTAAAAATCAATAAACATACATATTTAACTCAAAAAAAAAAAAAAAAAAAAAAAAAACAGTGGGAAGTTACTTGCCAACCCCATAAATAAAATTTTAATATTCAAAATTTGCTAGAATGCTTAACGTTCGGTATAAAGGGGTTAGTGCAATCAATGTTAAAATGGTACCTTTATTCATCAAAAAAGCAAATACTATTTGTAAATAAAAACCCTCAATTTTTAAACATCAAATGAGCTCCTTATCCTTGAAAAATAATCAAAAAATGAAGGAATTATTTAATCCCGTACAATATCATAAAAAAATATTTTTTTTTTCAATTTTACAATATATTTTCTCAAAATTTGAAGAAAAGTCACAAGAAATACAAACCCACATATACATCAAATAAAGATTTTGAAAAGTCAATTATAAACTTTTTCTCATAAATTGCCATAGTCTTATAAAAAAGTGTCATACATATACTCAAAAAATAAAAATCAAATATTAACCAAAATCAAATTTGATAGGTAACATTAATTACAAATTTGTAATTAATACATCAATTACTATGAGAATACAGAAAAAAAAATGATTTTTTGGGCTTTTTTTTTGTTTAATAAGTAACTTGTACTCTTGTATTAATTTTTTTTTTTTAAATTACATCAATTAAATCATAATTGAGTAAATTTGAATATTAAGCAATATTAGATAATAAAAAGTTTTATACTTATCCTTTGATAAAAGCAGCAAATTATAAAAATATTTTTTTTTTTAAACTGTAAATTTTCAATGAAGAAGAAGACATAATTCCTCAAGAATAAATAGATTTTTGGAATTCTTTTTATATAACAAGCTAAAAAACCACGTTAAACTGAAAACCATCATTGAAAAGTACTAATAAGCATTTATAAAATGGCTGACTTATATCCATAAATCACATAAGAGATAACGATGCTTTGTTTAGTTTCTTTTATTGAAAAATAGATAAGATATAAATAAGACATATTTGATTGTCCAGTTGCTAACAATATTTACCAAACAGGTGAATTAAGGTCACATAGAGTTGTTTTTTTGCCAATCTATATCCTTTGCTTACGAAACATTAATGTGACAATATCTTCAAATGTGGAAGATACTGTGAGTTGATATCAAAAAACCATTAAAAACATATTTACATACATTATTAGAGAAGATAGGCTTCGTTAAAAAGCTATTTATTTCATCAGAGTTCATGTTATAATAATTATTATTCATTTTAAAACTGATAAGAAATACAATAAATGATTTGTCAAAAATTTGAATTATATTATTTACATATGACAAATGTAAATCAGAATCGAACATGAATACAATTAGTTAATTCGTTGAAGCAATGTCAAGACGTGATTGGCTTCATCAATGATCTCTAGATAAACGTTTTAGATCGAACATTCTTGTATCTATCTATGTGTGACTTTAGTTCACTTATTTGATAAAGTATCGTAAGTAATTAGAAAACCCAATATAAAGCAGTCACTGTATTTGTTACTCATAACACGTTTGCAATCTTACAGAATTGCTGACATCATATTTGCCTTTATTACTAAACAAAAGTATGAATAAGATAGTTAATTTCATTAGATATAATGTACATATACCAGAGTACGTGTACTCTGGTATAACAATTTGTCAATTAGAAGTTAATTAAGTGTGAAGAGGCTTATTCTAGATCAAGTGGATATTAACATTAATTGATGAATTTTCTATAAAAATACTTTAATTAAGTAAGAATATTTTATATTAACATTTAAAGTTTAACTTCTGGGTACTAGATTTAGTATGTACATGATGATAAAAGTATTTGTCACTGCACCTCACAATTTTTGAGAATGCAAATTTCGAGGAATGTATGTGTAAAAATATGTTTATCTATTGAAAAACGATTTGATGATTGAAACATTATTTTATAGTAGCTTATATTTTCTAAGCCATGGCCATGTATAGGATTGTGTCTGTGCAAATTTTAAAACAGAGGACTGCAATCTAATTTGGTTTTTGTTCGGTCTCATATATTGGGAAAAAAGAGCAACACTACCTTTATAGAGGAAATAGTCAATTGATATCATCTAGATTATAAATTTGCATTGAAGAATGCATTTAATATTAACTCCATTTTTAAAAATATAAAAGAAATTGATTCTTGATGACATCTCTAAAACTATTATTTGTTCTCACCTTTATCAATGTAAAAAAATAGTTCCCATTATTTAAACTAGATACCAAAATAATCCTTTATATCTTGACTAACTTTGTCTTAAAGAAATAATAAGATAGAGACGTTATGGCAAGGGTTTTCAAAGGGGAGGGGGTTACTAAACTCAAAAAACACTATTAACCAACAAAAAAATGAAAAGATTTTAAGGGGGTAAAGCTATTTATAGGGATGGACACTTTGTTGAAGAGAGAGTGTGACTGCAATTAATATCTGGTACCCTTGCATTTTATCTTTAGATTTTTATTTGACAATATTAAATACTACACAACACACTAGCTATTTATATTTGTCAACGATAAATAGAAGACTGAAATAAAATTGATAATCAACGTAGTGGTACCAACTGAATTTTTTCTTTCCTTCCTTAAACGCAACGCTATATCAACATTTTGCCCATGTCTACTTATTCATTCATTATTTGAGGGGAAGGGTCGCTCTTCCACACATTGAAAAGCCTTGCTCTAAGGTGTTAATAAAGATTTTTTTTTACTTAACTTGATATTATGGGATACTCGTCAAAATGGGTTTTGACTTGCTAGTAAATTCCTACCAACAAAAGCCTTAAATGACCAATATAAATTTTATTATGACTCAAATATCTATGTTAGTCCGTACAAATTCTCCCATTACACTTAACTCTTGATGAAAAAATCAAATTTTTTAAGTTTCCAAGGATAGCTTTTTAATAGAGTAATTAAAATGCTATCCTTTGAAACTCTAAAAATTTTGTTTTTCTCTCAAGATTTTTTCACACGTACTTACAAACATATAAATGAAAAATAAACAAGCTTTGTGCTTGTTGACACTTTCAACTTTGTTTCATCTATGTCATCTGTGTACTCAAACCAATAATAAATATAATTGCTCAAACGGCTTCATTACCAAAAAAAATGATCAAATTCTTTTCTTTTCTTTTTTTAAGTTTATCAAATGATACTCTGATAATATTGATTTATACCATCATAAATTAAAAATATTGTACATATGTATTAAAAGTACTAATGAAACCTACAAAAATCGGATGGAAGCCATTCTTCATTCAAAATAATACATGTATTGTTTTTTTTTTCATGTTTTTTTTTTTTCACATCTACTTAACTTTAATATAAAGATAAAATAAACTTGATTTTTTTATACATATATATAAAAAAAAGGATTAAATTAAATCGTAAAGAAAAAATATAATTACTTTCATAATGAATAAATAATTTTATTATTTTATAAATGTAGTTTTTTGGGGTTTGTCTTTCTTTTTTTTTTTCAAATAACTTTATAGTTTATTTGGAAAAGATGTTAAGACCAACTGATTTATAAGCTGATTTGAATTTTTTATATATTTCAAATGTGAAATAATTTATACAGTATGTAAGAAAAGGAACATTTTTAATAATCCTTCAAAAAAGAGTTAATCAAAAAAATATGAAGATGCTTCAAAGAAGGTAAATTGATTTGTTCTGTCAAGTTATACGTCTTGGAAAAGAGGATGTAGACCCTCAAGTTAAAAATTGGGAGAAACTGTGCATTGATTGCTCATGAAGAAGTCATTTACTTTTTTTTTTGTAAAGTTTGTAATGTGATATTAGCTTTGATTTCCTCTTCATTACATTTAACTAAGGAATAGTCAATTACATATGCACAAATAATGTTATAAGTGATATTTAATTGTTGTTTTTTCTTTCAGAGATTTCTTTGTGATGGAGTGAGTCCCTTTACATAGTTTGCTCAATGTCTATGAGATTCTGAGTTACATAAGTTGCACCTCATTAATTAATCCATAGATTTTTTCCCCCTATGTATTTAAAAAAAATAAAAAATTAAAGAGAAAAGAAAGAGAAAATACAAAGCATATACTAAAGCGCTTCGATTTTAAGTATACACAAAAAACATGCCAAACCAGCGCTCTCGCGGTAAAAAAATAGGAGAAGAACCATCATCAGTGTTGTGTTTGCCTTTGTTGAGAAAAGATATTCATTCTTTTTTTTATCCAGCTAATAGAAGAGGTCAATAGTAATATTAAATATAAAGGAATTTACTTTAACAATAATTTATAAATAAAAGTGTTGAGCATTTGTGAAGAGTCACAAATCCTAGTGTTTTAACTATCACCTTAACTACATATATCTGAGTGAGTGTGATGAGTTGATGATTATAGAATGATGACAAAATTTAAGAAAAAGTGGGAATTATTATTCTAAGTTAAAAAAAAAAAAATATTTTTTAACTTTTTTGTTTCATCTGAAAGAAGGAAGAAAAGGGAATAATAATATTAAATAATCAAAAATTGTTATTTCTTCAACAACAAAAAATACATCCTTTTTTGACGAATAAAATATGAAAAAATTGATTTTGTATTTCTATACTTTAAACATTCTGATAATTAAAGGTAAGAAAAGTTAATTCATATATTTATTTGATTGTAATTCTCTTACAAAAAAAAAACCCCAAAAAAACCAAAACACATGCATGTATATGTACATAAAATAATTCTATAACTCATAGCCTATGGGTAAATAATTTTTTTATCTCTTTTTCGTTTTTTTTTTATCCTCTTAATTAACATTCAAAAAGCAAGTTATGCATAGAGAATTCAACATCAGAGAGGTAGAAAAAAATAACGTACATACATACATTTTTTAAAATGGCTCTGACAACATTTACCTACATATGTGTAACGTGCTTCCCTTCTTTCACTTATAGACCTTATTTACCTATGTGTAATTGCCTGTTTAGTATTTGTCTTCTTCTTCTTCTTCTTCTTAAGTACAAATGCTTCTTACCTATAGATACTTAGAGTGAGCTTTAACTGTTTTTATACTACATATGTAGGTATATATACAATATACAATAATATTTATTCACAGTACCTAGATACTTACGAATATGTAACAAATAATAAATAACAAAAATTGAAACTCAAAATAATAGTAATTAAAATTAATAAATAATTGATCAACGTCACATGAAACTAAACTATTTTTTTATAAGTCAATCCCTTTTCAACTATGTGCCTTTCATTTGAACAAAAACAAATATCATTCATTGTTTATTCCGTTCCATGAGCCCCATGAGAGTAAATTCATTTTGAACGTCAATTATGTATAATCTATTTCCATGTAAGTTCCCTGTCGTTTTATTCTTTTATTAATTGATGTGTTATTTCATGTATATATATATATATATGTACATATGTATATTTACACGTTTTGTTTATTTTGCGTGAGTGTGTGTGTTTTTTTATAAAGTGTTTTGTATTCTTCTGTCTCAATTCAAGTTTCAAAAGTTATCTTTTTACATCAATATATCTATTCAATTTCCTTCCTCTGTTTCACTTTGAGTATAAATATATATATATATATATATATATATTTCTTTTTTTGTAAAAAATAATAATATAGTATATAGTCTAATATCATTATATATATATATTTATATATATATATATATATAATATAAAGATATTATAAAGTTCAACATAGAATTATATTATATTATATTGAATTTTTTATATACATACAAACAACTCAAATTTCTTAGCAATAACGTATTTGATATATATATATATATATATATATAGATAGATAGATATGTTGCATTAAATAAAAATAGCAATAAAATGAAAAAAATTATAGTGAAAAACAAAAAAATGAGAATAAGTGTAAGGCAATTGAATGAATATAATACATAAATTTTATGAAGTGTAGATAATTAGTAAGCATTTATGGACATAACTCTAATTAAATTAATAGATTCATAATGGATATAAAAATAAAGTTATTAAAAAAATGATGACATACTTACAAATATGTCATCATGGTAGTCCGGGTCTATGTCTTGGCTGAAGTTCCGGAATAGGAAGTAATAAAAACCCAACAACTGGATACCAACCATACATATAATTTATTTACATAACATTAATTTGTTGTTGTTCGAACACAGATATAACGGTTTTAATGCAATTTTCGAGTATAAGACATACTGTAGAGCAAAAAAAAAAGAAGTATATTATTATTATTTTAAAGATATCGATGATAAACCTATGTACAAATAGGTGTGACATTTTCAAAGTCAAGATATCAAAAACAATGATATAGTTTATTTCCGTGGATTTTGCCAAAAGGTATTGAATATTTCTTCAGAGTCAAATATTAAGAATTAATAAATGTACACATGTTATGAAGAGTTTTTTTTTTTTTTTTTTAAATATCATTTTGAACACTCCTTTTGCTGTAGGCTGACAATAAATTTGATATAAATTGAAACCTGCAGAGTTTGATTTTTTTGATAGTTTAACTAATTATACCATGGAGAGCTTTAAAGGAAATAGGTCAATATCTGTCAAAAGGAATTAAAAAAGAGTGATTTACATACTTAAAAAATGAGAGGAGAGGAAAAGTGTTTAAGACAATTTGTACATATATCATATAACTCGATAGATATTTGAAACTGATTAGAAAATTATGTACATATGTATGTTTAATAGAAGGAATTTCTTCCTACCTACATATTTCTTTTTTTCTTTCTTTCTACAAGGACTCTGATTGAAATTATATTAAATGTGAAGTGGTTGTTTTTTATATACAAAGTTAGAAATTTATTTTATTATTATATATGTATATATATTAACTCGATGTTTCTCAAACTTTTTAAGCTGTACGTCACTCAGAAATCCCCTCCTATGTCCACCTTCCCTCATTCTAAAACAGAGAAATGTTACCTTTAAAATAAAAATGCTGCTTGATAATTTTTAATTTTATTTAAAAATAAATAAATAATAATAATTATTATTTTTATCTTCACTGCTCCAGCCTCTTAAGGCTGCTCACGTTTGAAAAATATTGAGTATATTGTAAAAGTAAAGAGTCAATGTGATATTCAGTAATAAGTGGAAACAAAATGGTATTTTTTATATAATAGTTATACGATTTGAGCACATATATATGCATAGTATTATAATAAATATAGTACCAGCTACCTATAAACACCTTTCAAAGTTTAATTAAGGTCAAGGGTTTTAAAACATCAGTAGAAGTCAAATAATATTTTTTTATTTATTTACTATTCTCATCATAAATCTCATTCATAAATATAAATTAAAGACTAAAAGTGTCATGTTCACGTTGTTTGCTAGGATGAAAATGTCATATCTGGAATTTTTTTACGTATTTCTAGCAAGAGGATAACAAATACTCATTTAGTATCGACTCGTATTTTTCCATGTGCAAATCATTTGTTAAAAAAAAACATTACATAATAAAAGTTGTTAAAATAAAGCTATAGTACAAAGATATGTGCAGTAAATACTTCACCCCCTGCAAAGAGATTCATTATTTTTCTATTAAGTTGATAACATTTTATTTTGTTTATAACCAAAGTTGTATGCAGAACTTATATTCCATTGGCTTTTTTTTTATTTGTTTATTTACATTTTTAATTCCATGCTTCATTTATTTACGTATTAGTAAATTTACCCCATTTCCTTCATTTGTAATTTTTGAAAGAATGTATTATGTTTTTTTATTATTATAATATGCTATTGTTTGTGTTCATTTTGCTAAACTCTTCTTTTTTTTTGGGGTTTTTTTTTTTTTTTCAAGTTTGTAACCTAATTGAGATGCATCATGTTCGTAGTTTATTTTAAAAAATAAACACATTATATGTCCATAAGGATTGGTAAAAACAACATAACATGTGTCTTTGAGTCATTATAAAGTTTTATCTATACATACATTCATATATGAAAAAAAGTAGTGTGTGTCATTAGGGAATGAAGGTGTTTTTTTTTGTTTTGTTTTAAAAGACAAAAAACATGCAAGCAACCCCAACTTTTATTATTATACATACTATAAATATGTCTTACTTATTTGAATATCTTATATATCCCTTATATGTATGTTAATTTAAATATCTATTTGGGTCATATAAAATTTGCCAACTGACCAAAATATTCGTTTATTTCTTTCTTAAAAAACTATTCTTTTTTTAAATAAATAAAAAATGAGTATGTGTTGCTCTTAATATTGTTTTGATATTTATTTATTTTGGCTGACTTCAAATCTATACAAAAAAAATATTTACAAAATGCAAGAATACTCATATATAAAGGGTTTTTCAATAGGGATGACACATTTTTATTTCATTAGGGACTGCGTCATATTTTTTATTTGTTTACAATTTTACTCACTAATAGCTTAAAAATCATCATGGAGCAGTACAAACTTGAGCAGTCCTTGCAAATTATCCAAATTTATTACCAAAATTCACGTTCCGTCGTGGCAACTTTAAGAAAGAAAAATATTCTTGAGCGACGAAGCTCATTTTTGGCTCAATGGGTTTGTGAATAAGCAAAATATGCGTTATGCGTCAGGCAAAAACACAGTATTGCATCCCGAAAAACTTATTATTTGGTGTGAGCTTCATGCCAATGGTGTTATGTGGCCATACTTTTTTGTTGATGATGATAATTGCCCCATATTTGTGAATGGAAATCAATATCGAGCCATGATAACGGATTATTTTAGGCCCAAATTGGATGTTATGAACTTAAATGACATGTGGTTTCAACAAGACAACACAGCAGATAATACAATCAATTTATTAAAGAGCAAATTCGGTGAACGAGTTATTTCCAGAAATGGACCAGTCAATTGGCTGCCTCGCTCATAGATTTGACGCATTTGGACTATTTTCTATGGTGCCATTTAATGTCATAGGTCTACACCAACAAGCCAACAACATTAAAGGAGCTCAAAGCAAATATTGAACGAGAAATTCTTGCAATTTCATGCGATTTATGCGAAAAAAAGGTAGAAAACTGGGTTCAACGATTGGACTTCTACAAACGTACCCGTGGTGGTCATGCTAAAGAAATTGAATTTCATACTTAGTTATAATTGAATGTACTTCAACACTAAAAATGAAATTCGTTGAAATCTCAAACACTTTTAATTTTATTTAAAAAAGAAAATGCGTCACTCTTACTGAAATACCTTTAACAAAAAACGTTGGTGTAGTATTTAAAAAAAAGACACACAATAAAAGCGTAACAAGAGGTATAGGTAAAACAAATGAACTTACTTATTTTTTTAGACTTGATGCAAAATTACTAAAGTTACCCATGTATCATTTCACATATTTTTTTTTTTTTTTGAGGATCATATTTATGGCTTTGATAATTTAATTAAGATATTGTTTTATTCCTTTGATGTACTATTTTTGGAAAGTGCATTTGTAAAAACAAAAAAAATGAGTGCTAAATACGAACCTATATATATATATAAACATATCCATATCAAATAATGTCTTTATTTCTATTACATATATGTATTATACCTATATACTTATATTTATTTTCCTAGTAAATACCTTAAATAAATAACCATTTCTTTTTCTTTAATTGCAAATAAAATAATCCAAATTTCTTAGCAACATAATACATGTATGTACAGGCTAACATTTCATTTCTCCTTCTTAAGAACTGTTGACCGTGAAGAGTAAATAATATATACATGTTGAAAATCAACACGATAGGAGTAAAAATAGTCAATAAAATAAAAGACTGTCAAATTATTAGTTATTCAGTACTTCCTAACTCCAAGAATATTTTGTCATTCCTTCGCCCCGTTTTTCAGCTGATTTATGCTTAATTAACATTCAGATCACTATTATGAAAAAAACATGAAAGTACAAAGTAAATTTTGTTGTTGCCACTTGTGCCATAGTAGTCCCTTGTACAATGACTCTTTGTCAGTATTTTATTATATCTCTCAGCCTTTGGTGTCCAAAAGGAAAAGGGCTCAAAATTAGTAAATATCGAGTTAGCTCAATATTTCCTTTCTCCAGCCCTACTGTTGAATAATCCTATATTTAATAATTGGGAGTTAATGTTCATTGGTTAATAAGAGTTAATTATAGATTAAGCAATCAAGAGCATTAATGAATAAAAGGTTTATACATACATAGAGAGAAATTGACGGCTCACAAGAAAATATGTTATATATACATTTTCATTTGTAACGTCCAATCACATACATATTTAAAATAGTTCCTGTCTTTTTTGTTATCGTTTTGTGAATAAATTCATAATTAGCTCATTGACAAAAAAAATAATATATTTTTTACGAATAAATAACATGAAGAGAAAGATTTGTTCAAATGTTAACTTTGAATTGTTTAAATACATTCATTTGTGCAATAATACAATAAAGCTGACAGTTCCAGAGTTCCTTTTCCCCTCTCAAAAACACAACCATTTCTATGTACATACATACACATTTATGAGGTATAAATAGGGTTGTATATATGTACATCAAATACATAATGAACCTAATTATATACATGACATGGAATCTACACACACACACACACACAAAAACTGACTTACCTGACAGCCATGAAAAGGAGGGTAGGGAGTGACTTGGGTAATGAAGAGACATGTCATCAGGATATGTATGAACCTTTAATTGAGCTCTCTGTATGGTTGTAGGTATTTATGTTCTTTCAAGCCCGAGTGCTATTTATTTTTCTCAATAGTATGCATATACATATTTCATAATTACATTTTCTATGGAATTTAATTGTTGCACCTTTTTTTTTTATTGGAGAAAAAAAATGATGTACATACATAATAAATGTTTAATAAATGAATAATGACTTTATTTATACTTTTTTTAGCTACATACAAAGGTAAAAAAGATTATACTCATACTGTATATTTGAATACAAAACATTTATTATATACGTATACATATATTTGCAAAAAAAAAAAAAAAAAAAAAAAACTCTGGCTGTAATGGTTTTGTAAGTAAGTAAATATAACTACCAAAAAAAATAATATTTTACTGAAGAGAGGTGCCTATGAACTAAAAGATAAATTTTTAATACTTCAACCATTAAAAAAATGTATATGGGTAGTATATTCCTATAACCATCATGGAAGCATCATTTAAATATGCAATACAAAGGCAAGATGGCTTTTTTTTTAAAAAAATGAGTCGGGGCTATGTGCATTTATATTTATTCTGCCTTTTTTTATTAATATACGTTTTTCTGATTCATCCTTTGGAAGTACTTCAAACCGCCTTTAAAGGCTGTACAAATTCCAAGTTACAAATAATAAATAAGAATATAATTATATATATATATATATTTGAAAGGTAATATCTCAGTCAAATAAGTGTATCATGAATTTAACCAGTGTTTCTCAACTGCTGAATGTTGAATATATATGGGGAATGTTTTGTATTTTGTTATGTATGTAAGTAATACATTTAGAGAGTGAGCTCCCGTTTCCTGTATGAAAAAAGTCAACAAATATTTGAGCTACCTGGAAAAAGGGGAAAAGACACAAAGGCCTCCAAACAAAACAAAAGTCCTAGGAATGTCCCTGAATAGTCTTTGATGTCTGTGACAATAATATTATTCTTAAAGCCAGTAACATATTAAAATTGCACAAAATAAACTTTGGTTTTTTTTTTAATATCAGGACCGATGGAAGGTCTGTCCAGTTCGATTTTTACTTTCATTTGACCTCTAGGGCAATAAAAATGTGTCGTAATCAAATGATTATAGAGGAAATGTGGGTTTTTACTTAGGAATAGTTGAGAACCTCTTCTCTAAACTATTAGCTAACAGTCATCAAACAGTTCATAACTGATCGAAATCGGTCAATGAAATATAGAACTGTTTATATTTATGTAGATTTATTTATTTTAAGAGGGGTGGGGGGAGTGTCTAATATTCTTGATTTTGTGTTGACGCACCAGAATTTTGCATATATGTACATACTCAAAATGTACATTTTAATCAACTTCAACCCATAAAACTATTTGTTGTCTTGTATTTTTATTTGATAGAAATGGCAAATAAAAATGGAGTATAAAAGCCCTATCATCAAGATTCATTATAATTTACACACCCATATGTAAATTGACATGTTTATTTTTTATACATCATTAGATTAATGACCACGTAATGCAGACCCTTTTAACAAATGAAGAGCTATTAGGTTAGAACTTTGAAAGAAAAAAAATGTTATTTTGTTTTACTCATTCTCATAGTTTATGTTTTATATCATTGGTAGAATTGATTTAATTCTACTAAACTTTGAAAAAGAAAAATTGTTAATAGATACAAAGCACGCAGAGTTCGCACGCCACCTCATGTGAGTGATTACATGATAGTATGGTTTCTTAGTGATAGGTGTATTCCTATACATACTCTTAGTTTTCTATTTTCAAATATGAATATTTGTAGTTATTTTTTGAGGGGAATCGAATCGGATCAAAATGTAGGTATTTTGTCTTGATTTTTTTTTTTAAATATCAGGTTTCCGTGTTGATTTTTCTTTCTTTTTTTGGTTTTGTTTTTCAAATGTTTATAAATATATATAAATATATTCACGACTCACTCATTCATGGATAAATAATTCATGAAAATACATTTTAAAAACACCAAAAAAAAAAATAAGATTATGAACCCGATTTCATATACATTTTTGAGCTATTTTTACTATGTATGTACGTATCACCAACTATTTTTAGAGATGCTATAGAGCTGTAAATACTTACATATAAGGTACAAATAATAGAATTTCTTAATGACACTCTATCTTTTTTTTTTTTTTTTTTTTGTTTTTTGGTCTCCCAATAGAAAACTATTGATTATTTATATAGAACAAAATTTTATTTATATTTTCTAATAGATTCCAATTATATTTGATTTCAGTTGTACATAATGCCTCAATTATTTATATATGTAATTAGTTTTTGTGTATCAAATCCGGTTTTCAAACTTTGTAGAATTTTCAATTTTGTATTTCTTATAACTTGTAATTTATTTTGAGGTCACATTTGAGTATACATATATATATATATATAGATAAACAATCTACATACCTACAAATTAACTTATTTCCTCTACAATTTCATGTTGAAAATAAATACTTTTTCTATACAGTATTAAATAACTCAATTCAGAGTAAATGTGATGTCAATTTTTAAAAAAACCTCTTTTTTTTTGGGGGGGGGGGTGTTTTGTTCGAGGAGGAATAGAGGGTATGTTTTTTTGTTTTTGTTTTTTTGACTTTTGTATGATATAAGCCTCCATCTAAACACAAGTAGATAGGCAAGTTCTTTAGTATGGAGCTCAGAAAAGTTACATTTTGAATAAGTTTTCAATTCATTATATTTTTTTACTACATATTATGTATATAAATATATTGAAATGTCAATCAAAACAAATTTTAATCATTCATATGTAAAATTCCAATCCCTCTGAGAGGTCTAGTTGGTTAGTAGCCATATTGATTGCAATTTTAGTTTCATTCTGACAAAGATGAAATGAAATAAAGATATGTTTTATTTGGGATTTGTTTTTTAAAAAAAATATATGAAAAAGCATAACTTTTACACATTATTTGTAGAGTACAAGGGCTATTCAATTTAAATAAATGACATTGTATTTTATATGAGTTTACCTCACCCATTCTGTGATCTATAATTCAATAAATATTGAATGAATGGTATTTTTCTTTTATGATAAGTGTGTATATACATTTTTATTTTCTATTAAAGATGTTTCTATTTCTCTCTATGTTGTTATATGTTGCCTCAAAATAACTCTCCCGCTACTGTCTTCTTATTTTATTTTTTTTTTTTCATCTTACTTAACTCCAAAGAGAGAAAGAAAGAAAAAACCTCAGTCCAATTATCCAAATTAACTTCTTTTTCTTCTCATTCCTACCATCACTCTTAAAATAAGCAAAATAAGAAAACATACAAAGTGTGTGTTTGTAAATGTATGTTTTGACTGCCTAATTAAGAAGGAAAATAAAGCTTCATTTTACCGAATTACAATATTTTCACGCTGATTAACGAAATTTAATTTATGTTTTGAGGCTTTAAATCCAATTTCAAGCAGCAAAAAAAAACAGAGCTAGGTTTGTAATCAGAGATCCATTTGTGCGTATATTTATTGAACAATATTTTCATTTTTTATTTTTTTTTTGCTAATCCGTGATGAACATAATCTTTGTGAAATTTGAAGATATGGGGTATAGTTTTATTATTGTTATTATTAATTAAAGTCTCTAGTTTTAGTAATAAAAAAGTATGTAGTGAGATATAATTGCATTGTGCACGCAGGTTTGATGAACATTGTGAAATCATTTATTTTCTTGTTTCTATTCGTTGATTGATTATAGCGTGCATTTGGAATGAATTTATGTATATTTCCCAAAACCAGATTAAGATTTTTTATTTTGTTAATATAATTCATATGATTTGATTAGATGGGTTGGATCGGAAGAAATTATTTACTTATATATGTACCTTAGTATAGAGAAGCTATGACTCATTAAAAAGTTATTCCAAATTTATCCTAATTCATCATTTAGATCCAATAACTTTTCCAAAGCAATTATTTGAGGGCTACAAAATAATAATCAATTTGAGATCCCTGTGAACAAAAAATATTCAAAAGTAATATGAATCATAGCCATTCCAGCAACTCAATGGTTTTACTCATCACTAATCACAAGTCTATTATTTATCCGATGTGCCCACACATTAAATTTTTTTAATGCTAGTTTTTATTATGTAATAATAAATAATTATCATTAATGTTTCAAAAAATCAAAAATATTATGACAACGTAACATTTGATTTCATAGATCATAATCAAATTAATTAACAAAGAGCACTTTAATATGAAGTTTTTGATTTTTTAAAGGGTTATTAAAAAAGTTTTTATAATTTAGATATATTTATAATTTGGATCAAAATTTCGTTTTTTTTTTTATTTGAAAAATCTCCTCAAAATTTTCAGGAAAATAAAATATCGATATGCATGAATTAGCAAGTTTGGTCAATTAGTAATTAATGTAAAACTACCTAATATCAGTATATATATATATATATATCAATCAATTTTGTCATATACTATATGATTTTATAAATGCATTGCTATGGTTATTCCAAGTATATATAAAGTCGTGGTGCTACCAAGACATTTGAAGTGTTTGATTAAATAAAACTTTCTCGTGTACTTCTTTGTACTTTACATTTATTTCCTTTTTTCTGTCATCACTTATTTATTAACCATTTCATCAAAAGATAAAATGCACTAAAAGCCATACTCTCAACAAGATCTTTGTTTCTCCTCATAAATTATTTTGAATTCCTTTTATTTTTTGTCTGTGTTGGTGTTAATTTGATATAGTTGTAAGTTTATACAGACTTAAACCTATGGATGGAGTTTTTTGTTTTGTTTTTCTTTTGGTTATGTAGATATCAACCACTTATTTATACACTGTCAATGGTGATAAAAATCTCATGACAGAATGTGTAAATACAATCTGCCTAAATGTTACAATCTATTTACCTGAGCACATATTTACGCTCTTCAATGTATGTACATTCACACATCAATTCAAATATCATATTTCACGAAGAAGGGGTTACCCCTTCTTCTTCTTCTTTTGTACAATTGCTATTTTACGACTCAGTGTCTTAATTTACACATGCCTTGATGATTTGTATGTATGTATGGTATTAGAAAAATGTGTTTCAGCCATAAATCATGTGGCTGTCTGTATGTACATACATGGCTTGACTTGGACGGATATGCATATAAAATGTTTTTATATGCATAAAATATATATCTCCCTACCTATGTAAAAGAAGGGGATTGATCATTTATTTCTATTCATTTTTCATCATCAAAATATTCGATGCTTGGGGCATGTGTACATATGATGAGGATGTGTGTTTAATATCGAGAAGATATGACGGTAAGCTCTAAAGAATATTTGACATATTCTTTCAAAAAAGAAAAAAATTCAATTCGGTGATTGATAAAAAAAAAAAAAAAAGGAAGGAATCCATTCAGGTATTATTTATGTATGTATCCATCTATTAACACATCCATTTGTCCCTTTACCCATGATACACACACACACAAAGGAAAAAATACTTTGTATTCACATCAATAAGTAATGGACCCATATATATAATTAATATTCTTTATATCAGAAGTGGGAGAAAGTTCCTATCTACATATTGCAAGTCAAAGTTAAATCTTTGATCGCAATTTTTTGCTCGTATGTACAACTGCTTAAATATTTTGAGCACACTTCAAGTTCGATTCTACGCATTCAAGTCTAGTTTTTGTGAATATCTACCGCATTCTCCAAGGATGTCGTATGTTCTAAAAATACAGTCGAGTAGTATCGAATTTTATTGAATTGCACTGGCCTGCAGTTGAGGATACTCATGAATAGAGAAAACTCAGTAAATAAATGGAATACTCACTCTGAAATAATATCATATAATTAATTAAGGACTACTTAATTGCCCTTGGGCCACTACTTCTTTGATACAAAACAAGAGTGAGTATTGTACAGACTATTTATTAGTTAATAATAGCGATCTCAAGTAAAGAGAATCTGACTCGAATTGGGTTTTTTTTTCTATACCAAGTACTTTGAAGAGTTCTTCGTATCCAGTAAGGAAATTGAAATCATTGAGAGATAACTAACGATAGACACATAAATAACACGTAAATAAACCTTCCATTGAAACAAAACTGTGAGGGGTCGGAATTAATTGTATACATATACTTTACAATATATTTGTTTGGATAAAGTCCTACTGGCATTAGTTCCCTATTGACAGTATTTAAGAACATTTTCTTCCATGATGAAAGTAATTTGAAAAAAAAAAAGAAAAAAAATTAATTATTTTTTCATTAAATACTTGTAGAACGAAAAAATATAAGATAATCAATCATTTTTTTTCCACAAAAAAAAAAAAATGAAAAATAAAGTCCAAGATCTAATAAAAAACTTTTGAAAGACTCATCCGTCTTTAAAAGTATACATACATACAATAGTTTATATGAATGTATATTTTACATGAAATACCATGTACTGCTTATTACATGTCAAGTGATTATTAAAAGACGAAATGATATCTTTATTATTATATAAATAGGAGCTCAAATATACATATTTTCCATTTTGAACTCATAAATAATTCTCGATAAAATAAAATAAAAATTGTTTATATTTCAACGTTGTAAAAGTAGCTTTAGAAAAAAGAAGAAAAAAGAACCCCAAAAAATAGAAAAAAAATATCTGGTTAAAATGTGACAGGTTCATGAATAATGTTAAATAAAACAAAACCTTCCAAATATATATATATGTATATATATTCTTTATATGCATATATACATATAAACTATCAAAAATTGGCAAAATTATATCCATATTTGTACATTTCTACCCAGTTGGCAGGATATTAAAATGAGCATATGAAATAATGGTCATTTCAAGAAGCTGAAAATGTAATAGCAATAATAATAATAATAATGTATATTTTATTTCTACTCTGAAAAAAAAAAAATGTTATCATTAATTCTTAGCCTACAGCCACATAGTGGACCTCCTATGTCGAAAAAGAGAGAGAGAGAGAGAGGAGGGAAAAAAGTTTGAGAGAACCATCAAAAAACATAAAAAATTATATAAATTTTGTTAAAAAAATATATTTCTTATTCATTGATTTTTTTATATATATATTTTTTAGTTTTTTTTTGTTTTCTTGTCTGGATTTTTTTGTTATAAATATATATATATATATGAAATATATTTTGCTATTAACTTTAATAAAATTGATGATTTTAATATGTCTATAGTATACGACACTCTCTGGAGTCCATCCTATCTTAATTGAAAAATGCCTCCCTTTTTTCTTCTTGTTAGCCATTTATGGAACTTTCCTCTTTATGAGATACATATAGCTAGATACCATCAGTTTCATCATTTACCACTCACTCAAAACCACTATGTGTGTACATTTATATTTATACCATCAATGAGACACAAAAAATATGTGACAGATATTTATTTATTTGCAAAAAAAATAAATAAAAAAGTGTCCAAAGGATTAAACGAAACAAAATATGCGAATGAGTAGATTGTTTCTTTGACTCTATGTATGTTCGAATGGATTTTTATTCTTTTATAGTAGTGCAAGGTCAAAAATGATTTTCTTACTACTACTTACATAATATTGTGGTCCGTATACTCTCATCATTATGTGTAGTGGATATAATATCTTTAAGCCTCGCATATGTAGGTACATTCTACCCTATGTAGGAACATACGTATATTAATCATATTCTAAAAAAAAATTTCCCTTCTATATTTCTTGTAGTTCAAGTGGTAATAATGCCACCCAAATAGATATAATTTATTTTGATTTGAATTTATTGAAAGTGCATTTTATATAAAATGTTATTTGAGCATGGGTAGAGAGGAGAAAAAGTGGATGTACATAAGATTGATTACACAAATCTACAGATGTATGTATAAAACAAAAATGTCTTTCTTCTTTTGTATATATATTATATGTATGATATATAGTCAGATATCATCAAATTCATTAAGACTCATTGACATGGAAAAGTGTTTTTGTTTTTTTCCCTCTCTCTCTTTCTCTCTCTCTCTTTCACATACTATAAAACATCATTCTAGGTCACAATATTGTCTTTTTTTTCCTATAGTTTTTATGCAAAATTATAAAGTTTTTTTTTTTTTTGTTTTTTTGTGCAAAATATAAATATTTAAAGATTTATTTTTTTTTGCATCGCTTTGATGGCTTGTTATCATTCCTCTATTTGTTATTTGTATAATGATGTGTACCATAATGCAACAAATTATTAAAAGCCCTCTGCTTAGAGACCTAAATGCATTAATAAGTCATCTTTAACTATGCGTGTATGTACACACTTTGTGTTGTTATTTTTTTATTTATTTTTTACAAAAAGAGGACTCATAGAAGCTACATATATGTAAAGAAAATCTGTAGTCACACTAAAACCCCAGGATTCCATTAAAAAGAAAGATATGAATGACAAGTGTTATACTAAATATATGCACATATTATCCATGTGTTGAATATTTGTTTGTACACCGTGACAAATAGTATTGACAATAAAATAAAAAGTTTGTTTTATACGGGTTGATGTGTGTCTATGGTTAATGACTCATTAAAATATATATATATATATATATATATTTGCATATGCCTTCATACTTTTAAGAACATAAAGTTGTATAATTTATAGATCGTTTTACAACAAACGAGTGAAACAAATTCACAACTTATATTTAAAAAAAAGAAAACTTTATGATGACTAGATTTTTTTTAATTTTTTTGAAGATATGAGTATTTTTTAATTACAGCAAAATTTTGAGCATGACTTTTGAAATAAATAAATATGAAATGACAGTTGGTGCTCGTACATAGTAGTTAGATAATTTAATAATTACCCATTTTTGCTTGTTTTTTTCTTCTCTCGCACCTGTCAAATTGTACTCCTCAAGCAAAATATTTGCACAACAAAAAAAAAAGATTTTATTTTTTTCGTGAAAGATGTTTTGAAATCATTCATTTGTATTTTATTTTTGCATATGGAACCTGAGATGTTTGTCTAATGGTCAATTTTATATGCACTTATAAATCTCTCTCTCTCTATATATATATTAAAGTTTTTTTTATACACACAATAATTCAAAGTTGTTTTTTTCCTTATCAAAGCGTTGATTTAAACGCTTTTTCTACCTTTATGGCATTTATAAATACTTAAGTGGATAGTCTCTAGTTCCAATATCTACTTACATACATATATACATATCTATATATTACCTAAGTATATTCACATATTTATCATTTCTTGAAGGTCATGTATACTTTTATTTTTTTTCCCATATAAACTTTTACGACTATATATTACAAGACATTAACTTAGGCAGGCATACGACCATTCAATATGTTTTATTTATTTATTTATTTTTTTACTTTTCAATCTCTGTGTGTCATTGATTATCATTAATTTTCTAATAAAATGATTTATTATCGATTCTCCAAATGTTTTTTTTTTTTTTTTTGTCGATTCTTTTTTTTTTCTTTTGATTGGAGGCATATATGTACCTTGGAACATATCTATGTAACTATTGTTATTATTACATATTTGAATGTGCCGAAGGCAATTATACCTATCAGTTACTTACATATTATTGGATCAGAGAAACCTTTCTCCCTATGTATATATTATGTGTAATTTTGAATTTCTTTATGCTTTTTTATATACATATATATATAATATGTTTGTAGCTATACAATAATATATGAAAATTTAGTATTCCTAGCCAAATAAATAAAATCATTTGTATATAGAGCTATATATATATATATATATATATATATATTAATGTAGGTACATATTCTATATTTTATTTTTCTCAAGAATAATAATAATAAATAAAAAATAGAAGTGAAGGACCTACTGATTTACATTTCTTTCAACTTTAATAAGGAAAAAAGTATTATTTTTTTTCTTCCTCACTTGGTGGAGAATGAACACACACACTACGAATATAATTTATTCCATCATGTTTCAATCAAAAAACTACAGAAAAAAAAAATAAAAATACAGTTATTTCAACTCCTCACAACGATTGAAAGTGACCTCCCTTCAAAATAAAAAATATTAAATTAAAATATGAGATCTGTAATACCATAAAATACATAAGTAACATTATATGTGGTTACATATGTACTTTGATACTTTAATTATACATGGGTAGGTATTTTATTATATAAGTATGGTATTCCATCTTTGGAAGATGAAACTTTTTTAAGACGTTCAAATATGTAAATTTGTATCAGTCTATTGCCTTTGTGTATTAGAACTTTCTTATTACCTCTTTAAAAAAGTCACTCTTAATTTTTTGAATAATGTGTGAAGAATGTTTGAAAAAAAAAATTTTTTTTTTAAAAAAAAACTATCCAAAAGCCACTTATATTTGTATAATTGTTCGTACATAAAGCAGCTTCTACATCCAGTGAGAATGGATTGAGACTCACATTATGTCAAATCAAATGATGAATACCATTATTAAACATATACATTTTGATAAAAAGCCCCTTCCACGAGTGTAAAGTCTAATATAAACGACTTAGTACAAATAATAACTTCATTATTTGCTCATGACGTAAATGAGAATTTGAATTTGATTTGTCAATTCATGAATTCAATTAAACACGTTTAATAATTGTTTTGTATTGATTTTTTTTTTTTGGGTTGACCTTTTGCTACTTTAATTAATATAAGCACATTTATAATTTTTTTATCCCTATCGTATATTTGGAAATTATTGCATTTATCACATGTACATACATATGTAAATATTTTGCTATAAAGTTTATCGATGAAATATTGTAATGTATGTATGTCCAGTTTAAATGTAATCATTAGGGATTTATAAATTGAAAGATAATGCAGGATAAAAATAGAAAGTAAACAACAGGGCTGTTGTTATCTATTACTTATATACATTATATATAATTTTAAAGACAAATGTTTATTACATATTATATATATATAGATTAATAGGATTAGTCAATTTATTAAAGAAAATATCTATGTAAGTAAAAAAAAAAAACCAACTTTATAGTCGTCTAAGCACTTAAAAAAAAGTATATAAATACAATTTGTAAAAAAAAAACACTAAAAACATACAGAGTTGAAAAAATGTAATTTCTTTAATCATGACACACAAATTAAGTGACATGCAAATAACATTTACATAGTTAGTTATTCAGAGTAGTACCCATAGTATATAATGAGTCAGTTGTGTCTATGTACATTGTATAACTTGTTCACACTTATTAACATTATCATTATGAATATGCAAAATTGTGATGAATCATTCTTGTAGAAAGTGAATCTATTATAAATTTATCACCGAGAAGTCAGCTCAGACCCCACCTCCTCCCTTTATGAACATACGCATATATATATATATATATAATTTTCAAAAACGGTTATATTTTGTACGTGTAGCGAATGACTTGTAAGTAATTACTATGCTCCTTTCTGCTTCTATTGTTGTAGTTGCTGTTTGGAGTGACACCTCTATAACAGACAGAGTCCCTTTGTAAAATGTAAATATAGACGTCATTAATGTATATATATATATATTATGATTTACACAGAAAACTACGTATTTGCAATGTCTGTACACATTATATGTATGTATGTATGTACATTTTAGTATTTATTTGTAGCTTTGAAATTAGGTATTTCAGGTAGATTATCCAGAGAGTTTGATGATTCAAAATGACATTGTATATAAGGGGCTCTGAGTGAGGTCATAAATGGGGTTGGAACTGTCCACTCATGCTTTATTACTCTCATTATCTCATATACATATAATAGCTTGCTTTTTTTTTCTTTCATTTCTTCAAAAGACATTTAAATATGTTTGCATCATCAGGAGATGAACAATCTCATATATGTACATATATACGTATGTAACAAAATGAGATAATATGTGAATACATGCATAGACTTTATAAATGTCTGTATATGACTGCCATAACCAAATAATAACGATAATAATAATAATAATAATAATAATTCACCTATTATTATTATGTATTAGCTATGCCTTGCCAAGTATCATGGCAAGAGGTTTATATATATATATATATATATATATATATATAGGTATGTATATGTATGTATGTATAAGTTAACTAACTTTGATGACAAATAAAAATGAATTCTGTCAAATTCATTCATCATTACAAACCCTTTTTTTTATGTGTGTACCTAGGAATATCATAGGTACATATAAATTGCACTTGAACGTGTGCTGCTCAGACAGATAATCATTATTTATATTCATGTCTGTAAGGAAGACGAATAGTTGTAGATATGTAGAGCCCATGGGTACTAGTTGTTGATGAGAAGAACCGTTTAATCCAAATCTTTTCTTCTTCTTTTTTTTTTTTTTTGTGGGTTAATAAATAATATTATTTGGATATACTTTGCCCTCAGTGTACAATCTACATTAGAGTCAAAATTTTAGTAGGTATGTAGTTAAATAGAGCATAAACAAAGGTATTTAAAAAATGAAAAAGTCATGTTTTTGTCAGTGTTTACACATAAAGTAGTATCTATATATTATGTTAGTTGAATTATTGATGCAAAATCAAATTATTCAAAAGTGACTTCATTAAATTTAATTTTAAATTGAATGTGTGTGTGTGTGTACCTTGGATGATGAATTAATATTTTGTATTTGTTTGGAAGAAAGTAAACTCGAATTGATGTGGGGATAATGAATTTAAAGCCTTCATTTAATCCCTCTAGGGTATTAAGTTGGATTATTTTTTTTTTGCAGTAGTTGCCAGGAAAACTCTTTTTGCTGATAGAAACTACTACTGAGTAGTACATTTTTAGTGGATGTATATCAATATCTATGTATGTGCAATTGAATGCCAAATTTCACAATAGTCATGGTTTTACTTTATATTTTTATCAAATTGATGAAGATCGTTCCTAGCCCAGTATTTTTTTTTCTTTTTATTCCATTATTTTAATGAATTTCTCTCAAATGAAGGAGCATTCTTCATAACACTCTTAGATTAAATTAGTGTTATAACTCTCAGCTATTAGACAAATTGTTTTATACTTTCTTGAGCTATGAGCCTCTATGTAAAACAAACAAACAAACCACTCAAAGAAAGATAATTTTAATTATAAACATTATAAAGACATTAAAAAAAAATTTTTAGAGTCTTTCAACAATAGGCCCTGATTCGTATATTCCTCATTTATCTCTATCTCACAACAGCTACTACTACAACAACATCAACTATAAAAAAAAGTCTTAAACCTTTAAGAAAACCTAAAATTGTAAAAAAAAAAAACATCTTTATGGCCTTTGCCTAATAAATTTGAGCCTGAGATACAGACCAACTAAGGTTATACATATTTGGAATTAAAGGACCAATTTTTACTAAAACCTGCCTCTTCCAATCTCAGAATAAATATATAAAAATCTGACTTTGTTGAAAAGTATAGTAAATAAAAGATCCATCTTGAGATCTCTACAAATAATAATATACTTTTTTCTTTTTTCAATTTTTTTTTCTTTGCATCAAATGGATATTGAATCCTCATTCTCTCGAACAAATTGATATATGTATGCACAAATTGATATGCATGTAGACCTTGAGGCCTAACTCTGCATTAATGTATATAAAATAAAGTTATTACACCTTTTTATTTTTACATTTTTTTTTTTTTTTTGTAGATTCCTTTTTTTTTTAAGCAAAAAAAAAAGATCAAAAAAGCAGTTACTACAAACTCAATGGTTTTTATATTTATATTTGCCACTATACGTATACACATCATAAATATATGCACATAAAAATTACACTTTCAAATCAAATAGATCAATGATGTACTATGTTGATTTATTTATTTATTCTTCATATTTATAAAAGATGAATTATTTATTGGAAGAAGAAATCTTTAGATGTATATGTATAGTAACCAAAGAAAGAAAACTTTTTTCTTTTTTTTTTTATTTTATTTTATTAATGCCTCAAACACTGAATAGTAACGTGCCATTAGCATCTGAAAAAAGTAATATACATATATATATATATATATATATATATGCATATAAGAAAACAGAATATGATTTATACCCACGTAAATAAGTATATATAGTCCTTATTTACTTAAAAAAATGTTTAATAATATGACTACTCGTAAGTAGATTTACTATAGTAAAGAAAAACGTTACGTACTTCTCAGGGTATTTTGTACTGATATCTATATAAACATATATTTTTCTACTTCCAACATAAACCAAAAACTGATGACTTCTTTTTTTCCTCCATTTAGTATTCAAATTTGCCTTTAACTTTACTCTTTCAAAAGATCCCATAATTAAAATAGATTCGAAATAAATTACTCTTTGGTGAAGATGAGGAATTTACTAAATACTTTTGGCAAAAACTTTTGAAAGCTCTTTTATACTTTTTTTTTGTCAACATGTTGAGATATTTGTCTAAATGGTCAAAGAATGGGTTGATGTCTTATATTCTCTCCTGGAGCTGCTCTCCTTCTTTTTATTTCTATTTTTTGATTATTCACAGCAGAAATGTTTTTCTAGAGTCAATTTTTTTTTAAAAAAATAGCCTAAAAATGGGACATGTATGCAATTATTTAGCATGGTAGTTCATTGAGTGGTTATTTCTGACTAAAATATAAATGTGCATTTGAGTGTTGCAAATTTTTCTACCTTACAATCAATCCTTTCAAGGCAAGTGTATCTAATGCCCCTGAAGCAGCAACGGAAGAGTTCATTCACTTAAAAAACAATTTTGAAGCCAATAGCATATTTCGATTGAGACCGACTGATTCGTAGCTTGAACGTGAATTATATAGTTCTCAATCTGTTTATTTTTTAATTATGGGAGTTTTATAGAAAAATGTATCGATGTGTTTTTGATAAATTAGGCATTTTTTGTGTAACTTTTCGGTAATTTTACTTGAGTCTCTCAAAAACAAAAGTTTGTGTTGCGATAAATTTATAGAATTAAAAGTTTGGTGATTCATATTCAATATGTGATTTAATAAAAATTAGCTAGAGGTTATATGTACATCAGTATCAAACAAATATAATTAATTACAAACAATGCCTGAAGAAAAGAGTAAAAAGATAGTAAGTAAATGTAATGGTTTTGAGATATGTGCAATTTTAAGTTGTCAAATTCAATATATACATACAAATTTGTGGACAATTTTTGTAAGGAGCATAGACTCTACAAAGAGTATTCAATATTCCCTCACACTTTATCTTTATTTAATATATCTATACAGTAAAACTTGAATAAAATTTGAATTTAGATATCTCAAATGGTCTAAGAAATCCGTTTCCTTTACACATAGTCATAAATACATAGCTCGAAAAGATTCTTAATGGTTTGACTTTAAATTTCTTAGTGTAATTAATGAAATGACAAGTTATGGAACATTGTTGCATGATAATTGATGTTGATAATTAAAAAGAAAAAAAATAACAACAATAATAGTTGTAGTGTGGTTTTTAGCACAAAACTGCAACAAAATATATAAAAAATGAAAGTTTTTATTTTGAATTGGAATTTCTGAAAGCTATTATAAATGAAATTGATTCGTAGTTTCAAGTTTGAGTTAACTGACTTTTACCGTATATAATATTGCCATAATTTTCCAATTATTATCTATAAATGAATAAGAAACAACCTTTTTAAATAAATTTATATATATATATATATATACATATATAATATATTTTTATCAACTCATAAAAAGAGTACTTCTAAAGTTCATACTCAAATACTTATACCTTATGTACGCCTAATATATCGTTTTACAATCAAAAAAAAAAAAAACGTAATGTTTATAGATTTTGATAAAATTAATTAGTGGAGTTTTTTTTCCCCATTTTATTTTAGGAATAATAAAATATGAAAACTTTTTAGTAGGGAAATATATTTAAAAGAATAAAGTAATGTGCTTTAAATATTAGATTTTCTCTTAAATTTTTTATGACTTTAAATAATATTATTATTATTATATGTATATATATATATAAACGTAATTCAAATTGTGATGGAAGTTTAGAGAAAATAATCATTTTTTGAAGCTTACATAATCAAGTTTTTTTTTTTTTTTTTTTTGCTTTTTTCATTCACTCTCTTTAAAGGAAGTTCTTTGTTCTGAGATGAAAAAAAAAAACACACACACATACAACAAACAGATGTTTGATGTTTTTTTTTACTTCAAAATTGAATGCGTTTTGTAAAGAGCCTTTTGGACTACTAGAGAGGCAGCATTTCAAGATCTACTTATTTAGACTATTATGCATAATAAATAATAGGGAATAGAAAAGTGTAAAAACAAAGTTTTTTTCGGGAAAACGTGATGGATGGGTTAAGTAATATGTATGTACATATGAGTAGTCGTATATATAAATATCACCGCATTGTTTCAATATCAATTTTCTCCACATTAATAGTATTACTGACGATAAATTTTTATTTTGTTTTTGGAATAAAGTTTCCACAAATTCGTAACGGATTTATATTCCATTCCTCACAAAGGAAAAGTAAAAAAGAAAATCAATCAATCCCCGAATCAAAATATGAATAAATAAGTGCCAAGATAATAAACTTTTCGGACATCCATGTAAGTTTGTGCATGTTCGTTCCAAATATTGATTTCACTTTCTTTTTTTTTTTTTTTTTTGGGAATTGATAAATAATGATATATATAAATAACAGTAAAAAATAAAGAAAAAGTTTTACATTGTTCTACTAATAGATAATATATGTATCCATGTAGCTTCAAAGTATTTGTGCATGTTGAATACAATTTCTACGCGTACAAAAATTTTTGATTTGCCACAAAAAAAAAAATTCCCTCTTTGTATGTATGTTACATGAATAACAATTCATATATGCATAATATCTTGTCTCCGATGTTCAACTCATTAATTATACTTTGAACCTTTGTATTTTATAATACATTATTATATACATACATATTTACAATTGAATTTCATAGATTAAATAAGAATGAAAATAAATCCGTTAAAAAGAATATGTTTTTTAAAAGGTCTAGATAGATGAAATCCATTATTTTTTGCATGGAATTGAAGGTTTTATTTAGCATAGGTAGATTGATTCTATATAGGTCAAATATGCACCATGTTGTTTCATAACTTCAAATCTGAAATGAATATTTATTCACATCTTTAAGTTAAAATGAACTTTAGCATAATGACATGTAAACTTGTAAGTAAAAATAAGCAATGACTTTTAAGATATAAGTTGAAACTCCATTTCTTATGGACCAAGATCCCGACTTTGGCGTATGATTTTTCTAGTTGAAAAATTTGCCTGAATAGAAGCTTGTGAAAATCGACAGTTTTTTGTCAATAGGGAGAAGGATTTTTATGAAATAGGTAAAATGGAATTACTTTCAAAATGGCTATAAGTTATCAAACAAAACAATGCATATTTGATCTAAATCAAATCATTTAAACTATGCTAAATAAAGCCTTTAATTTTATGCAAAAATAATGAATTTCTGTTATCTACACCTTTTATAAGAAGCAAATGGTTTTTTAGTGTATGTTTACACGGTTATATCTGAGTTCTCCATGTTTGGAAGTATATATATATTTGTATGATTTATTCTTCATACTAAAGAGAAGGAAGGTTGTACCATAATTCTCCCTCAAAATGGCTTAATCTCATCTACTACTCTAAAGGTAATAGATATAGTTTATATCCTTCCCATTTATACAAACATTTATTAACCTTTTATGTATCTTCATTTTCTATTACCATCTTTCCACTTTTATATGATTAATAATATCATTAGGTATACAAGAGTAAAATAAAACATTTTTTTTTTGTTAGTTTATATGATATTTCTTTTAAAATCAATTAACAACAGAGGTTAAATGAATATATATTAACTAATAAGTGAGCCATGTTTGACAATATCGTGAATATCTAGAAAGCCAGTGAATGCTGATAAGATTAGATGTGATTGGTTGGTACGGATATATACTTATATTTGTTAATAGTCTCAATTTCAATATTTCATAACATAAAATCAAAGTAGTGAGCATTTATATCATAAATATGATGCTAATAGTATCTGTTATTTTCTATAGGAGATAATGTGTTTTAACAAAAAATTGTACATATATCATAATTATAGAGAGTAATTGGAAATGTCTACATATTATTTACATGGATGCAACATTAATTTAACCTTTAGTTCATATCACTCTGATGTGTAATTTTTTTTTTTTAATAATAACTAATATCCATATATATGTTTTTCCAAGAAAAATGCACTCTAATGCACTTTTTACATAATACGTTTCTATATATATGTAGTATGTAGGAAATTAGAGCATTTATTACATACATATGTATTTGATTATTATCCGGAATGACTCTACATTTAATGATATCATTCCAATTTTTTTTTTAAAAACCATATTTTTATTCCTTAGAGTTATTTTTTTTTTAATTGCAAAAAAATCATATTCCTATGCAAAAAAAAAAAAAAAGTTTTCTCTTTGATGTGTATGTGTGTTTTTTTTTTCATATGTTGTTTAGAAAAGTTTTTTCTCACTGAATTTGTCTAAAAAAATAAATACAAATAATAATACAAATTTAGCTATAATGATGCACCTTAGTCTACTTTAAAATAAAGAGCCTATGAATTATTTATATTTATTTATTTGCTATAAACATATACCTATTTTAGATTCTATCCAATATATTGGTGAGTCGATTAAATTGATTCATTAATTATTAGCAATTTAAGAATAATTAGTAATTGAGAAAATTTGCAAATTATATCCAATATTGCTAAATGTTTCTTTTTTGCACAATGATAGATAACCAACAATTCTTCTAATAAGAAATACAAACAAAACCAAATACAACTATTTATTTGAATTACATTATATATATATTTTTTCCTCAATCGACAAAATATTGTATTACCTCCTCTAGTATGTATAATCCATATCTGAGTATTTCTGACCCCCAACATTGGATGAATTTGAATTCTCAGCAAATTCTTTATTTATTTGTAGGAAACAATATATATATATATATAATATATATGTTAGATAATGTAATAACAATAGGAGAAATGAATACATATATATATATATATATATTGAAAATGATGAGAAGGATATGTCAATATGAAAAAAAAAAATTGCTTTTTGGTTTTTGTTGTTGTTTTTTTAGTATCCTTGATTTTGTCTTCTTTTTTAAAAAAAAAAAAATACAAAAAAGTAATATATATGGTGTAGAAGCTCTTTTGATAGAGCAAAGTATATCCATTAACGTACATGGTAGATTTTAAGGAAAACAAAAATATTCAAGGATGTTTAAATCTCCATTTTTGCCATATACATATAATTCAATTATTATTACTACTCCTTAATCCACTAATAAATATGTAAGTAGGTAAGTTAAGCTTTTGGTTAATCCAGTCAAAAATCCAAGAGTCCACCCAGTTCGTGGTGGGCTTTTGTATTTATTTTTTTCTATGAGATTTTTATATAATAAATTATGAATAGAGCACATGGGCTGGCTTACTTCAACTTCCTTCAGCCCATTTTTTGTATATACATACATACTTACATAGGTATGTTTATATATATCCTTTGTATTCCAAGTGTATGTTTGTACATATATATATATATATCTACTATTATTCTGTGGAGCATAGAATGAAATGTATGAACATATATCTTCATTGTCATTCCGACATAAATTTCCTTCGTTTTTTTTTTTTTTTTTTTTTTTGTAAAATGATGTTTTAAATATTCTTTTTGAATTGTATTATTCACAAACATCAAGAAAAAAAAATTATATTTAGTCTTTTTTTTTGCTTTTTTTTTCAAGACGTTTTACTGAATAAAGAGAGCAAAAATTGTTTTAATGCTACAAAATTTACATCATGAATGATTATACGATTATTTTAACTCACATTTTACCTTGATAAAGAGTCTATAGGAGAGAGGTGGGCCTCTCTCTTTCTCTCTCTTCTCTTAGTATGTATGTGTACATATATTGTTGTATTCTCTTTCCCTATGAGTATATTATCATATTGCACCCATTTATTGTGAGTTAGGTGCCTGCAAAAAGTACTATAAGGATGTTCATATAAACATTACTTAAAGACAAATTCGAATTGTATATAAATAATGTATTTTTATATATGTGACTATAAATAAAGCAGTCGCTTAGGTGTGTATACATATATTTACAATAAATATTGCAGGTTCCTTTCAAAAGTGGTTCAAAAATGAAGGGATTGTAATTATTTGAAAATTGCATTTTTATTACATATGCTTAAAAAAAAGCATTTTAAAAACACTTAGAGAGACGAAATTTTGTTGAAGGAAAATTGCTTATTGGTATTTTCGTACCCTTTGCAAAAAATAGATAAAGTAAAAGAGATAAAAAAAATGGAAAAATAAATGCATTACGATCGAAATATGTATGTTCCTATGTTTTTTTGAAAGTACATTTTGTCGGGAATCCGTTTTTTTTTTGTCATTTATTATCAAGTTTGATAATCATTGTAATTAAGAAAATAGGTTTTTCTCCCTCCCTTACGAAAAAAAAAAACCTAGTCGTCTAATTAACGATCAAACGTAATGATATGTATTTTGCAATTTCTGTTATCATTATTTTATTTTATTTCAGAAGAAATGGAAGCTTCACAATTCCTTTTCCTCTACCATCTCTTTTGTTTTTCTTCAAAATGCATCGAATTAAGATAAGAATTTGTGATTAAGTCTCAAATCAGATATAAACAGAGACTTTTAATCCAGTTGTGAGATTCATGTTGCTTTTGTTACATAGTTTATATACATAAGTGTATTTTCCACGCTTCTACAAGAACATTCATAAATTATGTTTTGTCATTTCTTTGGTTTCTCTCTTAAAATATGAAAATCAATTGATCTATAACTCTATAGTTAGAAAAGAGATCGTCATTTTTTTCTTTTGAAATAGAATAATAGATATAATTTATGACTGCCAATGAAAAGAAACAAATTTAGATATGATATTATTCATTCTTTTAAAAAACTTTTTAAGAGTGTGTTGTTTTTGGTTTTTTTTTTTTTTTAAAAAAAACAACTTTACTTTCATTTATCTACAAATGAACTGACCTGCAATTAACATCATACAACAATACTTCGTTGAGCACAGGTCATAGAAAGGTTTTTTATGTCAAAGCTTTTTTAAATTAATCTTCCAATTACTATTTTAGAGACCTAGAGCGGTAAAAAGTCTGGATACTCAGACCTGCTGTTTGGGGAGCAATGAAAGAAAAAAAATACTGCCAAATTTCTAGAGCTATTTACCCTGCCGAAATTTAAAATAACTATGATGGTTAAATAAGAAATTTAATAAAGTGTTCATGTCTCATGAACGGATTATATGTACTAAAAACCATCAAATTCTGTGATAATCGAGTGTTTTTTTATCGAGTACTTAAATTTTAGAGCTTCAATTAAAGATGCAGTACACTAAAGCACTATTTATCAATTTCAAACTTGTCATAGAATCTTTTGTATGCGTCAAAGGAAGACTGTCTGAAGAGTGGAGATTTGAGCAAAATTTTATGAGAATCTTCTGTGTACATTTGAAATTTATATGATTTCTTGTCTGATGAAAACTATATTTTTCTATCAACTAATGCATAAAATCTAGGGAAAGTGTAAAAATAATTAATCAAGCAATAATATGTGAAAAAAACAAAAAGTATTATACTTAAATATGTAAGTAACATTATAGCAACTAAATATCAAAATCAATATTGAACCTCAACACTTTTGGAAAATGTAAAATTTAGTAAACTTATTAAGCCTATGAATAATTTGCTTTGTGATACATACATTTTGATATTATACCAAAGTAATTTTCATTAAAATTTTAATGCAGTTTTCATTTAAAATATATAGGTACACACTTATGTTGCATAAATACATAAATAGGCCCATTTCTATGTATAACATAAAAAAAATATGGATCTAACTGAAAATTGCATCCATCACAAGGGAATTAATAATAATTAATTCCCTTCTGAAGAAAGAGAAAAAAAATTATTTATTCCCAAGTGAAATGATAATTTAAAGTGCAAACTAACGGTTTGTTTTGTTTTGTTTATGGCCATGCTTTCAAATGCACTCAGCAAATAAACAAACAAGCTTTTACATATTAACACTAACTTGTCATTCGAAAAAAATTATATTAGATTATAAAAATAAGGAATTGAAAAAGTATGATGCAAAGTTTCTTCATTGTTTTACTTTTTTTGTATGGAAAATATTTTTGTAAATATATGTACGTCAAATATATGAAGGATTTGATATTTCCGTGGATATGATGGATTCATATTTTTTTTTGTATTACGGAGCGGGCAATTTAGTGTGAAAAACGTGTGTCACCTCTATGAACCTAACTAGAATTTAAAGCCTTTGTAGTATGTACTACAAGAACAAATGGCAAAAAAAAAAAAGAAAAGACACGTCAAGCTTTTTCCAAGTTTTTAAATTGTATTTTATTTACATAGTACATACATGAAAGTTGAGAGGGGGGGGGGGAAGTATTGTAGTATCATGCCAATTGCCTTACAAACCCACTAATTAGAGACTCACCTTTTCATTTCTACATATAATAAATAAATATAAGAGAGATAAACTGATAATTACAGACCCAGGGCGCCATTGATGCTTCACCGCGCATAATATTATGGTGTGATATAAATGATGAAATTCTTTTTGAGGGGATTTTTATAAAAGACGAAGAAACAAAAAAATAAAAAAAAACAAAAATCAAACATATTATTTCAAAGTCAAATCCTCTGATTCCTCAAATGATACAAGAGTAAAAATGGCAGTCATTTGCATATACTTATATGTATACATACATTTAAGAATAGCTCACAAAAAGAAAGAAAGAGAGAGAGCATATATGAGGTAGGTTCCAAAATACATACATATATCATCGTGTGAAGGAAAAAACATTAAATTAAACATTTAGGTTGACAGATTATAGTCTTAGATTTTTTTTTATTACCTTTCCTTAATACAACTATGTATATAATATATATAAAGTTTATTGCAAATTGAAACCTGACTTTTAATAGTTATGGGGTGTAATTTTTATACGAACTACATACTATATCTATATATCTATGTGTACAATACACACTGGCTCTACCTCACTTTAAATGCATAAAAGTAATCATATAAGAAAAAGGCAAGTATATAATTTACATACATAGTTAGGTAAGTGCGTCTAAGGACGAACCATGATGCTCCATTTTGTAAAATGACTCATGAAGCATGACACATCAAAAAGACATTATTATTAATTTATCTATAAATCAAGAATCATATTATTTTTTTTATTCATTTCATTCTATGCACATTAAATAATAATCTATATATATATATATGCAGTCAATTCTCCTTATAATGCATTTATTATTTCTTAACAATGGACGGTAAGGCACCTTTTGTGACTAATAGTACAGATAAGTATATATTTGAAAAAAATTTTAAAAAAAAATATATTTTTTTTTTTGTATAAATTTGTACTGTGTGTTTTTTCCCTAAAAGAACTCTTAATTTACTTTGATGTCTTTGAGAGGATAATTGAATAATCTACATAATAAAACAATTTAGGCCGGTTTTTTTTTTTTCACTTAGAGGAAGATAAAGTGAAGAAGAAAAAAAAAAAGTATCGTACGAGGGGGAAAAACCATTAATGAACTATCTTGCTTGTACGTAGAATGTACCTCTGTTCTGCCTATTCACCTTTTCTTTAATGGTAAAAAACTACTCCTCTCATTCCTTAGCAAGGAAAATAAAAATAATATTGATGTGTATATTATTTTGATATATCCAGTGTATAAATATTAATTGAGTATAGAATTTAGTTCGGTTCGTTTTTTGTTTGTAAGTAATACATTGATTTTTTAATTTTTTTTTGCGTTTTACTCGGATCTTCATCGAGTAATGTATCCAATTCTTTGTCTTCTAATTTTTTGGGCTGTCCAAAGCGTGGCTTGTGTTCAATGCTGAAATTACAATTTTTGAAGCGTCACAATCATTATATATTTAATTTATCAGTTAGAACATTGTAACCATAGAGGTCTACCAGCATTTGATGCAATTTATCTGCTATTTTCTTCCAATTAAAGCGTTGTAAATATACAATCTTTAACGAATGCTCCTTAGTTACTACAAAATTTGACATATTTAACAATGTAAAAAACTGGGTGTTTGTTTGAAACTCAAAGCTATATAAACTGAATATTATTGACAAATGTTTAACCTCTTTGAAAGCATCAAAGCCAGCTGTCATTATGATAAATTTGTAAGAGTCAGAGCCATCTTTTGAAAACGAATCGAACTAATTTGTATTTCCTTTATAAAAAGATATTTATTCATGACGTATGGACTTGACGTCACAGCCTGCATTATCAATCTGTAAGGGCGGCATAGTAAGAAAAAATATACTGACATTCATATAACAGAAATTTCATCTATCTAATGGCTTTAAGAATGAAATAAAAAACCGCCTCGAACTTTTCTATACGGAGGAACAAGGGCTTATATATATTACTAAATGACTAACTTTCAAAATAATGACGTCATGTATTAGCAATTTATTACCGTAATGGTACTTTGCCAATGTTTGAGCTCAATAAACATAAAAGTCAATTATTGTAAGTTTCAATACAAATTTTAAACATTTAATGCAAATATTAATACTCCCTAATAACTATAGACAAGTATAATTATAACATAGACAGTTGTTGCATCTTAAGCTCAAAATACCCAATTAACTTCCTTTTTATTCGGGCTCAATAGAGTTAATTGATTGTAAGTTGAGTTAATTAACATACACCAATATAAGAAATGCATTTAATGTATGTAGCTACATAATAGCTGTTGGAATTAATTTACGAGATTTTTTTTTAAAGTGATGTTTGTCTTATTCTTAGTGTTGGTAGACACAAAAAAATTATCAATTAAAATTATTTGTACTCATCAATTTGGAAATAATAAATTAAATATACTACTACGTGCAAATACTACAAATAAATTTGAATTTAATTTTTTTGGGTGATTCCGATAGGGATAAAAGTTTTTGTTTGTAAGTTGGCAATACTGTTACAGAAACTTGTGCCAAATGACATGTTACAATATTAACTAATGTGTGAGATATGTGTCCTTTTACAAACAGCTAAAATCAAATTTTTCGTTTGTTAAAATGTCTGAAAGATCATGAGTAAAATGGAATTTAAAAAATGCTGTTGAACCCAAAAGAGGTTTGAATGAATATTCCAGACTGTATTCTTTTAAAATTTTGAGAATCTATAGTTTATTTCTTTAGATACAACACACATTACTCACGAAAAACCGATTATCTGATTTTTAATTTTAGTAGCATCTATTAACTCAACAGTTCTTATTCTGTAACTATTGACTTGGTAAAGTTTTTGTAACTGTTTTGAAAATTGGAAAAAAACACTTTGGCACAAATGCATTGCATCAAGGGAGGACTACTTTAGAGGGAAATGGAATGTATTTTGATGATTAAATAAAGATTTTTTGATTCCCAATATTTCTGATAGGTCCATTAAGGGCATTGTACAACCCCTCTCCTGGAAGTACCTCTTAACACTACTTCTTTCTCTCTCTCTCTCTTTTCTTTTCCTTACTTCTTATCCATCTATAGATATATTCATAAAATATTTGGCAGTTCATAAACTTACTAATGGTCGTATGTTGTATAAGGACTCATTGGATATGCATACCTGTTCTATGCATGTAAACGAAACATATTTGTAGGTATGTATGTAGTTATGTATTTTCCAACCACGAAAAAAAAATGAAGGGAACCCCATTTCAAAAATAAAAAAACCAAGTAATCTAACCTTAGCTTTTCTTCTAAAAGCGGCATAACCATTTCATATTATGCTATTACATATTTTCACAAATACTATGTATTTCAAAAGAATAACAAAGGAGGCACCAACTCAAAATATGTACATTATATGAACATATATATTTTCAATATGAACTAATAATGATAAAAATAATTATAACTGATCATCTTTGGAGTTGTTGTTTACAAAGGATTTTTAGTAGTATGGTTATATGAAAAAAAGAAAAAGAAGGGTCTATTGTTTTCAAACTATTGTGCATGATAATTGCTAGATTTGATGCTCTATGAAGGAGAAAAAAAAATGCTTTATTATTGGCTTGGGGTTAATTTACCTAATAAAGATTTAATTATGTAGTTATATGTACAACATTTTTGTACATTTAAAGAGAGGATTTCTTTATCAGAAGAAGAAGAAAAGAGTTTTAAATTTTTTAATATAGTCTTTGATGTTGATTTAATATACATATATAATATATGAATGTGTCTGTTTTACATCATTGCTTATGTGGATATGAAAAAAACGGATACTGCAAAAAGATAGACCAGCATAAATATATTTAATAACTACATGCATTCAATAACAAGAACTGTTCATTCCACAAAGTCAAAAGTTCACTATTTCTCCTGTAATAATGGGTGTAGTAAAAAGATATCCATTATTTTTCATGAAATTGAAGGCTTTACTCAGCATTTTTTTTTTTTTTTTTGTAAAAAGCCTTACTCAAGTGTTTCCAAACGGTTTTTAATGCAATGTTTAGTGCCTAACCAATCAAAACAATGCTTACGTGACGGTCGAACTCGACGTTTTTCATTATTTAATCGATATTTTCGACAATATGTTAGTATATGATCCATTAATACTAAAAAGGCCAAATATATCTCATCATAACGGTCGCAGGTTGATCTGTTAAAAATATCTACATTTATTAGAAAAGTGACAGAATATCAGCTAAAATAGTGCTCCTTTATCTAAATTATTGATCTTCTAGAATCAATGCACTTCTTTCTAAGCTCATTTTTATCCTCAGTCGTTCAGATATTGTTATTTTTCACTCTGTTTTATAATCTATTGAGAAGTTAATCTTGTCTCTCCTATCATTTTTTACGTTAATCGTATGACTAATCCTCAAGAGTAAGACAAAATAAAGCAAAATATAAGAACAACTAAATTAATTTCTTATCCTTATTTTTATTTTTATATTTAGTTATAAGGTATTTGGGTCAATTTGACCTATGCGAAAAACGTAAAGCTAAGGATATTTGTTTTAACTTTTTTGTGCCATTTGCTTGCAAAATAACCATTTAAATTGAAGGTTACAACCATATAAGAGCAGTCCAGAATTGTAATGAATATATTTTTGTAATTAACCAATTGCTTACATTTTCATATTTCAAAGTAAACATCTTGGTCCTTGAGTGAGTTAAATGGTTATGTAATATATTTACAATGTTAATACATCTTTGTAAACAAAAAAAAAAAAAAACAACCAACAAATTTATATGTTTTCTTTTTGTTATGTAGTCCTTACTTTCTGACCATAACAAGATATGTGCTCAATGAACATAATTTCATGCATAAATTGAGTAGAGTATACAAAAAAAACCACGCTCTCCTCGTTACATGGTTATGTGTTTAACGGGACCATTTCTCATGGGTATTTGTACATACAATAAACTAATAATTTACGAACAAAATGTAAAGTTTAAATTGATTATTCTCTTCTATTTACCATTATTTGGTTATATATATATATATATATATTTTACTTTTCTCTCTCTCTTAATTTGTTTTCAATATATGCCCATAACAAGGTAGATACTAACAAGAATAAATTATCAAAGAATATCTATCCACACTTCTAACAAGAATGATGATTTTTTTTTGTGAGTATAGCTCATCATCTTCTCAAAAAAATTTAATAATTTATTTCCCCTTCCAAAAAATAATTTTGAATAATAATAATAAAATGGTTTTTGAATACAAAAAAAAAAAAAGAAAGTATATCCGTTTTTTATAAGCTATGTGACTTTAATTGTATCTCTAAACCTTTTGTCTAAGGAAAAAAAATAAATACATAAGACCCGAAATTGCATATTAAATAGCCAATTACACTCCATTCTTTCACACTGAGGATATGTTATTTATAAAGACAGCAAACACAATAAATAAATATTTAGTTCAATGTTTGAACAATCATTACTTATTACTGTTTAGAATGTTTTACATATCGGCAGGTAACCCACAAAATACAATTTTCATGATTGTAAAAAATTGTCATTTTGGCCTAAAGGAAAAAAACTCATAGTATAATAACACTATGCAGTTTTTTTGGTTTTGTATTTTTAAAAAAACCTAAGAGTATCATGGTACAAATAAATTACAAGCTATAAAAGAAAGAAAATGATTTCCAATCCTTTAATCACATTAAATGAAGATAAATCGATAATGACAACTTCTTTGGAAATAGAATAATGTTGCATATATATGTAGAAACAGTAAATTGGAGTTTTTTAAATAAAAATAAAAAAATCTTGGGCATAGTTTAAGAGATTTTGCTTCGATTACATAATTAGTTCCTTCCTTTCTTCCATGTTAATACGCAAAAATACTAAAATAAATTAATTTGCATTATTTATTTAAAAGAATTGTATTTGTTGCAGTGCAAGATTTTATGTACAAAAAAAACCACTTTTTTTTGCTTCATTCCATGTTTTTTGTTTGTTTTTTTCATTAGTGTTATTCCTCTTGTAAATTAATAATGTAAATCCAAATAATATAAAGATAATTTATATATATACACTACAAAGAAGCTGAATAATTTGAATATAGAATTATCGAATCCAAGAGCCTTATCCTTTCCTTCATATCTAGTAATGAAAAAATTTCACTTTTACATCTTAAGGCATTCACAAGCCAGGGAAAATAGTTTGATTGTATATACAACGATGTATCAAATGGTTTTTTCTTGTTGTTGTTGTTGTTGTACAGATTGACAAAAATTAATCAAAGGAAACTATACTGTGAAAAAAAGTGTTTTTTTTTATATAGGTACATAAATTTCCCAAGTTTTAATATTAATTAATTATTTAAAGTAATTACACAAATAGAAATAGTACAAAACAATGAATGTGTTTTTTATTGTCATACTTTGAGCATAACCAACTAACATTTGAAGTCATTTTTTGCATGCTGGTGTGTTCTTTTAATGGATATTAAATTATTCATTGCATGAGGTCATGGATGATATATGTACATACATACATACATACCTACAATGAACTTTTAGAGCTATTTTTCGTTTCTGTGAATTTTTCATAATTTTTTATACTAAAAGACTTTTTAAATTAAATTAAAAAAAACATAGTCAAAAAAATGTCAAAATAAGAATAAATCAAACTTGATACAATTGCTACTTACTTTTAATGGTATTATTATTATTTTATTATTATGAGGGTTATTTATTACTCCTCAATATTTAACGAAATAGGTAGTTATTTTGTTATTGTCATATATTATTTTTGTTTCTTTTTAAGGTAACCTCTGAGTTTTTTTTCTTCTTCTCCTATATAGTAGTTAATAATAATACTAATATAAAGCCACAAAGAAGCATAGTTAAAACATTGTGGTATTAATTAATGAAAATTATAGGTAACAAGGATGGAATTATCTTTTTTCGTCTTCTTCTCCTTCTTCTTTCATGAGAGTTACTTATGTATTATGTATGTATGTACAAGTATCATTTTTATTTCCAAATATAATTTATAGACTATGTAAGTATTTTTAAAGTAAACGGAGGGTTAATATGTGTTTGGTTAGTGGAAATCTTTCGAAAGAGAAAGAGGAAAAAAAAACATTCATTAAAAAAAATAAGGAAAAAAAAAGGACTCGACATATTTCACTCTATACCTTGAAAGGCTCATTGTACATACTTTAAAGACCGTTATTACATGTATATATATATATATATATGTAATATAAAGTAATTTTCTTTCCTGTCATTCTCATTTTGCAAATTATATTTTTGTTAATTTGAAAAAAAAAAAAAACAATTTTAAAGTTACTCTCTTTGAAATGAAACATAATTAAGAGTGAGGTGGATTGTTGTTCTGATTTCTAGTATTTTTGACATGTAAACTTGGAGTTTTTATAAATTATTACATATATACATACTCACCTTTAAAAAAATAGAAAATTAAACTCTGTTTTCTATGTACATACAAATATGAAGTATTTTTTGTTTTGTTTTTGCTTTTCTTATCAAGTTCTAAGGAATTTTATATATATACATATATATTATTCACTTCACATACGACTTGATATTATTTCATTTTATACTATGTGTATATACCTACATAAATAAATAAAAAAACAACTTTGAAATAAAACACATCTCTCTCTAAATGAAATGTATAAAAATATCACTCAATATCAATTGTGTTTGAAATATATATAATATATGTTATTTCACTTACATATATATGTACATTGTTTTTAATATAAGTAGATTTGGAGAAAAGTAGTTTTGGCTGTTGAACAAAAAATAATGATATTTAAAGGGTCTTTATTTAAAAAAAAATGAATGTTCATCTTAGAGCAAAGAGTATTATATTATTCATTTTAAATATTGGCTCTTTCATGGAGACGTCAGCCAGAAATACCCAACTATTTTGGATAGAATGTCATTTTCAAATTTGTGGAATAACTTAAAAAAAATAAATATAAGAAACTGATAGTTACCTAACCTTAGGTGATGCCCAAAAGATACTTTCATTGCGATATTTTTATATGAAAGGAAAAACTGAAAATGTGAATAGTGTTTGTGGTCCTGACACTGTAACATTCACAATTTTGATCTCGTCGATTCGGCACTGGTCATTTTGATGTCAAAGTTGAACCACGCTTTGGAAGGCCAATTGTCGGAAATGCCGATAAAATAATGGAAATAGTAGAGTTTGGCCGTGATTTAAGTATTATTTTGATTGTTTTGGAGCTAAGCACTGCACCAAAAAACGTGCGGAACCCCTTAATTAAGCTGGATATAATAAAACCTTCAATTTCATGCACAAATAATGGATTTATTTTTACTACCCCCATTATCACCTGCATCATATTACCGGTATTGCAGGATTATTACATATGAATCACTATCTGAACTATGAATCCAGAAAATAAAATAAGAGGTAACATTAAAGTAACTTTGATTTTGCCAACGTAATTAAATTTGTTGTTCGTAACCCTCTTGATTTAAGGATTGACATAAAGTCTAGCCAAGTGTATGCATATACAATTTTTATATTGTATTCAAGTAATATTTTTCTTAATGTAAGAGCATATTTATATATGTACCTACGTATGTAAATTTACTCAAAGTTCTTCTTTTGAGTGAATGTCATTTTGAATCAAATCAAAGTCCATGAAGATTTATTTTTATTGTATTAATCTAACGACTCAAAAAGGGAAGGAGTTAGTTAAAAGCCTTATTGTTATTTTTTTAAATGATGATTACGACCCTAGGTCAGACTATAAGAATTTAATTTAATTTTAAATAGCCTTCAAAATTGTGGTAATGGTGAATGTATGTATGTAGACACGGGTTCAACCTTGTGCTTTATGACCTGAAAGACCTCTTTTTCTCTCTCTCTCTCTCTCTCTTTCTGATTCACATAAATGATAAACTAACCACTGATGATGAAGTCACTATTTCCTTTTACATACTCATTATACATAACTGAACATGGTGATTTGGATTAGAATCTTAATTGACTCTAGTAATGAGCACCCTCCCCAGTTATTCACTTTTGGGAAAAGGCATATATATATATATATTCGTGTCTTATATGATTTTGATGTCAATGCAGAAGTTTCACACAGAGGTTTCAAATAAATATTTTTTTAAATAAAAACACTCAAATTATATACAATTGGAATACATTCGTTATTAGAATGAGAGAATGTGAGGCAAAATGGCCTAAATGCTAAAGACACAACTCAAAAAGATTGAAAAACATTGGTCGATGAACAAAATGATTTAACCATTTATTTAAAAAAAATATTGATTCGTCAAGTTCTTTCAAAGTTGAATTTTTACTAATAAAGTAAAATTCATGATTTTTTTTCCTTTTTAGATTTGTGCATTTTTTCAAAGAGTTTTTGAAAAATATTTTTTAACTTTTAATTAAATGCTACTATTTTTATTTTATAGGTAAGATGATAACTTGTGAATTGAAGAAGAAATAGATACACCCTGGTGATGCAGAACGTTAATAATTGAATCAACGTAGATTAATAATTACATTATATACAGGGGTTATATCATTTTTATACATATATGTATGTACAAGTAATATAATTAACTAGATATAAGTCAATAATATTGATAACCATTTTTGAAACTCATACCAAATGATGTTCATATAAATGATTTTTTTTTTCGGTAAAAATAAATCATTATTTTCAAACTAATTTCTCTTTCTTCTCTTCCCCTCTTTGTAACAATAGACTATAAATCCACTTCTAATTCCTGATGTACAAAAATAAAAAATTGCGATATTGAAGATGCACAAAAGCTGATTAAGAACTTTTTCATGTGTTTTTTTATGGTGAAAATTTTGAGTTAAATTATTCATTGTTTTACATGTCATATTACGTGCTTTAGATTAGATTTTGTTAAAAAATTAGGTAGGCTCAATGTCTGAGATGAATTTCTTTTCTTTAACTACGTGAATAGATGCTTATCTCTTGGGCGCTATTTTTTGTTTTTGTTTTGTTTTCTTCTGCTTCATCATCATAATCTTCATTTGAAAGAAAAGGAAGTTTAAATTCGATGTGTAGACATCGGAAATTAAAAAAAAGAGTTAGAAAATAACACTTTAGCTTATTAACTCCTTAAGATGATAAGGAAATTGTTTTGTGGTAGGAGATATTAATTTAAGACTCATTGCATGTCATTAAAAGTTTTAAAATACATATCATAATAGTTAAATTCCAATAAAAATTCAGTGAAAACCCTACATATCGAATGTATATAAGCAAAAATAACTTGTTAGTGCCAAATGAGTGCTTTTCAATCAACTGCAAAACTTTGCAAAATACTTTTAAAAAATTGTGTATAAGTGACTCTAAAAAAAAATGTATTAAACAATAATGTAACAGATGACTTCACGACACAGCTTCATTCAATCAACTAATCAAACGTATACATAGATCAACTAATCAAATTTATATTCTAATTTGTGTCATAAGTAAATACGAAATATTCAAATTTAATAATATTTTATAGGAGTAATTTGATTAGTTAAATAATAATTTGACTTCTGATCAAGGAAATAATATGAGCTTTATTAGACATTTCGACAAATAAACAAAAAAAGCTTTCCAATTATATTGGTCAACAGTCAAAAATCCTAAAGGGTACAATAAAAGTTATTCAATTTTGTACGCTAATTTCAAATCTGTAATTATTTTTTTAAAGAGTCCGACGGTTTTCGAGCAATCGGACCCTACCTTTTTTAGCTTTTTTGGCCCATTATCCAACTTTAACTTCAATTTAAGCCTAGAATGTTACTCATTTTGTTCATTAAAAAATAATGATTCACTAGTGTATTTAATGCAAATTCCATTTCCAGTCTTTGCTTTGACCTAAGGGGTATCTTAGGAGCGTAGGGGACAGGAGTAGGTCTAACAGTTGTCCAAAACGTTTGTATTTAAATAATTCCTTGAATATAACATAAAATGGATGAATAAGGAATGCATTCAAAAAGCTGAGATCCACAGCTTTCAAACGAGATGTCAAACGCTCGATAAGAATCCTTAACTAAGGAGAAATCGTCCATCAAAGTGTGTAAATTTTCATCCAATTTTGACCAAAAATCCACTATAAATCTAAGACTCACGGTAGAGCTACTAAAGCAGTAGGATTACAAAATCAGCTGAAATTCTTCTGCGCGCTACAACTGCAATTGTAATTGAATAGCTCCTCTATATAGTATCATACATGAAACTCAATCTAATATATGTATTTGGGAAATATAATCAGACTATATGTATGTAAAAATTTATTATTTATATCCATAAACAAGGTAGCAATAGAATATTGAAGTTAGACTATAAAAAATAAGGGGGGGGGGGAAAGGGGTTGAAGAACAATGTTTTCAATTGATCAAATTCATTTATAAAGCAATGATCAATCTTCACCTATAGAATATTTAAACAATAATGATATTATCAATATACATACAAATGGATAGAAAAATTCCTCTTCATACTAAATACTACATTATTATTTTATTTTCTCATTATAATACGTCATCTTCAACTTGTGTCCGATATGTTTTTTTTTTTTTTTTGTTTTTTTTCATAAAAAAGTCTTTTTAAATGAACAGTTATCCATCATTTTGAGCATAATGGAAACTTATTACAAAAAAAAATACTTTTCAGCAAAAAAAACAAACAAACAAAAACCTAAAAAATCAAGTCTTTAATGCAGGGATTCATTCTATGATTTACAGTTCACTCTCACATCTAATTTATAATATATATATGTTATACACATATTATAAATTAAATATTTATTTAAAAGTTGACGTTTGACAAATAAAGCTACAAAAACCTGTCAAAAGTTTAACATCATTTTTTATAAATATAAAATGAGTCTTATATATATATATATATACAACTTTGACTGATGACAGATAGAGAGTGAAAGAGGTCAGATAATAATTCATTATTAAATTAGAAGCTCATCCGTGCATTCACATACATAATGTATGTATGTATGATTACATCTACTCATAAAATCACTCAAAAATAAAGATGGATACACTATATGGAAGCAGTGAATGAAAGACCTATTCATAAGGCTTAATATATTATTAGTTCAGTAATTAAAGACGTATTTTAATATAGAAATATAATTAGCTAATAAAAATACAAATACATAGTCATTTATTTTACTTTTTATTATATGTGTATGTACATAGCAATTTGAATGACAATAAATGAATTATTATTATTATTATTTTATATTGTGTACAAGTTGGATTGTCAAACTCAGCAAATTTATTTTGACGTTTGACACATTGCATTCAATAAAGTGTATTCTCACTATTGCAGGGTTAAGAAAAAATACAAATTTTGTAAGAACACAATCTCTTCTTTGTTTCAAACTAAGGAAAATAGTAAATAATTTAAAAAATACTCCATTTGGATGTCACAATGGGACCATAAAATAAAAGAATCATTATTTGTACGGTCAATGAAATATGTATAGCAAACCTTTTTGTAACATTTCAGACTCGAATATGTAAATATGTTAAAATATGTTTTAAGATACATTTTGATAGTGTAGCCAATAAATTAAATATTTAATTTGTTAGGAAATGATATTTCAAAACTTAGGCCAGTCTAAGTCAAACCAATAATTGAGTTCAATGCAATGTTCCAATGTGTTTCCATTTTTCCCTGCGTATAATGATATGATTTTTGTATATTTTTTTATTAAAGAACAGAAGAAGAAATGTCCTTTAAAATGGGTGTAGATTTTGACTATAGATAAGTTATTTTAATGAGATGTTTTGTCACTTTGAGTAAATATACGTACATTTATCATTTATGGGTACAAAAGGAATATAAAAGACTTACATATAGGAAGAAAACGCCTTGTTTATTGATATAATCAATAAACTTTTATTCTCTCATATGTATGTTATACATCCGTATATAAATGCCCTAAGAGGTAAAAAAAACACACACACTATTTTGATAATCCCAACCACAAAATTATTTTTACTGTCATTTAAAAAAAATAAATTTAATTTTATTTAATGAAAATAGATCTACGCGTGAGTGACAAAATGTTTTGTTTTTGAAAAAAAGAAAAGAAAAAAAAGACACCCAACTCTTAAAATTCCGAATATTTATGAATAAAACTCTGAAAGTAAACATTTAAATTGATTTTCTTAGTTTTAAATATGATTTGTTTTAATTAAATCAAGATTCAAGGGATGTGTTGTTCATTGATTTTATCACATAAAACATCACTTTAAAACGTCTAAATAAAGGATCTAAAAAGGATTTCAGCTTCAAAAGTTTAATTTTTTTGGATGAAGAAAAGGTGTTTTGCTGACATGAAGAACCCTAAATATTTGAATCCGTAACTAATACAATAAATGTCAGGATTTGATGAGGTGGAATTTCGTGTTTAACACGTCTAATGTGTGAGACATGATATTCATGTATTTAAATAAGAAGGAGAGATTTGTGCCAAAAAGGAAATATTCATTTCTGGTTAAAGGACCAGTCTACACACGTATATAATATGTAAATATATCATTGGTTATTAACTATGAGCATATAGCCTTTTGTAGTTCTAAATTATGTCAGACTAGCCCCGATTTATTTTATATTACAGCTAAAAATGAATATCATTGATAAAAGTGTTCGTTAAATTTATATTCTGAATAATTTCTTTGACCAGTACATTGAGCACATACAATGTTATCAAAATATGACTGAAGTTATTGATTTTTAAAAAAATCATGATCATGAATTTAAATTAGTCCTCTCTACTTTAAAGATGAAAATAAGTGTAATTTGTGACCCCTTAATATTACAATAAATGCAGATGTGTCATTGAACAAACAGTTCATAAATTTGATAAGATTTTAATTAAGTTTCTTTTATACGAGGATTGAAAATTAATAAAAAAGCTCTGATTTAAAATATTCATTTAGTATTAAGTTTTAATTATTAATTAATTTTGTTATAAATTACAAACACATGAAAAAAATAATTAATAATAGCACGAAGATTATGTCTTAGTGCATGTAATTATGTTTACTATATGAATATATATGTATATAACTATATCTACGGATATAGTCTCATAAATAAATTTGACATTTCTTTAATTAAATTATTCATAAAACCATGAGTGAATAAAATATTTTTCATCATTTTTAATTGCATGTTACATGTTATATTCACGGTCTAACCACTTATTGATAAAATAAATCAATTTATTTATATGTTAAATTAGATTTCAAGTTCTCTTTATTACTTCGGGCAACTTTTCTTCGTTTTTTTTTTTTTTTGATTGATTTTTAAGAAAAAGAGGGAAAAATGGATGTTATGAATTTAAGAAAATTTGTAGCTTTAATTTATATGTATTTAATTTGAATTGAGAAATTAATTAAAAGAACAGTGTGTTGTAAAGTTGAGGGCTTTTACAATGTCTAGGGAAAGGTTATCAAAGAATTAAAGTAACGTGGTGGTTAAAACAGTTCAAATATGGTGTTTGTTAATTAAAAATTAATAAAAATTATTCATCTTTTCCCCAAATGCTTTATGCAGTAGAAGAAATCTAAGACTCAATTATAGTAGTTTTAGTCCACTGAGGATGAATTGAGGCTCATATTTAGGATCCTAGTTATTATAATACAAATGTATATGAGGTAGAAACTTCACCCTAAATTTGCACATAGTTTGCAAAAAGATTAGCCAAATAACCTCCTTCTCAAGATTGAATGAACCCTCTTCTTCCCTCTTTTATCTCATTTCTATCACAAAACCTTTTTGCTGACTCAACAATTTGAATAATAATAATAATAATAAATATTTTATTGGGCAATGTATAATTAATTAAGAAGTAGTATTAATTCAATTAGAAGGTAAACTATGTGTGGAGAGTTGATTCAGAGTTTTCAATATACATACATAAGTAAATATTCATATATTTAACGACCTTTAGAGGCAAGTACAAAAAATATTTAATAGTATCAATTCATTTTGATTGAACTTTTATTAGACCGTTCATAGGTTCCTACCTACATAATACTAGGAGTACCATGAAATAACTTTACCAATATATATATATAAAGAAAAATTGATATTTATGTCTTTTTGTACATATTATAAAACTTTATTCATGTTTTTTGTTAAATTTATAATAGAAATTTGTTTTGACAAATTATTGGTATATTTATGAGTAGGTATATATGTATAAGTTTTCCTTCTAAACTAATCGATTATAATTATTGAAAAAACTAAAAAAAAACTTTATTGAATGATAAAAATGATTTATTTTATATATATATATAAGTATATGTAGCATTAAAAAATTTATTGAGTTGATGGAGCATCACAAAATTGACGGAAGAAAAAAGTTTTAATGGAAGATTTCAGACTCTAATAATTATATACGAAGGTTAGAAATCGTTTTTTGATTCAATATATGTACTTAAATACATATCTATATAGTTACATATGAGCATTCCCCCACAAAACCGCATTAGAAGATAATAACATACACAAACAAACAAATGTATTTATGTATGTATATTAGGTGTATTTTCACTCACAAACAATGATTAAATCATGACTTGTAAGAATTGATGACCTGAAGCGATGACATAAATGCTTATATTTAAATACTACTGTGATTAGAGAGTTTGTTGATACAAAACGACAGTTATCTTCTCACTATTCATGCCTCAATAATGCATGAAATAATGTCTACATGCATATATATATTTGTATATCCACAGAAATACAAATATAAACCATTAATATATGTATGAATGTACATACAAAGACGAGAGAATGAAAAAAGAATTAGAGGAAAAAGAAGGAGGAAAAAAAATGATTTTCAAATTTAAAATATAAATGGAAAATGTCAAAAGTGCATTTCTCTATTCAATAAAGAAGAAGAAAATGCATTGTATCTCAGCCCCCTCTAGTGTGTTGTTTTATTTCCTTCTTCTTTATAGTTTTCTCTCCCCTACAATATATGCTCAACCATATTCCCTCAAAACACAATGTTTACTCATATCCTGTAGAAAGAAAATGGTTGTTTATGAAATGTAACCTTCCTTGGTTTTTTTTTTTTTTTTGCTGTTGTTTTTTATTCTCCTTAAATGGTAATAATTGTCTTTTTATTTTGTATTATAATAAATATGTTGAACCTTTAATATTATTAATGGTTTTTATAAACATTTATGATATAATTTGGCACGAGATTTGATTTTTGAAAAACAATTTATGTACCTATGTTGTTTTTCTTGAAATAAAGCTGTGAATAATAGTGTATATTTAAGAAAAAAATACATACATGGCTTAAGGGGAAAGGAATTGAATGCTCACATTTGAAGAAGATTACAATAATAATAAGAGATATATGTATATGTACAAAAATTTCACTCAAATATTGTGTATGTACATATTCCAGTTCACTTTCTCACTCTTTTTTTTATTTCGAAGACACACACAAAATTATTTTTGTAAAAAAAAAAAATTATTTCGTAAAAAGAAACGAAACACAACACAAAACTTTCTTTCTATATATTGAAGTTTTTTTTTTTGTTTTTTTTTTCAAAAAAAAAACTTTGTAAATTGGATGGATCTTATTCGTATTTCAGACATGTAGAGGAGAAAATGTTCAGCCTCCCTAAACTTGTTCATGAATAAATTATTCAAAGTGACTATCTTGTTTTAGTAGGAGTAGGAGTAGCAATTGAGGGCTTATCTCATCCCTCATTAGTTACAAGTAAAAAAAAATCTATCCTTTATATGTATATGTAACCACTTTTTTTATTTATTGATAACCAATCAAAGATGTGTTATAAATTCTTGTCTTAAGTGTGTTTTTCTATATACAAAATGATACTGAGATCCAAGCACTGAAGAAAAAAACCCGCTATCTTCTGAATTAAGTGTATTTTTGTGTGTCATTCATTTGAAACTACGATGGATATAAATTACTTATTTTTAAGCAATGCTTAGACACATATACAAGGGAGTATTCAATTGTCGCTATGTTATTAATTAGCTTAGGGTATTCATAATATCTACAAAAAGGTCCTCAAACCAAGCGAAGAAATGTTTTTAATACAGGATTTTTCTGACAATATACTTTTTGTCCATGCTTTAGTTGTGAAGGAATCATTGATGAGTGAGTGTTCATTGATCACTAACATCAATCACATTAATTTTTATGGTAAAGTGTTGACTATACTCATCATAACAAATGGCTATCATATTTGATCCCATTTGGAATTGATTTTTTTAAATGTATAAAGCCTTTAAAGTAATAGAAAAATCTTTGCTAAAAGTTTGAAATTAGGTTATGAAGTAGTTTTGACTGGGGATTAATACAAAGGAACCGTAGCCAATCAAAAAATAATTCACTATACATATAGGTAGTGGAAGTGGGTAGCAAAAAAAAAAAACTCACCCAATTCAAAGGCGTTTGCAGATAACGAAACAATGGCAAATGAAAGAATAAAGGAACGAAGAACAATAGCTTTGTATTACATAATTAATCAATCGAGAACATTTATTGACATTTCTCTAGTTTTTTCTTCTTAAAAAGAAGTAGAAGTTATTTAAGGTTTTAAATACTTGAAAAAGTGGATGATATTAACCTTTTTTATAAGCGTAAGAGTGTTGCAGATCTTAAATAAAAGAATAGAAAATTTTAAAAATCATCGTAATATCTTCAGTAAAATTTATTATTTATTTTAAATATATAAGGTCTTAAATTAACTTATTATAAGACTATTCTGAATAATTGATGAAAGGTCTTTAAAGTAAAAAAAAGCTTCTGTTTCAATAGTTTTTAAAGGTCACAAAATAGTGTCTTGGTTCTTTGTGCTTTTTTATTTTTTTGTTTTTTTGAAGAGTTTTAAAATGACACATTTAAAGTAATTGGCTTCAGAAGGGTCTATTAATTAAGTTCTAATATTTAATTGGAGGACTGCATTGTCGAAATTTGAGTAATGACATTAAGTATTAATAAAATCTGATAGCTATATAATATATAATCAAATATTATAGCTAGATATAGCTTGCAATCATTTGCAAGCTTTGAGGAACAATTTCTTTGTATTAGTATCTGTATTGCATAATAAATTATAATTAAACAATGTGCTTGACTAATTAAGTATTTGTTCTTATGCATGTTAGAAAAGCATAAAAAAGAACATTTAAAAACAACGGTGATACGAAAAAATTGATCATGTTTAATGAAATATGATACTATTCATATTACAAAAAAATAAATATTTTGTGTTAAGCAGCTGCTTAAAATGATTTTAAGGGGCTCATAGTATGTTTTTTTAGAATATGCAAGCAGTTAACAATTGTACCGAAATCCATGTTTTCTTTTGCCAAAATTTGGATGGAATGGTAAGTATCAAGTATGAAGATTTATACATTGCACCCTGTATCCAATTTGTAAGAAAAAAATTGCTAACACAATAATGAGACAATAATTACATAGCTCCAGGATTAAAGTTTTATACAAAATAACTTTGTAACTATTAATCTTTTAATAACTTTTATTTATAACCTATAATAAAAGCAGTAATTGTCAAACATATACATATTATTTGGGAACGGGATGGTAATTTAGGTAAAAGTTTTGAAAATAGTTCCTCCACACGTTTATTTTTTTAAATAAATGATGGCATTTAATTTTGAAAACTTTAATTCAAAAAGGAATTATTGCCACAATAAACCAAATAAAAGTATTAGGCCCAGTTAGATACTACCCAAGCAAACCAAGCCACATACTTTTAAAATAATTTATAATTTTGAAGTTTTTCAAGTTTTTGAAATGTTTTGGTCATGACTTGATTGTTTAAAACCTTCATGATGATATTTGAGTAAGTTTATACTGGCTATGTATAACAACAAGGATCCACTAAATTTTAAAATGAGGCCATGGCATTTAAATCTATCTTTGTATGCGATGGATTCAATGATCAAAATGGAAAATTAAAATTTAAGCTACAATTTTTGAGCCATATAATCCATGTTTAACACACACAAAAAATAGTAAACATATGTACTAAAGGTTGAATAGGTTTTTGTTGTTATGGATAGAATACTTTTGGGCAAAAAACATTGAGAATAAAAAATCCTTTATTTATTCATCAAAATTCATTTTCAAAATTGGTATAAAATTTGCAGTAAGTCAATAATAATTACAGAACAATAACTGCTGAGTTTAGATTTGCTATTGAAATTTAAAATTGGATGGTCCTTTTTTGTAGTAGTAGATTCTGTATATCGAGAAATAAACCCTAGACACTCAAAATTGCAAAAGAATACATACAGTCTGTTATATTCATTTAAACATTTATCTAAATTAGATTTTATTCATAACATCTTGAAGATGTTTTAAAAAACGAAAAAGTCAATTTTAGCTATTGACAATAGGACGCATATCTCAAACACACATGAATAATTTGACGTGTATTTTTGCAGAGATGTCAGTGACAGAATTGCCAACTTGAGGACAAAAACATTTGTTCCTATCGGAATCCCCCCAAAAAATTAAATTCATATTTTCCAGCATTTTTTGCTTACAGTTGTTGGTATAAAATAATTATATTTAATATTATTATCGACTTAGGTAGGTAGGTTGCTAAGAACATTGGGGATGCTTTAAATGTGTTACTTTTCATTAATGATTGACATTTATGTATTTGAATGTGCAACATATGTCACTATACATATATAGGTAGTTAAGTAAGTGATTAGATACTACAGGAGCAATGAAGGAGGTCTTTGTAACTAGGGTGGTCACCTACTAGACACATAGATACTCCACATTATAGGTACAACTGTGCCATGTTAACCCTCTTATTTCATACCTGTATGTATTTTATTGAAAGAATTATTGAGTTGAAGACCAGGTATTTATATATAATAGTACGTATTAAGTAGATATTTGTTTTAATTTCTTTTTTATACGTAGATATAAAGAGAAAGGCATTATCTGTAAAAAAAAAAAAAAAAATGAAATTAAGGCATATAAAACTATTATTATTTAAGAGTCTTCATAAATTATTAGAGTCATGGATTATTGTTATTGTTATTATATGTTTAACGTTTTTTTCTTCCATTATTAAAACTAACTTCATTGCTTTTGTATATGTACATAATATGTAGTTATGTATGTAGCAGGGGAACTTTAATGTATAAAATTTCTAATTAACAAATTTTATTTGTTCATTCTAATGTAACTACTTGATACCATAAGAATTTAAGGTCATTTGACCGAAAGAGCAGTAAAGTAGTAATTGAATTGAGAACTTTTCCTGGATGAAACAGCCAAAGGAAAAAAGTGTATGAATATATTGGATATACAATCCAATGTACAAATAAATTTCTTAAGGGAAATTGAAGAAGTTGAACTCATTTGTGTATCCATTTCTATATTTCAAGAGATTTGAAATGGATTTTCTATATACATATTTAAACAAAGAAAAAATGTCAGCGAGAATGAATAATTTGTATATGTACATAAATGAAGTTTATTCATGTCTGAAACGTATGTAATTAATCAAAAAACAAACAAAAAATAGGTTTCTAGCACAGAAGCATTTTTTTTTTTTGTAAGTAAATTATGAACGTTTTTTATCCTAATTTACGAAAAGGGATTGATCTAATTTATACATTTATGCAAAATATAGGTATATAGTACATATATTGCCGTTATTTTGATGATGCAAAATTATTTATAGACAAATATAGTTATTGCACACGTTATGAATATCCTTGTACATAAAAAATGGACTAATAAATATTTTGGACAGATGTTTTCTATATCTGTATAAATACATACAAAGAAAGATCCCAGATGTGTGCATTTATTTCAAACTACTCATTTTTTGATAATAATAATAATAATAATAATAATTCGATGATATCAGTGATGCATTGCATTCATGTATTTATGTATTATTTACTTCGAATTGGATCATATCCAAAGAAGTTGTCTTCCTGGCTTTTAATCTTTATTTGAAGGGGCGTTGGACTCTCCTCCCTCTTAATCTATGAATGTATTTTACTTAACAATACATATGCCGTCTTATCATTTTTTTTTTTTTAAATTCCTTTTAACATCTTTTTATTTTTTCTTTAAAAAAAATACCTTATATGACAAACTTTTAATTGAATTATCGTTTAACACACATTTTTTATTTTTCATTTCTTATCCACACATTGAGTAACAATATAAAGATAATTTTTTCAACGAAAGAAATAATAATTTTATAAGATAAAATTTCTAAACTCACTAGCTATATGTATGTATGTATGTATGTATGCAATCAAAAAAAAACCAAACCTGTTTCTCTACGTTGTATATTGACGAAAAGGAAAACAAAAAAAAAAGAAAAAAAAAATTTTTTTAAACAAATTATATTTGTGCAAATTAATTCAATATTGATAACCAAATATATTATGTGCTCTGTATATCTCTAATTCTTTATAATAATATTTTGCAAAAAAAAAATATGTACATACGTACATTTATATCTATGAACCTAGAGACATAATAATAATAAAAATAATAACCTGGGCGGCACACATCATATTAACTACTTATTATTAATTTACACTTACCTGGTTCTTTTTTGTTTTTTTTTCATTTATCTCCTGTCTTTACTGTTAAAATAATTATTTTTGAAAAATGTGCAGAGTTGGAATATACATATGTATATATGTTATATGTACATTGTAATTAAACTAATCAAACCCTATTAAAAAATCTTTATATTTTTGCAAATGAAACTTAAGCATTCTTTTATTTATTATATTCTTAAAATCTAAAATTCCCCTTCATTCCATAATTACACCTATTAAATAAAGTAGAAGCAATAAATATAAGGACATTGTACTATTGAGAAAAATAAGATATTTTATAATCAATTGAATGAAATAGTTTTTTTTTTGTTTTTTTTACCTGTCAGTAAAACTATTAACACATGAGGGAAAACAAAACAAAAAATCGTCATATGTTGATAGTTTTATCCAATTACCATGGTATTTATCATAGCAATTAAAATCAATATAGTGGGCCTCAAACAATCAGGCAGGTAATTACTTAGCATTTATTCACACCAATATGTAAATCATAACTTTCTATAGAAAAAAGTTGTGTATATAAATTCATATTTAGTGGTATTTATAGGGTACATTTGATCAATGGAATAAACCATTACTCAACACTCATAAGGGTCTTATTTGCTTTTCTTTTATGTTAACATTAGGATAAGTACATATGCAAATTTATTACGTCTGAATTGAAGAGGAGTAGTCTTTTGATTTGTGAGACACTTGGTATGAGCGTGTTTTGAACTTGAAGCGCCCCTTTTCAATTTGCCTGATTATGATCAGTTGTTATATTACAAATGGTATTGGATTAGAAGCAGTTTTTCATCCAAAGAAGTCAACAATTGTACCTCAAACTATTTAGTTTCTAGTTATTAGACGCATAAATTTAGAATTATGAGGTCGTTTCTGAGGGAATGACCCCTTGTAATCTAAGATATTGTCCTTAAAATAATTAAATAAAGAGAAATTTTTAACGAGTAAGAATTCTCTATTAGATCATTGAAGAAGCATCATTCATATGATGTTTTAAAGGTTAAAACAATCAAATAAAGTGATTTTTTTCCTCTTTAATCGTTAAGATATAAATATATAGATATATAAAGACAGACTTTTTTTTTCCTTGAAAATAGCCTTGAGATGAATTATCACTATGTATCATCAAAAAAATGATAAAGACATTTTTTATTCTACTCAAAATAATAAGTATTTTTATCTCGTTCATTCATTTAAATATGGACAAATGTTCTATGTATATATAGAGAGAGTATGAATCTCTCTATTCATCTATCAATCTCTTATACACTTCTTATGTCTACTTATGTGACATGAAACGACTCACATTAGTTTCACAAAAAAAAAAAAAATTGTACAAATTATGATATCTGTCCTTTTTTAGCAGTCAGTTCTCTATATTGGGCAGTTCTGATAAGAATAAAGAGTAAGAAAGAGAGGGGCCCCTTACATATGTTCAATTTGAGATGAAGCAATGAAAGTTTTAAATCACTTTCATAGTATATATTATGAACGTACAGATGAGAAGAAAGGAAAAACAGATTATACAACTTCTTTTGTCTTATGTGTATATATATTTTTATGTTTTATTAAGAAAGTTGTTGTTTCTTGAGACTCCGAGACGTCCTTCTCTCTTATAAATATAACATAGTCAACAATATTGACCCAATTTTTTTTTTTTTTTTTGTTTCGAAAAAAAGTAATTGTGGCTTCATTTTTTTGTTTTGTTCTTGTTTTGCTTTAGACAAGAAAGAGAGAAACAACTGCTTTCCTCTTGCTGCTAATATGACCATACCTATTTTTATATAGTTTTTTTTTTTTTTTTTGGTCCTTCCGTATTTAGGGAAGTAAAAAGTAATTAATTCAATTATTATTTTTTTTTATATTTGTAGACTAATCAACAGAAACTATGTACATATGGATAATGAATAATGAATCATTGTATGTTTGTACATTAGAACAATTTCTGCATTAGCTACTCAATAATACATTAAACATACAATTGTATGTACGCACATCCCATCACTAAAATAAAAAAATAAACATTTTCATAAATTGTGTCAAATTTATTACTTGAACGAAAGCATTTCCCAAATAAATATAAAAAGCAAAAAAGTTTTTAATGTTTATATATATATATATATATTTATTATTATTAATTTGTTTTTTTGGCAATCTTCAATGGTAGTAAATTTTGTTTTTAAATACTCATACAAATAATAATAATTATTATTATAAAAGAGCCACAGCATTTATTTAACAATACATCTATACAAGTTTAAGTTCATAATAAAAATGTGAATTTGTCAACCGCAACCCTTAAAATTTTGATTTGACAGAATGATATTCCCACACAAAAAAGAAAAAAAATCAAGAACTCTATGATATTTTTTGCAATCAGCTGTAGATTGAGCTAGTATTAGTTGATATTCAGCTATGGACGATTCTTATTGATTAAATACATCCAAAAGTTGAACATTTAAATGGCAAACAATTCATAATGACACAAAAGAAAAAAAATCATATTCGAAATTAAATGCCCTTTAAATGTTAGTAGAAATTCAAGCATATATATGAAATGCCTATCAAAGAGTAAATTTCATTATTCGATGTACTGATTTAAAAATAAAGTAATAACTTATACGCTGACCACTGGTCAACATATATATTAGAACTGATGAAGAAAGGTTATGCTTCTTTTGTAAATCATTTGAGGAGACAGTAGATCATTTTGAAGCCACAAAGAAAGTACGAAATACAATTGCAATAAAAGTATATCAACATAGTGCCTGATGTAGTGCTCAAACCTAGAAATTTTGCTTTTATTTTTAATGTTGGTACAAACCAAGATGACATTTATTTCTTCATAGACAAAATTCAGAATATTTTATACAAATTCAGATCCGCAAAGTCCAAGTGATGTGCCTGGATTTGTAGAAAATCTATAGTGTGACGTACATATAATCCAAACCATTGGAAAGTATTTTATGATTATATTTTACCTTTTACCTTTAATTTAATTTATCTAAGTAAAGTTTTTTTTTATAATTATTCTATCTTAAATTGAAAATAAGTGTAAATACATACTGGTGAGAAGTGAAATAAATATTATAGTTTTGCGAGGGCAAAAAAAACAACAACCAGTATTTACCATATATATGTATATGCAATGTGACGCAACGGTATGTGTTGTGTAGTATATTGGCTACATCCATCTTTTGTTCATAAATAGGTGTGGATATACAACTGCCTATTGAATGCTCAAAAAATGGGACTAAATTCCTTTGTTGTTATTATTTGTTCTCTCTTTTTCTCTCTTAAAAAAATGAAAATAAAGAAAATGTTCACCACCTCATTCCATATCCATACAAACACATATATATATATAAGTATATGTTTGACTAATGAACTCTTGTTTTATTTTATTTTTCCTAAATTTTAAGATAGAAAGAAAAAGACGAAGAAGAAGAAGGGGGAAGAAAACAAAGTAAGAAAGGAGACGTAGAAAGAATTTAAATTAACGAATCAAATTTGTGGTTCTTTCATTAAGAGCGTTTTTTTTTCCTAATCATTATATATATATATATATATATATATATATATATAAGTGTACATTTTATGTACACTGTTATCCCTCTACTGTAAAGGTACTTTATATGTGTATATATAAATATATTAGAAAATATATATATTTGTGAGGTTTTTCAACTATGATAAAACTGCGGTTTTTAATTTGATTTATTTCCATTAATGTACACATATCTAACTAACTCCTATGATATGTGATATGTACCATCATATGAATACTATTGAGTCAAAAGAAACGACTTTCCTTACTAGTTTTTCACGAGGTGTGGCATTGGGTTAAACTTTTGACTACTACTGCTTATTCAAGATATATATCTATCTATATATATATATATATATATATAAAGGTACAATGATAATAATAATTGTATTAATGCATACTTTGGAGTGAGAGATGAAATATGTTCCAAATATATCATGCCACTTGAAAATAATGAAATAAACGATCAAACCATAATACAACTCTTTTATTATTATGTACCAATGTGGAATGTCATGTGCAGAAAGTAAAAAAAAAAAAAAAACAATATAATAATTCGACTTGATTGTATGAATATATAACTCAAAGCAAGCAATCAGTTCTGATCTATGACATCATTATTTGCATCCTACTACATACATACATACATAGAGAGTGATACTCTGATGTAATCTTTTTGTTTTTTTTATTTGTGTCATGTTCTTTTTTTCAGTCTTATATTATACATACAAAGCTAGCTAGCTTCAATTTATACTTAGATTGTTCCTTGACGGAAAAAAGAAAATGACAACAGAAATATGTTCATAAATATATATATATATATATACATATTTTTATGTATATTCAAGTTTTATTGCTTTTTGTATGAATATATATATATGTTCATATTTGTATTAGAAAAGATACGAAATCTGAAGAAAAAATAGTATATATATATATATATATATATAAATATATATATATATATCTATGTATATAAATATTTTTTAACTTAGACAATGCCCTGTTAAATGTATATGGTTTTCAAATCATTTTTATATTATATACATATTTACATAGGGAAATGTCTTATTTTTTTAGATGTGTTTACGGTTCTTATGGGTTGTTGTTTTGCTTTTTTATTACTCAAAATGAATTTGTAATTCATTTTGAATTGCTTCATACTTTTTGTACGGTTCTAGGATCGGTCGTCAAAGGACGTTTTTTTACATATTAGAGTCCATATATATTTTAAAGATGGCTTAACGTCTTTAAAGATCAGGTTATTTACAACTTTTTCTGTAAAATTTCATCTTTTTCTTTAATTATTATGTAGCAAATATATTGATATTTAATTATCATTATTATCTATAACTTTTTTTAGTTAAATTGACAAACTTTAAAGTATGTTTATACAAAGTTTATCATAAATGTATTTTTAACAACATAAATTAAGGATAAATAAATGGGGAAAAAGGTGTATTACGTATAATACGCATTATTTTCTTGTTATTTATGTCATTTGATAGTCTATTAATAAATATATTAATAAAGGCTACTGTCCCCTTGCCATAAATTTTTTTTTCTCCCACCAACCTAGCCACATAGTTATTTAAATAGCACTACAATTCAAATTACATAATTTTATTGACTATAATGAATGTAACATACATAAAATATTAATCATCAAATAAAATTAATTAATTTACCTATATGACATGAAAATGAATATATATTTATCACAATTTCATTATATTTGCATTAAAATATGCATATATAAAGTATCTATATATGTTTATAGTACTTTTGGTTCATTTGGCAAAAAGTTCATGTGAATATAAATGACAGGGTTTATATTATTTTGATAAAGCGTATTTATTCTGTAAATCGATCAATTTGGAGCACAATTTAGGCTAAGAATAAAAAAATAAAGACTTTTGATCTTTTTAAATTAGGTAAAATGGTAAATAGTATTAATGACGTATATTTGGATGTCATCATGGGGCCGCAAACATTAAATACTTTAAACTTTACTGTCTACTAAAAAGATATCTTCTATAAATGTTTGGGTTTAAAAAAAAAAAAAGACACTATATGTATATTTGGCAGCAATTCGGTTGTGGTAAAATGGGTTTTTTTTCAAAAAGCCTTAAAAAAATCAAACATTCATAAACTATTTTAAACATTGACACTAAACCTTGAATATGACTTTTTTTTTAATTTTTTTACACCAAATTGTTCATAGATAATCAAATGCATCTCTTCCTAGTTTAAAATGAGTATGAATTCAATGGTCAAAGTACATGTCCTTTTTTTTAATAGAATTATTTGAATCACGTATTTGAAATTAACATTTGATTAATAAATAAAATGGACCCTTTTTTGTATACATACATAGATGTGTCATATGGTCTTAGATCCGGGTCATAGATATTGTAGATACTTAACCTCGAGAAATTTATGCCTAAAGAGTGTACATTTACATATGCTAAAATAGACCTTCGATATATATATAATGGTTCTTATATTTCTATGAAGATCTGTTATTCATGCATCAAATACGTCCATTCCAAGTTAAATAAAAAACAATCCAGACGTTATTAATTTTCTCAAAAGAAAATCTCTCAACAATGTGTTATTTTTGACCTTTATTTCTCAAGATTTCTAAAAGTTAACTTAAATCTATATATGTACTCGTAGCTTAACTTATTTTGTTAATCCTTTCCGTGACGAAGTTTGTCGGTGATTTAGTGTTTGTATGGTTTCACGATTAGCCTTGATTGATGTGCAAGCATTTGCGGCTTATTTTTGGCTCGTAGTTTAAATAAAAATTGTAACTTAAGGCAAAAAATATACACACATACCCTAATCATGCCACGTATATCAAGGTTCTCATACATGATTTAGAAATTAACATTAGATTTTATATTAAAAAATTGATTCGACGGTGTATTTTGTCATTTTTTTTATAACTGAAATTTCCTACATACACCAAAATACTTTTTCAAAAATACTGTGTGGAGTAAATAAGTTGTTTAACTACTAGTTCTGAAGACAACTCTTAATTGTCGTTTATTCCCATAGTGGTCTACTGACATTTGAACACTGATTGAGCCGTATATTTCTAATTTACTTATTAAATAATAATAATGGATACAGTCAATGACTCCATTGAGCTCTGTACGTGATTTAAACAATTAAGAAGATATTGAAGAAAAAAATCAAGGTTCACCGTATTTGTAGTAATTATATATTTATCTATTGATTTATAAGCTTTTTTTTAGCCTACATGTTAATGAATTGTGAAGTTGAAAAAGACCTTGTCTTTGACCTCAGTGTGATTATAATGGATGTACATATATGTAGAAGGACATAACAGGTGTACCATTGATCATAAAATCAAATACGGGCTAAGTATACATATACTCTCATGTTCGAAAGAATTTGTATCCTTCTCATTTTTTTTTATTTTTTTAAAGGAAGTGTGGCTCTAGTCACTTCATAAAGAGTTATTTAAAAATGTTATTAATACACCTCTTTCACCAATGATATATTAATACATTCAAAGTAATTAAAATCATAATTTGTTGAGTCTATTTCATCCAATTTGAATTGTTTTTTGTTTTTTTTAGCACTCTGAAAATATTGGGAAACCCTGATTCTGAACTATGTACATATATTGTTGTAAATTGTTCTTCATTGTTTTCTATCTGCTGTCATATTACTAGCGTTTTTGTGTTACCTTGTACCCTCCACTCCATACCCAATCCCTTCAACCAGGGGTTTCAAAATCGATTCACCTGGGGAGTTGCTGGAGGCAGAGCCTGAGTGAGGCTGGGCCACATCAGGATTTCCATAAGAAAAGCGCCGATAAAACATTCCAATGTTCATCTCAAATACCTTTATTTTTAACACAAAATAGTTCATTCAAATAAATAAAGGAAAATGACTATACAGCAGATACAGACGACTGAAAAACAACATATTAATTAACTAACTGACTGACTAATTAGAGAAATTAAGTATTTATATTCAGTTTTTTAAAAAATGTCTGTATTAATAGTTATTCAATTTAGTAGTTTAATTTTGTGGGGCAAAACACTAATATTAGTCTTTCATATTAAGACGGGCCGAAAATTATCTTCTTAAGAAGCCGCAGTTGGCCCGCAAGCCGCGAGTCTGAGACCCCTGCCTTTAATCCTACAAACACTCAAAAACTATCAAAATATGAAAAATCTAAATTAACGGCATGAATAGTTTTTTATTCATTGATAATAATGAGAATATATATATATATATATAAAACATTTTGGCCACAACTCATTTGCTTAGACTAGAATGGAAATTTTATCAAAAAAATAAAAAAATAAATAGATGCGACTAATAATTATAAAGATCCCTATAAGTACATATTTCTTTGTTTTTTATATATGCTAAGTTATAATCAACGTCTATTATGTATTGATTTGTAAGTCCTCTTTACCCATCCCTTTTTATAGGGTTAAACTTTCTCTTTGTATATGTATATATATACATATATATTTAATTCCTTGTATCCAAAAAGTGGTGCTTGAAAGAGTGGAGGGGGGGGGGGAGGAAGATACATTTTGGAATTATCATAATAAATAAGAAGAAGAGAAGTACTTATATATGTATATAATACAAAAATTATCTCTCTCTTCATTTCCGCCACAAAAAAGCACACACACACATACACATCAGACAAAAAAAAAGTGTAAAAAGAGGGTTTCAAAGGTAATTAATTAGTATTTAAGAAAAAGATAAAAAAATAAAAAATGGTACCGAAGAAGGAATTGCTTTGTACTGTGAATTCTTTTCATAATCGAAAGAATAGGTAGGAGAGGAGAATGTTATTTTGTTCATAATGATATTTTTTTTTATTTTTTTTTTTTTTTGAAGAGTGGAAGTTCAAATATACGCTGTAATTAAATATTAACGATTAAGTCAAGGTGAAAGCAGACAGAGGAATGAAAGAAGAAGAAGAATAACAACAATGTTGCAGTTAGCTAACTACATATATATGTATAATTACAAAATGTGAAAAACAACTCCCTAAAGTTAATTGTAACTTGTTGTGCGCAAAATAATAATAAAAAAATATAACCCTTGAGCCACTTTGGATGTAGCAAATAAAGTTAAAGGTCAGACCCATTTAAAATTAGATTCATTATATTTATATATATATATATGCCTATTCATTTAATAAGGGGGATAAAATCGTTTTATTAAAAAAGACTATTCACAAATGAAATGATAATATTTCTTACTCTTATAAAAATGAATAATTCTTTGCATAAAACATATTGTTAATAAAACGGTTTTTTTCCCTTGTCCATAATTATAATTTTATTATAATTCTAAACCATATATGTACATATAAATTTCCCCTCTAATCCATGAAATATGGGCCTCAATTAGCTTAGAATGACGCATGGGATATAAGCGCTTATATATTTCAATACAAATGAGGTTTTTTTTTTAGATTGTAATGTCTTAATATAATATGATCCATACATACTTATAAAAATAATTAATGTGTACATTTATTCATAATTGAATATTAGGAGTTTTACCCATTTTGGCACAGTGGATCTTTGGTAGAGTTATAGAGTTTGAATGTCGAGTATTTTTACTTTTTTAAAAAGTGTTTTGACATCCAAAATGTTTGCAAATACAAATTGACAAAGAATTTGCTTCACTACAAACCATTTACTACCCATTGTATACCTCCACCTTTTGCCCCCCCCCCAAAAAAAAAAAAAAAAAAAAAATTAGAAAAAATAAGAAGCCTCAAAATTAGTTAATCTAATTTTTACCAAAAGGGTTATTCTTCAAATTAAGTAGAGAATTATTCACAGCGATAAAAGATATTATAATCTGTGCCAGGCCAATCAGCGCTCTATGTACTATAAAGGGCAAAAGAAGGTAAGAATATAATAATGTACATTTTAATACCTATTACATGTATAGTTCAAGCAACAGATATTAAAGCAAAGAAACTTTCTTGGAATCACTCAGAGTATTACTTTATATGCAACACACATTGCTCTGAAAAAACAAGGATTTAAAATGATTTAAATTCATTTCTTTAAAAACTATATCTGAGCAGAACTTGATTCACTCATTCTCTCACTCAAGTCATATAGAATTAAAACTCAATTCTTTATTTTTTTTAAATATGGAATAAACTTTTTCTTTCTTCTTTTTCTCCTCTGATGTTTTATTCTCTAACTTAGGTATCTCATTGTATATGTTTGTAACTTCTCCTCTAGATATGAATGTACACTTTTAAATCTATGTTATACATTAAATAATCTACTACTTATAAAGACTTCTTGAAATTCAGTGTTGAATAATGAATGTCAATATGTACATAGGTACTGAGAAGGTTTTTAAAAAATATAAATGGGGTTACTAGATATTTATAGGTTGATACGTACTCAATGCTACTTTAATTCCTTTTTCTTTTTTTTTCTTAATTTAACTAGTTAAAAAAAAAAGAATTTTTAACTTTTTTATTAAACTTTTATTTTGCTGTTAAGCAAAGTATAGAAATTCTGTATAAAAACCAACCCTCATTTTATGTGTTTCAACATATATTTTGGTAAATGCAAAAAAAAGGTAAAAAAAAAAGACAGAAATGAAGAGAAAATCTTCAAGGACGTTGTATATATATGTATATTTCTATACATGTCTTGATTATACAAAATATATGTATGTATATATATATACCAGAATGTTTATTCCTATATCTATTATCCACAGTGCTTGTTGAATCAATAAACAATGTTTTTGGTGGAGTGAATGATGTTCAAAAAATATATTTTTTCATTTCACAAGTTTTTTTAAATTCCTGTAAAACAAATATGTACAGATTTTGATGTGTTGAGTTTTTAATTAAATAAGTTGGTTTGTCATTACTTTTTTTGTTTTTGTTTTTTGTCATAACCTCATAATATATATAAACGGTCAAATGTGTTGTTTTGGTTTTTTTGTATGCCAAAATAGAAAGTTTTCTTGTATTTAAGATCAGATAGTAAATGATGAGAAAAAAAATAATTAATGTCAATGGATGAGATAAGAAAATCAAATAGTGTAAATTTCTCATGAATAACTTGTTTTGACATTATAAATATGTGAAGAAGTTGGGTGTTTTTTGTTATTGTTTTTTGGTGTTTTTTTTTTTTTTTTTTTTTTTTTTTTTTTTTTTTTTTTTAGTAACAGATTGACAAAATAATATGCTACTAAATCTCTTCATTACAAAATACATATATGTACCAAGGTTATATAAAAAGTCATCATAACTCAAGTTTATACTATTTCATTGTGACATTTGAAAACCATAAATAAAAGAACTGTTCATTAATACTATGTATTTTTTCAAATGCAATATTGTTTTATTGTTGATTTTGTTAGTTATTATTGAGGCTGTAACAAGAATTAATTATTCTTCGCATGTTTCTGTATCACTCATATTGATTATTTCTCATTGCATCATCGTGTGTTGTGTTCTTTTATATTGAAAAAAATAATAGTATAATGCTTTCTCTTAGAATGGAGATCTTTTTTTTTATTATTCCATCCGTTGTAAATGACAAATATCACACAAAAATAGGTTATGTACATATGTAGAAAAAATATTTAGTTCCACATCAATCCCCACAAATTAATGTGATAAGGAAGGTAATCATTGCATTACTTCTTCCTATGAAAACCTATGGCTTGCAATACAATGAATAATTTAATCTTTTTATCGTGCTTCATAGAGCTTAAAATATGATACAAATATAATATATATTTATCTACATAATACAGACAGCTGTTCACTATTCTATTCAGATTAATGCATTCGTGAAGAGATTGTCACATAACGTTCTCACTCTAAAAGTCGGCCACATTGGAGAAATAAACAAACCCATCTTATCATATAAAAAAAATAGCCCTTGTCTAAATACCGCAGCAGGATTTTTTCCCCTCATATTTATTGTCGTTAAAAGAAATTTCCTCTAAGCTTTTTAACAAAATTCGCTAATTTCATTTCATAAATCCCATTTTAACAACTATTTGACCGTTACTTTGGATTTTACTTTATGATATCTGTAACGTTTATGGAAGTATTTTATATGTGTGGCGTCCTATTAGTAGATCGGAATTGACTGGCTGTCCATGGTATTGCTAAACGTTAACTGCGACATAGTTTTGAATACATATGGTTTATATTATAATTAGAGACGTCACAGATTTTATTCGAAAAATTAGGATATGAAGATATTAGCTTTTTTTTTTTTTGCAGTCTGTCGTTAGTGAGTAAATTTCAGAGTAGATACTGGTTCCAAAAAGATTGGACACCACTGCTTTATACTATATAGTTTTTTATTTTTTATTTTGGAGTTTTATAAATTAAAGTTAATAATACATTATTATAGTGGATGATAAATTATTATTACGAAGAGCAAATACCCTCAAGGATGATATTAAAGGTCAGACATATATATATATATATACTAATAAATAAAAGGAAATCTTCATCAAAACAGACGGAGTGGCTTAGGTGACTAATTCAATGAAATGCAAACCATAGAACAAATTTCATTATCACATTAATTCATTTGCCATATTCAAAAAATGTACATAATGTGTAGACAACCAGTAAAGGTTGGTCATATATGTAATATTCTTGAAATAACATACAAAGTGGTGGTGAAACTTTTTCTAATGAGTCTAAAGGTAACGAAAAAGGCCACCCAGAAAGGTACATTAAGAAATCGTAGTACATAGACTAGAATTATTAATTATACATTATTTATGATGATATTATGTTAGCTTTGCATCCTTAACTACCCTAACTAAGAAAGAAAATACATTTTTATGGATGTTTTGTTTTTATATGAGTAAGTAAATGGCTATAATATCAAGTGGAAACAATATAAAAAAAACGGTTTTGCTTATGTATAATAAAAAATCTTAAATTTTTTATTTTGAATATTTAATCAAGAAGAAAAAAAGATGGACAAAGAAGGGTTTCAGAACTATGTGTGAATTTGCTTATTCATTGTGTATGTGTGTGTGTGGGAGGGGGGGGGGGCTTTAAATATGTACCTACATAAATATATATACATTGAATACAATACAATCAAATCTGTTTAATGAAAGGACAATTATTTGTAGTTGCTTTTAATTGGTTGTTAAAATTAGGGTCTTGATAAATTATTATTTTCCTTTGGTTTTTATTATTAATTAACCAATGAATACCAGACATTACTTAATTAAAATATCTATGCTTATATTAGTATTTTTTCCTTTATTAATCAAACTTTCATTTTACTATAAAAATTTAAGCAAACATTTTAAAGATGCAAAATTACATTTTTAGAGAAAAGGTCATCCTATGCTTATAATAAAAACTACAATGAATGTTTATCACAAATATGATAACAATAACAATAGTATTTAAACCCAATTTAAAATTTTCAAACTGTTGTGTTTTTTAATTTCGAATAATTTTAGATAAAGTCCTCTTTTCAAATTTTATCAGACCTCCTGCAAATTTCCATTTTGAAATGTCATATGTATAGATATACATATTTATAAATTTAATAGTCAACACAGCATAGCAGCAACAAGCTGCAGAATATAAAATCTCTCATGTTGGGCACGTACATTGGAAAAAATAGTAATATACTTTTTGTTACAAGCTACTTAGCGAAAAAGTAACTCCGTTCCTCAAATGTAGAAGTAGTTAAGTTCTCGTACAGGTAAGAGGTGTGTTATTTTAATGAGCACTCAAACAAAAACAAATATAAACAGGAAAAATCACTAATATATTTTAACTCACACTAAATTATAAGTTTTCCTACATTGAGTAAAGTATCATAATGGATTTGTGACATTAGAGACAAGGATAAATGAGAGTCATGCCAAATCCCTCTCTTTGCTCTAAAGGGAGCTATTTTTATAGGTTTTGAATGGGTCAATTTTTCTAGGGTAAGAGCCTTATAACTTAAAATGGCATAATCTAGTGCCTTGATTTTTTCGGGGGCATTCACTTTCATTATCGACAATCAATATATATATATAGCTTCTTTATCTCCTTTTTTTAAAAGATTGAGTTTATTTTGTCAACAAACTTCCATATCACAAAATGCAATGCTACAAAATATGATAACGACCTGTAAATAACAAAACTAAATAAAAAGCAAGATATTGGAATCTCTACTATTTAACTGAATGAATTTATTAGTCAAAGAGCGTAGACAAATATGTAGCATTCAAATGTTGTCTCGTACATACGTATGCGTAAAACAACTGCTGTGAATTTAAAATACCTTTAAAGGCTATCAAAAGGAATATCAAGAGTGAGTAAAACGGCTTACAAGCATTGCATTGAGTAGGCATATATGAAACTCCAACTGAATAATTAAAGCATGAAAATATAATTCTGTTAATATACGTCAAACAACTCGACAAAGGTTTATTACCTAGCTATATTAAGTTACATATTTGACGACATAAAAGTCATAAGCATACATTAAAGCCTTCAAAGCAGTAAATTAATATAACTTTTCTTGAAAAAAAATAAAAAATAAAAATTAACAACATAAATTTCCACTTTAAAAAATTAGACCTATTTTATATTTATAAAATAAAAAAAATGCATAGTTTTTTATTTATTTATTTTCATCATTCTTAATGAATTGAGAGAGTTGCCATTTTCACATCATTTTATTAGTCAACACTCAAATGAACACTCATTCCTTTAGAAAAAAAATATAAAAAAAGGGGAATGAGACCTAATTTGTTAATTAATTAATTTGGTTATTTCATATAGGGAGTTGTTCACCTCATTTGTATAGGGTTACGTCATATCATGTATCAAACTTTTATGAAAAAAAGATATAGGAGATGCCGTTTTCTCAATCTTTTGTAATAAAAACAATCTATGCATAATCTATAAATGTATAAACCTTTTCTTCATTTTATCATATTTATAAAAAATTTTCACAAATTCATAGAAAGACACAGGGAGGCATTTTTACAAATTTAGAGGCTTTTCCAATAATTTGGATTAGATTTTTATTTCATTTGCTTCCTTTCTTTATATATTAAAAAAAAGATTTTTGAATTTTTAATACTATGCACTCAAAAATCAAAACAAATAAATATTCACAAAGCAAGCAAAATTTTTAATTAAAAAATTCTGTGACGTGTTATTTGTAACACAAAGTGCAAATATAAAATAAACCCATTAAAACCCCGTACAAACATGTTGTTGCATAGTTAATTAAGATATGAGCAAAAAATATTTATAAATTTGAATTTATTTTTGGAGGAAATTTCGATATTCGTGTTTTTCTTTTTAAGTAGGTATTACTTTCACTGACTGACATTTTAGCTCAATTATATGTCTAAATATTCATTTAGACTATCCATTTATAAATTTTAATATCATACCTAAATTTTAGCAGTTTTTGTTCTGTAATTATTGGCTTGATAAAAATTTTGTAACTATTTTGAAAGTTTGAAAAAAACTGAATTGGAAAAAACTATTTTTGAGGAGAATGAAATAAATTTTGTAGACTAAATAAAGATTTTTTGATTCCCAATATATTTTACCACTAGTTGTACATTTAGTTCAAGACATGAAAACTAAACAAACTTCCAATTAGAACATTTTTTTTATATTTATTAGTGTATTTTCAATAACTCATTTATTAAATTGGATGAGTTATGAATACAAATAATTAACAATGCTAATGGGTTTGATACAGAGTTCTAACCCAAAATATTTATTTTCTTGTTCCTTAATGATAATTTAAACATTGATATGGTATACTCAAATTATTTCTATTTAAGCTGTAAATAGAGAATGGTAGAAAAGATGAAAAAAAAAGGCGTTATTGGCTAAATAACTTTAGAGTTTTTTATTTTATCCTCTTAGAGAAGAAAAGGTTGCGAGATACAGGAAAGATTTCCATTTATACACAAGCAATTTATCTTTTGAGTTCAATACTTTTCTCAAATCGGAATCATTTCAATACGTCATGCTTAAATTAAACCAATTTTCTGTGGCTTAAATAAGAGGAAAAATTAATAGTCAATTCTTAACAATAATATAAATTTAAGATATGCACTGTATTTTATTCGAAATATTCAACTTTTATATCATAATAAGTAAAATTAATATTCGTTACAAAAAAGAAAACATCAAATTTATTAAATATACGTATATATATATATATACATATTTTTTTTAATACATATGACTTAAATATTATATAGGATGAAAATTGATGTGAGGATATAAATATCCAAATGACGTTTTCATTTTATTATTATTGTTCCTTATAATTTATGTATGATAGACCTCATCAAAAAGGCATATAAAATATTATTCTACAATTTCTTCTTTTTTTTTTAATTTTCTTGTAGCTTCATTTTATGAAATATGATTTAACTCCCTTTTTTTCATAGCATCAATTGTTAGCAAAATGATTCACTATTAAATAAATAATAATAATAATACTAAACGAGCTAAAAGGATTCGTTAAACCTTTTTATTTTTACCCTTAGAAAATTATTTTCTTTCTTTTAAGGCTCTTATCTCAAAGATAAGAAGTGATATTATTTTTTTTTATTTTGGATTTATTTATTCTCACTTTTATTTTATTTTTGTCTAATTCTTTTCTAATAAAAAAAAAAACACAAATTAAATCAAAACTTTTTCGTTAGACTCCAGTACAAAACGCATTAAATAATCCAATTTAATATAGGGAAGTTTTTTCAATTGAGAAAATAAATTCCAATCAAATAATAATAAAAAAGAAGATTTTTTTTTTCTTGGCATAGGACTTAATTTACTCTCTCTACTACTATGTACTATAATTTATACTTTTCAACAATTTTTTTTTCTCGAAATAATAAATAGTCAGAGAAATATATAAAATGAGCCTCATTTTTCATTAACTTTTTTTATTATTATTATTTTCTTGGTCAATTTTCTCTTTAAATAGATTTTAATGTGAAGTAATTTTCGTTTGTTTTTCCCCCTTCTTTGGAATACAGATCTTACAATATACATATAAATATGTATAAGATGTACATGTAGAAAGAGCACAAGGGCCAATAATCATAATACCTATGTATTTATAAATATAAATAGATTGTATCATTATTTATGATAACAGGAGTCTCATAAATATACTTTTTATGACTACTCAAATTATCATCATACAACAAGAATATGGTAAAGACAGTGTTTTTTTTTTCGTTGTTTTTGTAGGGCTACTCTAATTTATTATTTAATTAATATGTTCAATAAAAGGTTAACTCAAAAAAAATATTAGACATGTTCCTCTATGTAAATACAACTGTTATTTATGAGTCCATTGGATATGATGTTCTTTACTTATGTGTACCTATGTAATTAGCTATTATTCACGTGACTGAATATCAAATAACATTGATGAAAAAGAGCTACGTTCTAAAAAGAATTATTTCCAGGGTCTCTAAGAAATTCCTGTTGATGCATCATTCCTGCACGAGCAATTATAATATGTTTATAAATAGATATAACGAAATGTTGTTTTCATAGGTGGTGGTGGGAGTTGTTTCTGTTGACCTTTAATAACTTTTTTTGCAGCTATTGTAGAGACAAGATGTAATTATACAAAAAGATAGATAATGCATTTGAGTACATACTATTAAAATACCAGTCAGTTTCGTTCATTAGTTCTAGAGATATCTTTGTTTCCGCAAAGAAAAAATTCTAAAAAAATATCCAAAGGTGGGTGGATTCGTAGTATTACCCACTGGAATATTTAAATCTGTATGACTTTGTTAGAATTGTCACTGTATTCCTGACTAAAAATAATACATGCTTATCTCTAAAAGAGACAACACGTGATATTTCACTATGATTATAGTAAGTATATATAATATAAGAGATGTAAAAGTGTGATCAGGTGTACGTATGGATATGAGATGCATTAGAAGTCATGTAGTTCCTCTTCCGCGTGGCTTATATTTATATATATGTATATATAGTACATAAAACAGTGTAATATTAATAAGAAAAGTAGTAAATTACTTATGAAAAAAATATATTTTACTTTGTCTTAAAAAAAAAACTGATAAAAATCACTCTCACGACTAGAAATAGAAAGAGAAAGGGTACAAAGAAATGAAGTGGAAATGGTTTGTTATTGTTTTTATTTGTAGTTATTTTCCTCACAAATAAATGAGAATCTTCTACGTTAGATACTACAAAAAAAGCACACCAAATATACTACTTAGTAAAGAAATAAAATATCTTAATATATAACTTTTAACTAAGATATACTAAAAATATATTTTATTTTGTGTTACACTCCTTCGCAAGTACATATATGTAAGATGCAGGTTCTCCTGGATCCTTGGACTTTTTGTTCTCTCATTTATCTATTATTATTAATAATAATTAATTAATTATTCATATTCGACAAAATAATGAAATGAAATAGACTGTAAAAAAACTACGTTTTAAAAATCTGGCTACATAATTATAAAACGTAACTACGCGAATTTGTAAAAATTTAATTGCGGATGTCTTCTAATCATATAATTACACTTGATGACACTGCTGATCTGGGCTCATGCTAATGTTTTATGTACATATACTAATTAATTACTTAAAGCCTAACTCCTCAAGGCTATTGCTATGTTAATTACCTAATTATGCAAATATGTAGACACAGTTTTTTATGCATTTATTTTGCCTATAATATAGATGAACAAAACCGATATTTAAAAAACGGTAGTTTAAATATAGTTAAAATATAGTTGAATTTATAGGTTAAAAAAATCCTTATCAGAATTTTTTTCAATGAAAAATGACGTCATTTCCTCTTGCTTTTCTGCAATTTGCATCCTAAATTAGGACTTCTACTATATTTATCGTCTCATTACAGTGTTGAGAACATACTCAGTATGAAAATAGACAATAGCTTATTTCATTTGCAAAGAATATTTCATATTTTATATTCATTTCCTTATTATTTGAAATGTATATTTGTCACTTTTTATTTGATTGTCCTACAAGAGTTAGCAATGAAGGTCTTAAAAAAATCAAAGAAACTACAAATAACATTTAAATAGGACCGTAATAAACAATTTATAGATTGTATAAAATAAATAGTCATCAAAAGACAGGTGCTATTTTTAAAACTACTAGGAATTCAGAATTTGTTTCAACGTTGATATCTTTGATGCTTTAAAAAAAAGTACAGATATAAATCAACGTTCAACTTAATGGCATATCGCCTATTAAAAATAATCTATTTATAGTCTTGAATTAATTTCTTCAAAGACAAGAATCATTGACCCCTATGGGTATCTTTAAATATTCTTTTTGAGAGTTAGTTACAAGTAATGTCTTTACATTAATATGTAGCTACTTTTAAATGGTTTATTCTCATATATATGACTGGCTATCATGGCAGATAATGAACATACCATATGTAAATAATATCTACTTATAAAATTTGTCTATAAATGGACATGCATTTAAAGAAGTATTCACTTAAATAAATACATATTAGGAAGCCGTTAAAACGATTTCAGCGAGTCTCTATGAATATTTAAGGTAAAAAAAATATGATAAGAGCAAAAAAAAAAAAAAAAATTCCCTTCTTATATTCCAAAAATAGAAAAGAATTTTTTAATATTATCAAAATATTCAAAATATTGAATTTCTTAACAATACATAAGCATATATATATATATATAAATATATTTTTGCATACCTTGATATATGTATATTAAAAAAAATGTGAATGATTTTTAGACTGAAAAGAATAAAAATTATAATAATACATAGACAGCATGATGTCAAGAACATGATGTCAAATTTTTGAATGACAAAACTTTTTTAAAAGAATGAATTAAACAATAATAAAACAATTAGTTAATATTAAAAAAATATATTTTATTATATATGTATTTATTTTTTCAGGTAAGAATCAAAGTGAAAAGAATTACAAGTCATTGCTACAAAATGATATATTCAAATTAGGTATTTTAAAACGTTTGGACTGCTAAACCAACTAAACACACGATGGTTGTAATACATATGTTAAAAATGTATACATATGTATATACCTTTATAAATAAACTTTGCACAATTAATCAACAAAAATTCGAGGGAAAGTCACTTTTTATTTGCATAGTTTAAAATTATGCAAGATATATATATATATATATATTTTGATTTATTGTCCATCAGTTCAAGTAGTAATGAATGAACCATGTCAAATGGACAAGATCTAACAACATTGGGAGGTTTTTTTTTTTGATTTTTGTATGCTTTTGACTTCATTTTTTCTTCATGCACATGCTATCAAAGTATCTACCCTCATTCTCCACTCCCTTCTAATTCAATCTCATCTCTTCCGTCTTCATTTCATTCATTGATTAAGAGCACAAATATATTTCTTCATTATTTTCTCTTCCTTTTTCTATCCATTACGACTGTAAAATAAGGCTTTTAGAAACATATATGTATTATATATATATTACAAGCATATGTACTTGTATTTTATTTATTTATTTTTTTTAAAAAAACCTTCCTCTGAAAATAAGAACTCCATACAACAATATGGTTGAAATATGGTAGTCTTCTTTAGTTCTTTATTTTTCAAATTTTACGAAAGTAAGCACTATTGCCATAAATTGTAATTTAAGAGAACATTACTTCTGGATAAACATTTCTTTTGTCCCTTTCAGAATAACTCTTACTCTATTCTTCTTCAGGGTTTGCGCTTTAGATGCCTGCATACCTTATATATATTCTACATATAGCAAACTTATTAAGCCGTTAGATATATTTTTTTCAAACAAAATGCAATTTTATTCTAAACATATGTACAGTGTCAAATAAAAGTGCTAAGATAGATATTCAAACCATTTAATATCCTTTGGTGAATTGGAATTGTATCATCATAGCTTATTATTATCATTTTACATAGATGACAAATCACTAAAATCAGCTGTTTTTATCAAATATATTTGATGAAATTTTGTAAAATCAAACTCAAATATTCGTGAATTAAGTTTTCTTAATAATTTGTTAAGCATTCTTTAATGTTTTTTTTTATTAAAATAATGACATAACTTATAGTACAACTTTCTATATTTAATATTTAACAAATATATTTGAAAATAAATGTAATTTAGCTCAAGTGGCACATCATTTAGTTATCCCATTGATCACAAGTTTTTTAACCCTTTCAAATCTAAATTTTTACATTTCTCCCAAATAAAGCTTTTTGTTCATGGAAATTGTATGAATGTGAAATTGAATTTTCGTGTAAAAAAACTCACCCAAACTATTTTTTTTTAAATGGCATAAATATTTAAGTATGAACAAGATACAATATATTGCAACTGTTCAAAATAATATATATGTAGGTATAATATATAATGAGGTCAATTGAAAGGTCATATGTAGAGTAAACTAAACAGGTTGAAAAATAGTCACAAAATCCAAAAAATACAATATATACAAATAGTTTATAGACTGCTTTCTTTTCTCTATATAGTTATACTATCTGAGAATAAGAATATTAGAAAATTGATTATCGTTCAATTAAGCATTTTGTTTTTTTAAAGGTGTATGGCGGAGGTAGAATTTGTCTTGGAAATGACCAAAAATGGTTAAAAGACATTAATATTTCATCATATGTATCTTATTTATTCATATTCAAGGATTTGAGATGATTCTAACCTCAGTTGTGCTTTTTTTTTTTATTCCTACTTAAGACACTTGAAGGTCAAAAGCTTTTTAATTAAACGCATCAACAAATGAGCACAAATAATGAAAAATCAAAAGAAATTTAGCTAATAGAAAATATTACATATATATATATATATGAATTATCTTGATACTAGCAATTGATAAAATATTTATATTTTGCTTGCTTTCTAATGTGTCTGCAATTACTATAATGAAAAAAAAAAACTATAATTAGGTCAAGAGCTCTCTTATCAAATAAAGTTTGTATTAATGAATATGGCATTTTGGGATAGCAAAAAAACAAAAATCCAATTTATTATCAATTGATTTATAGTCATCATGGGACCAGAGTTGAATTAAATCGATTTTTATTTTATGACAGCAAAACCCTCTTCAACATGGATTTGATTGGTTAGTTTTTTTTTTTTTTTTTTGCTCAGTTACAATTTTTCATTTTAAGAACCACTTTAGAATAAATTGCCCATTTAAACATGATATTAAAAGTATCATCAACAGTCTAAAACAGTCCAGTATTTAGACGAAATTATCATTATTTAGACTGTTTGGATTTGATTTTATAAATAAAGAACCACTCTATGGTACTCTAATAATTAATTAATGGACAACAGCAACAGATATTAAAGATTTGAATGTTTACATTCCCTTTTTTTAATATATATGTACACAAACATTTATTTATTGTCCATTATTGAATGGTATCAAAAACCTGCATTTCCAATACTATAAAATGCATTTTTTTGGTACAAATAATAACTTTTGACAAATTATTTGGACATTTTCTGTAAATAGAAATGAGTGCAATTATAGTACAATAAGAGTGTATTATTTACGACTATAATGTTATACAGAATATAATCTACGCAAATAAATTAACTTTCCTTTTAAAAATCCAGTAAAAGGGAAGAAAGACACAAAAAAAACACATTATAAATAGTATCATTGCATTACATATGAGTCCATATCAAAAGTACAATTTGTGCTAAAATCTCTTAATTAAAACTTTCCTCATTTTTTTCATTAAATTTGACAATGTGTAATTTACATACATACAATACAAGGACTTTACTCAAAGGATTTCTCCTTTTGATAAAGTCTTATCGGTCATTTATACCCATGTTTGTATTATTTACATATATATAATTCTTTATAAATGTGATGTTTGTATGTTTATTCATCTTTGAGTTTCTTGAAGAAGAGGAAGAAAGAAAAAAAAACACAAAAAGAAATGTAAAAAAAAACTTCTAATTCTTTGAGTTTTTTTTTTTATCTTTTCATTAAGGATAGAAAGAAAAAGAAGAAGTTAAGACAACGTAAATCATCTCTCTTCTTCCCCCCCCCCCCCTCATATGCGGAGATAATGTAAGAGATTAAAAAAACCCAACCAAGGTTTGGAGGATTTTTTTATTTATTCTCATCATAGATTTAGCTATAAATCCTCAGGTGTCGCAGGGAAGAAATATACCAAAAAAAAAAAAAAAAAGGCTGATTAAGAAGAGATATTTGATAATAAACTTTTTCCGTTTCTCTATATATTTATAGTCCTAAGTAAAGAAAGCTTAGGATCAGATCTTTAGGTCTTAATGGGAAGTTTTGAGCAGTTTTTTTACCTTGTAAGGAACATTTTTATATATTCACATATCTAAAGATAAATCACTCATAGAAAAAAAGATACAAGGGAAAAACAATGCAGCTCAGGAGGAGTAGGGACCAATGGACTCAATTTTATAAGAAAAGGAAATTTTCTTTAAAAAATTAAAGAATTTTTCATTTGCACCCCTTGAAAATATTTAATGAAGGTGGATCCATGGGGTTCTCTCTGTGGAAAGGGCCTTTGAATGTATCAATTATGTTTTTCGAAGAAAATATATGCAAAACCTTGCTTTTTTACTATTAAAAAAAAGAAGAGAAAAATCGATCAAATTGTTAATTCACACAACTGCTCTGTGAAACAGCGGATGAAAAACTCTAAATTCTTTTGACAAAATTGAAAAATAAATGATTTTTAATGTTCCAATTTCTTTTTTGTATTTTTTTAAATATATAAGTATAAAAATACTTTTTTTAGGATAAGGCAATAACTAGGTAAAAACCATAGTTGATTTATAGTAGAGAGCCACTCTTAAAAAAATAATCACAAAAAGTAACTTAATAATATAAATACCTATAATATATCTAATATGGCCTGTATTTTGTTCAATTCAGGATCCAAGCAGTTCTGAAATCTAGAGACCTGCTTCAATTCCTAATTTAATTCGTAAATCTAAACCCACTAAAATCATATAACAAAAAAGTTATACAAAAAACTTATCAGGAATTTATTTTTATAATTTGTTAATATGTACATATATAAAAAGTTTTTATTCCATTTCTCCACTCTTCCATTTTGCAAAAAGCTAATAAATAAAAGGATACAATTAGTTAAATTATATATATATATATATATGAATAGAAAATAACGGTAATATAAAGGCATTCGACCAAAGACATAGAAAACAAAAATAAACCAAAATATGTACACATACTCTAAACTTTATTTACATTTCTATTTAATTCTCAATAATAAAGAATAAATAAACAAAAAAATTAAATGTTAATGCATAATGTTACAACTTTTCATGGTTTTATTGCAAAAAAAAAAACAAGTAAATGCATAATAGAGTATAATTATGGCCTAATTCGGTTGGGGATTTTTTTTAACATATATATGTAAATATATGTGATATTTAAATGGTAAAACTGAATGAAATACAACTCACAATAGAAGTTATATCCCATGTAAATTTGTATTATTATTATTGCTGTTATGACTCATCATTTAGTATACACCTATATTATCCCTCAGAATAATTAGAAAGTAAATTATACTTGAGATTATGGATCCAAGGATTTGTTTCCTTCCTCTACGTACAACATAATAATAATATTGATACAAAAGTTTATATATAAATCAATATATTTTTAATATTTTTATTTATCCCTCTTCTTCTTTTTTTGCCCACAACTTCTTCTTTGGCAACTCAATTAGATGTTTTCATCTTTTCTATTATAAAAAGTAAAAAAAAATAACACAAAAATAAAGAAATAAAACTCAGAAGTAGATAGATACTTCATCAATAGTACAGTTCCTTCTAGAAAATGATTCAAGAAAGAAAATCAAGGTGCGTCGTATCTTAATTTCTTTTTTTTTTTTCATATGAAAACCTTTTTTGAAGGGTGAATTAGTTCTTCTACTTATGTACAAAGTCTCTGACTAGATTATTAGATATTCTCTGAGATACTAGATATTAAAGTTGTTATTTTGGTATTTTGCTAACCAAATTTGATCTGTGATATCTCTAATTGGAATCATACCAACACCAAGCTTGAATATCTAATGGAGTACAAAGATGGATGTATTACAATACAAAATCCAATTGACGGGCTTGATACATTAAAAGAAATAACTTATGTTGAACTAACTCAAGAGTGCAATAGATCATTGTATTGTTTGAGAAAAAAGATTGAGACATATTTCCTCAGGTGTGTCCCCTGACTGTGTCAAGTGTGGCTCTAAAAAAAATAATTATCTGTTCTGATTTTTAATTACAAAAAATTAACAAAAGAAAAAAATATTGTTTAAGGGAATAAAATCTCTTTTTCATGGTCGTTTGTAGTCATATTTTCCCTTGAGATTTTATACACTTTGAAAAGGTACTTTGATTGAAAAAAAAATAGAAGAAAAAAAGTTTGAGAAATACTAAAATAGGATAAATAAATCTTTAAGAAAGTCAATAAAACTGTAAATAAACAAATAAACAATGAGAATCTAATAATTTAGCCGGGGAACTGTCATTCTACTATATATTTTCTAATCTTGCATGCAAAAAAAAAAAGCATAAATGATAAATTCATTTTTGTAACATTCTATGTGTATGTATAAATAAAATAATATTTTCATACAAAAAAAAGAAATATAAAAAATTGTATCCTAAATGTACAAACTACTATAAAATAGAGAGAATATACATATTATATTTATATGTATGTATAATGTATTAGAATAAAAATTGTATTCTCTTTCATATGAACATAATTTAATTAAAACTTTGTTAAAATATTTATAATGAAATATATATATATATATTTCTACTCATATTCAATTTTACGATGAGCAGTCACTACAAGTTTGTTTGTTTTTCTTACAAAAAAAAAAAAGATTCATGTCTGCATATAAATATTATATATTTATATATTTATTAGTCTCCTAGAATTAAATCATTCAATTATTTGATAGTTTTTTATTTGATTTTAATTTTTGGGTCATTACTTTCTATACCTATATGTGTCAAGTCAACAAGAAAGCAAGTTTGTTTTCAAATATTGAAGGGGAGAAAATTCACTTGTAAATTTAACTTTTTAATATAACGGCCAAATATTTTGGTGTCCTTCTAAGATCTATTGCGCACGGTTTTTGCTAAAATGTCACTTTCTATCGCAAAATCAAGGATTGTTGTCTATCCAATAGAGTAATTGGATAAATGTGTCGACTGCACATGGAGTCGATATGGCCCCTGAAAGAACGTCCATCTTTTTAATGGCCCTAGAGATTTATTTATTTGCAGTTGACTAAAAACAATTTATCTATTTAAGAGCTATTAAGAATCAACTTGGTCATGCTCACCATGAATCACTACATAGTCAGAAATACCAGATGTTTTGTATTCTTGATTGTGGCCGTTATTTTTTGACTCCTATAATACAGTTGCAATAATTGGAGTTATTATTTAATTATTCGAAATAATCTATTAATACAAACGAAAGGGAATGTCTTCAAGAATATTTCAGATAAACTTGGTTTATTGTTGACTTCACACAAATGTAAGTAGAGTAAATTTGCTAGTGCCATCCTACTTTTTGTACATGTCTCATGGATTTATTCAGCACTGAATATAATCAATATAGAAATCCAGAAAGAAAGAAAGAAAGAAAGAAAGAAAATAATATTAATAATAAAAGATAATAATTGAAAATTGGCGTGTAGTCATGCTATTACAAAAAAAATAAAAATAATTAATCTTCATTTGTTTTTCTCCTTTGACAAGCTTTGTATGTATATGTATATTTTGCCTTTCTTATTATTTATTTATCAGCAATAATTATGCTCAACATGTGCGAGTGACTCTTTCCTACAGATGTACATTCATAGAAGACATTCATCATCTCAATTAAACACTGCTTGTATTTTGCAGAGTACTCCCTGCGTATGTATGTAGTACTTTATCCTGTAGAAATTGGGATATTGTACAGGATGTAACGTCTACATATATGTGGATTATATATTTTGTAATTATTGCGACTATGAATGTTCTACAAATTTAATGAAACACCCATTTATTGAAGCTATTTTCACTTCATTTCACGATGAGAAAAGTCAAGAATTATACTCTAAACGTATTGAATAAAATCTCAACCATTTCACAAATACTCTAAATTATTTTTTCAAGATGTTTCATCTCATTTTCTTGAAAACAATATTTCCTTTCATTCACTCCGTATCTTGTACAAAACAATTTCAACTTGTACACAATTTACATATGTACTATATGCCTGAATAGATAATATTCTTTTGATTGCATACAATAAATGGATTTGTAATTTGCATGACTATATAATTATCAATAAGGATATCAATTTATAATTTACTCAGTTAAAGAGTGAACATGAACGATGGATATTTGTATGTTAAATATAAATACCGTACTTTTCCGACTATATGTTGCAGGTTTTTTTCATAGTTTGGCCGAGGTTGTGACTTAGGTGTAACATATTATTATATCATTTCACATGTTATTTTCACACTAAACCGCAAATAACCAAAAATGCGACTATTACTCAAGTGCGACTTATATGTTTATGTTTTTTCCTTCTTAATTATGCATTTTTGGGCTGGTGTGACTTATAACCCGGAGTAACGTATAATTCGAAAAATACTATATGTAGTTTAAAAATTACATAGCTCTCAAACAATTTTTTTCATAAATAAAACGACTACCCTAATGGGGCAGAACATTAACAAAACTAATACCTATGATAATTAATTCATAATTATGAGCAATTACTACTATTTACATTGATGAAATCTATTTTTGATTTCAAAAATGAGTCCATTGATTTTCTTTGGATGTGAAATTCTTTCAAAGTTGTGGCTAAGTTTTTGTCAAACATGAAGCGTAAGTTATTTCATCTTTTTACTTCCTATTTGATTTTATAAGTAGGACATATAACGTAATTAGAATTTGTCTTTGATTATTCCCTTTTGTTCTTTCGTATGAAAAACAAATTAGTTATTTTTTCCTAATCAAGGATCATCATTCAAATGACAAGATTTGTGACGTTACTATTTTTTATATCTTACATACATATGTATATATGCTTCACGTTTACATATAGATTTAAAACACTCAATAAACTGATGGAGATAAATAAATAAAAAATTGTTGCAAAATATGTAATTTTTAATATACAAAAAGTTATATAAAAGGTCATATTATACATGACGTCATCATAATCAAAGTCGATCATTTTGTAGCCAAAGACATTTAAACTTTATCAAAATAGAGGCACTTGTTTCTTTCTATGTACTTGGTTATACAATACTTAAAAATAAAATAAAAATTGGAAACTTCATCTAATCAATAAATATTAATTAGTTCATATTGTTTTAAATGACTGCATATGTCATCAACATCGTGTCAATTCAGTATGTGACGTAATTTTAAATGCTTCATATGGCATATAATATAATACACATATGATAAGTAATTAATGGGTCAAAATCACTGAGCCTAGCGTTTGATTCTTTCGTCATTTTTTTTTAAAGAGAATTATCAGCCCAAAGTGTATAAAAATACATTTTGTATTTTTTCAAAGAGTAAATTGTCAAATTCAATTGTTCACACCTTATTGAAAGCATTAAAAACAAAAATATATACATACATGAAACATAACTCAATATGTACCCATAAATATAATTTAATGCATATCCATTGTACCAACATACGTTGTTGCAATTGTTTCTTTCATGCACTTACATCATTACGCGAGGAAAACATAAAATTTAAGGGTTTGTTTGAGTATTGATGTTTACAGCATCAATAGTAGGGAGTAGAAATGACATTGTCTATCATTGCGGGAAAAAAATGTCATGATTTGTTTGTTCTCTGTAGGGAGTTAAAAATACAAAACAATAAAATTAAAACAACCACTAAAATCACCCCCCCCCCCTCCCTCCTTTCTTCAGATTTACACTCTGTGAAGAGTAAAATCAACCTATAATTTTTTGAGTACTATTCCGTTCACCTTCAAAGTCTCTTGAAAATAAGAGACTTAATGACGAAAAAAATATATATATTGAATATGTAATTTGTCATTCAAGGAAGGGAATAAACATTTTCTTTAAAACTCAATCAACCATCTGTACAAATAGCATAAATGCATGGAAGTAGCGAAGGCATAACGATCATTATTCCATTTCCATAAAAATGAATCATATTTGATATTCTATTTTTTTTATTATTTATTTCAATATGATATCAGCGTATTGCATATTGAAGCCCTTTCCGTGCGTCTCATTATATATATATATTTTTTTTTTCTACAAATATTCCAAAAGGGAGATTATGTTTCACAAATGCACTTTATATCTACGGATGTTGTACCTATGTAAATATGTGGTTACTAGCTATAAAGGAATAGAAAGGATTTTACTTCTTTCTTTTTCTTTTTTGTCGTACATATAACACATAAATAAATTTTTATATCCATGCAAATTGATAACGTAAACTGTATGTATGTATGTAAGGTAAGAATATTTTTATAGACATTCTTCACATTTTAATATGCCTGCATAAAGGGATCTTAAAGGCCAGCATGTTTTGTATACCCTTAATATATCTAATTCTTCGTAAAATTGCAATTCCTTTTTTGTAAATATCAACATAAACATATTAATAAATAAAGTTTTTATAATCATGTAATTTGTTTGTCAAATAAAGTAATTTCTTTTTCTTTCTTTTTTTGAAATATTCATTCATCAAACTTGGAAATGATTTAAAGAAAGAGCAGAGTAGATTTTATGAAATGAAATTATATAGCTTATAGTTTTATATTTCAAATTGGTCAAATAGAGTAAAATATGAATATCAAAACATTGATCGCTAATGTATTTAATGCAATTTCCAACTCGAGTCTTTGTTTTGACTTAAAGGGACTATTGGGGAGATAGACGGCGGAGTAGACCCAAAAGTCGGCCAAAACGTTTGTACTTGAATAATTTCTTGAATATTACATAAAATGGATTAATAAGGAATACATTAAAGAGCTGAGACTCACAGATTTCAAATGAGATGTAAAGTGACCGATAATAATCCTTAACTAATAAGAAACCGTCCATCTAAATTTGTAAATTTTCCTTCAATCTGATCAAAAATTTACTAGAAATCCAAGACTCATGGTAGAGCTACTTAAGTATTAGTAGCACACTGAAGGATTTCAGCTGGTTTCTGAAGGATTAAGAAGCCAGCTGAAATCTTTCTACTACTTGTAGTCTATTGTAGTTGTTTTTAGTAGCTCTAACTTTTGTCTCAGTTAAATAAAGAACCTTGATTAAATGATCGGAATCAACCAAATAAATAAACAAACAATATTTTCATAACTATATTGGTATGTTAGATTTTTGCAACGTGGATTTTACAAAAGGTGGAAAATTTGACTATCATATATATTTATGTGATCTAAAAAAATCCTTCCTGACATAAAATGACTCATTACAACATTTTATAATAACTTAAAGAACAACATTTTATCATTTACCTTAAAGGTTTTTATAAGATTTTACCCTCCACGCCATGAATGGTGTCAATTTAGCCCAAACTAAGGTAAGATCAATTACAACAACGCATGTTGTTAAAATACACTTCCAGTTTTTCATCAATTTAACCTATGAAAATGTTTTTTAAAGGGCAAAGTATGGAAGCTAGATATCCTTGCCATGCCCAATTGGCACCACTGATTCAGTTTCAGCATCTGAAATGGTTGGTCCCTACTCTCTTCGTCATCATGTTATTAACGAAATAGTTATTCTGACATATGAACTCACGTTTCCCATTGGGCAAATGTTTCTATAGAAGAAAAGAAATGACAATTAAAACAAAACAAAAAGGAATCATATGTATATGTCCGCCATAATTGTATTTCTTCTGTCAAATAAAAATACTTGTTGAAAATATGTATATTTTTCCCTTTCCTTATGAATAGATAGAACATGAAAATAAATTTATAATGATCTTTTAAAACAAGTGGAGTATACAGTAGATATTGTAGGTACAGGATAATAAATGTAGTTTGGTGAGTTAGGTACTTTTTATTCAGGAAAAAAAAAAGACATATTAATATGACGTAAGGAAATTTTGTTTTTTTATGTAAATCTCTTACATCTGTACGTATGTAAGAAGAAGACGTAAATAGAAGAGGAATTACTTCCAAACTATTAGGCTCATATATAAAAAATGTTTTTATTTTATTTTAAATAAAAAATAAAAACTGGGAAGTAGAGTGGAAAATTTACAATAAACATTATATATGTATAACATAAATAATAACACTACTAATTTTGTATCCTTTTAAAGTGATGGCTGTCCCAGGACCTTCAACGGTCTTTACTTTAAAATTATTACAGATATTCATAAAATAATACTTTTAAATATCAAAGTTTTACCTATATGTGTTGTTTATATCACTTATGTAGGTAAAAAAAAAATGATTTTATTCAAAAAAACGTTTTCACGTGACGTCATCATTTTGTACGACGATCCTCTTGGGAGTATACACAGCTGGTTTTTAAAAAATTAACCCCCTTGTTGCTGTAAAATTTAGGAAAATAGTGAATTACTCTCCCGTATTCGGATGTCAGAATGAGATCAAGTAGTAAAAGGTCTTTACCAGACCTATCAAAAATATATCTGTCTGTATCATTCCTCGGACCCGAATAATATGTTATTATATTAATATACATTTAAATAGAGTTGCCCATAAATTAATTATTACTGTTCCATGTATCAGATATTTTTCTCCGAGTATCCTTCCTTTGATTGCCCCTAAAAATGACTTTATAAAAAAAGAATAAAATAGTTTGCATATATAACAACAGAATAAGTATATATGTACTGTATAAACATACCTACTTAAATTATGCATCAAAAAGGTAGGCCTACACGTCAAATCTCCTATAAGCCCTTTAACTTAAAAAAACAAAAACATATAAACATTCGGTAATCCTATGAAAGAAAAAAAAACAAATTACATTTATAACTACCCATTATTTTTTTAAGATAACTTTTACACATCTATACCCAGGTATATAAATGAATAATAATTCGACCTCCAAGAATGGCCTTTACCTCTATAAAGCAGCTTCTTTACACGAGTAATTGTGTGTATTGACCCATGGTTGTACAATTGCCCTTTTAATCCGCACAAAAAGTAAAAATTATCCGATTTTAACCATATGCCCTTTTTTAATATTCGGCTTGATTTGAATATCAGAAAAAGAAGAAGAAAAAGGTATAAGTCAAGTCAATTGCTGCATTACTTATTAATGAAAAACCTACTCTTACAATAATAATAATAATAATATTAAAAATGGCAAATAAGAAATTCCAAGAAATTAATATGCATTGTGCATGTCTAGGGAGATGTTTGGATTTATCTTTTTTTTATTATATGTTTGTTTAAGTAGAACAGTTCAATGTTAGACAGAGATTCACATAGATAAGCATGTTTTATACATCAATAAATATGTTACATTAACTTGTAATTAAAAATTACAAGTTCCTGGAATTGAGCCCTTATATGTAGATATAAATGTAAATACATATAGAATCTTAAAACATACTAAAAAACATTAGAATATTTGTAAAAAAAAAACATCATTTCTATACTCATAAAAAAAACTGTTGAGCAGAAAAGTATTATTCTACCTAAAGAAAGAAATATTATATTTTTTGTCAGTGAATGATAGGAATAATAATTTTTTTACAAAGTCAATCGTGTAAAAGACTTTTAGGAAAAACATATTATTATTATTATTTTTATTATTATGATTGTCTATCTATTTTGCTGAATTGTGAAAAAAATAAACAGTTTTTCTTTATTATATATTCACATAATTTCTTTTATTATATATATATAATTTTTTCTTCTTCTTGATTTTTATATTTATTTATATCAAAATATGTAAATTTATAGTTGATAAAGAAAGGAACGTTTTAATCAAAGAGCTGTTCCAAATGGAAGGGGATTTTTTTAATACTATCTAATAGAAAGACGTTTTTCTCTACATAAATAAATAATGTTACTACAAGTTCATTAGAAAATGATGGTTCAATAAATGAATAAAAAGAAGGGGAGAGGGAAAGAATTATTGTCTATTTTCCTTTCAACAAAAAGCTAGTGAATAAAAGAAGAGGCAGAGGGACATTTGTTTTACTTACTCCTTGACAAAATGGTCCAAAGATTTCTGTATAATAAATCATATATACATGAATATTTTTTTTCCTCAATATGAAAATGATGCATATGAGATATCGTCATTGTTTATCATATAATGACTTTATTGGAGTCTAATCGATAAATGATGATGATGATGTAGGTTTGTCTGATTGATATAAAAAAAAACACTTTGTCAAAACGTACGATGAAAAAGTGAAAAAGTTCTTGATCTCCACATATATGTATATAGCGTATGTATATATATTTACTAAATATGAATATAATCAATTATGTTTTGGTGATTTTGCAAAGAAAATAACTGAATTAATCCATGGAATAACACACACATACAGTTATTGAATATACAAATCAAGTATATGTTCTATTTGACGTCATAAGTAAATAATATATTGTAATTAATACTTAGTACCATGGGCAAAAAATATGAGGAATCAAAAGGTCTTCATTTTTCATCAAAATAGTCCTTCAATATGCAGTGCACATGTGTCAATGGTTGGGTTTTTTTTTTTTCAAACTTTAAAAATAGTTACAAAATTTGTATCAAGTCAATAATAATTACAGAACAATAACATCTGAGTTAACATAAACTATTAAAATCAAAAATAGGATTTCTTGAGAAATAGATTATGTATCTAAAGAAATAAACCATGGATTCTCCAAATTTTAAAAGAATACATACAGTCTGGAATATTCATTTAAATCTCTTTTGGATTCAACAACATTTCTTTAAATTGATTTTTAGGCATCAGCTATCAGACATTTTAAAAAACTTAAAATTCCAAGCTAGCTTTTTACAAAAGGACGCGTATCTCCAACACACATGAATATTTTGACAATAGTACCAACTAAAAACAAAAACATTTATCCCTATCGAAATCCAAATAAAATTAAATTCAAATATCCCTGTATAAAATATTTTATTATCAAACACTCTATATGTTGATTTAAATCTTAGTTCTGATGTGCTTGTTTATTAGCCATCTATATCTTTTCAAGTTCAATATGGAAATAAATAAACTAAACAGGAATTTGTTTATTTCCATATTGAACTTGAAAAGGTATAAACAAGTTATTAAAAACCCCAAAATAAGAAGCAACAATATTGATAATAATAATAATTAATTATTTAAAGAAACTGAGTCAGGAAATGACAATACATTGTACATATGTAAATACTAACAATATTTATTAATAAAGATAAATGTTAATAAAAAGAAGTTGAATTTTAACCAGCCTATGGAAAGTCTTTTCACTTTCTTAAATACCTATATGTACATATGTAGACTCATCAAGGCAGCATCTTTTTCTGCTGCGAAGGAATAATTTATCATAAAAGTTCAATACGTGACAACATATGTATGTATTTAGTACCCATGTTATGTAGTATATAGAATGTTGAACTAACTTATTAATAAAAATATACTTACATATGTATATATCTGTGGTGTACAACTTCAGACATGTAGACATTGTCAAAAAGAGAAAGTGAACAACAACAGCAAGAAGAAATGCATAAATGTACAATTTATTTACAAAAAAAAATATGTAATGGAAATAAAAAATGGTTTGATTTGCAAATATTGAGTATGAAAAAGAAATTTTTTTTTAAGAAGTAACTTTTTGAAGGCATTTCCGTACCTTTTATGGAGGATCCAGAAATTATTTTAATGTAATGATGATGAGTCATTGAAAATCAGTTAAAATGTCCAAAAAGAGTATTCAATTATTATTGGGAATAAATCTAAATGTTTTTTTGTTTGTTTTTTTACATTTAAGTATTATATGATGATGAAAATCAGTTTATAATGATAGATTTGACTTTTAAAACATGTATTAGTCAGCTGACAACTGCATTTTAGTTGCAAAATATATTTTAATGTCTTCAAAGTTCAAAAAATTGACTTTTTTATTTGTTTTTTTTTATAATTTCATCTTCTTCACTTCATTATCAACCAAAATACATAAAAATATAATTTTTTATTTATTTTACAACTCTTTCTAATTGAATAAATAATATTTAAAAAGTGTTTTGACCAATTGTCTCTAAAATGTAATTTTAGCTACATAAAGGCAGACTAAATAAAGAGGAGAAAATAAAAGCATCACGTATAACACGCTTTCTTTGCTTATTATTTTCTTTAATTTGAATGAACAAATCCAGCATTAATTGCAACAAAAAGTTATACAGTATCAATTAAACAATTTTTGCCTTTGAGAAATGGTTTTTTATTAATGCTGTTTTGTTATATATATATATATTATCCAATTATTTTGCTATATTTGATACAAATTCGTAAAAATTTTCCTTTTTCATATAGAAAATATATTTAAAATTGAGGCATATTTTGTTTTTCTTGATTCAGCAAGGTCAAATTATAAATTGGGTTATAAATAAGTTGCTAAGTTCTATAACATTGAACTAGTTGTGATATACTTGATCAATAAGTATATTTTTCTGTATTATTCAATTAAAATTTACCCATGGTTATATACCAGAAAGAGCTTCTAAAATTGAATTATTGTACATTTGATCAAATTGTATTGAAGTATTATTCTTATTTTATTATTCTTTTGACACTAATAAATAAAAAATGTGTTCATGAGGATCATCAAGTATCCTTTTAAAAGAATCTATACATGCATAACCAAAAGAAATGGTCTTCTCTTTTTATTTAATATTATGTGAATGGGTAAACATAACCTTCTGATCAAATCATGAGCTCAAATAATTTTGACTACTATATATATGTATGTATATATTAACTCATAACTTTTCCATTAAAGTAAAAAAAAAAAAAACACAATGACCGCTATCTACATAACAAACTTTCACATAAATATGTATACATACATAAATCTATAACCTTTTTATTTGAATAAATATAAAGTCAAATTAAAATTAATTGTTCAAATAAAAAAGTTAGTAACTCATTTATTTTGTTTCATTATGGTCAATAACAACGCTGCTATTTATTTGCTGAATTTGTCAAAAAAGCAAAAAAAAAATTATAAACAATATGTATGTATAAATATATAAAGTGACAGATAATAATAAAACTATCCGAAAATGTTGACAGTCCAAATGTTTACATAAAATATCCCTTAATATATACATATGTTATACATATTTATGAGAATTTCCTTCGCATATTATGCAAAAAAAATAAAGAATCTAAAATAATTTGATATCATCCTTTTTGCAAAAAAAAAATAATAATAATAAGTTTATTAGACCATCAATGGATTATTCAGAGTGTAGGCTAATATAATATTATACATATATAATTTTTATGCCTGTCATTTGCACAATATGTCTAATAGAACATAAATGACCAATTAGATATTAAAAATTGTCAAAATATTTATTTCTATTTATATAAATCTACTTGTTTAAAAAAAACAGAAAATTAAATATATATATATATATATATATATATAAATTTGAATAATTTTGTGTAAGACAAAAATGAAAAGATTTTCCCAAGAGATTATTAAATAAAAACACACAAAAAGTTGTACAAAGTATGTTTTTTATTTTTTTATTTTTTTTTCATCTCATCATTAGGTTGATTAAAAAAAAGTGAGTTGGCATCAAGATCACGATCCATATTTTTCTTTTGAGTAGGTTTCTGTTCGTTTGTGAAGGTATAATGGCAAATATTTCCTAGTCTTTTTATTTTCAAGATAAATATTTTTTTATACCTCGTTTTGTTTGTTTTTTTTTTTTAGAAAAAAAAAAAGAAAATAATTGATTTCCACTTTGAGTCGTTGTTTATGTCGGAATGCGGTCAAATTACTACTATCATTCTTATTATTACTTTTTATTATCGATATATGATGATGAACAATAAACATCTTTAAAGAGAAAAGAATTGAAAGTCATCATTACAAAAATGTCTTAAAGACATGATTGAGCCTTAAAAGAAATAAAAGGATAAAAGGTTTCATGGTATAGTATTAACATTGCATTATTTGTTCACTCCTGAACTGTCTATTCTTGCTCCATAGTCAATTTAGCCCCTCAAAAAATGAACACTTTAGTAGCCAAAATGTGACGAATATTTGAGGAAGGGTTTCATTTTTATCAAAAAAGACTTTTTTAACAAATTATTTGATATATTTTTTTTCTCTGTATAAAATGGTTTACCAACTAAATATTAAATATAAGGCCAAAGACTCCATCATATCTGATCCAATGGACCATTTAACATACACATCATATATTTGAACACTAATAAGATTCCATTATAACCTCACTGGTTGTTTTAATTTTACTCTTCTGCAAATAAAAAATGAGAGATATTTAATTGAAAATTAATGGTATATTATTCTTAGAATAAAAGAGAAATTTTATTGTTTCATTTTTTGCAAAAAAAAAAATAATAGTTAATTAGTGAAGTTTGTCTAATTCATCTTTTTATAATATAAAATGCAGAATAGTCGTTTATAACATTTGGAAAATTATTTTGGTCTCGTAAAACATTTTTTTTGAAAATTTGTACTTATATAAGAGTTTTTTTTTTTTCTTCTTTTTTTTTGTTTTCAATGTGGATTTTAGCAATTTTATTTAGATAGATATTATCTTCAATTTTATACATTGTCAATTCAATTTTAATACATATATATTGTGTATATAACACAATGATAATTGCTCTACTAATTATTTTAATAATTTTCTGTTAAAAAAAACTAATGGGAATGTTGTTTGATCAAATTCGAATACACATTACACGCATACGTACTTAAATAGAGACCACAAAACAAAAAAAAGGATTTAACTTTCTTATGTAAACAGTACTTTTTGATAACTTTTTTTTTCTCTCTCTATCTAAACAAGAGACTATAAAATTGTTACAACAAAGCAATAAATAAATATACATGTTTTCCTATTTTCTATTAAATCCCTTATTTTTCAAGTCTATCTCAACTAATCTGTGTATTTACATATGTAAAAAGTCGCTGTTCTTTTTTTTAGATCTAAATAAATACACTTATTGAGATGTATTTTTCTTATAGGGATATCCTTTTTTAACAGCATTTAACTGCTGGCCGATTTGCTACTTTTGTTGATTTTAATCACAATCCAGTTTAAAAAAAAACCACTGTCATTCAAATCGGTGGCAAAGAACTGATACATAATTAATCATTAGAATAAATTAGTTAAGATTTATGACACAAGTTTACAAGAATAAATATATTTTAGGTTCCATATCTAATTTTAGTAGTTTCATATCAAATTTCTTTTTCAAGAACTTTTGATAAAGTGTTTTCCACTTTCTATAGGATTAAGTCAACCCTTTGAGTGAGAAACAAAACTCTCAGTAATTCACAATGACAATAGACTTATTTTCTACAAAAAATATAATTTGATTCTTAATATGAATGTAAATTTCATGAAGATTCATTTAATTCTGCGACAAAAATCACCATTTACGGAGGGTTTTGTTGATAAAAGAATTACTTTTGTCTGGTCTATTTCAATAAAACGTACGTTCGAGCAACTCTTCCCCAAAAAAAAATTTATAAACAAATCAATATTAGCCTTGAACTACATATATCAACAAGACGCAAACACTCTTTCATAAAGAAAAAAAAAGTTATTTGTCATTCAAATAAGCTCCTTTAAATTAAAAAATGAGATGTTTTATCTCTTTAAACATAGCCATTCACATAGTAGAGGGTTTTTTTTTTTTACTTTCATATCGCATTTTCTCAGTATTAGATCATCCCAATTAAATATAAATCCATATTTGGAATTAAAATAAAAGTTTGTAGAGAATAAATATACTTTCATCTGAACGACAGATTCTTTTTTCTTACACATAACTTGCCTCAAACCTATCTTGAGTGAAAAATACTCTACAAATTCAAATTGAAAATACTCTAAAAACCAGATTTGATAAGAAAAAATTAATTACAGATTTGTAGTCAGCGCATCAAGTTAAAATATGGAACCTAAAATATTTTTAAAAAATCAAAATTTTGTTGATGTGTCTAATAACACTGGTCAACAGTCAAAAACCCCAAGGGGTATAAGTATGTAAAATAAAAGTTATTCAGTTTTTCACACTGATTTCAAATTTTCGAGAAATCCGACCCTACTTTTTTTGCTTTTTTGGCCCATTTTCCAACTTCAACTTTAATTTAAGTCAAGAAGGATACTACTCATTTTGTGCATTAAAAAATAATTATCCGCTAGAGTTTTTAATGCAAATTCTACTTCTAGTCTTTGTTTTTACCTAAAGGGACTCCAGGGGAGTATAGGTGGCGGGAGTATGTCCAAAAGTAAGCCAAATAGTTTCTACTTAAGTAATTATTTGAATAGTACATAAAATGGATTAATAAGGAATACATTCAAAAGATGAAGATCACAGCTTTCAAACGAGATGTTAAGCGACCTAAAAGATTCCCTAATTAAGAAGAAGTCATCCATCTAAATACGTAAATTTTCATTCAATTTGGAGCAAAAATTTGCTAAAATCTGAAACTCACGTTAGAGCTCCTTAAGTAGTAGTGCACAGAAGGATTTCAGCTGGTTTCTAAATCCTTCTATACGCTACTACTACTACTAGGACTTTTGAAATTTCAAATTTGCTGACACGTGTTATTTAACTTTTTGGAAGTTTAAAATTACTAAAAGCTAAATATAAATTAGCCAACTTAATGCCTTTGAGTGTCAATCTAATTTTATCAGAACTATTTCAAATTTAATCAAATATGTATGTATAAGCATAAATTAAAATGTGACTTTCAAAGCACATAACGAGCTACACCAGAAGTTTTCAATGTATTGAAAAGCAAGCTCTTTCCCCCTCCCCCACCCGCTACCCATCACAGATAATAAGTGAAGGGCTCTGACCCCTCCACATGTTTTTTTTTTTTTTTGTGTGTATTCTTCTTTTTTTATTGGCTAACGAACTACAACTTCTACCCTTGAATTAAACAATTGTATGGAATTCTTAGTGTGATTAGATGAACTTCATATAAAAATGATATAACATGTACATCAATTAATGTATTTCTTGTCTGCTGTTGTTTGTTTGTTTCTGTGATTAGTGTCTAGGACAATAATCATGTGAATTAAATTGTTCTAAATTGTAATTACATGTACTATACATATATTAAATATAAAATAGTCAGTCCCTTGATTAATTAATGGTTTAATCGACAAATATGCTCTTAGTTAAGTACGTTTTTCTTCTTACTTGCTTACTCTTTTAAGAAAAAAGGTTGAAGGATTTTATGTTTTTATTTAAAGCTTTATTGCTATAACTAAGAGAAGAGGACTGACATTTAAAAATAGTTGGAAAAGTAAATGGTTTTTTTAACAAAAAAATAAATAAATAATTCAACTTTATATATGTATATTCATATTAAAATAATATGACCGGATTTTTTATTATAATTATTGTTATTGAAAGAGTTAAAGAGGTTTTCTGTTTGCATGCAAAAGGTTTAATTTTTTGAAACCTCTTTGCAGTTCTTTTCTAATTAATTATAACACGTTTAAAATGAAAAATGAATATAAACACATGTTGGGTTGTACATAATTTCAATTGATGGATTACAATTAACAGGTTAAGTGGTAATTGATGATGCAAGTGGTTCATACTAGGTAGGTCTACCTACAAATATGCACATATATTTAGTATATACATTATGTGTTTTGCATCGTGTTTTTTTTTTGTTTTTTGTTTGTTTTTTAGAGAGAGAGAGAGAGAGAGAGAAGGAATTGACCCCTTTGACATGTAAATAAGAGGCATCCCATGAATTTAAAATATGTTTGTATGTTATATACTCTATTCTACAAAGATGATGAAGACAAAAATAGAATCTATTTTTCTTTTTTAATCATCATTTTCTTTTCAAGAAATAGTTGGAGATTTATTTCACATAAATCTTATCTTAACACACATTAATCATTATGTCCTCTACACAAATAATGACTTGAATGCAATTCGTCATTCTTCTTATTTTTCTATTGAGACAATGCATTTGATTTGCCTAAAGAATTTGCTCATGATGGGGAATTCAAATTTTTTACGTGCATTTGATCAATGGTTAAGGAAGTCATTAATTATTATCATCAAGATTATTATATAAGTTTTTTACCCCGAATTTCTGTTTGAAATAGTATTCACTCTAGTACTTAAAAAGTCATTTTAAAAGTATATATGTATTTGTACCTTTCTGTATGTATATATACATATTACAAAAAGTATTAACGCCAACGTAGAGTAATAAAATGGACAGGAAATCGAAAAAGAGGAGGAGAATTTGAAAAAAAAAAAAAAAAAAAAAAAATCAAAAGTCTATCTTTAAAATAAAATATTATTTTTTATTTTTTTATGTGATTGTGTGGGTTTAATGTTTTTTCATTTGATATTTAGATATTAAAGTCGTTTTCTTAAAAGGCATTTTTTGTATGTATGATACAAAAATTATTAATAAAATCCCCTGAATCGTCGCCATTCATTCATAAAACAACTACGTTCAACATTCATACGTATAAGGAGAAGATTATATTTTTAGACCCCTCAAAAAAAAAAAAAAAATGGTTATTTGAAAAGGTACAACTTTTAAAGACTCAAGTATTGATTTCTTAGTTACACAAATCAGTTCTCTTATTAATAAATAGAGATGGGCATAGATTGAAGTAGTGTTTAAGGAACAAAAGACACATAGCAGTTGATACCAAGAAATCATATGAAGGAAAGTGTTAAAGAAAGTGTAATCCTTCTCCTGAGTTCCAGACAAATCAAATGCCCTTCAGTCTTCTTATTTTCTATCAGTTATTGATTATTATTATATATTGTCAGTAACACTTATCTGACGAAAAGCAGAGGTACATAATAGTTATTGCAGGTACACCTACTCACCTCAACAAATTGTCCATCCCTAATAATATAGACACAATGAATACACGGATATCAAAGATATGAAACAAAGTTGCAAAATGACGATCAATTGATCAATTTGTTATTACAAATTCACTTGTACTAGAATTGACTCTTTTATTCGCTAGGGACTCTAAATTAGTCAATAACTAACTAAGTAACCTCCATCAATTTACCTGATTACCTCAATTAAGACAATAAGTTAACGAAATAGATTAGTCATCATGAGCATCCAGTTCTTTTAAAAAAGAAATTGCTCAGCTCAATTGAACAAATCGTTATACATTCTTAAAATCGAACTATCATTTGGGTTCTAAAGCTTTGGTTTTGGAATTTAATCATACTAAAAATGAAATCAGATCAAAGGATTCTAGTGTCAACGAACTGATCTTGACTACAGAATCCTTTATATAGAAGCTATTAAATGTGGTATATTAAAGCTTTTTAATAGTTTAGACACACCATAAAAATAAGAGCATCTAATGTAATTAATGTAAATTGAGACAAAACCACAGATTCTAAGTAAAATCCATGAATAATTCCGATAGTATCTTCCTATAACCTTCCATATGCCTATGTTAGTAGATATTAATCATTTGTAATGTATTTGACATTTAAATATAAGATAAGATGTCCTCCTTAATGAAAAAGGTGAAAGGTATTCATGGAAAAAATTACAAATAGGTTTAGATGTCTACACTCTTGTATGTACAAAAATGGTTTTTCCCCTTTAAAACATGAGAATGTTATTTTATGTTCATTATCAAATTAGATTTTAAAATGAGAATAATACATTTTGAAAAGGCAAAAAAATATGTAAATAAATAGAGGGGGAAATAAAACTTTTTAATTGGTGAGAAAGAAAGAAAGAAAGAAAGAAAGATTGTGAAGAGTACGGTAATGAGATGAATTGAGAATTCCAAATAAAATATTATGTATATTCTATTATTAATAAAATATATTAATATACATAATATATTCATTTTGACTTTCTATTTTGTGATACAAAAAGAGAGAGAAGAATTATCATCAACTAATAGAAAGTTATTGGATAAGGAGTAGTGTTTGTATTTTATTTTGGAAAGAAGACGAAGACGAAATTGTAATGAATTTTGAAGAAGTTATGATGAGATGCAGTTTCTATTATTCTTTATAAGTAGATAAAAATATATAAAAAGTTCATTAAGGACACATTCACTCTCAATAAAAATTAAAATACTTTTTTTCTGAAATGCTTTCACAATAAATATAATAATAAATACATGGTTACATTTATTGTGTGTTTTTACATGTTGCTTATACACACATGTACACCATACAATCATTTGAAGATAATTTTATAAAAAGGAATAAAGTAATAGTTTGTCAAACTGAATAAATAAGACATACTTGATTATTTTTAAGTAGTAAAACCATGTTATCTGTATGTATATCTACATAAAAACAGAGACACAGAAAACACCTTTCATTTTCTTCCCTTTTTTTTTTTTCCTTTGGCCATCATAAATATTATCTTTTTTTATTTTTTGCTTACTTGCTTCGTTCCCTCTCTCGAAACATAAATATCATTTATTACATTGTATGTTTCCTGTAATAGAAAGAACAAAAAAAACATCTCACACATGAAAATAATGTTAAGAAGTATGTCTATTATGTGTTGTTGTTATGTATGTAAGTTACATATACATATAGGTATGTCTGTATGTACACATATTCCTTTATTCTCCTTCAGCAGCATACGTGAAGTGAAAAAAAAAATTGTTATAGTTTTTCATTGCTGCTTCATGAATGTTGTTGAATAAATTGAATTGTTTCAATATTTTACCTAGTAAATATTATATTATATTACATACAATAATATTTTATATGATATATGTATGTAGGTATCATAGAGCTATATGGAAATGCATACAACTTCAATAATATTACATATGTTTATTCATATTAACAACTGGGGATTCATTTTGTCATAGTCTCCTTTGTTGAGATACATACATATTTGCAGATAATCGCAATATATATATATATATATATTGGTTTGTACTTTGCTAGCTATATTCATAGTAGATATAATGAAAACGTCACAAAAGACATGTTTTATAGCAATATATAGTTTTATGCTACCTTACTAATCAATTCAAATGCAGTCTTCTCCGTATCATTGAGGCAAATCTTACAATAATTATAAGAAATCATACCGAAGAATGTGTGTCTCTTGTTCTGGATTCTTAGCAAATTATATTTACTTTCAGTCTTCTTTGTTTGAATCAGATATTGAATATTATTATTTACTATAGCCAATAGCAATTAGCCAACAAATTGAAACAAATGTACTATGTTGTCATTGTAGGCACACACACACACACATCTAAGAAAAATTGTTCATCTCTGTTGAAAGCATTGATTATTTCTTCCTATTTTGAAATGTCCTTGGTGGACTCGGCATATATAACTTTTATGACATCATCACAGGCGTTTTTTCTTTTTTTTTTACTCACTTTTTTATTCCACCCATTTTCACATTTCTTCTTAATATTACTATCAAGGACCGTTCAAGTTGTTGTTTTATTGTTTTTTGTTTTTTTTTTTCACTATATTATATTAAAAATAGTACATACTACTGTGAGCAAAATAATATTGGGAAATTTGAATTTAATTTTTTTTGAGATACCAATAGGGATAAATGCTTTTGTTTTTAAGTTGGCACATCTGTTAGAGACACCTTTGCTAAATTACATGTCAAATTATTCAAGTGTGTTTGAGATATGTGTCCTTTTATGTACAGCTTAATCGATGGTTTTTTTTAATGTCTGAAATATGATGACTCAAATACAATTTAGAAAAATGTTGTTGAAACCCAAAAAGTTGCGATGAATATTCCAACTGGTTTCTTTTTGAATTTTTGAGAATTCCTAGTTTATATATTTCGAGATACAAAATCTATCACTTCTTAGAAAGAAGCCACGCATCATGTTTTTAAGTTTAATAGCAGTTCTAAAACTCAGTAGTTGTTGTTCTATAAAATATTGACTTAATATACATTTCATTTAATGTATCGAGGTATATCAACAACAAACTACTTGCTATAGGATTGTTCTTTAAGTAAATGTATTTTGCTATTATTATTATTTTATTTTTATTTTTCATTCTAAAACGAAAATTAACAATAACACTCAAAGTAAGTTTTATTTAATTAAAAACCTTTTTCAATTAAAAACTTATTCAGAAATAACTAAAAAAAAAAAAGAGGGAAAAACTAAATAAACAACTTATTTATCGAGTTATAACTTTTACTTGTTTATGCATATATCTACCTACAAATACCATTAAACTCTTCTTCTTTTTTCCCTAATATCTTTAAATAAGACCCTTCTACTTTATTATTCTCTTTCTTTCTCTTAATCGATTTAGTTTTTAAATACATTTATATGCTATATAAGTAAATTATTATAGTCACTCAACCTTTTGAAAATGAACCCTATAGTTAAAACTATTGATACACAAATAAGTATACAAGTTTTTAAAAGAGAAAAACTTCTTACTTATTGTTAATATTTTCAAATTTAGAGTATTTTTGATATTACATTTTAATTTCCGCTCTTTTACTGAATCCAATCATTTGTTTTACAAATATAAAGAATGTCTTTTAGTTTTTTTGCATTTAAAAACATATTGAAAATTGTATTGTAATACCTATAGCTACAAAGGGATGAAAAATTCTTATTAAATTTCATGAAACTTTCGAAGGGTACTTTAGTTTGAGAATTTTCAAAATGTATCTGAATTGAAGATAAAATAAAATGTATGAATAAATTAAAAATACTATTTGCAAACATAAACTCTTAATTTTTTATAGATAATCTTTTTACCATGAGCACTGGAACAGGGGGTATAAGGGTCCCTTGGGCCCACTTTAAAAAAAATTAAGAACAACAAACAGATACCTAATTTTTGTGTCATTACAATGTGTCGTCATTTTTGTAAAAGGGTTCTCTTTGTAAAAGTGTCCATTTACAAGTGATTTTGACATTAAAACAAGAGGAAAATGTTCCTCATTAACTATGGAAATGTTATTAGTGCAAAATACATAGAGTATTTATGCATTAATTATTTATCTATAATTGATAGGAATCGAGAAAATCGTTGTTTAAATAGTACGCTGAGGTGATTAAAAAAATTGATATTGAGACTTCTTTCATATCCATATTATTCACGTTTATTCCCAAAATATCCTGTTGAAAATTTTGATATTTTGCAATTCTTGTAATACCCTGTTTAGCATGGATTTGACTTTCCTTAGATTTGCTGTTAGTAAGACATTTTATCTCATGGTCTTTTTAACAAATCCACCAATTAAAAAACAGTTCAATTATAGCATTGTGTCTCGATGAGCTTATAATAAATGGGCTCTAATATCAGGGACTTTTTAGGGTTTTACTGTGTTTGTAAATAACTCTTTGGAAATAAATGATCTAATAAAGTTAAGTTCGAAAATCATTTGCTTCTTACATAAATTTAGATGCAACAGTCATGTCTAAAAGTCTTGGAATATCATTTTGTTCTACAAATTTAGAAGCATTTTCCTGTAACAAGTCTAATAATAATTCAATTGAAGTCAATAATAATCCCAGAGTGATTTATACTGTGTTGTTAATGTATTATTAACTTTGATATTCATTAAATCCGAACAAAAGAATTATTCGAATGAATCAATAAACAGTATAATTATGTATGTATGTAATTATTTAGAACCTCTTAAAACGTACGTAATATGGTTATGAATCAGTTATATGCATTAAATGTAAATTTATGTACATAAATGGCTCATGCAAATTTAATGTGATGAGGATTCAGGTTGAGCTTCTTTTTTTCCATAATGTCCCATTCTAGGATAAAATCTCAATTTAACCATGAGTAATCATGACTTTTGTATCAATCTATGATGTCTCTAAAAGTAGCAACTTTCAAGTTCCATTACAGTATTATGATATTAATAAAAATCAATTCTATGAATGTTTTCAAACAATGACTATCAAATAAATAATATGTTACTTGATATTGAAGGAGAAAAAAGGAAGGTAAGAAAGATTAGTCTCTACACACTTAAGAATCACAACAGCATTTAATAAAAAATAAATAAAAACTAGAGAAGTCTTAGAAATTGACTTTGCTTCAAATTTTTATACATATAAAACTATTCATCTTTGTATGTAAATTTGTATATACGTCTCATTTGTAGTACAATTTGTAATTTCTACTCTAAAATAAGCAGTATATGTATATGGAAAGAAACATTTATCATATACAAGAAAGAGAGAGAGAGAGAGATCTTTAGATATAATTATATTCACATACTTATTTGCATGATATCATGGAAGAAGCCTTTTTTTTTTTTTGTAATTCAATCACTTCTTCTTAATATATTGTTGCTTGATTTTGTACTTATTTTGTTTAAATAAACTGATTTTTAATTCACCCCTTTTTATAATATATAAATAAAGACACATTAATTAATCATATTATTTCTAGAGCGTCAATGGTCCACCTATGTATGTAGGACAAAGCATTCAAATTCACATATATGAGACTGCTGCTCTAGATATTAAATATGTATTCAAGTGACATATATATGTATGTTGCCTTTTGATGAATGGGCTAGTAGTAACTCCCGGGTACTCATGGTAACAATAATAAAAAGTAGAATATCTTAATGAATAAACTTCATTAGCAAATTGCTAGCAAAATGGATGGTGGGCGAAGAGAAGCTACGTTCTACGTTCACCATAATATATCTCTTTTATCTTCTTACTACTCCTAAAATACATATTATTATTATTATAATAATAAATGTTTACCTGTGTGCCGTGAAAGGAGTTCATAGTAATCAAATTGTAAGGGAAATATGTATATACATATGTATATATGCACTAGTACTATGTATGTAGAATTAAATCTTTAACAAGTTTCTATTATAAATTAATTGATTTACATAGATGCATAAAACTATGTATGTATCTAAAAAAAAAAAAAAAAGAAGAGAAGAGAAGTCAACTCTTGGGCTGTACATAGTAGTGATAGCAGTAGCTATTGACTTTGAATAAAGAGAATTAATGTTTCCTTCTTATTTATAACCAAAATCATAAATCTTTGTGATTTTTTTTCCCTTCTATTCTTTAAGGGCTGTAATAAATTTACTCAAGAAATAATAGAGAAAACAGAGAAGAAGACGAGGGGAAGGGAAAAATAAATAAAAATAATAATAATAAAAAGCATGAACAATCATTATGAAGTGTATATTTACTTCTTCTTCTTCTTCTTCTTCTAGGACCAAAGGGTCTTACCCCCCACCATCTAATAACAATGATAGTAATAACAATAATAATAATAATAATTACAATTACTCATTTTTTTAATATAAAAAAATATAAATTCATATTGATTTTCTCCAATTATTTGTATATTTTCAGTGAGGAGTCAACAGCAGTATTTTCGTGTGCGACCCCGAAACATTGAAGTGAGTCAAGGTGGCACTGGGATCATTCCCTGTGAAGTAGGAAACCGAGCTGGAAGAGTTCAATGGACACGGGATGGTCTAACTCTGGGTAAGTTCTCATTAGTGAACAGCCAATCGATTAATTACACATTATTATTATTATCATTAAGTCTATTAAAGTACAATCATACAAATGTATCTACTACTTATAGATTAATAAGTGGTGAGCCCTTCATTTATACACCATTTACGTATGTAGAATCCCACACAAAAGGCTACCTGGGTGGAGTACTTGAGTCACCTCCCTCCCTCCCTCCCTTCCTTCTTTCTTGGTTTTGACTACTTTTATATATCTGATGGGTAGACAACTACCAATATATTAACTGTTAATTAAGTCATAGAAAAAATGATAACCGACTCAATCTTGTGTGTATGTGGATTTAACATGGAATAAATGATGCGTTAGAAAGTGAGTCCGCATTAAAAGACGGGGATGTAGGTGTTTCTACATATAATTTATAATACTCCACAAATTGCTCCACAAATTAAAAAAAAATCACTCAGGTCTACAACTACTCAAAAAATACAGATCTTTTGCAAAACAAAGGACTAATAAATAATTAAAATAAAAATAAAAACATAAATTTAATTACCCTAAAAATAAATCAAATAATGACGGCTTTTATAGGCATTCACCACTCTGGAATATTGAAGTAATCAAACCATTAAGGAGTTAATAGCAGGCTTTTTTTAGTTATTGATGAGGCTCAACTAACAAAGACATTGATTTTTTAAGACTTTATTTTGCTCAACATAAGTATATACCACACAGCGGACCCTCTATATGTTTTAGGACACTAATAACTCGAGAGTTTTTGATTTGACAAAAAATATATTTACTAAAAAAATGAAAAAAAAATAATAATTAAGTATTTCACATCCAAATTTGGTCTCTTTCTCTTAGCAAAAATCATGGCATGAAGCTGTGTTTGTTGTTAAGAATATAACATTTGAGATCAATATAAGATCAAAAGTTTGATGGTTCGATATTAAGTGAAAACAAAAGATGTTTCTTTTACTAATATTATTGTTGTAATTTTAGAAAATACAATTTTGAATCTAGTTTCTTTGGTATTGTTGATCTCTTGACACAAAAATCAAGACTTTGAAGGGGTCAAGACCTTTAAAAATAAGTTTTGAGTCCTAGATCAATCATGATAGCATCTAATCACATTCTCAACAAATTGGGAATTGTGTTCCCAAAGATACTCATTTTGTGAGTTAAAAAATAATGATCCACTAGTGTATTTAAAACAAATTCTATTACCAGTCTTTGTTTTGACCTAAGTGGGATTCTTCAGCGTTGTTTTTTAGTAGCTCAGATTTCTTGTGGATTTTCGATCGAAATTGGGTGAAAATTTGTTGACCTGTGTTACTGCTAAGTTGTGAGTAATTCCATAATATTTTATTTATGAGCAGTCAGTTCTATAGTTTGGAAGAAGGCTGCCACCAACTTTCAACTGATTTTCCTCTTCCTCTCTATATAGAGGAGAGGTTGAGAGATAATACAACTAAAATAATATAGTTTCAATATGACAACAAAAGATGATTCAAGGAAAATAGTTGGATCATGAACCAATGAATAAGTTGACAAATATTATTAGTACAATTGATTTTCAAAATTAATATCTATATATGTACACGACCGGTCTCTAAAACATGGACACATTCAAATGTATTTGAAAGAGAAAATCCCTTCAAAAAAAAATCCCTAACAAAATATAATTTGGTAATAACCATAACGTTTTTATTTATGAATCTTTATAAAAAAAAATATTTCAAACTTATCATTTTATATGTTCCATATATATATATATATATATATATATATATATATATATATATATATATATATATATATATATAATGTATGTACACATAGATATTTATATGTATAAGTAATCTACCCAAAGACTTGGAGCATGAACAATACTCATCATTTTTTATCTATGTAAAAACAACAACCATAACGATATATTATATAATACGAATGTAAAAGGAAAAAACTAACCTCTAAGTCCATGTCATAATGATAAAAAATTGCAACATTTTCAATAAATGCCCCTGTTTCTATCTTTTTTTCGTTCGAATTCTTTCTTTCGAGGTGTGCATCATAGAATATGTACATAATATGAGGACTAGAACAATGCCTGTTCAAATACTGCTACATAATATAGCCTTACTGATAAATAGTAGTGAAGGAAGAAGTTCGCATGGAACTCTCAACTAACTGAATAACAAAAGAAAATCGAAGGTCACTCAAACGAAAAAAGATAGGGATATGTTCATATATATGTATATACTTACATAGATGGACCTATTGTTTTTTAAATATTGTATTCCACCCAAGAAACTTCTTTTTTTTTCATTTCTTTATATGTACTTATAAATATGCAAAAAAAAAAAAGTAATTTTTTAAATTGCCTATTTTTTATTTTTTTTTTAAATATGAATATATCTAAGAAATTTTATGCCTTTTTGTTATTTTAATACATAAAAGATAATTGTTTTTTTTTTTTAAGTTCTTCGAAGAGAGGGATGTCACAATACCCTCGGTCAATTTCTTCGCATGGTATTAAAAAATTTTGTGGCTTATGTATGTCTATAAATATAGTTCATTGATGGGTTACATTGTTGTATGTACACATATATTATAAGAAATAATGACTCATAAAAAATCTACATACATATGTGTAGTGATAAAATTGCTAAAGTTACGAAAGGGTTTATGTACTGATTATTCACATAAAATATATATCTATACAAAAATTATGTTTTTCGTTTTTTTAAAGCAAAAACACAAAACCTTTATGTTCCTATTTAATAAACGTATGTATCAATACAAATGAGTAGAAATTAAGAGCTAAAGTCAATATTTATTCCTATAATTATCAACAAAAAAAAAACACTGTAGGAGGAAAATAGAATGTTCTTTTCTTATCATGAGTCTGATAATTTTTACAAATAACTATTGTTTATTTTCACACAATGGTTGTTACAATGAGTTTTAAAATTGACAAAGATTTTGTATATGTATATTTCATATTGTGTTTGTACGTCAATTTATGTTACAATTAGAGTCTATGTAAATGTGTGACACCATTTTGTTTTTTGTAAAGGGGGGGGGGGGTAGGAGGGATATACCCGACCTTTTAGGAATAAATAGGGCGTGCAATTATATCTGCACATTTCCTGAGAATATATCAGAAGTATGTGGGAAGAAGGTAGAAAGAATCTTTTATAAATATAAAAGAAACTGAGAAAACAGTTTAAAAATGAAATTTATAGTTCCTTGTTTACAACAGAGATTCACATAAATCAGAGGATTTGGATTTGCTCAGATTATGTTATTTTTATTTATTTCCTACTTTTGTTGTCATTCCATTTATTTGTTTTTTCCTTTGGGGTTTTTTTTGCAAATGTTTCTTCTTTGTCATGTTTTCAATTTGATGATTACAAAAAAAATATTTGCCAAAAAGAATGAAGGGGAAATGATACGTGGTTACATCTTAATGACTTAATTATTTGAAAATGCAAAAAAAGAAACGAAAAAAAAAGTTCCTCAATTAAGGGCGTATCCTTGAAGGCTTAGAAAGAAATGCTCTCACTTACTCATTAAAAACTCGTTATTATCTTATTTAGATTAAGAAATAATCGTCATTCGACATACATATGTATGTACATATCTGGAAGCAATGAAGGAGGAGGTAAAATCCTTGAAGGAAGAAAAAATTATTATTATCAATATTTATTATTTTTGCATACATGTGTAGAGGGATACTTTACACATTAAAACGAGGAGCTCCAAAAATCCATGTAGATATATATTTAAATAATATTTAATTTTGTAAAATGTTAATGTTTTTAAAAAATAGTAGACAGGGAGAGACTCTAAATAGGAAGTAATAAATACATCCTCTGTTTCCGTTCCCTGTTTACTCGACTGTTTGCAAATAAACTTAAATATATAATAATGATAATAATAATATCCAGTTTCTTGACGTTTGCTATAAATATATACACATATAACATATAATATTATTCTGCAGTATAAAGAATTATAGAGAAATATATCATGAGTTTTTATTTGACAAAAAAAATTTAAAATTTTTTTGCTTTTCTATAAAAACTTTTGTGAGTTTGCTTCTTATTTATGTATGTATGTATGTACACAGAACTTTCTTCTTTCAAGTTAGAGATTAAATAGTAAAAATAATAATAATACATTTTTAGGAGTCTTTAGTTTGTGTGTATAAGGGCTAAAGGAAAATATTGAGAAACATTGATTTATACTCTTATAAACTAAAAACATTGATAGATTAGCCACTTATATTCTATGCTATGAATGTATGTACATATATAAGAAAACTAATGTATGTATAATCTACATAAATGTTAAGATAGATCTGTGTAATAGCTAAAACAAAGTTAATAAATTAACTTTGTATTTATAATCTTTATTGTATAATATTTTTTTATTTATTTCGACTATTCTTTAATGAGAAATACTTTAAAAGTTTTACTCTCATGCTTTTATGTATGTTATGGTCTCGACATCATAAACAAACATTTATTTATTTTTCCTCTATGCAAAAAAAGGAAAGAAATGAAAAAAGTAGTAGAAGAAAGTTTAATATTTATGCAAAAAAAATCCAAAGAAAAGTTTATTCAAAATGAATTATTGATAAATCAAATTATTAAAGTTAAACAGACTGACATACACATATGATTTATCTCAAAAAATTTGATTTTTTATTCAAATTAATATAATTTGAGTTGTTATATATATATATATTAAAAAGATTTTTTATTTGACTTTTTTTTTAAACTGTGATTTTGATGTGTAAAATTTTTTACAAAAAGTTGAATAAATTATAAGTTTATATATATATATATATATATATATATATATATATATATATATATATATATATATATATATATGTATATAATTTGTAAATTGTATATTTCAGATATTTTTGAATACATTTTTGTCATTTCTACTAAGATCAAATTGAATTGAATTATTGGAGTATCTCTTAATAGTGTTTATTAAAATATCGTTTACAAATATCGTTTTTAAAACTCAACTGTACATTAAGACTCAATTATTGACCATCAATTTGACAAATAATACTCTTTACAAATACTTTTTCTCATTAATTGATCATATTGATTCTAAAGGATCTATGAAGAAGATGATAGGAAGTGGATCCATAATATATGTATAGTCACAAAATCATTGCTTGTTAATTCTTGTATAGTATAGTGTTTGCTCAAAAGAAAATAGTCAGGAGTAACTTTTAAAATGATTCAAAATCATCAACAAAAATAAAACACCACATTTTTCTTTCTTAAAAAAAAAACTTGATGTGAAAGAAGAAAAAAACTATTAAACTAGGGGGTCCTGAGGGCATTAAACACCACCATCAGAAAAGTTTGTTATTGTTGCTTAGTACCTACTCTCATCAAAAGAATCAAACTTTATTGACTCATGAGAATTGAATCATTTTGAACTGTATTTATAAATCATTTTTATCAAAATGATTGCAAATGAAAAGTAATTATAGTTTTTATTTCATAATTTCCCTGTTTATTATTTTATTATATATTAAAAGTTAAAATAAAATTCATTTCATTTAGACTCTTAAAATAAATGTGCCTCAAATTAAATTGCTATATAATATTAAAGACTTTTAATTAGAGCATTAATAATAATAATAATAATAAAACATTACCGTAAAGTGAAGTCTAATTGTTTTGATACTTGAGGAGTATAGATACATTCGTATTAGCATACAACATCTAGGATTCTTTTCTTCTGTATATACATAAATATATTACAGAAATAAAAAAAATTTAAAACTCCCTCTCGGAATAATTCTAATTTCTTGATGTGTATATTTACATAAATATCCATATATATATATATATATATAACTTAATCAACATTCCTCTTCGTTCACTCATAGCCTTTATTTGTATTCACACAGACTGAATATAAAGTTATGCATCATTCAAAAACAACGAATATGTACATATATATATACATAGATAAGTGAATCGTTTTAGCTATAAATCTTATATCTTCATAGAGTGCCTTCATGTGTGTTACAACATAATGTTCTAGAAGGAAATAGAGTTTATATAAATTCGCCGAGCATAAAATAGAAACATATATCTATGTGTGTTAAACATATTGGTATATTGCAACATTGCATGAAGGATGGGTACCATTAATTTGTGGTCTGGTTCTTTTTTCATCCATTTCGCCCAAAAAGTATAGAGAAATCCTTTTTTTAATATTAAAATAAAAAGAGTCAATTATCACACATCAAAAAATATGCAGGTTTTGAACATTTACATACATATGTAGAAAAATACTATTGGACAAAGAATGTACAAAAACAATATACACAAGTCATACATCAGAGATGTGTACCCCTAGGCTATAAAACAACGACCCATATAACCCATTTTTGTACAAACTAATTTGTTGACAAACTTAGACTTACTTTTTTGTTTGCTAGGGGGCGCCATACCACTAAATAATTAACTACAGAACCTTCATTTTACTTAAACTAAAATTTTTTGCAAAGAATTGACAAATATGAACTTGAAAAGTGATGCCTTTTGTTAATAAAATTAAGTGTCATAGACTCTCCCAGCTAACTTTGTTTTAAAGCTATGGTCCACCCAAGTCATGAGGTTCGAGACGGACTTGCAACTTGAGTCAAGCCATTTTATTTAAACTAGTTGCTCAAAAGCCTTCTTTTTTTTAAATTTCACTCGGGATTTATTTGTTTCATTTGACTCAAGTCGTTGGATTGGAGACACAAGCAGTGTCCGGGCCCTGCGCTTACCTATAGGCATTTAAAAGCAAGTTTTTCGTGCCTTCATAAAATTTAACAATTATACATATATTACCTGAATAAAAAGGCTCTTTGATCAACCTCAAAGGTAATATCCCAGCTCAATTTATTTTGTATGATCATTCATCGCGAGAAGTACACACTATGACCAGTGATGGAACTAAGGCCATTAGAATGTTGTTACTTTTTTCAGTAACAGAGTAACATATCTGATTACTTTAACTACAACACTGATAGGAAAAAAAATGAATGTTTCTAAAAAATATTTTTTTTACTTTAATAAATCCTTCAGTCCGATCTCTAAAGGTATCGTATGTCATGCACAAGTTAATTCATATGCATTGCTCTGTGAATGATTACGTTGTTAATCTAGAAACTGTTAAATTATATTTAAAAATATATATTTTGGCCAAGTAACTAGTAACGAATTATTAATTACTTTTTCCAATTAACTTGCTAACACTGGTTATCACAGTATTTATAAAACCAATTTGAGTTTATTATTTCTGTCCATATGAAATCACACAATGTCCCAGCTAAACTTCTGAAAGACGAGTAAAATTCTTTTTTAATTTATATAAATAACACCCTTATACAGCCCATTCAGTACCTAGTTGAAAGTACTCTCAATGTATTCACTCCTATCCTATGCATATATTTAAAAATGTGTAATTCTCATTAAAGATCTTCCATGTTGTTATTCACTTTCTTCAACTTTTATTCTATTGGAGATGTAATATCACGTCACTTAAAAGTGATTGGTTATTATCATATGTACATATGTATGATTCAAAGATTCTTATAACATATATATATATGTAAAAAGACCACAAAATTAATCATCAAAAGGGTGTCATCACTAATGAAAGTACAATTATTCATCAGATCTTAGATGTACATAGAACGAATACTCATTTATTCATAATTAAAAAAGAAAAAAAATAGAGTTCATCACCTCCAGGAATCAAGGGCATACTCATAGAATAGACTTCATTAGATATTGATAACTCATGTATTAACACAAAAAAAATATAGCATATATATATATATATATATATATATATATATATATATATGTTATATAGTATTACAAGTGTGTGCATATAAGCTCATTTAAACATTTTACAACCTTCGATAAAATCAGGAACAAATTTTTTTTTTAAACTCATTAATCATATTTTTTTTTTTTTTTTTTTTTAAAGTTCTACAACCATCTCTTCATTATTCAAAAAAGTCGAAGAGAATACATATATATATATATATATATATATATATATATATATATATATATATATATATATATATATATATATATATATATATGTCTGTTATATAAGTTAGGTGGGAAAAGTTATCTTAGATGTAAACTACGTGATCTCATTTTGGACTCTCAGTCTTTTTTGATTTTTTTGTTTTTATCTTTTCTTCTTACCCACAAACCTCTCTCATTTAAGTAGACCATGACATTTCATAGTATAACATATTTTTTTTCTTCTCCAGGTCACAGCTGAATGACAGTTTTTTTTGTTTTTTTTTTTGTACAAAAATAGTTTGTAGTATATAAAAAACTTGTTTTTTTATGTCCTCAATATTTTTGAAGGAACAAAAATAACAATTAACATGTTCCATAACACATGATTAAATCCGTTAATTAGTCCTTTATCAGATATTTTACAATAATATGTTTATTAACTGATCACACTTTTTTTCTATGTTTACATATATTAAAAAAAACTTTCATGAAGTTACATTACATTGTTACAAAATTCAATTCTCTTTATTTAAAGTTTTATGAAAAACTTTTTTATAGTTTTTCCTTTAAGGCATACAAATAAATGATGAGCTCCCTAGAGAATGAGGCATTTAAAAAAAAAATATTGAATGTGTGCAATTTTTGCCCTGAAAACAATTTTTAAATCCATCATTTTATTATTTTAAGTTGCACAAACAAATCCTAATTGCAAATTTTCTGGTGTCTGTGTCACTAAGAAAACGACTTGATTTGACTAGAATATGAAGTACATATCAGATACTGATATTTAAAATTATTTGCATTTTATAAATATTTGAATTTAAGTCCGCAAATATTTAAAAACTGATGTCTACATTTTTAAATAGTCAATACATTACTAACATGAAGAATCTTCTTAACCAGGATAAGGGTTAACTTTTTTTTTAAATAGGTTTTTACATGACTAGCTTTAGCCCATACCAACTTTTTTTTTTCTAAGGTCAAGCATAACACTTTGTTGATACAGTTCCTTTCTTTATAGAAATAAAAAAAAATCTTTGGGAACTTTTTCTTTAAATGGTACACAAACACGTCAAGAAAACTTCAATTAAAAAGAGGCCATTAAGTTAAAATATATATATTATACTTTTATGTACTCTTTCAAATAAAATAAAAATTTATATTTCGTCAAAGTTACATCCATTATGTTGTAATGTTCCTAAACAAAACAAAAGTCTGAAAAAATATACACATAGACCTCAAGAGTTCAAATGAGCTAGAATGGTTGAGTTTGGAGTTAACTTGACTACTTGGACTTACAAAGATATTTGAACCATAGATTGTTCATACGTGTACATATGAAGAGGTCAAATTATAGCATACATACTTATTAGGTATATATTATATATATATGAAGTGAGACGTTCAGCTATTAGGTAACAGATGTCGCTAGGAGTATTTTTAACCCATTCTAAATGCCTTATTTTTTTTGTCTGTGATCTGGTAACAATATTCAGTTGATGTTTGTGATGTTTCATACAATAATGCATTTTAGTTCGTTCTTCAAAATATCGAATTTCGTGCCTTCAAACTGCGATTTGCGGACTTTGTTGATTTTCTGTTATCATTTGAAAAAAAAATGCTTATGAAGTACATCAAATACTTGTAGAAGCTTATGGTGGACATGCTCTAAGAAAGAGACAAGTTTGGTCAACCTGGCCACAATCCAAAAAACATCGATCAAACCAGATCGCTTCGGTCACCAAACAATGCTGTGTGTTTTCTTGGATCAGCAGGGTATGATTTGGTACGAGTCCGTAAAATCTAGTGAAATAGTTGACAGTGCACACTACCAACAACAATTTGCAGATTTAAACAGCGCTATACGCCGAAAGCGCCCAGAATATTCCGATCGGTGTGTCCAAGTAATTTTTATTGATGGCAATACACCGCCACATCGAACAAGAGCGAACTGGGAATTGGTGGAAACCTACGATTGGGAACCGTTGGTGCATGCAGCTTACTCACCATACTTGGTGTCATAAGATTATTACTTGTTCGCATCGATGGGTCATGCATTAAAAGAAATGGTCTCCAATTCTCGTACAGAAGCCAAATAATGGCTCGATGATTGGTTTGCAGCCAAATAGTGTCAATTTTTTTGTCGTGGCATTTACAAATTGCTTGAAAAAGGGGTAAAACGTGTAGCTAGCTATGGCTATTATTTTGAAGATTAAATTTGTCACCATTTTTTCAGAATAAACGTTAGAAATTAAAAAATAAAGTATCATATCATAGATACAGTACTGGTAATTATAGCTTAATACCTCATTGATTGCTTAATCTTTGTCATAGTGTTACTTCTTAGATTATAGGTATACATAAATACTTTTAAAAAAAGTGAAACCTTGAAGCTCTCTATTACATGAGTGTGAATCATTAACCTCCCACACTTTTATTCAACGCCTATCAAATATTAATATTGATTTCAATTTTTTATTGATAAGGTGAGAATATTGCACAAAAAAGAATAAAAAATATTTCAAGGTGTTTTTATTTTAGAATCTTTTATGTGTATAAAGACATGATTTTTTTACCCTACTTTTAGACCCTCAAGTGTCAAAGGAATGATGGCCTCAAGACTTTTTCTAATGAGTTTCGCTTCTTTCAATTTTTATTTTTGTATTTCATTTTCTCTTGTTCTTCAAATAATACAATATTTGCCTACAGCAATTTAAATAAAGTAAAACCATTTGAATTTGGTAGTGTCTGTGTGATTAAGTTATAGACATGAGTTATCAAGTTCAATTAGGAAGAAAAAATAAGGGTATTTATATGTTAATCAGATTCTTTTATTTACTTTACGCATAAAAAGGAATGTCCTTTAGGATAAACTCTATGAATAGTTAAACCTAATATTAATGGTTTTTCAATGTGTTACTCATGGATTTTTTGCATTGTTATGACCTTTTATACACAAAGAAATAAATTTACATACCAACTACTTCCAGATTCAATTTATTGTGCAAAAAAAATCTTTATTGCAGATATCATTCAATTGATATTCCACAATAATGGTTTTGCATATCATTGCAAATCACGTTTTATTTTTTCCCTTTCAAATTAGAAAATCATTAAAGTATCACTTCTGAGCCAATATGTAAATTTAAGATGCATTAGATACAAGATTTTCTATAGGTTTTTGGATAACATTTTTTTATCCATACTTAGAATGTGCCCACCATTATTTAAAAGTCCTTCACATAAATAATGGGTCAATTATTGCATTATTTGTTTTGTGTGTTCAATATAACGTTGACTCAATGCCAAGCCAAAGTTGTTTTTTTCTCGATATGTTCTTCATTGGATATCATATTTGATACCGTTTTGATAGATACATAGATGTCATAATTTTAAAATAAAATTATTAGTCCTAACAAACATAAATTGTTTGGAAGCCCTCATTAGTGCTCAGAAAGTTAAAATTGGCAAAAAAATTACATATAGAATAATGAAATGTTGTTCGTTCATTCATCATTTCGTATATAAATAAATCAGAGTATGTACGAGGTACCTATATTCTTTGTACTTTAGTAATAAAGTGTTTGACATGACGTCATCGTTTTTAAGACGATCATCTTATATAGTGCTTCACTGATTCAGAATCACGCTCATGATTTCAAAATCATAACAATACAACTTTTTGTGATTTTGTTATTGTTCTTTACAAGAAATAGAATAAATCGTTTGAAAACTCTAAACCATTTAAACTTCTTTTGAAAAGGATCATATTTTTAGTAAGAGTCGGTGTGAAGCTTTAACATACTTAAAGGTCAAGTATTTAGTTCAAATTTCAACGATTGTAAAATCGTAAAATATGAGTTTTTATCATAACATTGAACTCTCCTGACTGATAAAAGAGAGGAAGAAGTGATTTTTTGAATCCCATGGTCGTTGTTAGTAGTTCTATAAAAACTAGTATATAGTATGTACACCAAATAACTTTTTTAGTATGGAATGAAATATGGAATAACATATATTAAACTTGTATGGTAGAAAAAAATTATAATTTATTTCAAATTTCGGTTATTTTTATGTATTGAAAAGTAGTTTTTTTGTATTATGAAAAAAAAAAAAATCCCAATTCGGTTAAGCACAAAACTTATAGGAGGCATAAACAACCAAATTTTATAGAAGAATGTAAACTCTTGCCTCTCTAAACCCCCCCCCCCAAAAAAAAAAAAAAAAAAAAAAAAGTTATTTGTTTGTTTGTTTTTCCTTTTTATAGTCATGAAATGAAGTTTACTTCATATTATTTGTATAGAAATTTTGTCATTTAGTTCCATTCCAACTGTATATACATCGGTTTATTAATCAATATGTGACAATAGGGAAATCCTTCTCTTAAATTACATTCACACTTTATATATATGTATATATATATATATTATACTTACAAGTTTAATATAATGATGGCTTATACACAATAAATGACTTTGCGCAGGATTTAGTGTAGGTAATTTAATTTGTGTACCTACTTATAAAAAAAATAGTTTAAATGAGACACAAAATAGTCAAATTATGCGTTCTTAAAACCATATACATAACTGCACTTTTACGTGTATGTGTGTATTTTAATGTAACACCATTTCAAAAGTTGGTTATTTCTACTTTAATATCAAGTACATAAATATAAATGCAAGAGAATAAAATACTTATATAAAAGAGGATTTTATTTTCTGTTCATTTGTCTGTCAGAATTGACAGGTTATATATATATATGGTATATTATAAAGGTATATCATTTTATATGCATAAAGCATCTAAAATGTACATAGATACTTTTTATACAAATTTATTTCTGCCAATTCCTGTGTATTCATATTTAAGTAAAAGGGAGAGGAAATATACATATTGGGGTTTACAAAAGGGGACCTACCAATGATATCATCACTCTCTCAAAGTCTACATATAGGTAACACAATGTACATATAGGCAAATTAATTGTAATATTTATACTACATAAAGCAAAGCCATGATTTGTTTGTTTGTTTGTTTTTATTTGTGTTTTATTTATTTATTTGCATGAATCCCTCTTGAGTCCATTGAGTATCAACACCACCGGCAATAAATCATCTCAAAAATATGTTTTTCTTATTGAACTTTGCATTAGAGTGTATATTTTTTAAAGGGTGTCGTTTTGTAAATGTTTCAATATACCCAAAAAAAAACCATAGAATCTTTAAAAGTGTCAAATTATTGATTTTGTTTTTTTTTCATTAGAAAAATAATTTGTGTGTTTCATAAAAGAAGAAGAGGCGTGATATTGAGTCCACTATAAAAAAATTATACAATGCAAAGGCCACAGTATAAATAAATAAAAAAACAAGTCTGATTTTATTATATGTACGCATAAATATGTATATATATATATATATATATATATATATTAATTCGTGCGGAAATTATGGTGACTTTGAGACCATTTTATGTCTTGACACATTTAAGTATCAATATATTTTTTTTCAATTTATAACTACTAAAATGTTTATATATACATATATGACTACACGTATCACTAAATTAGTGATTTATACATAAAGGGCATTTATTACATACATACATATGTATTAAAAAAGATGCTAATACAATGAATGATATATAAAAAAAAGTATCATTAAATGCAGAAATAACACAATTTAGGAAAAACCCCTAGATTTATTTATTATTTTCGCGTATCATTGATAAGATCTTAAAATATAAGAAAATGAAATAAACACTTTAATAATATTTATATACGTATATTTTTTTGTTATTTGCTCTTACGCCCATACAAGCATATATTGAATTGACCCACGCAGGCATGATATCATGATGCACTTGCTTCTTTTCACACAATAGCCATTCACACACACACCAAAAAAATAAATACTTAAGTACATATCATAAATGATATTTTTATCTTGACTTAAATAAATAAACACTTAGGATCACCTTTCCTTCTTGTTCTTAAGGATCTTTAAATAAATAATATATAAAATGAAATAAATAAAATACACGAAATATGTGTGGAAAATGACGACAAAGGATATTTTTTTTCTTTGAGTGTATGTAATGTCCCCCCCTATAAGAGAGGCACTACATAATAAACTCCTTATAAACATTTGGAAGGAATTTAGAAAAACAGCAAATATGTGTATGTTCTGTTTATCAATTTGTGAATGATCTCAAAAGTTGAGAGATTGTTAAGGAACTATTTAAAAATGAATAATATTTATGACTCATTTTCTTTATTTTAACTTGACCAGGGGTCAAGTTAAAATGCTATTGTAATTATTTTCTGCTCTTGAATCAATAAGAACAGAGCGTCACCTTACCAACATAACATAGTAACATATTACTACTATGTTTTGTCGTCAGCTTTTGATAATCTCTACTTTTATTCACCTTCATATTCGTGTTCTAAATGTTGATTAATTTCAATTAAAAAAGCTGTTGTTGAGTAATGAACAATTCCTAACAATCTATTAAATAAAGAATAATTTGACAGTTGGAAAGAATTGACCCACTTCTATTCAATTGATTTTGAACCCTTTTTTCTGTCTTTTTTTCTTCTTCTTCTTTTCTTTAAAGGAAAGGTTGCGAGAAAGAGTAAAAATAACAAATTTGTTAATTGAGTTCTGTAATTTACTTTAAAAAATTATTTTGACTTCATGAGCTTTGTTTGTTAATCAATCAAAACTTGATTGGTTAATTCCATTGAGTTAACGACGAGACGTGATTGGTTATTTGGATTTTTACGTAGTAAACAATCACAATAGCTAGATTATAAACTTATAACCATATTTACCTAAATTATTTTTTTGAAAATTTCATTTTTTTTCTTCTATTTTCATCCAAATATCTATTAAATTATTTTATAACTTTTTAATTGTTTATATTCTTATTGAGATATAGGAAGGTAAATTAATAATAAGCAGAAAGTACTGCGTATCAGGTGTTTTTTTTTTCTTTTCTTTTTGTTACTTTTATTTTATAAAATGAACTCAACAAAACGTTACAGAATGTCATAAAAACGATTTTGATTTTTCATTCAAAACTTATGTATTTTGTTACTTGACAGTCAATATTTATTGATGTTCATTATTTGAATGTATTGTATACTTAATTTATATGTTTAAATATGTTTATATTGTAGCACTTCATTCAGAGACATAAATAGTATATCAATATTGATTTGGGTCTAGAAGTGAAAGTTTTCTGATTGGTTTTTTTACAACATACTCAAACACCAATTGGCGTAAGGGAAACACTTTATGCATATCTCCCTTACAACACTCATAAGTTTAATCTGTACAAGTCATTTATAACTGCTTATACCATTTAGGAACTGGTTATCCTAACTTTGTTAGAATAAAAGCGTTATAGGTATTAAAAAATGAGACGAATGAAGGATTCATAAATAAGTATTTGAAGTACGTACAATACATATGTTAAATAATCCCTGTCTTAGTAACAAAACAGAGTCCATAGTAAAATAATTTCTGCTTGAAGTCGTCCTTTATGTCTCGTTTGTCAACAGACACGGAGACAAAAAAAATTAAACTTTGATTAGTCAATCAACACACTCCAATAAAAGAATTTTTGTTTGTTTGTCACGAGGGGTGAACACTCATTGGCAGCTTCATACTCTATGTACAAAAATTGTATATAAGTAAGTAGTGAATATAAAGATACAAGAAATATGAATCAATGGTCTATAATACTCTGTACGTACGGAACAGTTAACGAACTGAAGCCTTAGTCAAACAAAAATATCCTTATGTAAATCTAAAGGCGCTCTCCTTTCAAAACATTGTTTTTTAAAGCCCTTCGTAAAATGTTTTGTGAAAGTCGTTTGTTCACCTTTTATTTTACATATTAAAGCAAGACGTTTGTCTTATTACAAAGTCAATGACTTTGTAATGAACTCAAGAAAGAAGTCATCAAAAAAAAGTTGAAGGGACACAATAATAATTATTATTTTTTTATTGAAGCATAAAAATTTATTTATTTTCCTAGGCATTTTCAAAGACAAACACTCTCTACCACAAAAATACATATTATGGCCCATTAATTCAAGTTGGCAATTAGTTATATAATCACTTTTTGTGAGTAATTTTATTTTAAAATCATATTAAAGACTTTTTACTTAATAATGTTAATGAAATTTGAAAAAAAAAAATGATAATATTTTGATTTGATTTTTAAGTCTATATTTGCTGCATAGTAAAGTTATGATAAAAATCATTGAACGACCCATATAAAATACATATAAATAAATATAATTTTGCTCGCTTTCTCGGGTTTTTTTTCTTCTTCTCAGAGTGACCATTCTTAAGAATGAAGAGGGAAAAAACAACAAACAAATCTCGCTTTTGTTTGTCACGTTCTACATAAAATAAAATAAAAACGAGAAAATAATGACTTATATAAGAATAAATTGAATCATATATTTATATATATATTACATACATATATGCTACACGAACAAAATAAAATTAAGGTCAAAGATTTATATGTATTGTTATATATGAAAACATCTTCGAGGCTCATGTCTCGAATGTCTGCTTTGTTTTTTGTACAAATCATAATAATCGAGAAATATATGCATTTGATTTTGATTTTTTTGAAATTATTTTTTGTTGAAGGAGTTGTCTTATTAGTTTACATAAACACTGTTGAAATATGTTGCCCAAGAGCTATTTTTGAGAAAAACTGGGAACAAAACTGAGTTAGTTGTTGACTCTAAGCCTAAAATTCCTTTGACTCTGTTTTTCATTAATATTTGAGACGTTATAAAAGTGATATGATGTAATTATAAAGTATTCCTTGACGTTATAACTTTCTTCAAGCTTCTTCAAAAATTAGTTTTACAACCCAAAAAGTTAAATTAAAGAATTAATCCAATTGAAAAAGGAAGAAATGTTTGGCATGGATACGAAATCATCCACATACTTAAAAAAAATTATTCAAAAGTAAGCAGCTAAGTCGATCCAACTATTTCACTAGTGCTAGAAAATTCCGCCTCTGCGTTTTGTAGTTTAATACAGAAGGACCGACCAGATGCAAGGATCTCTTAATCCAATTTTATCCAACATAGACATTTTTATGTCATTTCCGTATCTATTAAAGTGGAGTCTTGTTGTTCTAGCCACAAGTTTACATATAAGTGTTTGCTACACAAAAAGCTTTATGATATATAGACAAATATACCATCTTTGACTTGATCATGACTTGTGTGTAGGTAATTGAATTCCTCCTACAATATTAAAACAGATTAAACCAGGAGCTAGGAAAATCATTTATTTGGAAAGGGCCCACAAAATATCCTTTTTAAACAACTTTAGCATTATTTTAAGCCCTATTTAACTCATGTGTTACATTTTAATGACGTTTTATTTAGTCAATAGATAAATTATACCAATCAAGTGTAATTTTCCTATATTTTTAGTTCTTGATTTGTATATGATAAGTTGTTAAAAATATATATACATATATATATATTTACTAATTTAATTAATTTGTCTTAAATTGTATAAATATTTTTATAAGAACTAATTATAATTAATATTTTCACAAATATATTGATAATACATAATTCTAAGTATTTTGTATTCTCAAAAAAATATTTCATGATTGATATTTAATTAATTAATTAGTAACCATTTTAAATATATTTAACACTATCATCACAATCAACAAAATAGAATTGAGAATTGAATTCCAGCCTGCAATCAACAGCTGACTCAATTCGGTTAAAAGTCCTCCTCTATAGTAGTCCTTTTATTATGCCACAAATATATAAATTGACCCTGTATATTTTGTCAACTTTTCATTTGCTGACTTTAGATTAGGCTGACCTGTTGTCGGGTCAACCTGTTATTTTGACAGCCCCAAAGGATTTTCTGCTGTGCATTGATTTAGAAAATGAGAACTGGAGAGTTTTAGCCTTCCTTAGCCATTTTTTTTTTTTTTTACCTTTAAAGTCATTTAAAGTTTGAAAAATGGTCTTTATTAAATTAAAATTAGCTGTATTAAAAGAGTTTAAGATATCTGAACTTTAAAGCAATTAGTCCCAAAAAGTTTCTTCTTATTTTTGAAATAGGATGAACTCTACAAATAAATGAATGATTAGTTTCAATCGAATAAATCATGTTAACCTTTCAATATATTAACAATGAGAGGAACCCTCGTTAAACAGATGGTTATAATGACGTAGTTCGATATAACTACAAGGTATATTTGTACATCTCCAGAAAAGTGAAGTGACTTAATCAAATCAATGATACTTTATATAAGTATTATGTACATACATATTATATAAAAGTCACTAAATTATGTTTGAGTACATATCAACCTAAATTTGAACATTTCCCGTAGCATTTATCAAAAGACACACTTTTCAACCCCCTAGAGCAAAATTACACATATATGTATGCGTGTATACATATACTTTCCATGTGAAGAATTGAAAAATATATGTATATATGTATACAAATATTATATCTCATTTGATCCCAGAGTGCTGCATATTTTTTTTAGGAAATCATAGCTTGTAGGCATAGATTTGTGTGTTTACATTATTTTGAGAATATATAAATATATATATATATAGTTACATATGTTAGCTGTTGAGTATGAAAGGTGTGAATAAAGGACACGGGATCCTCCTTTCTGAGGCTTGTAAATGACCATTTCTAACCTCAAAAAAAAAACAATCATGTTTGTAAAATAAATGCAATTTTTTATCACATTACTTGCCTGATTTGTACCTACCTTACTTTTATGTGTGTGTATGTATGTATGGTTTCAAAAGTTTTATGGTTGGGATAAAAAGATTTATCCAAAGAGATTGACAAATATTTACAATATATTTATTATAAATATTCCTTTGTTTGTGTGCGTGAGTGTGTATCAAAGCTAGTCATACCGATACATATTTTGTGTATACTTTCTATAAAGAAAGGTTGAAAACTTGACCCATTTATTTTGAAGGGCATTTAAGGAGAGGATTTATGTTTCTTGTTTTTTCTTTTAGCAGTATATAATGTATGCGAGAATAGTTCAAAGCATATGAATGATGAAGTTATACATACACATAAATAAACGTTTTTGCATCAGAGTTAAGATAAAAAAGCTTTGACTCTATTCTACTCTTAATAGGTACAATAAAGAAAAAGGGGAACTTAAATGTACTTTCAATGTAAATATATTTATATATAAATACATAGCATGTAGACTTTAAATAATATCAAATAGCTACCCACAAAGTTGAATTAAAAAATTAATATAGGTATATGGTAAATATAGATTCTTTGGAATATATAATAACCTACGTATACGTCAAGTCATCATAGAGTATGTTCAAGGCCCATAGGGATTTGTATGTAATGTGATGATGATTGCCCTTGTCAGATCCTATTAAGGACATTTTAAAGGATTTATTTATTTTGTTAAATCATAATTACATCAACAATGCATACACTTGGAAAACTGCCTTCCCTTGTATTGAGTATATGTACAATTTGTGACGTCAGTGAAAAGTTCTATATATAATATACATATACATACATGAAATTATATAAATTTATATTTTTAAAAAATGGGTAATTTATGGATTTAAAAAAATAAAAAGACCAACAGCTAATAAATAAAGGCAAATGTACATACTCTAAACCAGACAAAATTCATTATAGTGACTAATTCAATCCTATGCAAACTGTTGAACAAATTATACATACACATGTATGGTCAATTTATTATCACAAATAGACTTTGTTACTCTTACAAAGGCTGTTGATACTTTTCAATGTATATAAAATATGTAATAACTTGAACTACGTTTTGACGTGACAATTATTATTATAAATACCATATAAGTCGGTCATCTAATAAAATACAACCAAAAACAACAAAATTGTATTAGGATAAAAATCTTTGTCACAATACCGAAAAAGCTTCCTTATTACATTTTTGGGAAATTTGTTCTGTTTGTAAAATACCTAAATACAAAAGTATATGCCTCCAACATGGCGTCATATTTGATTGTTTATGTAACCAGTTATACAGAAAAATTATACACTATATCGTGTTGTTTCAAGTTGTTTTCTTAATGAAGAATTTAGCAAATTGTGTATGAATCTTTGTCCCAATACCAAAATAGTTTAAAGGTTTTTTATTCAATATTAAAACTATTAGACGAAGCTCCCTTATTACTTTCTTGGGAAATTTGTTCAATCTGTATAATATCTAAATACATAAGTATATGCCTCCAATATGGCGTCACATTTGATTGTATATTTACCAGTTATATATGTCTATATCCTGTTGGTTTAACTCTCAATTAAGAATTTAACAATAAAAAAATTAAATTTTATATCATTTTATTCGGATAGTAAAAAAATATCGAATCATAACTCATATCGTCATGTTCATTCATATCACCTCATAAAAACTGATGTTTACATATAATACAAGACAAGCATATAATCAGTTAAGTCTCAACATAATTATCATAATCATATGATGTCTAATTGAACACACAAAAATATGAATTTTCATACAAAAAATTTATTTCCATAATTTCTACTATATTTTATGATAGATTTTTATCTATAAGTTGAGTCAAAATATGATAATAGAAAATTTCACATTTTTTTTTTCATTTTGTTGTTGTTAAATAATAATGAACGGAAAAAGAAAAAAAAATGAGCTGTAAATATTTTTTTATTTTATTTAATGAGTTTTTTCTTTTTCAAATAAATAAGACACATTTTACTGCTTGTTAAAAAAAAAAAAAAGGTACGTTAAAAATAAACCCCTTAAATAAACTTCTCAGGTATTAATTTCAAAATCATGCTTTAAATATTTAAAAAAAAGTACATATATACCTACTCATGTAAAACGAAAAAAAGAGTTAGCATCTATGAGTGATGGAATACTTTACTTATAACAAACATATATTTATAATACATATGTATATATATATATATATTGCCTCAAACTATTTTCAACAAGTTTGTGAGGAAAAAAAAAATAATACAACTTTTTATCCTTTTTAACAACTGTTGGAGCTTCTACTTACATTATACATATATGAATAATACATAATAATAATATAGAACTATGAATAATTTTTTTTTACCAATATTCAATATCCATTCATAAAATAGTTGAATATTCTTTCTTTTTTAAAAAAAAAAAAAAAACCATTTTTTTCATACGTTACATTGGTACACCATTCAAAGCATTGTTTTGAATTAAAGGGAATAAAAAGCTTGCTACGTAGAGAAAGAGAGAGAGATAAGACAAAAATTGGGTTTCAACCAATATTAAAATGTATAAACTTTATGTATATTCATCTGATAACAATAATTGATAACTATATTTTGCAAAAGTACACATTATATTTAGTAGGAAAATACGTTATCATTTAAAAGTGGTAATAAAGATTACCGATATATATGTATACATATATTAGTTTGTAAAAATATACAAATTTTACTATTGATGAAGGTTTAAAATCACAGCTGCTCTTCAAAAATAACATATTTCTAGAATTGGAGCCCATAACAGCTTACATTTCTTCATGGGTTAGTCTCATGCCCCACCCCCTCTCAATACGTTAATGTATGCACTCTTCCAAATATTATCTTTTAATATGCTTCCATACTTAAGTATCTCTGCATGATGATGAAGTAATATTAATTGGTTTTTTTTATTAATTGGCTGGCAGGTAACACCCTCCAATAACACAGGTAAACAAATTTGAAATGTCAAAAATTCTAAGGGGATAAGAATAATAAAAGATATTTAGTTTTGCACATTGTTTTCAAATCTGTAATTTTTTTTCCTCGAGAGTCCAACGGTTTTTGAGAAATCAGACACTACTTTTTTTTAGCTAATTTGGTCCATTTTCTAACTTGAACTTCAATTTCAACCTAAAAGGATGCAAAATTTTGCATTACAAAACAATGATTCGCTAGTGTTTTTAAAGCGAAATCCATTTCGAGTCTTTGTTTTGACCTAAAAGGACTCCTGGGGGCATAAGTGGCGGGAGTAGGCCAAAAGTCTTCCAAATTGTTTATACTTAAATAACTCCTTGAATATTACATAAAATGAATTAATAAGCTCTATAATGTATTCCACATTATAGAGCTGAGACCCACAGCTTTCAAATGAGATGTCAAGCGCCCGATAAGAATCCTTAATCAAGAAGAAATCATCCATTTAAGCATGCAAATTTTCATCCAATTTCGAGTAAATATTAACAAACGTTTTGGTCGACTTTTGGGCCTACTCCCGCCCCCTAAGCTCCTAAGATTCCCCTTAGGACAAAACAGACTAAATTTTGCGTATATAGTATTTTATGTTAATGATCAACATCTTACAACTCAAATGGCTAGAAATATGATTATTTATCAAGAAATATGTTAATGAAATTTAACTCTTTGTATAAAATATTCAAACATCAAACATAAGAAATGCACATATTTAAAAATAACAATTAAAATTAGCCCAATATTAGTATTTCCATATAAATTGTAAAGTAAGTAGAACATGGAATTACAAAAAAAGATGGATACTTATTAATTCACACAGAAAATGTATCCGTACTTTGAGAACATAACCATAAATAACTCATTTTTGACTTTGACATTGTACAGGGTTTTTATTTTTCAATTCAAAGGGTACATTATAGGTAAAAGTTTATTTACTCTACAGTGTATGGTACATAGATCAAATATATTTATTTTTATTTTTATTTTTACTTAACTTTTTTCTTTGATAAACATTAACAAAAATGTATAATGTTATTTTTGAAATTTTCATACTTTTTTTAAATTTTTAATATAACTTTCCCCTAAATTCTACTTCCTTCAACTAATAATTATTTTCTTATACATATTATGTTATACATATCTAATAAATATATCCTTTATTTATATGCAAGGTGGTGTGGGCTTTTAGTACTATCTGTGCCTGTGTTCTATAGACAATGATCAAATTATCTGATTTGATCTACAAATACATATATATATATATATATATATATAATCACAGAATCTTTACAAATAACATGCATTTAATTATGTTTACACTTTCATAAATGTTCTTTTGTTCGTAATATATTTTGTAAGTATAGATAAATTATGATTTGCATGTTCACCTCCGTATAATGAACTTTGCTATATTTTGTTTAGCATATTAATATAAACACCTTCTTTACTTTTCGTTTAACAAGTCATTGATTCATAAAAAAAAAATTATGAATTACCTTTCATTTCTATATATATACCATATATATGTATATTAATAAATTATTATGGTGAATGTTTTTGAGACACTGCCAATTGCATTTAATGATTTTTGAGTCATAATGAAAGAAAAGAGATATGATCGGTTACAAATATTAAAAAAATTCGATTTGAAGGAAAATAAATTCTCATAAATCACCATAAAGAAGACTATGGCTAACAGTCTTGGCTACAGGCACAGTGAGACATTTATTTCGTTGGGGAGCTTCTTCAAAATTTGCTGCCTTTTTTTCATTATTATTATTATTATTTTTATTAAAAAATCAATTATTTAAATTCATTCTCTTTCATGACCATTGATATATTTATTGCAACTCCTCTATTCTGCCTAACCATAAATGGTATACTCATGTAGAAAATTTGAATTTTGAACAACATTTAAGCAGCATTAAATTTCTAACATTTCACTTCAAATAAATTGACTATGTCCAGACTTTACCGCGTACATGAGCAAAGAATTAGGCTCATTTTGCTTAAGTATAATGCGCCTAATTGGGATCTTCTACTGAACTTTTCAAACTTTAAGCGTGTTTACCATAAATGTCGTTCAAAATTAAAAGTATTTGCTCTAATTAACCAAAGGATATTCACGACAGTTTGAGCCTTTTAAATATTTAATGTACATACATATATACTGGAACTAAAATAAATTCCTTCTATGTTTAGGCAAGGGCTATTGAAGTCAAAAAATATCAACAGAACATACACATTATGTGTGAATTCTTATAATACCTATATTCTACATTTGTATACTTCTTGAAGCATTACTTAGTTACATGTCTATTTTTTGTTTTTACTGTCGTCTACTCATCATATATATACATACGAGTAATGTACCAAACTAAATACTTAATTCTTTTGACTAAGCCTAAAAGTAAATTCAATTTGCATAGCGGATGAAATTGTTCGAGTACTAGTAGCAAAAATAATCATAATAAAGGCAAAAGAGATATTTGCTTTTTGACAACTTAATGAACTATTATTATTTTTTTTTTCGTTTTGTTTTGCCTTATCTTATTTGTAACCCGTATAGGTAAATATTAAAGGAATTAGCTGATATTGATCCTTAGTCATACATGTTTAAAGGAATAAATCAGTAAATGAAGTGCTGTGAATTAAGGCTTTTTTGTTGTTGTTGTTTGTTGTTCTTATATCTCTTATTGGTCTAATTGAATTATGCTATTTGATGTGATACAAAGAAATATAAACTAAACAAATACGAAACTGCACATTTATATAGAACCTTATTATCTAGATATATCAGGGCGTAAAGCTGATATAATCAGTCAACTACATATAGGGATTTTTATTAATTATAATTATTCAAATTGAAATCAAATTTCAAATGGTGCATTCAGTAATAAAATTTAGAATTAAAAATGTTTTGTAATTTAATACCTTTATTCTTAATGTACAAATTATGTTGGTTGTTTTTACGAAGGTTTCTCTCCTGGGATTTCGTTTTTCCTTATATGTTACTCGTTGTTACATCTATGGGAAATATTTATTATTCTAGGAAACCCCATATTTTATAATTTCTTACTATGTATAGGTTTAATTAAATCTAAATAGAATATATATATATATATATATATTTAAGCATTTGTTTGATATTACAAATTATTCAATGACTATTTGTTACTCCACAAATAACAGTCCTAATTAATCAATATTGGTTGAGCCCTCATAAATATGTATGTATTAAAATATGGTTGATTTTGAATATTTCATTTTTACTTCTTCTTTTTTTTCAGGTTATGACCGTTCCATTCCCGGAATCCCCCGCTATGAAATCCTTGGAGTGGAAAACTCTGGTCAATTCAGTCTTCAAATCACGAACGTTACCTTAGAAGATGATGCAGATTTTGAGTGCCAAGTTGGACCCGCTAGCTACAACAAACCCATACGTGCTTCTGCTGTTTTATCCGTTCTTCGTAAGTCTTTTAGATTTGCTACATATGTATGTACACAGACATGGTGTAAAAAATATAAAGTTACATCTTTTCAAGTAAAATAACATACTTTAAAAAGTTTTTATCATTACACATATTTTTATTTCTTATTGGAAAAGTGGGAAAACGTCAGTTTTTACAATTCTCCATCTTATTGTTATTCAAATAATAATAAATAAAAAAAATTTAAAACTCAAGTGTTTCTAATCTATTTTCTCTCATGCTACTTTCATTATTCTAAAGTATTTATATATTTTTTATTCCCTTACTTCTCCATATATAAGTTAGAAGAAGCTAATGCAGAATTACAAAAAAAAAAATATATAATAAGTACATATTTCTTGAGCAGTTTTCCCATCTTTTACTCTTAATATTTTTCATATAAAAATTATTTACATTTTGAATGTTGATCTGAGTGTGTATGCAGATATAAATAACTAGTACAGAGTCTTGTAAAATTAATGTTAGAATAGGGATGTTCTTTAAAAAAGTATGTGTTGTGTTCAAAAAAAACAAAAAAAAAACATTTTTATATTTGAAAGATATAAACAGTTTAATATATCTTTAACATACCAATTTCGGTTCATTATGGACTTTATACTAACTATAGTCTAGAGCAAGGATTGACAAATTTTCAAGATGAGGGGGTCAAATTAGTTATAATGTCTCTTAAAAGACCATGCTATAAAATATAGATAATTAAAATAAATTTTCTTGGGCTCAAACTCCTTTGTCATAAAAAATTAAAAAAAAATAAAAATTGACGACTTATGATCTTATTTTTAAGAAGTCCTTCTTTCATTGAAGGACTACATGAAACTTTCTTCCAAGATCGCGAGTTGTCAATCCTTATTAGTATAGATAGAGCTTTTATTTGATGCGTAAGAGTTTATTTGACTTTGATTTGATCTTTTAAATGGAATTTATCATATGCCTTTTCTTTAGTTATGACCAAAAATTCTAAAGGTCGGTTCACGGATGATAGCAAAAAGGCACTTTATACTCCCACCTTTTAGCTAACGTTTAGTTCCTTTAGTTCTAAACTACTAAAAGTTATAAGTTGACGACAATATTTTTTTGAGTAAGTTTCTCAATTGTACCCTCACGCTCAAAAAACCCACACAGAGCTGATAAAACTAATATTTTTTATGATATTTTTTTCTTTTGTTTTTTGTTTCAAGTTGTTGTTTTTTTATATCTCTTCATTAATAAAAATTAAAAAGGTTTTGTAATTTAATATCCATATCTTTATACTTAATGTACAAATGATACTTTTACTAAGGTTTTTCTCCCGGGATTCCGTTTTCCCTTATATGTTACTCGTTGTTACACCTATGGGAAATGCCTGGGAAATATTTATTTCCCCGGGAAATCCTGCATTTTATAATTTTTTATTATGCATAGACTTAATTAAATTCATAAAGGATATATACATATTGAAGAATCACTCAGCTTGAAGTTTGTACGATTTATGCTTTGAAAATCATGCAGTATATGCAGTGATAGTGAGTGATGCACAACGAAGCACTAAAATGTTCCGAATACTATCTTAAAATAGAACAATATAGATTCCTTGTCCCTATTTTCATTTATATTTTTATAGATAGACTATAAACTATACATAGTACACACGTATGTACATTATATATGTTATCCATTGATACTTGAAAAAAGAAAAATAAGGATTAAGAATGGATCGGACAAACTCAATCATTATTTAAATGTCGTATAAGTTAGTTCGTAAATGTTACATATCGGCAGAAATGTTCAGTATTTGTGATGTAATATGTACTTCTGGAACATTTCGAATGTTTGATACTTTGAGGTTAAAGATTTAGATGTGATGAATGAGTTAACTTTTAGCTTACAGGTCGGGTGTGGTTGTGTATTTCACAATGAAACAACAACCAGCTCACCCAAAATTAGCTCATCTTCATATACCAGCTATGTTGTTTTTTTTTGTTGAAAATCGAGTTGGGTCGTGATATAAACGATATATTACATAAAATATCCTACAAATGAGAAATGAATTTACAATTTTTCAAAAGAACAGGAATAAAAAATAAGAATACACCGACTCTTCAGAGAGATTTAAAAACTTCAATACCCAGTTAAATAGAGTCAGAGAGGGAAATTTTAAGGGATTGGTCTATTTGTATTCAAATTGAGATCAAGTTTAAGCAATTAAAATATTGATCAATTCTGTTTGTTCAAATCTTGTTATTACCAAAATTTATGATAAGAAAATTATTTTTGCTTTACTAACTAATTAATTGATTATTTATACATTCCAAGTTTGTATATTTATGATTGCAATTTTTTTTTTTTTTCTAACTTTATTATTAAATACGAATTCCCAAAATACGACTCCTAATCTACACCTTAATTGACAAATAACTGGACAATAATGAATAAATATTTAATTGTTACTCGACTTTCTAATGGTTGAAAACATGAACAAATTTTGGATATTTCAATAATGACTTCATGGAATTTGTTATTTATTTTAAAAATATAAAAATAAATACTTAGATGTATCCGATTTCCTGGAATATGAGAAACCCTCATTTATTTATTCGAATATCATTCCTGTTCAAAAAAAAAAAAAAAAAAAATTACTGTATTTTGATGGGAAGTTCCACTTAAATTTTGAAATTCATATGAGTACGCAGCTTCCTTGTATGTATGTATCATGGCCTCACCATATGGCTGAAAAATATTTTTAAGCTGTCATTTCGAATGCACTTTCCATGCTGGTACATAGATCCATTATATCCCTGCATTCCTTCTTTAATGAATTTCAAAATGTCTTTTTCTATGCATCGACTATGCATAGATGAATGGATGTAAGTGCACCACTGCTAAGGTCTTTTATTGAATATCAAAATGTTGAGGGAGATAAAAAAATATGTGGGTGAATTTGATGTATATTATATAATAATAATATTTTTGACTTCCCTCCATTAATATTAGAAAGCTTCTTTTAATAATATATTAAGAACTATCTAATAATATCTTCATTCAATCTCTCAACCTTACCTTCGGTAATTTAAGAAGAAAAAATAAGTCAATCACGTTACCAATATCTAAAATAGTTTCATTCTTGATCTAATAGCCCTTACAGCCTTTGGCTTAACAAATCAATGAACAAAAACACTAATAAAGCATTTTCACGTGACATCATGGTTGTTAACCATCTAAGAGGAGGCAAACACAATCAAATTACACAATATTAGAAACAAGTCTCCTACACCAAAAAGGTTTTCATGTTTAAAGTCATTAAATGAAAAAGTTTTTTGGAAATTTGTCTATTTTGTTTTATAAAATGTATTGACAACCTCTTATATACCCAATATGGCGTCGATTTTAATTCAGTAAGCAATCTGTGACATCAGTAAAGGTAATGAATAACAGACAATAATAAAAACTATCATGTTAGTCACAGAAAATGAGCTTTTATAACTCTTAAACTGATAGAATAAGAGGTGAACAATCAATATAAACCTTTTATTAAAATATCAACTTTTTAAAAATAAATATGACCAAACATTAAATGAGCTCTAATAAGAGAAAAAAGCTTCAACCTAAAAAAAAACTGTTTGAAAAACATATAGCATGGTATAAACATATTCATTTAGAAAGATTAATAGTATGTTTTTAACAAAGTGCCTTTCAACAAAATTTAGAAATCTTGTGTTCAACAAAGTTAAATACTTAATTTACCAAAAAAAAGCCAGATAGATTCAAATGGAAATGAGATACTTGATGACTATTAAAGAGATGGTATTCATTTATACATTGTTAACTTTCTTTTTCTGGGATAATTACATTAAAGAAAGTTTTATAATGAGGAACCATTTAGAAAGTGTTTAAAGTTTTTTTTTTATATGAGAGAGAAAGTTTGACTGAATTTGGGCCTCATCTGGAAATTGAGAAGATTAGTTTTTTATATAAATACCATATATATATGTACTTTTCTCATAGAGATATAAAGCTAAATCAATTGAGCTAATGGAAATGTCGTATCTTTTAGACTCTCATTGTAAAAAATAAAAATAAAGATATATTTGGAATGACAAAAAGTTGATTGAAGGTGTCTATGGTATGTCTTGAAAATAACTTATTTTATATATAATTTTAAGTGAATTAGCACATTTATTCATTCTTTTGAAGGTTATTGTTGTTTTTTCATTTTCCTATCTACTAATATTTTTATTATATATTATATTAATTTATATAATATTTATGTAAATTGGTAAACAACATGTCGTTACTTTATGTTAAGTAACAAAAGTATTTTTTTGATCAGGTTTTTTTTAAATTTACATGCCTGCAAAACTGTGTATCTCATTCAAATTTCAAGGGTTTTTTTTTTAAAATAGGTAAGTCGTATATATTTTAAGAATCTTATTATTGAGCATTTTTCGATTATATTACTTTTTTTGTATGTGAATATCTATATATATGGTAATATTTGGGGTCTGAGAGAAACATTTTCTATTTGAAGAATAGTAGTAACACACTTTTGCCCGCAAATACCAAAATGATATGATTATACTTGTATCTACTTTCAAACCCAGAAATTGTAGACTATTAGAATATTTATTTTTGAGTTAGTTAAAAATAACAGAAGTATTATCTAACAACTAAATGGGTTTGTTTACTAGAGTAATTTTAATAGGACAAAACTCCTTCAGATTTTGTCATATCAAACATTCAAATCAAGGAAAAATTACAAAATCTGAAAATGCTTAATAATAGAATTATTAAAATATGAACACATAGGTATTTATTTTAAAATCCTTGTAGAGAATTTTCCAACAAAAATCTGAATAGACTTATAACCCAAACAACATTATTCGTTTACAAAGAAAAGCTCTCTTTTTTTTCATAAAAACTAAAAACTTTATATTAAACAATTTTTTGTTTTTTCAGGGCTACTTAGTTTAGTAGTTAACTTTTAATACAATTCTGAATAACTCGTAATAATAAATTAGACACATAAATTTGTAAATATGTACATATCCGAATAAAATAAAAAATACCTACCTTTCTGAATGAGCCACAAAAGAATATAAAGATTACACTCATCATCAGACCTCGAATGATGAGGAGTTGTTGACTTGAATTTCAGTCTTTTGATATGTTGTGACGAATTTATTCTTCAAAATATAGGTGTCAAGTCAACAAGAGATCAAGTTACTCTGAAATATTTCAAAAATGAGTGTAAACTGCACTCATATTCTTGAAGATATTCTCTTTCCTTTGTATTAATAGGTTATTTCGATTGATTAAACAATGACTCCAATAATTGCAACTTAACTATCGGAAAAAACCAACTCCAAACTATATAAACCTCAGGGGCTATGAAAAAGATGGACATTCTATCAGGGGTCATATCGGCTCCATATGCAGTCGTAATATTTATCCGATTGCTCTATTGGATAGACAACAACCCTTGATTTCTTGGTTAAAAGTGACATTTTAGCAAAAACTGTGCGCGATAGGTTTTAAAATGACTCCGATATATTTGGTTGTTATATTTATGAAGTAAAAAAATTATAAAGTGGGTTTTCTACATTTCAATATTTGAAATCAAACTTGCTTTCTTGTTGACTTGACACATATTTAGATAGTTCTTATATAATCATATAATTGGTCTGATGGTCTGATGTTCCTCGTATGAGCTCATTTTCAAGGTAGTAATTTTCTATAAAATGTTAATTTTAAAAAAAATATATGTTTAGTCACTTTTGGGATTACTATTTATACTGCTAAAAACTAATTGATCTTGTTTTGTACAATGTAAATATTTATTGGCCATTATTTCAATACCTTAATATATATATTGTGTGTTTACATATAGAATGAACAAAAGTTACTGCAAATTAATTATACAATTTCTTGGAAAAGGATCTAAACAATATTTACCATAGAGTGAATAAACCTGTCAATTAATTAGTATTGGATATTGAAAAGCACAAAGATAGTGGAGAGAAATAAATCTCGTTTCCTAGATACGCAGCACCCAATGCCTACTAATACCTACTCAACTGACTTGATGAGTTAAAAAAAAAAGAAAATAACTACATACATACTAACATACCTAAATGTAATTTCAAATGTGTAGAGGTACCTTCTTTCTCAGATATTCTCTCATCATACCTTTAATGTATATATAAACTATTTCCAATAAAATTCCTTGGAAGAAAATAATGTCTTTGATGTTTATCGAAAAAATAAAATATGAAATTGGACTGAAGAAGAAACGAATATAATAATAATTATTATTATCGTAATCATAATAACGATAATAAAATACATAGACACATCACTATCTAAGACACGCTGCCACATACATACACATCACATCAATATCGAAAATTTATAAATTCAATTTACTTAAATCCTACTCAACCCAGAATATTTTTTTCTATTATCACATGCAAACATTACTTATTTATTCAACTGTCATAAAAAAAAATACCGGAAAATTTGAATCTAATTTTTTTGGGATTCCTATATTTTTAAGTTGGCACTACTGTCACTGACATCTGTGATAAATTACACGTCAAACTATTTGAGATACGCGTCCTTTTGTGAAAAGCAAAAATTGAATTATTTGTTTTTTTAAAATGTCTGAAAGATAATGACTAAAATGCAATATAGAGAAATGAAGTCGGAACCAAAAAAGTTACAATAAATATTCCAGGATGGTTTCTTTTGAAATGTTGAGAATCTGTGGGTTATTTCTCGAGATACATAGCCAATTACTCAAGAAACCAACCATCTAATTTTAAATTCGATAGTATATCTAAACTCAGTAGTTATTTTTCTGTAATTATTGACTTAATACAAATTTTGTCACTGTATATTGAATATTGAAAAAAAAAACAAAAAAAAACATTTGCATTGCATCAAGGGGGACTACTTTTGAGAGGAATGAAAGGAATTTTGATGATTAAAAAAATATTATTTAATTCTCAATTTTTTTGTGCCTATAGTAGTACCCTTCTCATCAGTCATCTCACTCTCTTTACGTCCACAATGTATCTTCAATCATTGTCCATTGACCAGTATATCGTGACAGCTTAAAAAATAAAATACAATAAAAATATGCAGTAATTCTTCGTGTAATCGGGATACACTTCCGCTATGTTATAAGAACATTTTAAAAGGGTACATAAAAATATGCAAATATCCTTTTTTCTTTTTGAAATAAAATATTCCAAAAATTATATATGCTATACATTCTAGGTACATCTATACAGAAAAAGTTCCTAAGAACGAATATCCCATTACAGAATGAATCAACTAATTAAAGTTGCTACAATATACTTAAATATCAATGCATTTACTTTAATGTATGAATATATGTATACACATGATTTAACATATTGTTTAAACTACATATATATATATATATATATATATATATATATATATATATATATATATATACAATAAACGTTTACTGCCTTCCTTGCTTTATCTAGGAGATCACTCACTCTTAGTAACAAATGCACTTAAAGCTTTTTTACTAACATCACAGATTGCATAATAAATCTCATGTTGGAGGATTACATATTTATTGATACATCGGGCTATTATTCAAAAAAACAAAAGAAAAAATACGAGGGAAACTTTATGGCTCTAAAAAATGAAGAAAAAAAAAGCAACAACAACAACTAAGCCATAGATACAATGATTTGTATTCCTATAACATTTGTTTCTTTATTCTTCATTCAAGATGGCCAACTTGCAGAATGATGACGTCATGTAAAAACACTTACACACCTATTATTTAACTCCATACTTTAAACATTTGCTGCATTTTTCACCTAAATAAACCTATTATTTTCAATTTTCTATGAGTAACTATTTCATCGATTGATTTGCAAATTGCAATTGAAAGATGCAAAAACAAAGACCCCCTCATACTCATTAAAGGAACACAATGATAGGCTGCGTTAAGGGCATAGTATGCATGGTTGAAAAACAATATATATTTTTAACCCAATAACATTAAATAAATCAGCTAAAAGCTCTAAGCCTAGGCTTACATAATATTATATTCCTGGGGAATTATTCATAAACTATAATAATAATTATTATTAATCACAAAAAAAATGTGTCATTAGTCATTTTGTGTCGAGTCTTTTGTTCATGATTGCTTTTGTGTTGAGAAATAACTTATCAACTTGAGTATTTTGCATGTATGTATTTATATTTTATAAAGTAGTTCATTGGAATTTTCTTCTTTTTTTGTCTTCTTTATGGACATTTGATTGCCTAGGGGGGAAAAGTTTTCTTTCTAAATTATTATACTATACTTCTTCACATAGTATGTTTCTCTTACTATGTAGGCTAAAAAAAAAACAGAAGATATTTTGATTAAGATGGCCTATTTTATATGTTCAACTATATTTATATATATATATATATATATATATATATTAGTAACAAATTTATTAAACATAAATAGGTTTATATATGTATATATCTTATATTATATGTATGTACTTTTTTCAAAGGCCTTATGCATATTTTTATTTTTTTTTATTTTTAATTTTTAAATTAATATAACTATGCATACATATTTAAGTTACATATATATATATATATTATATAAAAATTAAATTATAAACATAAATGTTATGTTCAATATGCATTTTTTCTATACAGGCTTCAATGATGTATACTTTTAACTTGCTACTGAAGCAAGTTTATTTGATTTCCACTAAACTTTATCTACATGAGTATGTCTATCAATTCTATATTTAAAATGATAATTCCAGCCTTATTTGATTTGGACTAATATGATCAAACGGTACGCCCTAAAATTAATTATGTATTATCAAATACATCAGAAAGTGCTAAAAAAATAACATCAATAACTTATATCAAGGTTGTCAAATTTACTTATTTTTACAATAGGTCAAATTATAAATCATGGGACACAGTGGTATTATTTATGAAAAGATCAAAATGAAGTGAATGAAACTTTTTTTTTTAAATTTTATAACAATTGTTTAGTCCGGATTCCATTTATTTGAGTGCTAAGACTTTTCATTTGAAAACAAAGTTCACTATCTAGCTACATCATAAAGTTATAATAATACATTTTTAGTTCATAGTAGCACTGACAGCCATGTACAGTCTTAACAGTATGCATGTATATCCGTGGAACAAATTACTTAACTACGATATTTTTTTAATATGATACTCGTCTCATTTCTCTTATTATCTCCTTATTAGAGAGCCATTATCCCTTTTCATTGCTAAATAAAAAAAATGGACCAAACGCGTTTGTTAGATTGGGGAGTTTTTTTTTTTGGTTATGAAACTATTATTTTTACGGAAGATGTCGCTTTTGAGGTATACATATTTATAAGTATATATATATATATTTATCTTATTCCTTTGCAGAATTCATTTTGTTTTAATTGAATTAACAAGGTGGTGAATTCATTGAGGTTTTGTAGTTAGTTATAGAGTATTCAAAAGCATCATCAGTGCTCCCTAGCGGGGAAAAAATTGTCTACTAAATAAGGTAAAAAAATGGATCACGTGATCTACAATTCAACACTTTGCTTTATATCTTTGCCCCTTCCTTTCTAAGAATCCTTTTATTATAATGCTGTCTCTATCTACATAGATACTTTGATGACTATTCCTGAAACTCCATAATTAACTCCTTCCATGAAATATCTCTCAACATTCGTTTTGTAAAAGCTGTTTTCATGATGATAGCACAACTTGTACAAGACGTTAACTCCCATACGAATTGTAAATTTATATAAAAGGTACATACATACATACATACAATTTAGCTCAAAAAGGAATGTAGGTGTTTATTTAATATCCGATAGGTCCAATTAAAGTATTGAAGTAAATAATCATTTTGACATATCTACATATGTGCATACTTATTTAATACTGTGCATACAGGCCCTCAAAATTAATATTTTTAAAGGATTATTTGAATGAAATGCACAATTATGTATGTATAAGTAGGTATTTACTTTTCTACTTAAAAAGAAAGTCCTTGGAAAATTATACGTGAACATACATTTAGAAATAATTTTTTCTAATGAGATTATCTTTTTAAAAAATTTCAAATTGTCTCAAAAAAGTTTTTCTGATGAAACCATAATCTGTACAAATGATATAAGTACTTATTTACATATGTACAAAACATGTCATTGTTTTTACACTCCTAACTCTAAAAAAATATGTAGGCACATTTATAAAAATTGCTTTATTATGTATTTTGAATAAAAGGTTACTCTACACATAAAGTCAATAGAAAAAATTGTCAATATTTAATATTGATAAATATAAATTCAATATTTTGAACGAATATTAATTGAATTTTAACGAACTCTGGAAGAAATATTTTTCTAAATATGCTTATAATTTACAAATGTAAATGAGTTTTTGGGTGTTTTTTCTTTCTTTCTTTTTTGAGGTGGTAATGAATAAAGAGAAAGTATGAAATTGAATAAATAATAAACAAATAAAAATGACTAAAAGGCCTTTTCCCTCACAATAATAACAAACGTGTAGAGAGAAAAAAGGGGACGTTAGTTAATGTACCATAGATACAAATTTTCCTTGCTTCTTTTTTTTTCTTCTGCCTCAAATGTGTAAAGTATATATTTAAAATAAAAAAGAGAACGATTAATGAGATACACTAACTTTGTATGCTTTCTCCCTACAAGATTTGTATACACGTGTAATTAAATATCTAGAGACTAGAGAAGATTCACTCCTACTTTGATATATGTATGTATATTCACATATATGTACCCTCATAGTAATATATTTGTATGTAAATTAGGAAACATGAAATGTAAGTCTTTTCAAATAAAATCCAACTTCTTCAATTGAGTAAATAAATAAAATGCCGTTGATAATAAATAGAAAACAAAATAACCAAAGTATGTAATTGTTGTTTTGTAAAAATCCAATGAAATTCATTCCATAAAAGTAAAGATCAAAATATTTATTTGCAAAAAAATTATGAATAGAATATTGATTTTTATTGAAAGCAATCAAATTACAAGAGTCAACAAACTAAAGAGTTTTGAGGATTAACATCTGATAGGGTTTTCTATTTGAGAATCAGGGCTGAACTACTGGGTATATAGAAATCGTTTCTCCATGATTCATAGTAAAAAGTGTAAGGATGTTATAATGAAAATAATACTTTTTGTTCAATATTATGGTCTATCTTCATAGCAGATTAAAGTCTTTATGAGTGACGTCTAGAATTAGTGGGGTTTTTTTATGAGGTCAAATTTTTAATTTTTTGTTGTTACTGTTATTTTAATATTTTTTACCAGTTAGTCAAGTGCTTTTTAAATTTGCTTTCAGATAGCATTTAAAAATCAGTCTTTCATCCTTCTACAAAAGGGGATTTTTAAACTTAATTTTTTAATTGAGAAAATTTTAAAACTTATTGAACTCTCTAAAATACATAATTTTTTTATTTTGGAAAATTTTTTTCAGCCCTTTTTTCTGGAATTGCATTACGCTCCCCTTATGGGTTGCATATTCCAATTTTAAAAGCAATGACTCAATCAGAGATTTTAAGGGAGTTTTTGAGAGAAAAAAAATCCTAGAAGTTACTTTTTTGTTTCAATGAGTTTTCTTTACAAATGAATAGCATCTCCTTTTTTTGTTTGTATTTTTCAATAGTTGAAGAAGATTATTTAGAGCAAGGGTTCTCAAAAAATTTGAGAGAGAGAGCCCTCCCCCCCCCCTCCTACATATTTTTTCTTCTTCTTTTTTTGTTGGTTAACAATGTAGATATTTACCACTATTTTTTCTGGTTTGTAGTCCCGTCCCTGAATAATTTTCACGCCCTTCATTTTGAAAACCACGAATTTAAAATATACATAAATATTTGATTCTTTGAAGCAAAAAAAAAAAACATATCTGAAAAATAGAGTTAATTTTAGCAGAAAAATATAATTATTTGAGCACATAAAAACATAAGCAAAAACAATGATTAATTAAACTAAAGTAAATGAATTTAAAATATTTAAGACGTTTTTACTCGGGGAGGATGTTGTGTTTTCTTTAAAAGAAGTTCCTTTCCAAATACACTTGTAATTAACTCTTTTAGAAAATTATTCTTCATTTGCTTCAATATATTGGCCATGACAAATAGTATTTCCGCAACGATATGTCTTTTTTTCATCCATTTTTTTATTAACAACTGCAAGGTTTTTTAAAGTGTAGAACAGGGTTCTTCTGATCGTCAATTGTCTTCCCACTTTGCTGGGGCTTAAAAGTTTATGTTTTGATTTTCTTTCAACTTTAATATTTGTATAATTTTGACGCCAGTACTCTTTTAATACACTCAAAAAAAAAATACGCAAATGATCATCTATTTTTCCACAATATTTTTGTCGTTTACTTTCTATGGGATGAAAGACTCATACACCCCATATGTCAAACATTTTTAAGTGATATGTAACTGTCTTGACATTTCCTACACCAATTTTCAGCTTGTCACATAGTGTTTTGACTAGAGGGGAAAATATTTGTTTTATAAAATTTTAAAATCTATTAATCATGTGTTTCTTTGGCTTTTCTTAATGCTGGAGAGTATTTCTAAAATATAACTGTATTGCATATATAGCAATACAACATATATGACTAGTAGTTTTCTTACAGTACAAAAGTTAAAAATACATTCATTGACTGTATAACTAGAAAAAAAAAGGGTTGTCAAGGGTTTCAAAGTAAGGAATACTTTAAAAATTTTAGTTATTGTACAAGATTAGTGGGGGAAAATGACAAATTTAGGTAAGCAAGATTTGTAGGAATAATTATTTTAACATCCAAGCAATCTAAAAGAAATTTGAAAACAGATCTCTTTTTCAATAACAAAGAAGATTTTATAAATTACCAAAGAGAATTAATCTTTATTATATAGATACTCTTGAGTTTGTGATTGAAAATTGAATATAATGGGCACAGTTAATTTGTACATTGGTCATAGATTCAATGACCATGGTTTACAAGAGAAAAACAGAGTCTAAAGAAGATCATATTCATACGTTCATGGAAGTATATTTCCTTGAATAAAATGCATTGAGCTCATTAGAAACTGTAGAATAGATTAGAAAGCATTGGTAGAAAGGTTGTCACTCTCACATAAAAAAAAAGTGGATGTTACCAAAAAAAAAAATAAACTTCTCAAAAACAAATGATTTGTTCAAAAACCCTCAAAACTGAATACAAATATAACCATTGAAATTTTTTTTTAAAAAGGATAAAAGAAAACTTTAAAAACGCATTCAGAAATATTAATTTGATTGTTTTTTTTATTTTTTGTGGTTGGATGTTCAGTGTGAATATAAATAAATATTATTATCAAAGTATTAAGCATGAAGGTATCAAAAAAAGAATCCAAAAAAGCAATAGTATATAAGTACGTAATTAATTATAAAAATAAATAGGTAAACAATGGAATTATTTAAATTTTTTTTTCCTTTCCCATTTATCTCTTTGTACCAGTTTTCAATGGAACGGGGTGAAATATTAGAAAGCCTTCTTCTCATAAGGAGAATTCATTTTGTGAGGAGTAAAATTGTAAATACATGATCAATTAGAATACATAATCATTTATTTATCATGCACATATAATATGGGTAATACCCTTGTACAAGAATTAATGCGGTTTAATTAAGTGCATTATTCCTCCATCTTGGACCACTTGAAAATGATTCAGAGAGAATTCAAAATATATATATATATATATACCCCCACAACATAATATGTAGGTATAAAAACCAATCAATAGCCGCATATATAATAATACCATTACATACCTGTACACATAGGTAAAAGTATATGGAAAACTATTATTTAACACTTATTTCACGCTCATAGACATTACATTATATACTTCTTTTCTTTTTTTTACACTGGGCTTCTTTTTCTTCTTCCTATGATTGATAGACTCAATATAGGCATTTTTGGCTAGAAGTTGATTGATTGATTTACATTAGCAAATTAATACTTGTTTATTAGAAAACCTGTTTGCTTTTAGGTTTGGCTATTAATATTTTGTTTAAAGGAATAAATAATTTTTTTTTTGAGAGAGAGAAAGAGCTCTTGGAAAAGAAATGTACGTATAAATAAATATTGATGAATTAACAACTGTCAAATATATATACATATATATATATATATATATTAGAACTGGTATTGTACGGGCTTGTACTGTGGTGCGGTACTGTATATGTATATATTAAATATATTGATACTATAAAACTTTGGTTATTATTTTTTACAAAATCTCACAATACCAAATACAACCGACAATGCCAAAAATATTGTCAATGCCATCAAAGATATAGTTGGGCTAGGCCTACAGATTAGCTGTTTTGTGCATACATTATACCTCTCTTTTAAAGTTGTGATATCTCAACATAGTGTTTTTTGTTTTACTCCTTGGCAAGGTAACTTTTTTTTCTTCATAGAAGCACAACTGTTTTCAAAAATAAACAAAAGCTATCAATGCTACCTCAACACAAATTAATTCACGATGTTTAAAACCGGTGGAGTACTACTTATAATAATGCTCAAGCGATATTTGGAACAAGGATCCAGAATTTATTCAACATTTATGAAAACAAACGTCAAAAAATGGCAGAAATATTAGGTGACACTTATGACTCTGAGTCAAAAGAAATAGAAAAAGTGTTAATGACTTACAAAATGATAAAATGTATCCCAGTTGACAAACACACAGTAGTATGGTGGAGGGATATGGTTTTTTTTTTTTTTTTGGTTTTTTTGCAAAAACTTTCTATAAATGCATGAATAACAATTGTGGCAACACCACAAAAATATATAAGCACACATACTCATAAAAGTTCGAATTTTTGATCAGAATTCGGATATAAATTTACTCCAATGCATTTACTGTTCAGTTAAAAAAGAATGTTTCTTGCTTTTTTAATATTCTTACAAGTATGTACATATATATATACATTTAGAAATGTGACTAGGTTCTTGATTTAAAAGTAAAAGTAAAGTTTTCTGATAAATAATAATAATTATTATTATTATAGGTAAAGTTTATAAATACATATGAGGTAGAATATTTTTACTTTTTGTATTAAGAAACTCTAGAGTATGCAGTTGTTTAAATTCTACTTTTGCGATATGTTTCAATGCTCTAAGATACTTTGTTTCTTTATTTTTATTAGTTACACTGATCAACAGTCAAAAATCTTAGGGAGTATAAGTATGATAAAGTTATTCAGTTTCGCACGCTCATTTCATATCTGATTTTTATTTTTCGAGAGTCCGACGAGCTTCAAGAAATTGGACCCTACTTTTTGAGCTAATTTGGCCCATTTTCCAACTTCAACTTCAATTTAAGCCTAGAAGGACACATTAAAAAATGATGAACCGCTAGTGTATTTAATGCAAATTTCAATTTCAGTCTTTGCTTTGACGAATAGGTACTCCTGGAGGTAGAAGGATTTCAGCTGATTGCGTAATCCTTCTGCACGCACCTACTTTAGTAGCTCTACCGTGAGTCTTGATTTCTAGCGAATTTTTGCTCGAAATCGGATGAAAATTTACACATTTAAATAAACGATTTCTTTTTAGTTAAGGATTTTTATTGAGCACTTGACATCTCGTTTGAAAGCTGTGGATCTCAGCTTTGGAATGCATTCCTTATTAATCCATTTTATGCAATATTCAAGAAGTTATTTAAATAAAATGAATTTGGTCTACTTTTGGGCCTACTCCTGCACCCTACGCCCCTATGAGTTCTTTTATGTCAAAACAAAGACTGGAAATGGAATCTGCATTAAAAGACTTAATAAAAATTCAAATTTGTTGACTTGTGTTATTGAGGTTTTTTCATGATTCATCTATAGCAAACCTCTAGCAGTGATCAATGTTAATTTAAGCTGGATTTTGGGGGTGAAGAAGTATCAATTAAAACTATTAATAAAAATGTATATTCGTATATTTTACTAGTATCTATACATTTATGAGTAAGAAAGGGGTTTATTTTCCTTATTTTTCATTACCAATACTTTTTAATAAATTCCTCTGCACACAACAAGAAAATGCAGAGAGTAATATTTTATATTTTACATTTCTGTACTGACATGTATAGTATATACCTATTATACGGGATATTTTAAGAAAAAAAGCTTTAAATACTATGTTTGTAACTTTTCCCCCTTGAATAAATTAGACTATGCAAAAAAAAAATTGAACTTTTATTTGTGCCCAGGTTTTAATACTTTAAATTATAATATTTTCTTTTATGTGGTATAAGACAAAAATTAAAATTAAAAACTTTACTTTTGTGCTCTACAGATTGATTAAAAAGTAAGGTGTCTTTCAATTTACTTTTCTTTTTTCCTTTTTAATTAAAGGTATATAAGGTTTAAATATTTAAAAATTAAATTATAAATTTTCATTGGGTAAAATGTGAAAAATAATCCTTTTTTCCTCATTTTTTAGCAATTTTATCAAATTCAGAAAAAGATATAGAAAGTTAAAAACGAAAGACCTTTTCTCTTCTAAGACTATTTCAATCTATTTTCATTTTATTTGACTCTTCATTATTTTAAAGTCTATAATATCCACTAAAAAATCAATTTGTAGACACCAAAAGAAAAATTTTGATTGTTTTTTTTTTCTTATTATTTGACATAAAAACCAAATTTAGACTTTAAATCCCTGGCACAAAAATGTTATTACATTGTATTATTAAGAATATATTTTATTCACGATATGCTTTCATTATCTAAAATATTTCTGTAGTTTTTTTAATAACTTTTTTTTTCTTCATAGAATCATAATTTTCTATGTATTTTTATTAAATAAATTAATGAAAAATTATATAATTTTTTATTCATTTTTTTTTTCTACAAAAAAAAATGCACCATGTTATTTGCGAATAAAAATATTATAATATAATAATTAATAAATGTTTTATCTTTTAAAGTAAAGTGGGGCACATAAAATACCTATCTACATTTTTATAAACACTCATTAAAAAATAATATTTCATTTACAGAAACGGGCATTAAAATGAGTGTATTCCATGTGAAGTGTTTTTTTTTTCTTATTTCTGTTGATGTAAAGTGTGTTTTTAATTTAATTTAATTATTATAAATGTATCTTGAGGAGCTAGACTTTTTTTTTTAAAAAAAAGATAAAATTAAAGTACTCTTATTTGGATGGATGTACCTAAAAAAAAGTCGTCAAACTGTACCAGATAAATAAATAAATTCTTTGATTTTGATTCATGGTAGTATGATACATACCCATTTGATTATATAAAGTAAGTTTTTAAGGTAAAAAAAGTTATAAGGAAAAGTGAATCGATTGCTTTCACTTTTGTAGATAGTTTGTTATTAGATTCCTCAGTTGCATATAGAATGAACTTAGTCTTAGAAAACTTTTTTTACTAATATATTCATTCAATTTATGATTAATGAAAGAACGTGAAATTTTGATATATGAAAATGAATGGAAGATGATGATATTGGTATTGCAGTTTTAATAATAATTTTTGTTGATAAGTCCTGTATTGTCTCAATGCACTTCAGCTAGTGGTAACCTCATCTGATACTTATATGTGAAATAACTAAATTATCATTAATTAAGAGCATAAAAATTGAAAATGTATTGAAAAAAAGGTATTTATATAAATTACAATTTTGTCAATATTATACAAACAAAAAGATCCATTCAAAAAAACTAGTGTTTTTATGCATATATTATGACTTGAATTATTTTCTAAGTCATTGCTGCCATGGGGTGACCACAACCATCCCTTCAAATTTGTTGCCCATAACAGTCACCAACATGTAGCTTTTTGTTTCGTCATCAAAAAGTTCCTCTAAAATGAATTTTAATTAATTGAAACTTTTTTAGTAAAACAAACGATGTTGGTCTAGACTAGCAGTTTTAAAACTAAGGTGGGGCAAAGCAAAACAAAAAATAATTTGTAATATAAACACTGTCAACTAACAAAATATCTTAAAGGATGTTTTATTTTGATTTTTCCCTATAGTCGTATGTAATAACGATGGCTCCCTGTCATTAATCCTTCATTCATAATTATGTTCATACCAATTTCGACTAATTATATTTACTAAGCAAAGGGCCAAAGTCCTCTATTGGCGGATGAAACTCTTCTTTTTTTTACGTATAAATGCCGGACTCTTTAATTGCTTTCTTATGTGTGTAGAAATTAAGCTTTTAATTCGCACACATAGCATGCATAAATCATCATTTGTGATTTCCTTAAAAGACGACACCCTTTGGACGAATAAATCAAATAATAATGCATAGGGAGCATATATAAATGACGTTAATAGCTGGGGAGGTGTATGTCAAAAGACATTGCTAGACTACTATTTGACATATTTGTATACGAACTGTGTGCAACTTTTTGTTTCTTAGAATTACTCAGAATAAGATAATTTCATTGTCTTACTCTAAAACACGCATAATAAGATGATATTTTCATATTCTTAGAGTGCATATATGTAAGATGAGGAAAAAACGATGTTTTATTACAGAGGGGATAGGAGGTCTAAAGACTAGCGATGTCGTTTATGAAAGCTCCCCTTATGATATGTGACATAGCCATTAATAGAACTATATAAACCTTTTAATATGTATGCATAAAGGTAATAAAAAGGTATAAATTGATTAATTTACCCAATTTAAGGATAAAGTCCTTTATCTGAAAGAGCCAGCTATCCATGGTATTGCAAGTACTTGTGTGTATCCACATAAATTGAAATAATAAAAAGTACACATGGATATTAGATACATTCATTTCTAAATAAATCATGTTTATTCAGTTACGACCCAATTTGAATAATGTAGATAGGGTATATGTGTTATGTGTAGTGTAGATATAATTAGTATTTAAAAAAGTTAAAGGTATTTGAATAAAAGGTCAGTTTGTACAAGAACTAAAATAGCAAAAGTGAATAAATCTCATTAAATGAAAGTAATCCATTTGAAAAAAATATAAAACCCATCATCAATATCTTAAAGATAAAATATGTTGCCATGTAGTTACACTATGGTACAGTAAGTATTTATCAAAATACATCATTTAAAAGTAAAGTAAAAATAGTTATAGTGATGTAAAATGATGAATGAAGGCTCAATAAACAGAGGTAAAAAGAAAATTGAGTGATAGCGCTTCTCTTTACTTCTTTCTTTTTTTATCACTTCTCTTACATTAAAGAGGGGGGATTATTCTTTAGTGTTGTTATTAATTTCGGGCCAAGATCAAAAAATACACCAAGTGTCCGTATATGAAGAAATACAATGGAATGTTCTGCCTTCACATATGTGTCAGGTCAACAAGAAACCAAGTTTATCTGAAATATTCTTCTAGACTTTCTCTTTCGTTTGTATCAATAGATTATTTCGATTAATTAAGTAATGACTCCAATAATTGCAACTGTATTATATGAAAAAACCAATTGCCACTAAATAAATGAAAAAGATGGACGTTCTTTCAGGGGCCATATCGGCTTCTTGTGCAGTCCCTTTTCTCTATTGGATAAACAACAATCCTTGGTTTCTAAATATAAAGGGACATTTTATCAAAAACCGTGGGCGATAAGTCTTAAAATGACTCCGAAATATTTGGTTGTTATATTTATGAAGTAAAAAAAACTTAAAAGTGTTAAAATTTCTCCTTTTCAATATTTGAAAACAAATTTGCTTTCTAGTTGACATGACACATATATAGATGTTCTTTGTTCCTGAGCTACTTTTGTATATTTATATACAAATTATAAAATATTATGAGGGTAATTTTTCAACTAACTAAACGGATATTAAAAATACGAATATAATTATGAATGTTTTATTTTACGTCATAATTAAATAAAAAAATGATAGTAAATGTTTGATTGGTTTGATTCATTCTTTATAGTATTAGAAGGAGTATAAGTTTTAATAGGAATATTGATAATAACTATTTTATTGTGATCAAAAAAAGACATTTTGAACCTGAATCATTTTGATAAGTTCTAAAACTTTGTTATAATTTCCACATTTAACTTTATTGGCAAATAAACAATGAAGTATATATTTGAAAGGATAAGAAAGTTCATTCCATTCATGTTTAGATAGAGCAAAAAAAAAAACGTAATTGTTAAATTGACTCTCTGGAATTGAATTAAAAAGGATAAATATTCATTTAAATTGATGATACACTATGTAATGACCTTTGAGTACTTTTTCCTTGTGTGTATTGACTCAAAGTCAGTTACATTGTATCCAAATCTTACAATAATAATTTAAATGACAGCACACAAATTAATATTAATATTTTAAATTATATGTATATTTCAGTTCCTCCAACATCAATTGAAATCATAGGACATCCTGAGGGCTCTAAAATTGAAATACGAGAAAATGAAGAAATTGAATTACAATGTAGAGTCTCTAACGCAAAGCCTAAAGCAGTGATTCGATGGTATCGGAAAGGAAATAGATTCAATTCAGGTAATATACAAAATGAATGATTTAATATCTATGAGCCCATATGTACATATCTTTAAAAATATACTCAAACTTTGAGTTGTTTATAAACATAAATATAAAATAACAAATGAAAACTACTGCCAACGTGAAATATATTCACAAAATGTGCTCTTCAATGATGTGCTTTCCTACACTTTAATTCAAAAAAAAAAAAAATTAAAGAGGGAGTGAGGTGGGGGGGGGGGGGGGACCGATAAATAATTCAAAGTAAGTTCATCATTTGCATGTAGAATTAATAATAAAATGAATTCATTTTCTTTTAATTAAAAGTTCTTGTTGTTATTTTGGTGCTTGTTTCAATAAAAGGAATGTTGATTTGGAACCATAAATCTTATGCAAATATATTGAGATATATATCGCAAAATGTCATTAAGTCAAGACATTATTAATTTTAAAACCATTATTTCTCTTTATTAAATCCAACTTTGGGAATATATATGTACATATATGTACAAACAATTATAGTCAATGTATTTGTCAAGTCAAGAAAGAGATTTTTCCCAACTTTGTTATGCCCGTGTGTTGTGTACTAGTTAGAATTTTGTACAAATTGCAATTAACGTCTTTTTTTAATTATAACAGAGAGCATTTTAATTACAGACAATTAAGTAATGTTAGCCTTTAATTTTGATGTGTTAATATAACTCATTTATTACAACTTATTTACGAGTGACAGAACACTTATATTTTTTACTGAGAGGCATTGAAATACATAGATGTAATTATCAATACGTAATTTGTATTTAGAAAAATAATCATTAGAAATTACATCTTTGATATGTATATTGAACATGCCATTGAATTTCAATCATTGCATTATTTACCTCTATTACAAGTATTTGGCATTTATATTTGGCATTTAAAATGTTTCATATCATTTTCTTCTTTTTTTTTTTTTTTTTTTTTTTTTTTGATTGTATCTTGTATAATTTGATCAATACAATTTATAACTTGTATAAAATTGCAATTTCAAACAACTTATGTACTACTTATGAGAAAAAAATAACAGGAATTTGAATTTAACTTTTTTTGAAGGGATTTCAATAGGGGTAAATGTTTTTTGTTTTGAACTTGCCATTACTGTGGCTGACATCTGTGCTAATTTATAGGTCAAAATATATTGAGATACGTGTCCTTTTGTGAATAGCTAAAAGCAATTTTTTCGTTTCTATAAATGTCTGAAAGATGATGACTAAAATGCAATTGTGAGAAATGCTGTTGCCAACGATAAGAAGTTTAGATGACTATTCCAAACAGTATTCTTTTGAAATGTTGAGAATCTGTGGATTATTTCTCGAGATACGTAATCTATTAGTACTCAAGATCATCTGATTTTTAAATTTAACTAATTGTATATCTAAACTCGGCACTTATTGTTCTGTTTTGAAAATTGGAAAATAACCTCGGCACGTGTGCATTGTATCAAGGGGGACAACTACCTTCGAGGGGAATGAAAGGAATTTAGTTGATTAAATAGAATAATTTTTTGATTCCCGATTTTTTTTGCCCATTGTAACATATATTTATATACACACAGTTCTTTTTTTATCATTATTTTGAGGAGAAAATTTTACTCGTAAACTTTTCTCCTACTATAAAGTGTTAAATGTATACTAAATTTAATTAAACAAATGTACATTTCTAATGCAGTTTTTCAATGTGCATACTGAGTAGCCTCTTTCTTTCTCTTGTATTTTTTGTTTTTTCTTTATCAAGAGAAATTTAATTTTAAGTAAGCAAGTAGAGAAGTAAGTGAAACAGAGGATAATTATACCTATTTATTTATTTGCTCTTTGAGAAAAAAATAATTCACTAGTTACATTCTTTCACAAGACAACGAGAATAAAGCAAAGGAGTGAGGAGGGAGAGAATAACATAGTTTGATTATTAAAATGTTAAAACGAGTTTGCTCTTGCTTTCACTTATATCATGCTTTTTAATCCATTCACTCATTTAAAAAAAAATATATAAAGATAAATACAACCATGACCCACCTTTATAAATCAAATAGACATATCCTTTTACCCCATCACACCCACACAAAGATGAATGGATTGGATTTCATAAAGAGATTAAGTTGGGTTTATGTATGACGTTTGATGAATATATTTAAAATTATACATACATTCGTATGTAAGTTGTATCTATTTGTATTTTTTGTAAAATAGGGTTATGCTGTGAATATGTTAGATACTTAGATTTAATTTTCAAAAATTAGCACATATTTGAATAGTTAATGATACAACGACACGATGAGTTGGAGCCCCTCGGACTCGGAAAGACTCTTAAGGATCCTTTGGTTTAATTTAGAATTAGGGGAGAGGAACTCAGGATCAGGAATCTATTGGAGAAATCCATGGGATTGATTGCATTACCTCACGTCACTGGTTACATTCTTTCTTTCCCCAGCCGGAGTCAGAAGCATGGATGTGAATCCCAAGATGTATTTTCTCTCCTCCTCTTTGTAGTTTTTCTTTCTGACTTGTTTCCCCAGTGCTCTATGAAAAGGCGTACCTTTTTTTATTCAAAATCATAGGACCCATCAACTCGTAGAGTGCCAAAATATTTAACATGTAATTTTATGTATACGCACCGTATCAAACCGAACTACGGTACAAAGTTGTACCGTACCAGTCCTAATATATATATATATATATTGTTATTCCAAATATCTCTTGAGCATATCATAAGTAGTATCCCACGGGGTTGGAGCATCGTGAATTAATAAAAGATTTTTAATAAAAGATTTATCTTATTTAGTTGTTGTTTTTTTAAAAAAAAAAATGAAAAGATTGTAAACCACAATGAGAACGATTCTCGTCAAATTGAAGGTCACTTCTTAGGGGTATTTTGAGGTGGTAAACTGCCAACATCAAAATATTTTTGTTGTTTTTCTTTATTTGAATCTCTACTCTGCATATACTTAAACATACATTCTATTGCTTCTTTAAATACTTTGTTCCTTCATAATTCTTGTTTTTCTATGCACAAATCAACGACTAATGAATTAATTTCTTTGGAATTATAATATCCTTTTGGGAAAACTAGAAACATTAAAGTTACATTAAATACAGCTCGCATAAAAAAGAAACAAAAATCACAAATATACATTTAAGATGAGATTTATTGCAACTATGCATGTATTGCTACTATCATTCCTGTTGGATATTACTTCTAATGCATTTGTAACACTAAATGTGTTTTTTATGTGTGTTTTTCGTAGTTGTTGTTGTTGTTGTTTTAGTTCTTGTTTTTGTTAATCTGTATAGTGTTTGTTCGCTTGTAATATCCTTAATATTACATTAAGAGATGTCTTCATACTCTTGGGTGAGTAAATGTACATATATAGATATAAATATCAGTATTTAGATATATCCTTTTATCACTTTAAATATGTAAAAGAAATTAAAGAGGCGTAGACGTAAATGAGCGCAAATTGCCCCATGGGCCTGACTCTCTCATTCAACTGCCTTACTATTAAAAAGGTTTGATAATCCCGACTGGTAAAAGAAGGGAAAATCAGAATGTTCAAAGGACATTAATGAAGCTTTAGTTAGCTACTTTAGAGGGAATGTTATTATCTATGCATGGAGTTATGAAAACATAGGAGTAGTCTCCTACTCAATTGAGTTGCGTCTCATTTCCATACTCTACAATCTCATTTATTTAAAATGCAAAATAAAATAAAAATATCTTCATAGAGTAAAATTATAGCTAATAACAAAAAATATTACTTTTCTATATTTGAACACATTATATATTATCATTATTATGTAAGCAGGAGAAGAAAAAAAACTTGTACATAAATGTAGTAATGATTTTTATTTTATTTTTTAGTTCAGTTAATGTATTTGTTTATTGCAAATGAAGTAATAGTTTTTTGTTGCTTTTTGGTTTTGTTTCTCGTCTTTATGAAAATATTATGAAACTGCGGATTGAGTTATATTTGTTTATTCTAGAGTATGTACTCCTACATAAACTGTAAAAAAAAAGTTAATCAATTTAACGTAATTGTGAAAGCATTACATGGAGAACAAACAAAATCAAAAGGGAGGTAGAAGCAAAGGTTTTGAATATAATTTTTTTAAGTAAAAATATTTATGTATATTCTTTTTGAGTGTTTTGCAGAGTAATATCTATGAAAAAAAATACTCAAAATAAGAATCATTATCATTATCTTTTACAAATGTTGATCCATCACTTAGCGACACTTATTACAATGTATAAACCTTCTCTCCAAATGAAAGAAAAAGACTGGAAACTAACTGGTAGCCAGTTCATTACTCATTCCTACATATTTGGTGTTAAAAATAAGTTCACTGCCTAGCAAGATATAATTTCAGACCATAAAATCAAGAATTATAATACTAATATAAGGGAGATCAACAGCTGATAAAATATTGTGGGGATATCTTGTAAAAAGTATTCAAAATTAGTTCTTAAGATATAATTGGTTGTGATCATACATATCACTGTTTTTAAAAGAAAAGAAAGTCTAAGAAAGATTCATAGTTTATGGAAAGACTCAAAGGATTTGATTTAAATCAATTTTTAAGAGAGCCTTATTAAATCTATACTCATCAGAATTTATAGTTTAAAAATGTATATATATATATATATTGCAACTCAATTTGAGGGTTTAAAAGTGTACATAGAGTAGACAAGTAAAAGAGATTAACAATTAACTGTATTTTAATGCTTTTAAAATAAAATGTTTAATTCATTTCAAAAGTCTGGGGAAGGAAGAATTATATTAGTTAAAGAAAATGAATGTGAGAAAGTGCTAAGTCAGTAGATATTGTAGACCAGTGAATAGTAGTTACCTAGGGTTACTTAAACAAATCATTTTATTAAAGTAAGGGAAAAACAAATTATTTGGCAAGTTTTGATGACGGTCATTGCCAAAGAATCAATTTGACTCGAGGATATTATCCTCCCTTATCCTCCTCCCTTCTTGGACAACATTAATCATTATTTTTGAAAAGTATGTACATACATACACTGTTTCAAAAAGGGGAATCCTTTTCATGAATGAAAGCTAATCAATAATTTGGAGACTCTTTCTTGTTGAGCATTTATGTTTTTGATTGAATCTTGATGAGTCAATCAAAAGCTCTTCAATTTTGTTTCTTTACTTTTCTTTAAAAGGAAAAACCCTTTGTTTTTGAATATTTTATGAAAATGATTAATTTGTAGAGTCTCTAAATAAATTATGTAGTGACGTACTTTTGTAAGTCTGTAAATTTTGAAGGAGAAATAAATCATTATATGTAACAGGTAGGAACACATAAATAAGCACAGTGAGAAGGAATTATCATTTCAACAAAGGATTTAATTGAGAACAAAATCCTCTTTCATAAAAAATGTAGCATAAATTATTGAGAGCCACTCATATACTCATGAGAGATCTAGAAAATATAAAGGTCTCCCGATGGAAAGAGTAAATTAATAAACAAGAATGTGAACAAAAAATAAACCGAAAGAGTCACTGACACGGTGGAATAATTATTTCCAGAAAAGAACAACAATAAAATTATTTATGCCATAGTCATTCCTAAACATTAAAACATCAATTTGTTAATTTAACAAATCCATTTTCAGCCTTGTAAAGAACTCAAATTGTTTGAAAGCTCAACAATAATTTATAGTTAAGTATAGTTAAAGAAATCGATTGATGTCAAAAAATAACATCCTATTTCCTAAAATAATATTTTAAGCAAATCAGTAAAATCGGGTTTAACCAATTTAGTTTTGGGTATTTGAGGATTCCAAAACATGTAAAATACACTTGTATGTTTATTGGTGAAAGTTAGAAGGAGATGTGTGTGGAAAATTTTCGTCTACTGTTATCTATGCTAGACATATTAAGCTTTTTCTCATCCCCTCACAGAGTTTACAATGCATTCATAGCTATCGAATAAGAGCAAAGATGCTAGAAAGAATAGGATCATTATACCAACAACTTTGTACTGACTCCTTTCATTCTCAAAAATAAATTGATTGATCCCATAGTATCTACATACAAAGTCATCATGCTAATGTACCCAATTAAGGACCTAGCACCTGTTATATGTACATACATATTGTTGTAACATAGTATACATAAGGATTTTACTCAGGAAACAGAGTGAGTGAGTGAGTGAGATAAGGGGAGGAAAAGTAGATCTAAGAGCAAGGAATTTTCTTCATATTATGATTATGAGAAAAATTGCAGATGTAGAAGGATAAGGTATGCTGAAAAAGAATGTGTTTATAAGAAGCAAGTTGCTCTATAGATGTAAGTCTCTTGGATACATTAATCAAGATAAATTACTTTATAGAGCTAACGGCATTAAAACACACACATTTGGCTCTAGTTTAATCAATTAAGACTTTACAAGAAGAAGAAAAAAAAAGAGGGGGGGGGGAAGGAACTCAAAGCAAAAAATATGGTTCTTATTGTACCTTACATACAACAATTAAACAGGAGCTGACTACATCATTGTAATCATCATCAATTGAGTGGCCCATACATGCTTTATATACAAACAAAATTGATCAAATGTCTTCATTGAATATATAATTATGATTTGCATTTGCATACGAGCTATACATTTTTATTCAATGTCATTAATAAGAGCCATTTCGTGAGCCAAAAAAGGCCGATTAATTTCATAAGTAATTCATTTAATGCAAACATAAATTATTGCTATACTATTATTAATAATAAAATATATTGCTGTTTTGAGAAGCGTTTAATTATATTGTTTGGTGCTTCAGTGATCCTTTAATAAAAGTAGAGTTTAAAACAAATTATATATATATATATGGTTCATCCCTGGATCAAATTTCATCTTTTTAAAAGGAATTATTTACAGAGGTAGAGGCTCATACCCCTGACTAGGTCATTTCAGTCTTATTAAACTGCGACTAAAACTTCGATTTGGACTCGAAGTGAAAAGACTTGAATAAGACTCGAGGCTTGAGATAACATTTAAACACTAATGTCTTAATTCGAGCCACTGACTCCTTGGACTCAAGTTTCATGTAAGTTTTATTAAACTGCGATTTTGGACTAAATTAACACTTCAAAACTTTATAATTCAACTAAAAATTGAGTTAAAAGAGTCAAAATTGATCTTGGACTCATAAAAATGACTTATGGACAAGACTCAGGATTTTTAATATATATCTAAGTTAAAAATGACGAGTAGTGAAGCTTCCTTGGAGTCTCAGGTAGTTATTTTCCTTTGATCATTCTCATTACTTTTAATATATCCAATCTTTTTGTGGAGTTTTTTTTTTTTTTTTTTTTTTTTTTTTTTTTTTTTTTACAACAATAGGTATAAAAATATGTCGGATCTCATCAAGGAAATGAATTACATATATAACAATCTTACTTTATTACAGTCACGCATGGTGACTGGAGTAAAAAATAGTTTTCAGAAGAGCTGTTGAGTAGTAGTGAGGTATTATTATAGTACACATACACCCCAAGTAGATAAGTATTTCTAATATCTGCTTTGGCAGAGTTCCAAACGAATCCTCTTTGTTTTGAAAAAGGGACTCAGGTTAAGAAGGGAACCATTATTTACATACATTTCTGAGTAGTCATCTGAACTTTGCTTTTTTTATTGTACAAATACATATATTTTGCTATTTTTATAATAAAAGTTCAATAAAATGTACTTTAAATCCTCTTTTAAAAGAGTATATGACATAATTACAATTAATACTCTAAATCATATGATTTAATAAATAAACGTTGCAATCAAAAGACGAGATAAAACATACTTTTGATAAAAAATAATAACATAAATACAGGAAACAACCTTAATTTTTTCTCTTAAAATTGAGGCCTCTTACAGATCAGTACTATTTAATGATGAGCAGATGTCCCATTTCATTCCTAGTAGGGAGAACAATAAATATAGTCAACATTATAAATTTTTTTTTTTTTTTTTTTTTTTGGGGGGGGGGGGGGAGCTATTTTGTAAAATGAATTGAATTTTGAATCGATATTTCAGCCAATGTCTTTAAACAATATTTAATATTTATTAGAGACATTTTTACCTCCAACGTCTTCTAATGAGATTTTAAAGTTATTAATCTTGAAAAGGTCCTTAAATATAGAAATTGGTTAATTTTAGAGTCAAATTTACGCATGAAGAGTGCTTTAAATGTGTAAATAAGGGATTTAAAATAAGGTATAGAGTCTTATACATTGTAATTTCTGAAGGTTCTTTAATAATGCGATTTAATAAAGGTGAATTTTGTATTTCAATACTCATCTTGATTTTTGAATGAAGTAAAAAGAGGCAGAAAAATACAAATTCTCCTTTTTTTTCATTCTCCTTATTTTTCATTTATAGTTTCATACAAAAATAAGTTTGTCCTTTATATGTAAAATATACGAACACAACATACACCTAGATTCTCAAAATAGTAGCATAATGCTAGGAGTCCTTTTTTGTACGTTGATCTTAGTTAAATAATCTTTTTATTAATATATCTATGTATGTATACGAAATAAGTATATGATTATGAAATATGTATGGGAATTATTTTAAAAAAATAATTACCCATTGTGTTCTGGGGGAAAGAAACCGCTTTTAATTATGCTTTGAAGGGGACTAAATTATAAATATATATATATACATAAAAGTCCTCATAAAAGTATTTAAAATCCCCCCCCCCACCCTCTCTCTCTCTCTCTCTTCTTAAATAACAACCTTGTGACGTAAATAAAATAATTATTAGGTATAATTTAACGTTAGGAAATGGTTCATTTAGGACCACTTTCAATGGGCATTTTTTATAGGTATGTAATAGTGCCTTTATGAAGGAGATCATAGATCCTTGGTATGATTAATTAGAGTGCCATAGGGCTGATTACTTGAATATTTAATATGCATAAATCTCTTATGTAAATTTGATCATCCCCTCGATCCCTCGAGACACACATCACTCCGTCATTTCTCAAAAATCTTCTTAATTAACTAATTGAAATTGTTAAAATATATTATAAGAAGTTACCTTTTATGAGTATTTACGTAAAAGTCTAGTGGTGTTTTTTTTTTTTTTTTTAATGTTATCTGTCAGAGTTTCACACACAATTAGAATCAACGAACCGTTGTTTTGTTAGAAGTCTTTATACTTTACTCTCGTTCCCACTCACTCAATTTATTTACGTACCAACCAAATACGAGAAATTTGAATTTAATTTTTCTTTGGGATTCCAATAGGAATAAGTGTTTTTTGTTTTTAAGTCACCACAACTATCACTGACATCTAAATATTTATTAGTTTTTGAAATACTCGTCCTTTTGTAAACAGCTAAAATCGCATTTTTCCTTTTTTTAAATGTCTGAAAAATGATGACTCAAATGTAATTTAGAGAAATGTTGATGAAACCAAAAAAGTTTATATGAATATTCTAGACTCTATTCTTGTAAAACTTTGAGAATCTTTGGTTTATTTCTCAAAATACATAGCCTATTACTAAAAAAAACAGATCATCTTATTTTTAACTTTAATATCATATCTAAACTCAGCAGTTATTCTTCTGTAATTATTGACTTCATAATTTTTTTTGTAATTGGTTTGAAAATTGGAAAAAAAAACGTTGCATTGAATTTTATTGGAAAAAATAAAGATTTTTTAATTCCTGATATTTTTTGCCCATTGTACATATATTAAATTTTTCTCTATGTATTTCCAGAATCAGAGACCATTTCAGAAGAGGAAGGACAAGATAGTGAGGGTGAGGAGTCGAGTGGTCGAAAGACCGTTACATCCGCAATACGATTTCGACCCACTTCCGCAGATAATGGAGCCATATTTGCATGTGAGGCAGAGCATCCCGCCCTTATCAGTAAATCCCCAATGCGAGTCACCGTGGTTCTATCCGTCATGTGTAAGTATTTTTTTAATCATTGTTATTAATAATGTTACCTGATTACCTACCTATTTGTAAAGTAAATATAAAATTAAAAACCTTCCACAGAATTTCGTACCTAGGTAGGATAAAAATGATGCCAGAATGAGGTTAATAATGACTTTATTTTTTTATTTTCTTTGTCTCCTATCTAAAGATAAATTAAACCTCGCTAATTTCACAGTTAATGATTTTAATGATCTCAGATATGATTAAGAAAGCTGACACATGAATATGTATGTATTTATATATACATATTATTTAAAGTATATAAATGTATCCCCTCCTCCTTAAAAAAGCAGCATTTTTTGATAGAATGGGGTATTTTTTCAGTCAAGTTATTTGTTAAATGATCTAGAAACAAATTAGGATTGACCTCCATTTGAAAAGAATCCTCCCTTCCTTGAAGTAAATAGGGAGGAAAAACACAATTTTATGCTACATTATTTATGGCTTACTAATATTATATGTATAATTGAACAAGAGTCTTTTGGTTTCGTCGTTAGGGGTGGATTACTATTTTGGAAGTTCAGAAATGTAAGTCATTCCATGACTGTATGATCATAATGAAATAATGTTAATAGATATGTGCCAAGTCTATCTGAAATATTTCAAAAATGAGTGATAACTGCACTCATATTTTTGAAGACATTATCTTTCGTTTGTATTAATAGGCTAGTTCGATTAATTAAATAATGACTCCAATAATTGTGACTTAATTATAGGTTAAAAACCGGCCACAATCAAGAATAAAAAACATCTGGTATTTCTGACTATGTAGTTACTATGATTATGATAGCGTGAGCATGATAGCGGCTGTAGTTGATTATTAATAGTTCTTAAACAGATAATGAACTGGTTTTAGACAACTGCAATTAAATACATCTCTGGGGCTAGGAAAAAGATGGACTATATCGGCTCCATGTGCAGTCCGATTGCTCTATTGGGTGATAGACAACAATTCTTGGTTGTTTCTCGATATAAAGCGACATTTTGGCAAAAACTGTGCGGTATAGGTCTTAAAATGACTTCAAAATATTTGACCGTTATACAGTTTATGAAATAAAAAAAACTTAAAAGTGGATTTTCTCCTTTTCAATATTGGAAAACAAACATTCTTTCTTGTTGACTTGACACATATATTATCAATAAATTATCCAGAAATAATACACTTCATTGATAGTAAATGACGAAAAATGGGCGCACTATACGCAGTACCATAAAAACGTCCCTATAACTTGTTTCACCTTTTTTGATAGTGAAGTATGGATTTAGGGGAATAGTTTTTATACTACTTTTTACAGATCAAAGCCTCATCTGAAATATTTATATTATTGTAATTACTGTATCGTTATGTATTTTGGAGACTTAGAAGTAAATATGCAAAGATTTCTTCAAAAAACAGTAAACTTTGGCTTTGATGTTGCGACCTTCTATTATTTCTTTATGGAAAGAAACATTTTGAGACCTTTCGTGCACTACTTTTCCAGGAAAAGTTTTTTAAGGACCCCTTTAATGACATTATACATACATATATAATATTATGCATCACGTCTTGTCACACACTTGAAAAATCTATGTTTGAAATTATAATACTCACATACAATGCATGGATTATAAATATATGCATTCAATGTAGACATCATCATTATCCAATTGTATTTAGATAAATAAATCCCTATACTTTTGAAAAGAGTATCTTTGTGATGACGATGTCATGCGAAAGACCTTATTATAAATTTCCGTCTTTACCCTGTTTTTATTAGGGGTAATTAAAGTGATAGCAATAATAATAATTACTCTTATTATTTTATTCTTGTGTCTGGCATATTTATAATATATTTATAATAAATTAAGTGAGTGAGGAAAATTGGCAGTGCATTCAATCAAAAAATTTATGTTTTCAAACGAAAAAAAGAAAAGGTTTTGTGTTTATTATCACTAAATGTTCCGATGAACAATGCACAAAAAATTACTACATATATCAGTTAAACATTTTTGTAAACATCAGCTTGTCAGCTGTCGATTGTCTACTTCCTTTATTAAACGTGTTGAAGGGTTGTATGCTTATTAGCTGTTGTTATAGTACTGGGATCTATTTCCAAGTATTAAATGAAAATTAGTTGAACAGTTATTTGAAGGAATTGGCAACTATCATACAAAATGCTGGCCTTTCTTCTGTCTTTCTTTTTTAGCCTTTTTTAGAATACCTGGCTGGCATTGATTTTATAATCTATATTTTATTTACTTAAAGATCAACTTTTCTAAATAAAAAAAATCAAAACCAACTACCACCATTTCTTTTGAACAAAAAAAATACTAGAAAATTAATTTTTTTTTAATAATCATAATTAATTACATTAAACAATTAAAACCCAAATATAGGCAGTGAGTCAATTTTTGACTATTATTTTACGGCTGATCCATCTTTTTTATCCATATAATCAATGTAATTTAGACTATAAATTTAACATCAGTTTTAATCAATGGATGTCTTTAAAAGATCAAATTATATTTTAATAATAATGTATGGCTCAATTAAATGTTCAATGAAAAATAATTAAGAAACCGAAGTTTATGAACATGTAAAAATTATATTTGAAATATTTTTTTTTTTTTCATACAAAATGTATGTTTGAAGTCAAATATTATCAGTTATTTGGTATATAACTTTTTGAAATATTATGTACTATCAAGTCTTACACATAAGTCTAGTGATTCAAGGAATTTTTCACTCATTGGTATGCCGCAATAACGTTGTTAGAAGTAATTGCATTTGCAACGCTATTGCTCTGAATACTCTCAACCAAAAAAAATAATAATAATATTAAAAAAAACTTTTAACTTACCGTATGTTAAATTACTATATGTATATTAGAAAGGTCCAAATTATAAATTTATTTTATTCTTTAAGTATAAAAAATGAAATATAATAATATTTATTTTTTAAATTAAGGTATCCATTGTGACTTTGAAGTGTAACCAATAACATTTTTCCCTTGAGCAAACACATTACTTTTTGGTCAAGAATCCTTGAAGTAATGAATCATTAATTACACAATCAGTTGTTTTTAAATCCACATGAGTTAGTAAAAATATGATATATGTCGTATTATTTTTAATTACATATTTTTAATATGCATACTTAATTATGAGCTTTATATACCATAGAATAGAATGAAGCCATTTAATATAAATATAGGTATACACAAATGTAAAATAATAATAATAATATAAAGGAAAAACTTCTGCTCTCGACTTTTCTATAGCTGCTGCTAAATATTCATTTGATTTACGATCTTCCTCCTATGTGTGTGAGCTGTAGAGAGAATATAAGGAAGTCTACATACACTAGAAAGAAAGAAAGAAAGAAAGGTGGAGAACAAAAACACATAATAGTATAAATGTATAAAGGTACATACATGGAAAGAAAGCGAAAAAAAAAAAAAAAAAAAAACTTTTCTTTGCATCATTAATAAATTTAATTGATGAAAAATAAAATAAAGTATCATCATCATTACTTAGTAGAATATAAAGTATTCTACAAAGAGAGAAGATAGGAGATGAAGGGGCTCAGGAAATAATAATTAATTATTCATTTGTCAATTTTAAAACTTTTTTGAAACAAATTATTATTATTATCATTAGTATTATGTTGTGCTCCATTTTTTAGTCTTGAACATATTTTTTATTTAATCTTTTTTCCAAGACGTCATTCAAGACGTGAGTAAAGACGTAATCGATATAAAATGTATATATATATATTAATAAATATCTCCAAGATACTCATAGGAATATAATCTACGTAATTATGACGTGTATATATATATGGTTATTATAAGAAGAATAAAAAATAGTTAAATCGGATGTTCGAACCGGAATTTATCATTTTTAGTATTGATAAATCCTATTTATTTCTCTTTCTATATATATTGAGTGTGAAAAATATTGACGAAATAAAATTTATATTTGGGCACACATAATATAGATTGTTAACATGATTGATTTGAGGGAAGAAAGTTAGGCTTGTCATGTCTTTACCTGCGTACATATAACATATGTATATATTATTATCAAACCTACTTATTTATTTTTTTCTTGTACAACAGATCCATCAGGACCTCCAGAAATAGAGGGCTACATCCAGGGTGAGACCATTCGTATGGGACAAACAGTTTCTCTCATTTGTGTATCTCATGGAGGAAATCCACTGGCGGAAGTCGTTTGGTACCGTGGGGATGAACAAATTGATTTCTCTTACTACACGACGGGTCGTGAATCTAGGAATATGTATACCTTTGTGGCCTCCTCTGAGGATAACAACAAGCGCTATCGATGCAAAGCGAAGAATACTGTGAGTGTGGAACCTTTAACGGCGGATATCGTTTTATCGGTTCAATGTGAGTATTTATGAGCTCCTTGGAGGTTTTATGTATGAATATGGGATTGATAGAATTTATAATGATTAATTATAAATATGCAGAAACTATTTATGTTCATGGCTCTAATGCTCTTGTTTTTGCCTCTAGTAAGGCACTCATTATTTCTGTAAAATGCATCAAAGGATGTATAAAAAGAAAGTAATTGCATGAATTTCCAGATCATTTCCAATATTTCAAGATATATATATATTTACCCACATATACATATATTTATATAGGTAGATTTACTTCATTTTCTCTTTTATCTGTTAAAAAACAAACATGGTTGTTCAAAGAATGGGAATATGGATAGTATTGAAAATCAATTTATAGATTAATAGCAGGTCCTAATGGTCTAGAATTGAACATAGAAAATGTAGCTGAAGATTTCTGCATATTATTTATGTACTGCACCTACTTTGACTCCATAGAATCCACTCTGTAACTCTATATTTTATATTTATTTATTTATTTATTCACCAGTTGCTCCGGATAAAGTCACCATCGAGGGACCCTCTGAGGCAAATGTAGGAGACACTCTCTCTTTTGACTGCATTACAACCAATTCAAATCCTCCAGCCATTGTTCAATGGGTCGTGGACTCTCGCTCTGCTCAAGAAAACTTTACAGTTCGGTCGGAGAGTGAGCGAGGAGGTTGGGAGACGCGCTCAAATATCTCTGTGCTGATTGGTCCAAATGATAGAAATAAAATCATTAGCTGCTATGCTATCAACAATGATCTTGGGGAAACGGTTGTTCAAACGCATACAATTAGTGTTCTATGTAAGTTTTGTGCAGTATATATAATATACATAAATATATGTATGTAAGTAGACGTCCATTTTTAATGTTAAGAAATGAAAATGAAAATTTATTGTTGGATTATGAAAATGATTCTCTTAGAAAAATAAACTTTTTCTATTAAATTTATCCTATTTTTCTTTATTCTTCCGGTCATAAAGTACCATTTTTTTATTTTTTTTTTATTTTTCGTATTATCATATTCTTTCCTTCTTCTTTCATAAGATCAGAAGAATATCTTCATTTTCCTCAGTATGTATATACATACTTATTTATGCATAAATAAAAAGAAATTCCACTTTTAACAAAAATTATAGTGCATATATATATATTTATTTAATTATACTGATACCCAAAAGATGTAACTCCCGAACAGAATTGGATCTTTTAATTTAAACATCTATTAATCCATTCACATAATACGTATTATAAGTACACATCTCTTTTCAGATCCCCCGGGAAAGCCCAGCATAACAGGCATGGAACCTGGAACCATCATGGATGAAGGACAAAGTCGAAGACTCACTTGTATTTCCATGGCAGGGAATCCTCTTGCTACTCTTACATGGTATCGTGGGGATGAGTTACTTCAAGGGAAGGCTCAGGATGACGAAGAGACAGAGGATAAAAACTACGCTCAGTCAGAGCTTCACTTAACGGCAAATTACTCTGACAATGGAATGGTCTATCGCTGTGAGGCAAGTAATCCGGCAACAGCACAAGGCTCTGGACCCCTCTCTTCAACCATTACATTGTCTGTACGATTTAAGCCCATTACAATCGGTGAGTTGTCGTGTTTTCCATTTTATTTTATTCTTTATTTTGTTAAATATTGGTTTAATGGCTCGGGGATATGAAAATCTATATCTTAAATGGAGTTTTACATACATTGAATTTTATGTGTATGTATGTCGTTAGTAGTCATATATATTAATAGGGATATGTTCAAAGGAGAGGCTGAATGAAGTTATTAACATAATCTGTTTTAAATCATTATGTTCAGATGTTACTCTATATGTATGTATGTATGTATGTAAACTTATTTATTAAAAGGAAGGAAGGAAAGAAAGAAAGAAAGAAAGATGTGTTCGTCTCTTTCTTCTGAGTTATTATGAATAATCCACCATTTTATAATAATGTATGTACATATCAAATTTCCTTATATAGCTGTAAAATCGGATCCTGAAATTCCAAAAGCTGGGAAAAAGGCGTATCTCTTCTGTGAAACAGGGAGCTCTAATCCCACTGCCCGAGTCATTTGGAGACGAAACGATGGACTTCCCATCGAAAACAAGGGAGAAATCCGAGTTAGGCCCGGGCCATTTGGAGGAAATTTGACTACAAACGTTCTTGGAATTGATGTGGAGGCTCGGGATCATGGGGTTACGTTCATTTGTGAAGCCACAAATGAGGAACTCGGTGAAGCAGTCAATGATGGAATTACTATGAGTGTGAAATGTAAGATGTTATCTACTTTGTTATTATGATAGTCAAATCGATTTTTTTTACTCGAGTACTCGGGGATAAAGGTAACAAGATCAAGAACAACAAGAAAATAATAAAAGTTTTGTATTCGTATACATAATTACAAAACTTTGTTAAAATTTTTAGAGTTCCTTTTTATTTCCTTTTTCTTGAGAAAAGTTGAGCATATTTTGATTTATTTTTATTTTTTAGTATATTAACTTCAACGTGTATGTACGTAAGACCTACGAAAATATGTAACATAGTATATATAATCTTCAGGGATAAAGGGGCTCTTATTCCTGTACCAAAAAAAAAAAATTAAATTGTGGTCTCGTGGGCCTTTTGCTCCATCCCTGATACACACACATATAATAGTTTATATGTACATATTTTTTTTGCCTTTAAATACGACTTTTATATTATGTATATATATTTAAAGACTGATTTAGCATTGGGCTTTCTTATTATTATTATTTGTGTTCTTTTTCGCTTTTAACATAGATTTATGTTTTAATTCTCCAAGCAGATATTTTTCTTCTTCATTATTCTATGTTTCATCTGACATATTTTTTCACGCAAACAAAACTTGATGGGTTGAATTACATTAATCCTTAATTATGCATACATATATGTACATTTATATCTAAATATGTATGCCTAAAACCCTCTCATTTCTTAGTAAACCGAATAAAAGATATTATTACAAATGTATATGTATAATATTATATATAAAAACATCTTTTGACTGCATCGTAGCACAGAAAACAGCTTTCACAAATACATACATATATGAACAAGTATATAATCCACTTGAAAACTTGATTTGAGGTAGCTTTATATTGATGATGAGTGATTCTCTTTTTCTGTACAAAATACATTTAATACGGGGGAGTTAGAAGTAAAGAGAAAGACGTTTATACACTTTAAAAAGTGGTTCCATGCTTTATTTACATATAGGGAAGAGTTGCAGTGAGGGTCATGGACTCTGACTCAATGATTTATTCATTGTTTCCCTAATATCTTTCATAATAATATTTATACTCAACTCATAGGAGACTCTTATCCCATTATCTTCATTAATATGACGAATTGCAAGTTCAGACAAAGGTCTCTTGGATTTAAAAGCCGTCTCTTTACAAATTTTAATTCTACATACTGTTTACATTTTGTCCAATATAATCCATTTTTTTAAAAAGGTATAATTAGTTTTTATTGTTATTTTGACACTATGAGGTACGTAAATCCATTTTTGGAGGCATTTTTTACCTCCAAATAGTCGTAAAAAGATACTTTGTATCTGAATAAAAGCTCATTTGGTAATTTCTATTATATAATTTGTAGTCTCCTAAGCGTGTTTGTAAGAAAAAGAAAGTCTTGGATACCTTAAATGAAAATGTTGATAAAAGAATAGGATGTAGGATTTTAATTGACTTTTCAGGACTTTTCAGAATATTTTGTACCTTTAGGCAGACAAAAGAGAATACTAATTTGATATTTGAACTTGTGAAAATGGTTCAAAACTTTATTAATTGAAATAAATAGCAATGAGGGTTTGTAATTGATGTACATAATATTCCAAGCAGATACATTTGCGTTTTCAAATTATAACTGGTTTTTACAATCTTTGTTGCTTAAAAATTGCAGTTTTCGTCTTTATTTTTTATATGTAAAAAGAGGCAGAAAGTAATAATCCATGAAGTGATCTTAAAATGGAACTAAAAGTTCCGACGTGCACATGTAGCAACTTTATCAAACAGATTCTGAGACATGGTTCGTAAGTGTGGAATTATCATCCAAAGAGCACGTTAAAGAGGCCCGCGTTCTCCACATAGATAATGAGCACACTCATAGGAACTCTTACAATAGAGATCATAATAGGATCAGTCTTCTATGGATCAGTGGTATAATCAGTGATCACATATCAAATTAAATAATACTTAAAAAGCTACACACTTTTATATTTTAAAGTAGACATTTTAAATGTACAAAACTTTTTGAGAAAGTATAAAATCATATTTATCTACGCAGGTTTGAGAGTAGCAATGCTCCAGGTCCCTGATGTATGTACATACATATGTACCTAGATTTACTGTAAATAATTTATCTTTCATATTTTACAAAAAAAAAAAAACTCTAGTATGTGTTTTCAAAAGATATACTCGATTTAAATCTTTTTTTTTTTGTCTCTTTTTCTTTTCCCCCATTCTTTTTATTCCTTAACGAACAAGAAGATTGATTTAATGCATTAAATTCATGCAGTTCCTTTATAGTTATTATAATTAACGAGTAGGGCCTCTGTTCTTTCTTTGTGTGTTGAGTTAAAGAGGGAATAAGGATGAAGATGGAATGAAATACATACATAGACGCAAAAATGAGATTTTATTGACATTGATTTAATAGCATGAATATGCCTTTTTAAAGCATGATCCTTTATATCCCTTTATATATATAAAAAAAAAAGGATAAATGATCATGTCTTCTACTACTACTCCTACCACTACTGAAGTAAGGAAGGTGTGTGTCAGTTCGAGGGCCCACAGGGAAATATCCATCAATAGTGAATTTAACCTTATAAATAAAGAGCTTATATTTCATTTTCAAGAGCAAAAATATTGAATAAATATTGAATATTTATTTTCGTCAGCTGTTGATCTCTCTGCTCTTGTCTGTTATAATAGCATTATGAATGTGGATTTCCTGAGCTCAAATTTAATTTTGTTGATCAATAAATACATATATTATATATATTTACTACTAAACATGTAAAGAAGGGTCCAACAGTTGGTAGGCATGACAGAATCAACGAATTACCAAATGATTTGGGGTTTTTTTTTCCTTTTATCTTTTGTAGAAAAGGCTGAGAGAGATATATATAATGAACGAGCCTTTAATTTGTTCTCTCGAAACCTAAGAAAAAGATAAATTTGACAAAAACAAACTAAACATATTGTTTGGCAGTTGTGAATAGTTTTTGTATGCACATGAATGTACCTTCAAATAAGGGAAAAAGTCTTTTGAATGTATAAATACTAAGGATGTAGAGACATTTTCTTTAAATCAGAAAATAATCAACTGCTAATGTATTTTTGATTGTACATATATCTCAAAAAAGCTCGTTGTCCATGTAATATTCTTTAATATTTAGTGTCAACTTTTTTCACATATTCATTTCACTTATTAGTCTCTTGAACGTAAATCTGCTTATCTTGAATATAAGGTTGCTACAGGACTAAATAATTTACTACCCCATGGTTTTTTAAAGCTCTTTTTAAAGGAAAAGTTGGATTTATGTACCTACATAAAAGTAATTCTTTGTTACATTCTTCTTCTTTTTTTTTTCTTACAATTCCTTATTTTTTTATGAATCATAAATTTTTTTAAGGTACAAGTCAATGTAATTTGGTAAATGTAAAAAAAAAAAAAAAATGTTGTATTTCGCACGTTTCAAAATGATTAACAACTACAAGTACTCGAAGGGAAAAACTTGCTTCTAAATTATCTAGTAGTTATCCAATTACATAGGTAAAAAAATATTATTATAGAACCTCTCATGAGGTTAACTCTTTAATTTGATGATTCTTGCATACACACATTTTGTGAATGGGCAAAATTAACCTTCAGGTCAAAGCTTTAGCCTTATACCATCTACAAGGTCACTTTTAAATATATTATGCAGATAGTACGTCTTTCATTTGCCATGAAGTAAATGTGAAGTTATTATTTATTATTCGAGTTAAAAAAGGAGATAAGTAGCAAGGGGTGACAAAGGAAGGGCCCCTTGAGTACCCAACCCTACCCCATAACTAAAAAGAAACCGAAATAACAAGGTATATTGAACAATGATAGGTGATTTCCAAGGAAAGGGTTCCTTCATCCACAAATTGTTACAATGTGAACTATCTAGCAGCACCACGAACTTTTTTGTCGACTCACAACCTCATCTCACAAAAGGGAAAGGACAAATTTGGAAAAACATCTGGTAGCATCCCCTCTGTATTTTCCATGTTGCCAACTTTTGAGTATAGGGCAGAGTTATTATTTAGATAAACTATACATTGATAAATTCTACCAACATACAAATCAATGTTTAATACTTGTTTATTACTCAATCATTCAAAAAAAGAGCGTGCAATCCTTAATTTAATATATTTTTTTATAAATCAAAATTATAAATAATAATAATACGTTTTTGAGTTCATAGCTACTTTAAATCACAAGAGTCAACTGATGAAAGGAGAATACATAGTATTTTTGTTTATCCCAAAAAGTTCGTAGTGCAAACAGACGTCCAAGGGGTCAACTGTGATAAACTATAACAATGAAAGGTTGCCTGATTGTAGTTTTATTAATATGTAACGACACTTTGATGCAATATTGTATCCCTTCATCATTTATGAATTGGTGTAGGGTCCCCTGAAACGCTTCCATTCAAACAAATAAAATACTAAACACATTCATCTCGTGTTCTTGTGTCTCATCCACCTTTTTTTTCTCTCTCTCTCTCTCTCTTTTATTTTCAAAAGTTTATTTCTTTTCAAAAATAAACATACAAACACAAGCTTGAGTTGTTGTTTGTATGTTTGAGGTTAAGACAAAACTTTTAAAAATAACAAATTCGTCTCTTTTTCCATGTTTATAGTTTGTGTATGTTGTACATATATACCTAGTTTGTAACACTCATTTACAATTTTTCTCCACAAGAAAATAAAAAATAAAACAAGAAGAAGAAAAGTTACTTAGTTTTTCTCTTCTCTCTTGACATCTACGTATATATAAATGTACTTGTGCTGTCGCTTTAAACAGATATTCACTCCATCCATCCAATGTTTAATTTTTTTAAATTATATATAAAAAAAAAGAAAGTTGTCTTGATTTTTTGTTTTATTATGTTTTTACATTGAACTTATGTATGTAAACAGATTTAAAAGCTTTAGAATGTATGTTTATTGTATATATTGCAAGCTATACGCAGATCTCTAATGGCGGGAATGTACATCATTTTATTGGATTTTCCGATCCTTGAGATCCACAGAAATCCATGATGACTCACTCCTATGATTTTTAACATGGCAACTTTATTATATGTATAAATGATATTATTTATTTTGCCACAGTCGTAATACGTCTTCCAGCTTTTCTTCCTCATGCCTACTTATCTATAATATCTGCTAACCTATGAAACAAAAACGATCTACCTACCCACAAAGAAAAGTTGCAATTTGTACGTTTATTAACGTCATATTTAATTATAACTGAGAGCGTTTTAATTACAGACTACTTACTAAGTAATGCTATCACTTTATTTTGATGTGTTAATATAACTCATTTACGAGTGAAAGAAGTCTAATATTATTATTTTTTTTTGTTGAACAATTGTAATTGATGTACTTATCAATACGTAATTTGGATTTAACAAAAAAATAATTAATTAGAAATTACACCTTTGATATGTATGTATATTGAACATGTCATAGAGATTTAATAATTATTGCATTATTTATAGCTAATGCAATAAGTACCGATTTAAATACTTATATATATTTCATATGTGCTGTTGATTAGAATTGTTACAAAGGAAATATTTGAGCTAGCCCCCCCCCCCTCCATGTATCTAAACAAAAGTTCTATAGACACCCTTGCATTATAGAACTAGAAATAAAGTTTTGTTCCAAGGAAAATAAAAATATTGGCAATTTGCAGTTGGTATCCGTTGGTGCAGTATCGCTATTCTAATTTTCTGAAAAGGTTATTCTCATAATATAGCAAGTTATCCATAATTTATTCTAGTTGTTTTTTTAGTTAGTAGACTATTTTCATATTTGCTAATCTTTCTGCTCAAATTATATCTTGCTGAGCCGTAAGTGCCCTTATTAAAAAATAGACTTCTCATTTTTTTTTTTATTTTTTTTTTTGAGTTTTAAGACTTTCAAATAAGATTAGAGATGAGACTCAATACACTACTATCATTCTACAATTGGAGCTTTTAAATCTTGTTTTTTTTTTAATAAATTGAACTCTTGAAAATAATTTTTAAAATGTGTTTAGTTCTTTGAGTTTTTATATATTTTTTTAAATGTAAATGGTGAATATTATTTTATGAGCAAGTATTTTTAAAAAGATACTTAGAGAAAAATATTTCTTTTCACTGAAGTTGGTTCAAACTCCGCCACTGAGGCGACTGCCAATAGTTGGGATAAGAGACGAAATTGGCTCAGTTCTATCATATATATGTGAGGAGACAAGGAACAGTTGCAACAATCTTGGCTCAATGACTGAGTGCGAATTCGAGTTGAAATCATCAAAACTTAGCACAAAGTACTTACATTTGTCAGTTATTGATTAAATTTATTTATAGGCTATTTTCGGCAGTAGTTTTTCCACAGGTTGCCATTGAATGCAATTCTTTAATTATTGCAATAATATTATAGATCGCACTCCCAATACTAACCCAATTCAGGACCCTGTATGTTAATGTAAAATAATTCAGAATAATAAACATTGAGTTTCATGACTTGAGCTTTTTAAAATGTTGTAGAAAAAGAACTTGTTGCTACTCTGCCTTCTTGAAACTCTCTCTGGTATCTCCCCCCATATTATGCATGTAGGTATTTTAGTTTTTCTTAGAGGTTATGCGATTTTATGCCTTCCATTGTCATTTTACAATTTATTCTTTAACAAATATTATTCACAATAATGAAGAATTATTTATTTGTGAGTAGAGACTATTATTTCATGTTACCTTTTTATTAGTTTCCATGCGGGGTTTTTGCTACAATCATCATATATATATATATATATATATGCACGCCATATGTATATGCTAATACTTTTTTACTACAAAACATTATTTTTTTATCTCTTTTTTTTTTTTTTTTGTACAAGAACCACAACTGCTTTTTTATGCATCAAAACAAATAATATTTATGTCTACATATATATTTTTAAATACATAACAACTACAAAAACTGCATCAACCAATCTGTAATATACAATATTTCCTTTAGCTTGTTTTTTTTTTTTGTTTTTGTTTTTTTGCATATACACAAAGCATACAGAAATATTGTCATCAATTGAATTATGAATGTACATTTGCACTTTGGGTATATTTGTGAAATTGAGGGCATTAAACGTATCATACATTGTAGATAAATTATAATTATTAATACACTCTTTAATTCTTGAAAAAATTTGGTAAATAGCATTAATAATTATGCATTCATTAGATAGAAATGTTTTCTGTTATTAACAGGAGTTTATTTTTACTCACCTTATCTGTAAGGCATATTGATTCATGAAAATAATAAAAAAAATGAAGACAAATCACTTTATATTTATAATTGTAATTGTAAATTAATGATTGTAAAAGGTCAAAACGTTCAACAGACAAAATGAATAAATGTAACTTCAAAAATATTAAATCATTGTATTATCTGTTGTTGTTTGAACTACTTTATTAATTATAAATGAAGGTACCCTTAGTATCCCTGGCATTGGAACGTATTTTGCAATGTTACATAGATGGTATCTTTAAAGTATAGACTCTTAAACTGGAAGACTTGACACTATTCCCGTGGATCCGTAGAGAGTTTGATGTCTACATATACACTTGAGCCTTTTAATATTGCAGCTCGAGTTATGAGGTGACTTGTTTTTGTTTTGTTCAATGAGGGGGTCCTAACTCTAAAAGTTTATAGAACCCCTACTCTAAGTGTTAGTTATGCCCAAGAATTACGCCCTTTCCATCGATTTCTTAGCCCGTTATTTATATGATTACACTACTGCATAGGACTAATAAAATTTTGAAACAAAGAAACTTGTGAAACATAAAGGAATTTGAAGAACAATTTATTGTGTCATTAAACTCGCTACGAATGCACGGGTATAGAGCCAAGCATTCCATTTTGAAGGTTCCTGCTTTACATATGCTATCTAAAATCGAAATATACGAAAGATGCTCAAAGTATATCCATTTTGATTAAATAAATATGCTCTGGTAACAATATTACAATAAATTTATTTATATTATATTTGTGGAGTATCATTTATCCATTTTGTAAATTAATTTTTGTAAACACATTTTTGAACTAAAATACTAAAATCAAGGCTAAAGTTTATTTATGACTATTACATCTCTCATTGTAATAAATTTTCATAGTGATTGATACTTTCATTTTATCTTTAACTATGAAAATCAATCTTAAAATTACCTTTTTTGATTACTTTTTTGCAAAAAAAATAATATTAAATAAATTTAAGCTAATCATTTCCTTTCATTTGTTGAAGGATGTCCCTTTTTAAAAAAATATAAAATAAATCAGTTTTATACTATACATAGTACAATCAAAGATTATGTAAATTGAAATATTTAATATGTAAAAAAAGTTGTAATTAACAAAATATATTTAATTAAGATTGAAAAAGCAATTAATTTGTATATTTAAACGGAGAACTTTTCCTCAATCACATTTATAAAGCTTCATAAAAAAATTTTGGGAGGAGGGCATGTGACTCATAGGCCGTAAGTTCGTTCATTCCTCTTCTGGATAGTTATTCGAATAGTTTAGATACAATTATAAAAGTAATTCTATTAATGTTACCTTCTTTGAGGGTCAAAAGTTAAAATTTTATGCTATTCATCGAACAAAAATGCAATTAGCTCCACTCCTCAAAGTTGTAGACCCTACGACTAACCTGGAATGTGGTAAGTACTTCACTAAATCGTGATCAGTATTATAACTTTGGAACTACTGATCAGAAAGACCTAATTTTTGAAATGAGGTAATAAAAAAGTATCTAGCACAAAATAAAACATAAAAATCGTATTTTAAAGATGAGTAACAATTTATAAAACACAAGTGAATAAATATAATCAAATGGTGTGATTAGTCATTGATTTCTATCAAAACCTCATGATCTGTGGCCGTAAGGGATTTCAAGGGGGGGGGGGATGGATCCCACCAGATATGTAGAAGACAATAACCTACGGAAACAGTTCTTTTGAATGCCATTGTTGTCATAAAAGATACGAAACTTAAATTTTTTTTTTTTTTTTGGTATGCAATAAAATATATTAAACTTGTATGGTTGCAAAAAATTACGATTAACTTTGAATTTAGGTTAACTCTTTACTCTTGAAAAATATTTTTTTATGAAAAAAAAGATAGCTTAAGCAGAGAGCAAAGGAAAAAACACGAATTACCACACTATGAGAAAAATTCAACTTTGGTTAGAGACACAATTGTGATGTGACAATGCATACTTTTATACTATTACATGAATGGAGTTTGATAAATATATACATACTTTTTTAAGAACGAATCCAAATATTTATAAAGTCATTATGACATTCAAAAATGGTCTTGAATTTCATTTTAATATTTTGGAATGGAGTTAAAACTATTAAATGTTGAGCATAGATATCTTGATATAGAATATATTTATACACAATATGATTACAGAGTAGATTGCATGATTACAATTATTATAAATATTTTTTCCTATACATACATTTCTGTATTATATTAATATATGTTATATTTGTAAAAAGAAGAATTTGATATTTTTATCAGTTTGGTTTATTTCAAATTGCTTCAATTTTCTCTCTAAATATCTATGTATATATGTAAAATGTAGATTTGATTGCTGTTGTTTTTTCTTCCATTCCTTATCCTCTAAAATGAACACCAAATAAGCATAAGTATAGAATCAAAAATATCAATAGGTCCATGTAGACTATTTTTCCCAGTTATTATTCAAGTTCCCCTTGTGATAAAAATCTTAGAAAGAAAAGAGACACTTTTACGATATTTTCACAAACCCAACATTTCCAATATATATAATATATAGATTGTACATATATACCTTTTCTTCTATTCAATGAAGAATGGTTCATATTTGGGATGAATTATCCAACTATCAACTGATTTTGAGCCTGTTTTTTATTTCTCTTTTTTTGGAGGAAATGTTGCGATATGAGTGTAGATTGTCTTGTTAATAATTTGTGTATGAAAGGTCACTCCTGTTGTAAAGGATCTTAGTTGTGAGACATATTTGTAATAAGGAGTAAATAATCTGAATAAAATTACATTAATGATTTTTTTAAAGTACTGAAAAAGTTTGAATACACTTTTTATTTCGTTGTTCTTGTTAATATTTCTGTTTTCATAGCATTCATTTGCAGTCTTTGTAAGTTTCAAACCATGAGAGTACATCATTTAGAACCAATAATGATCATTAAACAACAACAAAATTATTATTAATGTACTTACAAACACAGCTTATGTACAATAATTATTTCATCTCTTACTGGATAGATAAACCCATATTCGACATCGAGCCTTCTGAAACAATTTTCTCAGTTGAGGAGGGAAGTGATCTCACTGTGAATATCAGCGTACGTGCAAACCCATTTGATGTAGCTTACAAATGGGCAAACCCATACAATGAAAATATTCCGAATATTACCCTTGACTCAGACAATATCCCTAGAATTTACTCTATTCAAAATCTTCTCAATATCACAGAAGCGAGAAAAGAAGATGCAGGACGTTACAAATTTAAAGTCAGCAATTCGGAAGGAAAATCAAGGCTCAAAATTAAAATTGATGTTCTCTACGGAGCTACGTATGTTCAGCGAGCATTTAAACTCATTCACTTATTATTTATTTGTATTTTCTTGTGCAGGATATCAGACATAACAGATGCAGTCATGGTTGTACCAGGAGAAACAGCACATTTTGAATGTGTCGTGGATGCAAAGCCCATATCTGCTGATACCATCACCTGGTCCAGAGTAGGATTTGATATGGAGGGACGGACATCCATGCAAAATGGAACGAATTCAATGCATTTAACTGTTTATAATGTGAGCAAAGAAGATGCTGGAGAGTTCCTTTGTACAGCCGATAATGGGATTGCAGATATGGAGGATACAAAATCTACCTTCCTTTTAGTGAGACGTAAGTTCAAGGCTCATAGCTTTCACAAATAAATCTTCAAAACATTTTCTTTAAATCATACTCAAGAGCGTCCAAGGATTGAAGAGTCCCCTGCCAATTCAAAGGCTGCCTCAGATAAACGGAAGACAGCAGTGCTCGTTTGCCGTGCTCAAGGAACACCGGATGTGATTTTCTCTTGGAGTCGTATGGGCTCCGTCATAAGTCAAGAGACTGACGAGGGGGAAAATGAAGAAATGGAGGAGGATAAATATGAAGTCAAATACAATGTGATTGATAGGTGAGTCCTTGTATTGAGTTTAAAGTTTTCATCTTCTAATTTACCATTATGATCAGAATGACCTGGGAATCAGAGCTACACATCAAAAACGTTTCTTCTCGGGACTATGGATCATATGACTGTATAGCCCAAAATGAAGAAGGAATTTCTCGATACTCCATCTACTTAAATGTGACGAGTCGACCCGACACACCAAACCTTCTCAATGTTTTTAACTATACATACAATTCTGTGTTCCTTACATGGGTTCCAGGCTTTGATGGAGGTCATAAACAATCTTTTATTATTAGGTACTCACATATATTATACATAGAAACCTTCAGTCAAATAGCTCTTCACAATAATGATTCAACTTTTTTTCTTTCCAAATCACAACAAAATACACACACAATAGATATAGAAAAAAAGGCTCAAAGACCTATCAGTATGTGGATGTACACCCTTCCTCCACGAATTCCTTTGAAGTAGAGGACCTTAAGCTCGGAACAAAATATAGCTTCTCAGTCAAGGCTTTCAATGATCTCGGAGACTCGGACTTTACATCGGAGAACGTTGTCGCGGAAACATTAAGTAAGGGATTTATTTGGGCTATAATTTCTCGTATATATATATATATATATATATATATATATGTAAGTATAAACAGAATTACTTAGACATAGCTCTTATATATATATACATATATGTAGTTAGCTATGAATTTATATATGAATAGTAAGTTCATTCTCAGGTGTTGGAAAAGAGTGTTTCTAAATTAGGTATAATATGTAGGTACATCATACGAGTAGATAATGGTAGTTTTATTTGTACTATAATAATAATAATAATAATTTACATTTGGGGGAAATAGGTAGGAAGAAAAACAATTTTAAAGGAACGAACTGGGATGAAGAAAGGATTTAGCGAAATGTGTCTATAGCTAAATTAAATAATGATAATAATAATGAAAAAGCATTAAACAAATTAAATGCAGATGTAGATAGACTCTATCCTCTCACAGACATAGGTAAATATTATATCTAAATATAAAGGTATCTATATCTTCTGCGTCTTTTTATGTAACCGGTATTCTTATAAGCATTTAAAAGTATTGTATCTACTTATATATTAGTGTCTAAACTCGATCCGAGACCGGTCTTAAGTTCTCCCTTCTAGACTCTTACTATGGTCGAGGAGTGCTCTCAAACTATACACCACCATCTAATCAGTCTCAAACTGTAAGAGCAAAAATTTTATGAGGTACACCACGACCAACTTTTTTGTTCACTTGGAACCTCCACTCTCAATAAAAAAAATTAAATGGAAAAGAGTCATATGGTAGCTAGCTTTTATGTGTATTTTTCTTGTTGTCAACTGTTAATTTTGGCCAGAATTACAATGTAAATAATATAATTTACATTGATAAATTTTGCCAATATATGTACAATAGTTAAGTAGTCCTTTATTTAATAAATCAAAATCATAGCTTAAATCAGAAAGGAGTCACCTGATGAAAACAGCTAAAGGGAGAATAAAATGTATTTTTGTTTCTTACAAAAACTAGTTGTGTCAACATCATTCAAATCAGTCACTGATACACTGTATATGACGTCCAAAAAGTAGAATTTACTCATTTGAAGTTCCTATTGACGTTATCAATACTTCATAAAAATATATTGTCCAGATAAAAGTTTTAGAATAGACCGATATTGTCTTCTGAGCCGGTTCAAAGACCAAGTCAGATCCAACAAAAAAAGTATAATTAATCAGGTTTGGAATTTCCGCATCGAGTCCCATCTCAGATTTCTACTAATAGCTAAACAGGGATTTTCCCTCAAATTTCAGAGACAGCCTTTCATATATCAGGTTCTACGAGTATCCTTAAAGGATTAATTAATTTAAGAGAAGGGAATAACTTTCGACTTTATTATTTCTTTAGTTTATAACTAGAAATTTATGACTTAGTTGTAGGATCTCCACTAATAATATAATTTGCAGAAATGAATAAAAAAAATTGGATGCTTTTATTATTAAAATATCTGTTTTAGCCCATAAATTGTTGCAAAAAAAAAATATCAATGTCTATTAAAGAAACGTACCTAAGAGGGAATAAAAGTCATTGAAAAATTTATACAGTTTGCATAGTTTCTTTTGTGTCTAGATACGAGTAGATGGGTAGGGAATATTATTATGTAAAAGTGAGGTCTTCTAATGGGTATTTACTTAGGGAGAAGAAAATGTGATTATTTTATCAGAGTATCGAATTGGATATTATTATTTTTATATACATAGATACCTATGTATATATATATATATATATTAAAAGTAAAAAAATGTAAAATTTAACATCCTTTTTTCTTCTTGAATATAGGTATGTTATTGGTTTTTAAAATGGGATTTCTTGGCTTTTTCCTTTTTCTTCATTTTTTCCCCGTTCCTTCTCTCTTTGATTTATAGGGGGGTTTTTTTTTATTTTTTTTTACATAACATACATAAACACATCCACTGATAGATACCACATCAGTATTTTGTACATAATGAAACTAATGACATGTATATTCCTTCTCTACTTTCAGGTTACCTCGAAGGTATGGTAAAGCCGGAGGATAAGGATGTAGAGAGAACGATATCTCAAGGGATCATACTCACGATCACACTGGTATCCGGTCTTCTCCTTATCCTCAATGTCATTCTTATATCCTGCTACGTTAAACGCCGTCGTATAATTCGAACGAATGGCTCTAGCGTGGTTGAGGGTAAGTGAAAGAGAGCCTTTCTTTACTAATCCCCATTTTTTTATAGAAGGAGCTTCCTCCTCCACATCCTATAGTAGGAGTAGTAGGGATCGTACTCAACAAGAGGATGAAATAGAGGAGATCCCATTAATTGTCGTTGTTCCTTTGTCCATCGTCGCAACGTTTTTGTTTTGCATGGTCGTTCTTTTCCTATTTTGTGTCCATAAAAATAAGTTCCTCTTCAAATATAATAAGACTGAATCGAAGGCCTCAGAGGATGCCCAATCTGGAGGGGAGGGTAAAGAAACAAACAAATACCTATTATTACTTGGAATTTTTTAATTTAATTAAAAAAAATGCTAACATGCACTATAACACTGGTTGGGCTACATATTAATAATGGCTGAAGGAAAATGGATTTTATTCTAACCACTCATTTCTTTAACTACCTTTGTTGTCACTACGCTTTGGGTTTGCAAAAAAAAAAAAAAAAGTTTTGTAAGATAGGAACATTGTCGTCAATAGACGACCATATCTATTTATGTATGTACCTCTTAGACATGTAATCCTTGCATGATGGAGACTTATATTAATTTAATGAAGAAAGAAAGAAAAACTACTATTGAGTAGAGAGTCCTTGTTTCTTTATCTGCTTTTTTTTCCTTCCTTTTTTTGGTTCTTTATAGTCCATACTATCTATGTACAAAACTATCTGTACATACTTTAAACTATGTATGTAATGAAAAAAAAAAAAAAGATTCAATATTCTCAAGGAAGAGGGGGAAATCCTCCAAAACACGCATGCTGTAAAAATACTCATATTCTGGCAAAAAAATAAAAAGAATTACAATTTGCCATTAGATAATGGGGGATAGTTCGTTAAACATTAATAATACTAATATGTATGTAGCTTGTACATGCTATTTCACAATCTGTAGGGGTTAAAGCCGTTCATACATAGTACATCCCTGTTACACAAGAAACTTTATCAATTATGTAAATAAGGTAACGGAATGACTACTACTTTTTCTATTATTATTTATTTTTTTTACTTTGTTTTTGGCTCTTGGTTAAAGACAGACAAGCAAGCAGGTGTTACTGCAACCATATGTACATACATATATGATAGGCTAATTAAAGTACCCTGCTTAGATGAAGGTATGATTCGACATGGCTCTGATTTTTTTTTTTTTTTAAAGTGCTTGCAGGGTTTGATCAATATGTCTTTTTTTAAAACCAATTCATCAGCTCATTTTTTGTTCAATGAACCTCTAAAAAAGTCCGATAGCATGACCATTTCATTTGCATAGCAAAGTTGCTCAACGGCCTAGAGTCTAAAGTCATTACAACCCTGGATTAATTGTTGTACAGAGTATATACAAATGATTTTTGTGGGTTTTTTTATATTTTTTGTGGTCAAGTCTAATTAAGATTTGATGCGAGTTTTGTGTTTTTAAACGATAAATGATCCAATAATTTCCATAAAATAACAAAAATTAGGACTTAAAATTACGTCTCAGGGAATATTTAAAAAAAATGAGCAATTAAATATTAGAAAGGCAAGGGGAAACTTTCAAAAATGGTTGCTCTAACCATATTCTGATTTATATACATACCATATATAACCGTTGATTTCTTTTTAAAAAAAAAATCGACAGTTTTTGCCAATGACTGATTACTCTCAATCAATTTAATCTGCTCGTCGATATACTTATATCGTTCAAACTCAGAGTTCTGTTTCAGAATATACAGTATATAAGGTCAAAAAAAGAATTTTGAGCCATTTCTATCCGTACAATTTTTAATTCTCTTTTATAGCCAGTGCAGTAGCCCCTTCTTATATTCCACATTGGCTATAACTTGGTTGTAACTCCATTATGCAAATTCATAATTGGTAGAGAGTGACTTCTCTCTCTTTTTCTCCTTTTACTTAACATTCTCTGTCTATTTCACTTTTCCTTTGTTTTCAAATATAATTTTTATTTAGTTTTATATTCTGTGCACTTTCATGCATTAAGAAATCAACTTTCAGATCATGAAAAATAAAAAAATAATAGTAATAATAATTTTTGAGCTATTTCATTCCTAATAGCTTATTTTATTCCTTCTTCCCTTTCTTTCTTATAAAACATACTAAAATCATTTTGCATGTGTATACGATTATATATATATATATATATATATATATATATATATATATATATATATATATATATATATATATATATATATGAATATATGAATATATATAAAAAGAAAAAGAAATGCACAAATTTATTTATTTCATTTTTTTTTTTTTTTTGCAAAAATAAAATAATAATAATAGTGAATGCAGTTCCTTAGAAGTTGAGGATTTCAATTAATATTCATATCATTAAAAAACAATGTATGTGCAATTAATGTATGTTTATAACTCTTGGTGAATTTCGGATTCCTTTTTAATGACATTATTTCATGTTAAGTAATTACTTACCATTCATTGGGTAATCACTTTGCTGGAAGGGAATTTATATTATGCATGTACATCATAAATTGATTGTACTCATTTATATAGCAAGGTATGTTTTAGGTACATATATATATATATATATATATATATATATATATATATATATATATATATGAAAGTCGAAGAGGATCAAAGAACAGCTGTTTTATATCCTTAATAAAGGCGCATGGTCTTAACCTTTTATTATTTATATTATATATATACATATATATCAAGTTTTACACGAAAACCAAAAACTAAAAAATATAGGGAAAAAAAACTTACTCAACTCCTTTTAAAACACTTTGAAGAAGTTTTTAGGATGAAAAAAAAAGAAGGAAAAAAAAAAGTTGATTTAGACGTCTTGAATTTCATCTCTGAATTTTTATTTTTAATTATTTTTATTAGCTTAAAGCCAAATACATACATACACTCATATGCACTATATTTAAAGAAGGAAAAATAAGTTATGTTTTTGTTTTTATTGGGTTTTTTTTTTTTGCACAATTTTGGTGGTTGTAAATCCTTTGATGCCAGGATTAGTTTTTCATTTGCTTCTGCTGTTTTCATTAACTTGTAGCTCCTTTTTTTTATTAACTCAATTTCGTGGTTTATATGTATGTATGTAGATTCTTTTTAATTAGATAATTAATCATTTGCCTAAAAATGGGCAATAAATGCCCAGAAACTACTTAACCAATACCCATTTTTTTAATGAAAAACAAACAAACGAAAAGTATAGATACATTCTGCAAAATGAAGCAAATTCATGTGATACTCTGATTTCTATTGACTTATTTGTAGGCATGAAAAAGTATGCCGAAGCAGCATTTGGTAAGAGAAAACCTACATACATTGTAGTATGCTGTGTACCTACAATTGAGCGTCATAATAAATAAATTGACCATTAGATTGGTCCTAGGTTGAACTGATCTCCTCAACAGTCTTTTGTCTCCCTTTGTAGTTTCTCTTTTCTTGTGTAAAAAAAAAAGACTATATTGTAAAGAAGTATTTTTGCATTTTACTCATTATTAAGCACGACGGGATTTTACCCTTTTTCAAATCTCTAATTGAAACGGGGAAAAAATTGCTGGACTCCTGGCTAGTCTAAATTTCTTAAAAAGTATGTCAGTTGGACATCTCCAAAATATTAATTTTTGATACTAATCACTCCTTCCTCTTTTGAGGCATAATTGCATGTCATGAGGAGATCAGAGTTAGATCTGTCCTAGGACACAATTGATTCTTTTTTTTTTTTTTTTGATGTAGTCCTAGGATAATCTTCCTCTTAGAGTTACCACACTTTTTATGACTACGACATTACGTCAGGTGTTATTTGTAGACTCAATCACAAATTATGGACCTCAAATGTCGAAGCCATTCTGTCACGTGATCAAATGTTGTGCTAGGAACGAACAGATTATGTACATAGTCTAAACTCTCTCAATTATTTTATTTGATATATGATATGTACATTTTTTTTTCTGACTCTAATATTATAGATATATATAGATATGAAATACCCATTAAATTGTAAAAAGTTTTTTTTTTCTTGCACTGAAAATGAAAAAAAGAGAGAATAAATTAATGAACTCTTTTGTAGTATACATATATCTACACATATAGGTAGGTATCTATGAAAAGAGTATCGATAAATTCTTGGAAAATGTGTGCCTTTGGCATATATTTGTACAAGATACAATAATACTTGAACAATTGCCATTTGGGGGGAGATCCTTGAATCCCTTTTTCTCTAAATAATACAACTATACATAACATATATATATATATATATATATATATATATATATATAAAATGTAGGTACATGTATATTTTCATTCTCTGTCTGTTTTTGAATAAATCTATTTTGTTAAAAAATAATAATAATATAGAATAAAGCGGGTATAAGATTTGTTTGTACGCATTATGGTTACATACAAAGCAAAATAATTGTTATATTATAATAGAGGTCTGACTCTGATGGCTCAAAAGAAAAAGATATTACAACTCCAAAAGAAAATCCATAGCCATATGTACACGTACATGGGTTTATTCCTTTAATAATTTTGGATTTTATTTGTATATTTTTGTGGGTTGTGTGTACTCAAAAAATAATCAAGATGTCTTATCAGATATATATATATATATATATATATATTTTAAAAAATATTAAAAAATACGAAATTCATACTTAAATACTTACAAAAGGTGTTGGAAGTTCTGTCTTGCCCTTTCCCACGTATCTCCCTCTATTATTATTTGAATTCTAAATTTCCTTTTATCAACCTGCTTAGGTGGAAGTACAAATGGAAGCACAAAGTCCGCCACCATTGAAATGTATGCAGGAAGTAGCTACAATGAAACAATGTCAGGCGAGACGCTCAGTTCCATCTCTGAAAAAAGTGGGAGCTACACCTCTTCCTCCGTGGATCCCATTCATGGACATCATCATCACCATATCCATCATCATCCCCACCAGCTTCCACATAATGCTCCACCTCCTCCTTCTGGAGCACCTGCAGGAGCTCCCAAAAATAAAGCAATAGGTGGTCACAATGTCCATCAACATCATCATACCCTTCCCTCTTCCACCGCAAGTCACCATCATCATCATCACCATCAGCCCAATCGACGGAGCCATAGGCGTGAAGAGGAGTCCATGATCGATGTAAGCTCTTGATCATATATGTATATAAATTCGCATTTCTTTTCAATACATAGCAAGAGACAGAAAAAAGACACACGCTTATCTGATTGCTAGCCAATGACGTCATTCTCTCCTACTAACGTTGAAATATTCTTCATTTACTAATTAGGATAGTCACGACTATATAGACAATAAATAATTTAATTTAATTGCTGCAAATCAACGTTTGGGAACACTAGCTAGGGACGGAAGTGTATACAAATCAACACTTGACAATAAAGAGGAGTTGTTGATATTCACGACGAGCTTCTTGGAAAAAACAAAAATATCATCTATTCTCCTTTCTGCTGTCTTTCATCAGTTGACTCTTCTGATTTAAAGCAGCTAACACGTAAAGTGAATATTATACAAGTATTCACGATTGCTTTGTATATTGGTATAATTTATCAATATATAGTATATCTAAATAATAACTCTGCCATATATTAAAAAGTTGGCAACAAGGGAAATACGGAAGGGTAGCACCTACCAGTTGTTTTTCCAAATTTTTATTTTCCCTCTTTTTAGAGTCGAGGTAGCGAATATACAAAAAAGCTCGTCGTGATTTTGGGGATAGCATTGAATCAATTGATACAAAGGATACTAATCTGATTTCATTTACTGTCTTGCGTCTATTGTTTCACCACAATAAAGCCTTACATATTATTTGCTTGTATGCTGTTGATTTTCTACAGCTTTTCTTGCCCTTAGTAATATTCCCTCCTGAACGTTGGTTTGATGGAAATTGAATTCAATCTGGCTTAGCTGTGAATAATTTCATCATACTATTAAATTAATGATAATTAATTCAATATTTGAGGAAAATTGACTGACTACCAACTGATTTTTGAGATTATATCCTGCTAACTGAGAGAGTCGGAGACGTAGGCAAAACATGAGAATAAGTATTAAATAAGCAACAATTGAAGAGAAATATTAAAAAAATGGCCAGTGACATTTTCATTCATGCAATATGAACTTACTACTTTCTCTCTCTTTTTCCTTTTTAGAAAAGTGTATGCTCCGATCATCGACATCATCATCACCATCATCATCCTCAGGATCCACCCACTGTCATGGGAGCCGCAAGCACATACCTAGTCGATAATGTTCCTTCAAGAGCATCCTCCAATCATTTAAATTATGTGACAATGCCTCGACGAGCTCCACATCCTCGACAGTCATCTACACCCTCTGAACCTCTCATGGTGCCTCGTGAGGCTTCCATAGAGGACCAAGGAAGACAAGCCTACATTCAGTCCTTAGGTAAGATGGAACCATATAATCTATCCTTTGTTTTGTTTTGTTCATGTCCTTTAAAATGAATTCGTACATCAGACGGCTGTGACACGACCAAAGGGATTTTTCTAAGAACTCTTCAAACCTCAGCAGTTCTTGTTTTTCTAAATGAAGAGACTCATTGACTTGAAACTTATAATTAATATAAATTTGTCATAAAATTATATTAATAACATTATGTACAATTTCTCTCCTATATATGTGTCATGTCAACAATAAAGCAAGTTTTTTTTTTTTTAAATATTAAAAAGGAGAAAATCCACTTATAAGTTTTTGTACTTCATAAATATAACGATCAAATATTTAGGAGTCATTTTAGGAACTATCGCGGCGGGTTTTTGCTAAAATATCACTGTTAATCGAAAAACCAAGAATTGTTGTCTGTCCAAATGAGCAATTGAATAAATGTTACGACTGCAGAGGGAGCCGATATGGTCCTTGAAAGAACGTCCACCTTTTTCATAGCCCCAAAGATTTATTTAGTTTATCTGTTTGAGAACTATTAAGAATCAACTTAATTCGATATCATGCTCACCATAAATCATAGTAATAGTAACAACATAGTCATAAATACCAGATGTTTTTTATTATTGATTGTGGCCGGTATTTTTTTCCTATAATTAAGTTGCAATTATAGGAGTCATTATTTAATTGATTGAAATATACTATTAATACAAACAAAAGATAATTGCTTTAACAATATGAGTACAGTTCACACTCATTTTTGAAATATGTATTTCAGATAAACTTGGTTTCTTGTTGACTTGACACATAAATATAATCAATTGTCCATGTATTCTTTTCTTCTTTTTTTTCAAAATGGATTCATTCTCTCGTGCGAGGTTTCGTGTGATGTGCAAATTTACCTTTATAATCATCCCCTTCTCTTTACTTTTTTTTCTCTCTCTTTCCATTGCTGCATTCAGATTTATCCATGTCCAGTAAGGATGATGGTGGATTAGTATGGTTATGACGACCATAATTCCTCTCCCTCTACTCTTTCCTTCACATTCTAATACTTAATAATCCTTATTTAATTTGCATAACTCTTTCCTAATAACTTTGTTCCATCATCCTGAATTGGACTCTTTCTTTCTCCTCCAAGGAGGGAGTGAAGGTAAAGTATCCATGGAACGCTCAAACTTGGTAAATCACATCAAAACCAGGGATCAGTCCACTCATACATACATTTATGTACATAATATGCTGTTATTATACATAGCATAATTGTATTGGTTTACAAAGTTGTGTAGTTCCTTACATTCTACGTATTATTATTATTATTATTATAATCAAACTTTTCTTTTTTTGATCTAAAAACTTTTATTGTTATAAATGTGTATGGCCTAGAAGAAGAACCTAGTCTAAGGGAGTAAAAAAAAAGAAAAGAAAATAAGCATCCCATTCTTATAAGAACAAGTTTCTTAATACATAGTACATTTATATATACATAAATGTTATTTATGCTAGAACCTAAATACATTTTACATAATCCACCTTTCTTTAGGCCCGTCATTCAAACATACTTTGTATTGTTTTTTTGTTTTTTTTTAAACCATTCCTTTAAACATTTTGTTCCTTTGACGTACACATAACATATATTATATTATAAACATGAGGTTTGTAGATTAATCGAAAGAGAATTTTGATATTCTGTTTCAGATATGAGTATAACATGACCAGGAACAGATAATTGCAACAGGTCCTTTTTAGAGCATTAAAAAAGCCATGGCCACAATATTTTTGAAGTAAAGGACTCAGTTTTTTACTGTTTTGGCTACAATTTATAACATTTGAATAATATAATTAATTATGATCCATTATTTTGCTATCACTTGATGTGCTGTATCAAAATTCAATCATTGAGAAGATATTTGCGATATATTGTAGGGATTGAGTGCTCCAATTATCTACGTTCAAAGCATTTTTCATTTACGGTTTTTATTCAGAGAGATAAATCAATTTAGCAGAGTGTTTTCTAATCACAAAAACTGCAACTTTGGCAACTCTCATTTCTTCACGCAACTACTCATCAAAAAATAAATAAAATCATGGCCAATAAAGTAATCATTTTTTAAAATGTGAATAGTTTGTGTGTTTATTGGTCGGTATGGATCTTTTGGGGTCAATACCAATTGCCAAATAAATGAAAGCGACGCCATATTGAGAGTATAGATAAAGCACATTCATTAAATAAAATGAATAAATTTTAAGAAAAGTGAAAAATTTGATGGAAGAACCCTTTTAAATATTCCAAATGAGCTGTAATATACTTATATTCATAAAATTCCTTTTAAAAAAAATATTGTATATTAAAACTCAGACCATTTATCGGTTATGGGTTCTATAAAAAGGCATATCAATTTAACTCTACTATGTACAATGTACAAAGATCTGAGCACTCCAGAAATGAACAGTTTTGACAATTTTATTAATATATTTTTTTTAAATTAACAACTTTATTATACTCAAATCGTAAGCATTTATTTTAACTCTCTCTTTCTCATAGGTCTTGATAATGACGTTGATGATGATATTGTAGGAGGAAGAGACAGAGGCCCCTATGCCTCCACATTGGACATTGAATCTCCCATCAAAAAGACTTATAACGGTTTATACGTTCCTCCAGCTGACTACGAGTACTCGGACTCCATTTCTCTTCCTCCACCTCCATCAAGAGACTCTGACTATACTAGACCTCATTTTGGATCACTTAGGCATTATTCTCCAGAAACGGCAGGCCATTTGGTTTGATGTCCTGTCCTTGATTAATTGGGTTTTTTTATATGAAAATGTCGTATTTATATATATATATATATATACAAGAAAAGAACTTAATAACCAAAAAAAAAATTAGAACAAAAATATTAGTTTGTTTATTCTTTATGAAAAAAGTACAAAAATCAGAAAAAACTGCCATTGCACACAAATTACTTGAACAGAAAATACATAGAATTTGAATTTTTTTTCCCTTCTTATATTTATATACAATCTTAAAACAACAGAACATTGTTGACAAAGAAATTGGCATCAATAAATTTCATCTAAAAACACATAAATCTTTTCTTAATTCTTCTTAATTTGTAATGAGGGAAAATCATTTTGAGAAAAAAAATAAAAGAAAAGAAGGGGATGAACTCTGATGCAGAGAAAATTCTTATTTTTTTCCTCGTTTGTCTTGAAAAAATTTAAATAATAAATATGTAAAAAAAAAATAGTAGATACAAATCATATAGTCGAAAGGAATGCCAATGGCAAAGGTTTTTGGCCAGTTTTTTAGTTTTTTATTTATTCATTTATTAAGAACACATAAATAAATATTTACCAAAAGGATTTTTGAACACTTTTCCCAGGGGGAGGGAGGGGGGCTCGTTTTTAGACCCATTGTTGTCATGGCTAATATTATTTGTAACCACCCTTATTGTTGTCGTAAATCTAAATTATTTACATAATACATATTATAGTATTGTAAACAAAAACAAAACAATTTTGTTCCATGTTCCTTTTTTTTCATTTCGTATTGTGAAATTTCCTTCTCGTAGTCACTACTCACTTCCTTAAATGTTCATTTATTTATTTTATGGTTCATGACCATCATAACGAATAATTCCTATTTTTATGTATTTTTGTTTAATTATAAATTTTAAAAAACTAAAAAAAAAAATTTACCAAAAAAAAATATATAATTTTTTTTATATAAAATTATATTTATATATTTAAAGAAACAAAATATGTAAGATTCATATTAACCATTGTAAAGATTTTTTTTTTAAACAAACAAATCATAAATGTAATTACTTCAATACTTATAAAACTTTAAAGAAATGTTTATTTTCTAATTGTTGCTGTGATATTTTTGTCAATAAATCAAAGAGTAATTTTTTTGAAGGTTGTTTCAATAAAGATATGTAGACAGGTAGAATTTTGAGCTTTAGAGCAAGACTTTTAATTCTCCTGGTAAGTCTCTCCTTTGATGAACTTATTTCTCAAGTACTCATCAAAAAAACAGAATATTCCGTAGCTGATGATGATATTACATACATATTTAGTAGATTCATTAACTTTGTTTCTCATTACTGAAAGCTAATTATTATTATCATCAAAGCAATTCATTCATCTATGTATGTATATACTTACTTATTAATATAGATACATACAAGTGTATTTATGTGCTTCTCCATAAATGACGACTTACTTGTATTTACATGTCGTTCGTTCCTTACATTTCAACCATTTCTTCACCAAGAAGTGAATTGCTTTCAGAGTCCATTGAATTTAATTAAAACAACTGCACACCACGATGTACTCTCCCTCCAGTTGTTTTTCATTAGTTGACTCCTCTGATTTAATGCAGCTGACTCTACGTGCTATGAACTCAAAAAGGGTATCACTATTATTTATGATATTGAAATATAAAACATATATTAAATCAAAGATTGTGCACCCTTTTTTTGATTTGTGAATATTATACGAGTATTAACGATTGATTTGTATATTAGTAGAACTTATCAATGTATTCTATATTTAAATAATAACTCTGACCAATATTGAAAAGTTGGCGACATGGAATATACAGAAGGGTAGCCCCTACCAGTTGTTTTTCCAAATTTTTCCTTTCCCTTTTGTGAGTTGAGGTTGCGAGTGGACAAAAAAGTTTGTCGTTGCATACTCTTCTCTCTATTTAAAAAAAAAAAAAATAAAGACCAAATAATATGTACATTGAGAAATTATTCTTGTTCTAAATAAATAAAACATTGTCTCCAATTGTTTTGTTTCCTTAGGAAACTTAGGAATGAAACAAAAAATTGATTAAAAAAATATGGATTTTACCAATAGGGGGTATAATAATAATGAGTACAATATAAAAACTTTTAAAAAATGTTTCTCTAGTGCATATTATTATGTACATATTTGTGTATTTTTCCATGGATGCTGCTTAATATTGAGTTTCATTCTTTTAAGACTAAAAATATACTCTACATAGATAGTTAGGCATTTATTTAATTGGAAATTATAAAAGGACTCATTTACTATCTAGAGAAAGGATAAGGAACCTTTTTGAAGGTGACGGGGGAATTACATATTTGCTGTACTTTTAAAACTTTATAAAATATGAAATGAGTAGTTTTTTTTAGCTTCTTCTTCTTTTTGAAAAACGTGTTGCATCATTTTATCTGCTAAATGTTTAATTCAAAGTTAGTGCCTACTTTGTTCCCCTTAACCTCAGACATGTATTATCACTCATATATATATATATATATATATACCTCATGTGATTGCTTTTAGCCCTTCGATAAATTCCAAGAAAATCCTTTCCCCCCCCCCCCCCCCATTTAGCTATTTCATAATGTAAGCTTCGTTAATGGTGTTCATTAAAATGAAATGTTGGCCAGAATTTGATGATTCACTTTAGATAAAGCTTTGAAGTTTCTTTATGTTGTGCAAAGGGTGTACATTGTGATAAAAAAATATGATGCCCCTTAAAGCTCACAAAATTTTTGGTGTTTTTGTTGTTTTTATTTGTTAAAAGACATGTTTCATTCTTGTATTTGGATTTTAATTTATGTTTCTAGAGCAGTGTGACATGTCTCATATTTGTATAAAATAAGAGTTCCTATTACTAAATGGGTCTTAAAAGTATATATACTTACATATTCTAACAAGGTACATACTATTAACTATTGTAATTAACCATGTAAGTAACCGGTAAATAAGACACCCTAATACGTAGCAAGACAATTGTTGGAGTTTTAATTTTATACATAGTTCATATATGAAAGTAATGAATGTTTCACACGAAGTAGTGGAATTAAACATTGTTGATATGGCTAGAGAAAGCTTTGTTATTCTGCGAGTATTGTCGAATCTTTTTCCAACGAAATTCACTGTGTAATTCAAAGTGTCTAGTACTTTACTCTTATTTTTTATTTGTGTGAGAGCTGAAAATAAGGCTGAAGGGTGTAACGGGAAAAGGCTTCTTGCGATCAAAAAGCTTGGTCCACAAGTTATCGTGTATATATTTTTAATGAGATTTTGAATGGAGAAAGATTAAAATTAGAAAGGTAAACAAAAGTTCTGATTAAGATCAGTATCAATCAATATGTACCCCTAATATTTTTCATTTCATTTTTATTCGACTAGCATTTTTTTTTTTTGTTTTGGAAGTGGACTCTCAAAAGTCGACACCCTGTTGCCAATATAATAATGTTGTTCATTACAAAATACTTTTCTAATGGGGTAAAAATGAATTTTCTTTGCTCTTGTTTGATATAAAATTGACTGTATACGCTTATGCTTCAGGTAGCAGTTAAATCGCCAAAATACAAACCTCCTTTTTCTCTGTATATTAATGATAATAAATACGAAAATGTCAGCCTATGTTTACTATCAAAAAGTTAATTAGATTAAGAAACAAATTTTCTAGATCCATATGATCAACTTGAGTCTCACAATTTTTATACAAACTTTTAACCTATTAATTTATAATTTACTTACTATACCGCTTTTAAATATTATTTAAAATATAAAACAGTTACTAACAAAAGAACAGGAGGCAATATTTTTATACAAATAATTGGATGACAGGTTCAGAGGACTGACATTTTGAAATTCAGTGTGCACAACAGTTTTTGCTAAAATTGAAAAAATGAGGGACTACTCAATTTCCCAGGAAGTAATGATTTGATTTCAAAAAAAAAAAAAAAAAATGGAGTTTGCATGGATATAAATATAATAAATTCATTAAATTTATCAAAAATTACCTTGTAATTTGAACTTATCATATAATTGTTAAGGAAAAAAAGAGACTTCCCTGCATCAACAAATATGGAATTAAAATCAATAATTTTAATTCACTCTTGCACTCAAATGTACAAGGCTTCGGCACTCATCCATAATTTTGAATAAAAAAAGGTACGTCTTTCATAGAGGGAGCAACAATCACTCGGAGAAGAAGATAGAAAGAGAAACATTTATTTAAAGGGTGAAAAAAAAATAAGTCTTGGGATCCATAGGAATGTAAATAATATGCAAAATGCAGATTGCTTTAAGTAGAATAAAACCATCAGTGTTTAAGACTATGTTGCGTTGGCCTCCCTTTTTAAGACCAGTATTATATAATAAGTTCAAACTACAAGATATTTTTTGTATAAATGAAAGATTAAAATCATTTAATAACATTGTTTGTACGTTTTGTTCCAATTAATCCTGAATTTATTGCATCAAATGAAAGAAATAAGAAGAAAAGAATGCGCAGTATACGCGGTACATTTATTTTCTCTTCATTTATGTCATGAAAAATACATTTTAGAGAAATCTAGTTTAAATCTATTTTAAAGATTGTTTATTCAACGGAAAAAGTTATAATATACTTCAATGTTTTGGGATGATAATGAAAGAAGAATTTGAAAATTTTTAAAAAGCTGTGAATTATCTGAACATTGAATGCCTTGAGCGATCTCTAAATGTTAAACAGTCTTAACTTTTCAAATTGCATACTACTTTAAACGACAAAATAAAAAAAAATAAGGGAGTAATACCTTTAAAAGATTTATAATTTAATGTTCACAACGTATGAATTGGCACACAATTATTGTTGTATATATACCACAGGTTGTTAACATTTGAAAAATAATTTTTGAACAAAAAACTAACGAAGGAAATTAACTTGATTCTGAACATTTCATTAAATAACCCAGGCTTAAAAATCATTTGTAAAATTATGGACTTAATCCCTTCCATCTTTACTTTTTTTTAGTTCACCAGTTTTTTGTCATCCTAAAGTTTTATCTTAGGGTCATTTTGTCCTAATACCTCCTCATGCTTCAGAACTGCAAAAACAACAACAATGAATGTAGTACAATCGACTATCCACTATTGAATATAAAATAAGAATCAGACAAGTATAATTATAGACAACACCAGCTATTTTATTTTAGTGCTAAAAAAGATAAAAATAATAATTATATTTGAGAATTTAGCTCCTGAGCACTTTATGGACAAAGTAGTTATATATAATTTAAATCATTATAGTTAATTATATGCTTCATTTTTTTTAATAGATATTTTCCAATTCTAGGGGTGTGATGATTTTGGAAATAAATCATTTACCTATTGGACAGTGTGGAGTATTATATTTGAAACAAATAATAATAATTATTATAATTAATGATATTTTCCTTCCTTCTCTATAATTGTTTGCTAATTTCAATGTTCCTAGAAAAATTTATTAGAATATCATCGATGTGTCAGTGAGTCGATAAAATCGACCGTGAACCATTTTAAAATAATTGGTATAATAACAAAAATGTTATTCTAAAAAAATATCGAATCTTAAATTACAATATCTTCTACATCAGTGCTTCTCAATCTTTTTTATACCAGGGTGCATTAAACAGATTGTAGAGTTTTTGAACAATCAAAATGTTAGGAAGTAGTAACTTCCTAGTAATTACGTATAATTCTACTGGGAAGAGCACGGAGTGATAAAGCTCTGAGAGACGTTGTTTAAGAATCATTGCTTTACATAATGATATATTTATTGTATTTCTCAACCTTGCCTTCAAAAAGAATAAAAATAACCAACGTCCTCATTCTTTTCAACAACGGGGACTATTCTTATTTAGGATTATTGGGGAATGACATAGAATGATTAGGTTTCATTCAACTTTCAGAACACTTACAAGGGAGGGACAGTGTTCGATAGATCAAAAGCTCACAAAAAATAATCATAGTAATTTTTAGGTTAAATGGGAAAACGCTGTATTTAACAGCTGTATTATACACCAATAAATAAGGAAATAATCAAAGGGCAAAATAAATAAATGCTTATCTTTCGGTGCGATTTTTTCATGAGTCATCTGTACAAGTTTTTAAATATTAGAGGAAAAATAACCCAGCAAAACACACTGGTCAACAGTCAAAAATCCAGTCATTCAATATTAACCAAAAATCCACTGGAAATAAAAGACTCACGGTAGAGGTACTAAAGTAGTAGTGCGTAGAAGGATTGTGATTGCAATATTTATTTCTATAAAAAGTGGGGGGAAATCAACGAATACCTCTTCATCCAACAAAAATTCAAAAATTACAGTCTACTTTAATATTTATCATCCAATGCTTTTATAAAATGAAGACTATAATTTATTCAAAGAAATGTATTTTTAGTTACTGATTATTTGATTATACATTTTCTTACGTGGATTATTCTTAATAAAGTAGGAAGCACCGATATTTTCTTCCAATTACTGTACACTAAATTACATAATATAGTAAATATTATCTATTCACTCTCATGAAATAAAAAAGGAATATGTGTCAAAGGAGTAATATATCCTTATTTATTAGGCATTATAGACAGATTTCCCTGGTTTAGCTATGGAGTATATCTAGATTACATTCTAATTTTTTTTACCTATATCTTCATTAGCACTGTCATCAACTAATGAACTCATTTTATATTACACTTTTCATTTCCTATTATCTATATATTTTTCAAATTCAAAATAATCACGATGAGCTTTTTTGTGCACTCGCAACCTCAACGCACAAAAGGGAAAGGAAAAATTTGGAAAAACAACTGGTAGCTACTACCCTTTTGTATTTACCTTGTTGCCAACTTTTGAATATTGGGCAGAGTTATGATTTAGATGAACTATTCTTTGATAAATTCCACCAATATACAAATCAATCGTTAATACTTGAGTAATATTCACAAATTCAATAAAAGGGCGTGCAATCCTTGATTTAAAATATTATATTATATATCAAAATCGTAAATAATAATGATACCTTTTTGAGTTCATAACACATAGAGTCAGCTGCTTTAAATCAAAAGAGTCAATTGATGAAAATCAGCTCAAGAAAGAATACATAGTGTCTTTGTTTATCCCAAAAAGTTTTTCGTGAATACCTTTTTTAATGTCATAACACTTAGAGTCAGCTGCTTTAAAACAAAACAGTCAGAAGATGAAAAATAGCTGAAGGGAAAATACATAGTATTTTTTTTATCCCAAAGAGCTCGTCGTGACTATTTCCGAATATTATAAAATACAATTTTTGTTTTGTTTTAAAATAACTCATACAGATTCAATTCCTACGAAATTTATGTTCATAGGTTTAACATAAAATAATGTCCTTAAAATCAGATATAATCAAGTATCTTTGAACCAAGGTTTTAATACAATTTATAAGGTCACAATATAAACAAAAAAATTATATATTTATTCTAACTTTTCATATCCTGATCATGAAGTCGATTTAAAAAAAAAAATTGAGATCAACATGTTTATTATATAGGCAATTTATTTACAAATTAATTACCCTTTATTTGTTGTAAATATATAATACTCTCTTGTAGAAAGTTAATTGAAAGAAAAAAAATCGACCGATTATTCAAATTCAAAATTGGTCATTGTTGATTATTTTATAGAAGAACTTCATAAGACAAGTATTTCTACAGCAATAATTCTTATAAAATTTGGTTAGTTGGTTAATTTAAAAATAACAGAAGTTAACGATTTCCTTTCCACTCTTGTACGGAGTAGAAAATTTTTCAAGAAGATAAAAACAGCTTACCATTGATTGTTTTAACTCTATGACAATGTCTAATAAACAATACATTTATTGTATTATTGAAATGGTTTGGGATGGAGGATATCCTAAAGACTTTCGCGACAATGTCCAAACAACTAAAGTATCAAGGTCATCCGAACCCAGTTAAAGGTGATATCAAATAACTATCAGGAAAACATTCCTTGGTATACAACTTTCCAAATAGATGGTCAATAAGATCTTGAAGAACAATCTGAGGTACCTTCTAAGTAAAAGTTGTTACTAATTGAAAAATGTTCCACCCCGTGGTACAGTGGAAACGAAATTTTGAACTTTTGTTATATTATTAATGATGTAAGACTAGTTTGTACAAACTGTGGACCATGAAAGTATTTAAAACACCCCTTTCTCCTAAAAATAAATAAGCTTGAGCTGTTTTGGCCATAGTAATAACATTAAGTTTTAAGGTTATGTGCCCCTTTATACTAAAACTTTTGTAGCTAATGGCCCTGTAGAAAAAGAAGATCTAGGAAAATTCAGCGTAAGGGAAAACTCACCACAAAGGGCTTAAAATAAATACATGCATTCTAAGGACCTTATTGTTGAGAATTTCTAAATTATGTTACTGTTCCTATTGGTTTAAATATCTTGATATCCTAATATTCGAAATTTGAGAGATTTACTCTAGTAAACAAATTCTTAGACCCTGGTTGTGGGATAAGACTTTTGAAAAAATTAATTATCTCAAAAATAAAAGTATTAATAGGGAACAACAGATTTTCGATTTCTGGACTAAAAAGTAGAAGCCAGCATGATCACAGCATTTCTGTACTTGAACAAAAATTTGTTATTTCTGTTATTCTAATAGAAAATAATATATTTACTAAATTTCAATCAAGGATCAGTAGTACCATATAGAAATGCTCTATAATAATGTCCTTAAAATAATTTTCTAACACGGAGAAAAAAAGATTGCACATCCCTGACCCAGAGCATTTGACATCTGATTGTAATGCCCGTCTCAGTTGTAGAAATACTTGTCTCAATAAGTTCTTCTATTCAATAAAAAATATAAATTTTATATATGTTCATAAATAAAAAAAATTTGTTTGAATACATTCTAATTTTGCAGCCAACATTCTTACATTACCTATAATTAGCAATTAATTGCAAAATTACTAAATTAGATGTGAATTGTCGTCGTCGACATTTTTTATTTTTTACAAATATGTAGTTTGTTTACTTTTTTTTTTCTTTTTTCATAAAACAAAATTCCAAATGTATCTTTTCGTGCTGAGGTAAAAACAATAATATTTTTTTTTGTTTTTTTTGTTTTTAATAAAAAAATAATTATTAATATTAAACATCGTTTCTTTATCGTGACCCTCGTATAGTGCACTCTACGTGGACATATATAGATATTACATTACATATATTCAATTTATTTCCCAAATACCCCCCTAAATGGATTCCTTTTCGCAAATTAAACTCTCATTCATGAATCAATTAATTATATGAATTTTGTCAAAAGAAAAAGACATCGTTGCATACTCATTTCCCACTCACTCACAGTGGACATTCTTCCATACTTATTCCTCCTGAGTTATTTTTTAATTAGATAGTCATTAAGAGGTATTTTCTCAAAAAAAAAAAAAAAACTGCATTACTTACTCAAGTCATATTATAAATAAATAATGAGCATCTTATTCATTAATAATATATACAGCACTTAATTTCTACCTACATCAAGGCTCAACTAACTTTATTAACGTGTTGTTAGAAACTGCAAATTATGCATAATGTACATAATACAAGAACATACAACAACAAAGAAAAGGCATTTGCATTTTTAAAAAAATCCTATTAAAAGTTACTATTAATTAGATGTCGGCGGATTCGGCTTGAGGTGTACCTTTTGTGAAACATAGGAGGAAAAAGTCCCATATTTTGATGAAAAGAGTTGGTATTTGTTGGTATAAAATTAAATAATTCCATGGAAATTGAAGGAAATGAGCATGGAAATAGCAATAGAGATCATAATAGCAATTAAATAGATGCATAAAGCAATAGGAAAAAGTAAATTCAACTTGTGCAAATAAATACATGACCTAAAATTAATTTAATGACCTCACGGTAGCGTTGTTCGGTACTCCGGTACAATAATAATAGTGATTTTAGGATAATAATGCATGTAAAAAGGTGTTATCTAAATTAGTATTAGAACTGGTATTTGGAGAGCCAGGTCGTCATAGAATTATTTGCCCCCGCAATGAATAATCATGTGGATTCCCTTGTAAAAAAGTAATAAAAAAGTATCTAAATTAATTATTTTAGTAGAGAGAACTGATTCGAAAATATTGCTGATGTGAGAATACTAACTCAAGGCCTTATCAATTTTACACACTTTTACATGTATAATGTATAAATATTTTCATAAAATTCCTTTTTCGGATAATTGATTGGATGAAATAAAATTATTATTCTAATTTTGAACGCAACATAATTTGGATATAATAGCATATTATACCCGAGACTGTCAACTATATAGTCTCACGCTGAAACCAGTATTTTAACAAATCTTATGTCTAACACTAGAACTAAAACTGCTGGTGATTGTCCAACTTTTCGTTAAGTTATATCATTTCTTCTGTATCGACCTAAACTATATTTATTTGACATTTTGAGGGCGAAAGCAATTTCACAAATAAATTTATTCCAGTATAATTGGCATTTTAGCTATAGCCAAGCAATGAATGATAAGTTTTTTGTTTGCAAATAAAATTGGTTATATATATATATATATATATATATCGCATATCAGCATAAATCCATCCCCTCGATTGATTGTATTCTATTATTATATATTGCTTTTGTGTTCCTATAAATACTTCTTTTATGCTGTAATTCCTCTTCTGGGTCTCATCAGAGACAAATCCCTTGCAAGAGATTCCCAACAAAATAAAATCTGAAATCATCGAAAGCAGTTTGATTTGTATTAATTTTCTCAATTTAACTTTGCCTTAAACCCCTCTCCACCATTCCACTCTCCTTGACCCTTTCGGCCTCAATAATAACATATTTGGAAAATAAGAATCATGCGTAAGGATGTGAAAAAAGAGCTAATACAGTGTGCCCGCAATGGACAATTGTTGGCGATCTGAAAAAAAATTTCCTTTCAATCTGCTTCCCTTTGTCTTCCTCTTTCCTTGTCATACTCAGTTGTTTTTCCTTTCAAAAAGAATTTTCAAAATTCCTGAGGATTTGATTCAAGATCAGTGCATGATTCATTGCCAGCTACTAAAAATTTTTGTTGTCGGTTATCAATTTTCCCACTTACCCTCCTCTCATTAGTGTTCTGAATGTTGATTGGTTTAACTCAAATCAGCTTTTGTTCAGCTGTGTACATTCTATTTTTAAATGAAGAATAATTCCATAGGTAAGTATAATTAACAAATGATTTTGGCCTTTCTTTATATATTTCTCTTGAGAGGAAAGGTTTCGAGATACAATAAAGATAGCGTTGTGTTCCGTAGGGAAAACTAGATGAAAAATAAACTATTTCTCCACAAGGGGGACTAGTGGGGAAACTGGTGATTCCTTGCTCCTCTGTATAAATATTAGGTTGGGGAAAAAGTAGTTTCATATTTTGCGCTCCTTATTTTAAACGAAGCATATCTTGTTTGCTATTAATCACAACGGATCATACGATGCTCGAATGGGAAGTTATCATGCATCCACCTTATGGTCCGAACCTTACACCGAGTGATTATTACCTTTTCTTGTCGATGGCCAACGCCCTCGGGGGTACAAATTATGCCTCAATAGAGGCATGCGAAAATTGGTTGTCTCATTTTATATATAAAATAAGCCACAATAATATTCAATTATACAAATAGGTATATAAATATATATTTATTAGACAACAGTGTAATAACTAATACAATCATTTTTAATAATAGTATATAAACATTATAAAAACAGGAGAGAGATAGAGGGGGGGGGGGGTCATAAACAACAAAATAATATTTGGTACAGTGCATAAACTATTCAATACAAATACGAATCACGTACTCGTAATATTAATCATTAAAGAAATATTTATCCACACTTTAAATGAGAGATGATATATAATATTATGTAAGGGCACTTAAAGTCATTTAGAAAGAAAGGAAGGAAGGAAGAGAGAAAGAAAAAAAATAATAAAGAGTATTGAATGATATCACAAATTAATAGTAGTAGATTAATGGAAAACAAACAAACAAAATGTTAGACATTAAAATATAGACATTCATAAGAACATAATATAATATGATAAAGATTATGAATAGAGTTTAAATGTTAGTACAATGTATGTATATTTGGCTCAATGAAATAATTTTAAAAAAATCAAAGAAATAAGGGGGAATAAACGTTCTTTAGTAAACACGTCATGTAAAAAAAGAGTGAAATTTCAGACATTTTTGAATTATTATTATTATTATTTGTTTATTTTTTTGTATCACAATTTCATTAGTTTCTAAGCTCAAATATTGTATGTGTGTTTGTATTACTAAGAATTAAAATATATATTTTACATATATATATATATATATATATAAGATTATTATTATTATCATTTATTAATAACGATGAATAAATATTATCTTGATTTGATTTTTTTTGACGCTCATTTTTTTATGCTTTACAAAAAGCAGCAAATACATATATGTATATTATTTATTATTATAAAAATATTATTATTATTATCAAATGTGGTCAAGACATTTGATGAAACTCTCTGAGCATCTCAAACTCTGAAGAAGAAAAAATAAATAATTAAAGTAGTAATAGAAGTAATAAATCGTAGTAAATAATGTTGTGTTTTTGTTTTTGTCTTTATATTGAGGTAGGTCATATATTATGTATACTTTTGTACCTCCAACAAGAAACTAGGGATCTGGTTGGAGTGATGTAATTTTTTTATTGAAAAAAAAAAAATTGAGATGATTGCTTCCAGTTTCTTTTAATGTTTATAAAGCTAATTTGGGGCTTTTTATCCTCCTTTTTCAACGAGGGACAAACAGGGGAGGGAGGAATGCGGAGGAGTCTGGATGGGAAAACACTCACATAATTATAAGTAATAGCAAAATTGAAGGAAAATGATTTAAGTACAGCATTTGTAATCATATCAAAAATATAAAACTATCTGTTACTTCTTAGATATATATTTCGCTACTTTGTAGCCTCAAATATATCACCTATTTTCCAATTAGGATGATTAATGACTTTATTGGGTATCATAAAAAAATATTTATGATATATTTGTTAATTGAATATCTAAGGGTTTGAATTATACTTAGGTAATTGTCTTTTTTTAAGGCATAACTTTGAATAATAACTTTTGATAGTACATATATCAGGAACAAACTAAATCGAGAGAGAAAATAAGCACAAATGATGAAATGAACTCCTCGTGGCTCAAAACTTATTGACTTCATTATTGTAACTGGGAGACTTTCCACTATTAAAAAACAGAAACATAGATAAATTCAATTACCATCCTCCATTCCGTATCTCCCTTCTTTGTTGGCTCAAATATCGTATGTATTAATTGGACTTACCCTTTATGAATTGAATGAAATTCTTAATGTGTGTGCGTGTTTTTTTTTTTTTTTTTTAATATTATTAAGGTTAATAATCTATTTATATCAAGATTCTGCATGTTATTCTTTTGACGAGGATTTCTCATTCTCTTCTTTTCTTTTATTGTTTAAGTAGGTCAATACACATTTATAAACGTAAGCATACTGCGACAGAGTTTGTACCATGTGTCGACGATCTCGGCGAAGTTGATACACCGTGTGAAATATATCAATTTTAGAATTTTTATCACAGTCTATCATTCTTGTGAGCTGATCAACAGCAATATATGTACCTTAAAAGATATAAATATATATGTATAAAGATATTGGAAAAAGCTTAAACATCATTTACCACTTCGACCAACTCCAGCACTACAATGGACAAGTATTGGACCAGGATAATCCGTATTATTATACATAGTGGTCAGCGCCCTCGTAACTTGAATAAGTTGTATTAGATCTTTTGGATCAGACGGTGCAGTTCTATCAGGCCAGGCATTGTATTGAATTTGAACAATTTCACGATTTCCACTGGATGAAGAAGAAACATTGGAAACATCAAACTTCCTTATGGTATAGTCAGGAGCCTCTTGTACATCATAAAGCTGAACTTGGACGCTATGAAATCTTCTTTCTGCACCCACTAAATGAGGCCAATACATGGAGCATTTGATGGCATTAAACCCATAGCCTTCAACACAATTTGTCAACATGACAATGATCCTTACATTGTGTTCCCAGATCATTTCCCAGAATAATGGTGCAGTTCCTACCCCAGGTCCTTGAGCTGCAATGTAATTTCGACATTTAAGGGGTGCGCCTGTGGGATTGCATTGATTTTTGTTAATTCCATTTGAAGAAGAATTGGAAGAGATACAGGAATCTCCTCGAATCCGTGAGGTACTCGTTGAGTGCACTGAAATAAATCCAGAAATATAGCTAGCATTTATATAATCTGAGCATCCAGTTTCATCTTCTATCGTCATTGGTTTATCCAAATTAACACGAGTGGAATCGAAGGGTACAACATCTTGATAGCGATTTCTTTTTCTTAAAAAAGAGAATCAAAAGAAGTTTGTTACAATGACAGACATACAAATTTCCAAGAATGTAGCAAAAATATACATAGAGATTGCATACCTGTTAATAGCAGAATCTGCAACTCGGGTACGTCTCTGAATAGTATCAAAAGATAAGATTTCAAGACTACGAAATTCTTTAGCTAAATTTGAATCTTCATCATAGGACTCGAGAAGCCTTCCTTCTTCCAAAGTTAAATTTGAGTCACTTTCCTTATCCAACTCTCTCAATAAATCTGGAACTTTTTTACAAAACTCTTCTTGATCAAAAGGTCTCTCATATTTATCCTTTGTATAGATGCGAGTATAGACTTTGGAGCGAGCTCTCTGAATCTCGGTTATATTGTACTTTCTAGATAGATAAAAAAATATTTATCAAAAAAATATCTAAAAATAGAGTTGATACAAATTTTGAACTAAACTTTAAAAAATCCTAAGTGACAAGGCCGACGGGATATAAGGGACAGGAGGACAAAAAAAAAATAATGTACAATTTAAACTTGTATTTTCAGATATTAATTTTGTCCTTGTAAAGTTACATACTTCATAGACTGTATTGGACCTAAAATTCATCGCAATTCTAGATAGGCACTCCTTATTTTGCTTTTAGTTGATAAAATTCTTTAATCATGGCTTCACGCCGCATGGTACTTAAAAATGGTATGAAAACTTAAGGAATTGTTTGATAAGTCGTTCCATTTATATATAGCATCAAAATACGTTATTTTTTTGATTTTCATATTAAAAACAAAAACAAAATAGTGATGGCAATTTGTTTCTGACATGATTTATTATCTCTGTGGTATTACCTCCTGTAAAAAAAGAGCGCAACAAGGCCACAAATGACAAAAATCGCAGAAATCCCTATGCTTGCGAATAGAATACCCCATTGTGGACATTCTTTTATCAATGGAGATGTTTCTTTAACGCGAAAACGAGCATTGGCACGCGAATAGGCGGAAATTTCTAGATTGTAAGCGGTACATGGACCAAAATCCATGGAAGAGGCCTGAATCTCATTTTTTCCTCCTGCTCCTAAAAGGCATAAAAGTATATACTTAAGACGCTCTTAAGAGGAAGAGGAAGAACTAACTTATTTCGCTTGTCCACACCCGTGAGCATCGCCCCTCGTCACAACGTTCCACAGCCAAAGCATAGTCTGAAGCTTCTGGAATGGGTGACCAGGAGATTGTTAATGTATTACCATGAAAAGATCCAGCAGGATTCATGTTGATTGTTCCTCATTTCCCGATTAGACGTCGATTCGTCCCTGTTTGGAAGGAGTAGACTTGGAAGCTATTTTGGAGATATTATGGATCTATATCAAATGTAAATTATATCAAATGATCCCTCCTTTCAACATCTCCATCCCAACTACCAATCAGAAATCATTTCTATCATTTATAGCTCTCCTCACCCAATCCTTTTTTTCTTTACCTCTTTTATGTTCTCTCTGACGTCATTGGAATAGTCGTATTTCATCCCTTCCATATACGTAAAAATCATTCACTACTAACAAAGACTTTCGACACACATGCAATAGTTTAACGCAACCTTTATTAACCAAATTGATGATGTATATATTATCTAGGTACATTCGATATAGAAATTCCATTAATTGGAACATGCTAGAGATGGTCAATAAAAACAGGATTTTTAGGGATAGCCTTTCAAAAAATTGCCATGAGGCCTATATAATGACCAAATAGTTTGTCCTGTAATGAAAGATAATTCAGTAACAAACATAAAAAGACAGTTAAATATGAATAAGGGTAAAACTTGGGTTCCAGCAGAAACATATGCTCTTATACAGTTTTATTAGTTTATATAGTTTAATTAGGTAGTTCATGATTAAACTTTAAGTGTATTTAGTCCATAAAAGAAGTTATTTTTCTTTTTTTAATGAAATTTCATTTACTGTAGGACAACTAAGATCATTTCCTTGATTATTTTGGGACATTATGTGAGAAAAATTTTAATTTGTCCCATAAAATATTTTTGATTTCGCATATAACAAGTATGTTGATCTATTTTCTATGCAAATACATATTTTTTTTAAATAAATATAAGTGCATATTTCGAAAAGCTGCTCTTATTCTATGAAATTTTTAATTAAAAACAAAGAGAAAAAATTCTTTTTCAAGAATTTGGACGACCCAGAGAGATTGGAAAGTACTGCGTTATCCTCTAACATCCTTACTTTACATGATCTCCCGAATGATTCTATCTTCAAATGCGGGAAATTTTGGTTTAAACTTCAAAAGGCTGCAAAAGAACACTCAATCCCCGTTCCATGGCATCTAAGATTGAACTTTAATTCAGATACCAAAGCGGAGGCTGAAATAATTGTCAACAAGCATTTAAAAGATTTGGATCTCCCTTCATCGTGGAAGAAGAGAATTTTGAATTCAATTAGCAAATTTACTCATGGAAAACGATTTACTGCGCAGTTCCAAATATCCACGGGCTGTGTATACTTAAACGCTCCCTGTAAGGATTGTGGGAAACTGTACAACTCCATCATCTATGCCTTCTCATTTTGTCCAATTCTCAAAATCGTGAGAGATTTTGTGAGCCTGAACATTGACCGAATCAATGACAAAAATATTTCTCCTATTATTCTGTTCGGACTTACATCCAATCTCCGTTCTGCATCGACGAAAACAAAAGCGATAGAGTTTGCACTATCAAGCACCAGGAGTTTAGTCGCGGAGCGCCTGACGTCGGGTGAAACGATTGGGATGGAAGAATTAAGAAGGATTCAAATTTCTGCTGCTGCTCGTTATTCTGCTCTTTCTATCAAGATTCCGGGAGTAACTGATTCCCAGTGGAGATATGCGGGGAACTTGGTTCGCTACTTCCCTAATTTCTCCGACAGTACAATGAAGGATCTTAAAAAATTGTTACGTATTTATAAAGGTTTTGTTAAAAGACATAATTTTAATTAATTTACCGTATTTGTTGTTTGTTATTTTAAAGTTTTTCTTACCGTTTTAACAGTTATGTAATTTTTACTCAAAAAATATTTTGCACTTCATTAATGCCTAGATTGTTTACTTGTTGATAATGACTTTAATTTTTTGCGATTTAATTTTAAACTATAACGTTTATTTATATATTTTTATATGTAACTTCGCTAAAAAAAAAATAAAGTCTAATATTAAAAAAAAAATAATTATTATTTTAAACGAATTTAATTGTAATTAGAAATTGCGTTATACAATTTTGAATTGCATAGGTTGCTGAACATAGTGTCATAGTTCGTCCAGGTTTAGGGTTGTTGTTTTCTTTCATCTGCTTGCAGCTTAGGCTCACTCTTTCTCTTCATTTTTTTTTTTTTTTTTTTTTTTTTTTCATAATTAAAAGTAGACTTTGTTTAGATTCGATTCCTTCTCTCTCTCTCTCTCTTTCTGTTTGTTTTTCTATCCCTCTCTCTACGTGTGCTTCACTCTCTTTCTTTCTTTCTCTTTCTTTCTTTTGTCTCTTTCTTTCTCTTTCTCTCTCTCTCTCTCTCTTTTTGCTTGGATTCATTCTCTCTACATAGACTTGAGTTAGGTGACTCTGAGACCCTTCATCTTCATCATCTTCACAGTTGTGGACCATTTTGTCAGAGTCCAAAACTCTAGTTGAGCTCTAATATAACCTTAACCCATGATGAATTGGATGAGTAAAGAAAAAGGTTCCTGAGAGATAGAAGACGTGTTCCGAGAATGGAGTCTTGTCCCTTGTGTGGGAGTGAAATCGTGGAAGGATCCCTTCGTGATCATGTTTCCAACTCTCATTCCAAAGAAGATCTTTTGAACGCCCTCTTTGATGATTCCAATCGCGTCTCTCTTCACCACACGGGCTCGACTGGGAACACGGCGGAGAGTCTCATCCAGGTGCCGAATTCATCGGCGACCCCTCAGCAGCAGCAGGCGCCGCAACAGCATCAACAAACCATGATGCTCATGTTACCTCTCCTCATACCTCCTCATCAAAACAACACTGGTCCACCACCCCCTCCTCTCCTGTATGCAACACCCCAGGGCCCTCCTCCGGCTTCTCAAACCATTCAGTACGATGATCCTATTACAAATGTCCAAGCTGTCCCAACTAAAAAAATAGACGTTTCCAATTCTTCTTCCCTCCCTCAGATAAAAAATAAGACAGAAGTGACCGTTACAAATACGACAAAGGCTCCTCAATTGATAAAGAAAACAGAGACTATACATTCCATCGATGAGTTGAAAAAGATCCTCAAGGCGGATGAGGACTTTCAAATCATTGTTTCCTCGGAATTTGCAGAGTCTGATGAGTTTATTAATCTCATGAAAAATATGAATAAAGGAGCTGTTGTGGATGTGGACAAATCCTCCAAACTGAGTAAGAAGTCTCCCTCTTCTCCACAACCCTGTTCAAGTCGAGACATTTCTCAAGGAGGATTTGAGGATCCAGTGAGGAATATGAAGGAAGAAGAAGAGGAATTGGGAAGGGCTGATGATGAGAGGGAAGAAGTGGTGGATGAGGATGAAGACGATATCACTCTTCAAGATTTAGTAGCCCTTGAAACAATGGAGGAGGATTGTATTGATGAAGATCAGTATTTTACTTTAAATTCAAACAATCCTCTTCAACCCTATGTTAATTCAATTATTCATCAACAACAACAGGAACAGCAGGAGCAGCAGAAACAGCAACTTGAAGAACAGGAGCAAGAGCAAGTGATGTCGAATACATCCTTTGAGAATTTTTCTTGTGAAATGTGTGGAACAAAGATGAACTATTTTGGTGAACTCTCTGTGCATTTAGAAAAGAAGTGTAAAAAGTTGATGGAGCTTAAAAAACTTGAAAAAAGTAAAATGGCTCTTAATATCTCATCTGAAATGTCTTTGAAAGAAGGAAATCTTAAAGAACTTGGATCTGAGAAAACATCACATTCATCATCGTCTATTAATCAGCCCGCTCTTGGAACGGATGGTCATCACTGGAAATGCTATATTTGTCTTAAAGTATTTTCATCGGGTCCTCAATTACTTGAGCATTTGCTTATGATTAAAGCAGCTCCATACAAATGTTCCCTCTGTCACTTGATTTTCAACTCACAGCGACTAGCCAAGGATCACAAGAAAAATAGTCATTCCTTGGTCACTGATGCTAGCGAGAAGAATGTTATTGATCCTAGTCCAAATCATAATGGTGAATACGTGTGTGATAAGTGTGATAGAGCCTTTAAAGATAAGGATATGTTAATAAAGCATATGAACTGTCATGTTGAAGATAAGCCCTTTGAATGTTCAGAGTGTGGAAAAAAGTTTTCCAAAATCACGCTACTAAAATGTCATTACAAAAGGCATTTTGAAGTGGGTAATTATGAGTGTATGATTTGTCAAAAGCGGTTTTTTACTCCGAGTAAATTGAAAGAGCATATTAGAGTGCATACAGGGGAAACTCCATTGACTTGTGATGTTTGTAATAAGAGTTTCAAGAGGCACTCAAATTTGTCAGATCATAAAAAGAATGTTCATGGGGAAAGTACGCCCAAAGTTCCTAAAGAATTATTTTGTACATGCGGTAAATTATTTACTACTCAAAGAGACTTGGACTGGCACTATGAGGCTGAGCACGAAAACAAGCCCAAGAAATGTAAATATTGTGGAGAGATTTTCGTTCACAATTCCATACTGACACGGCATATCCGTTTGAAACATGAGGAAAATTTTATTCCGACACATCGAAAATCATCGTTATATGCGAAATGCCCTATATGTGATCAGCTCTTTTATAAGACAAGTATACCTAAGCATATTCGCATAAAACATCATGGGCAAAAACTATTCAACTGTGATATTTGTAAACGTAGTTTCACTACTAAACACAGTCTTGTAGAACATCAATGGCAGCATAAAGGAGTTACCTCTAGACCCTATAAATGCCATATTTGTCCAAAGGCTTACCTACGCCCTAATCTATTGGAAGCTCATGTCAACTCTCACAAAGGAATCAAACCCTATGTATGTAACGAATGTGGTACGAAATTTGTTACAAAATCCAATTGGCAGCGTCATGTGCAAGAACATTCTGGATCTCGAAACTTTGAATGTCCTAGGTGTTTAAAGAAATTTTCAAGAGCATACTACTTGACAGATCACTTGAAGGTACACACGGGAGAAAAACCATATAGCTGCGGTATTTGCGGCAAGCGAACTGCCACTAAGTCTAATTATAATTCTCATCTTAGAACACATATTACACGGGATCCCATCAATTCTGAAGTCTAAAAATTTAACCATTTTGATAGGAAGTAAAATTACCATGATAACGGATCTCTTATATATGAGTTATTATTTGCTGTTTTTGATGAAATGGTCGAATTTTACTCTTTATCATCCGAGAGGACACACTCTCTCTCTCTCAATCTTTTTTTTTTTTTTTGTCAATTCAAGATTTTGGATTTTATATTTGGCCTCTAATTTTCAATTGGTAAAGTTTTTTTTTTTTTCTTTTTTAATTATAAGTTTATTATTAAAGCAATTTAAAAAATAAGCATAGAATGGTGAGTCGTTAAAAAGGTAATTTTAAATTATTTTTCAACGAGAACTTTGGCATTTCTAAGGACAATTGTTCTTATGGCTTATTCCCTATTTTTTTACTATCATCCTCAATATATTTTTTAGGTTATTATTATATTTAGGATAAAAAGTTCTTAAAGATTATACATACAATTTTTTTACCATGTTAGCAAATAAGTGAATTTAAAATATAACATGACTTTATGACATGAATAATTAATAGTTATATTCTCTTTTGTCAGGGATCCTCTGTTAATATGTGTGTTAACACTGTTAGCGTTCTGCTATGTAATTAAATTCATTGTAGGAATAGTTTTTGTTTTTAATTATTTACTGAATCACCAATCTCTTCTTTTTTTTTCTTTATTATTATTATTACTCAAAGTATGTTGTAGAAAGTAATGTGGTTTTGAGCTCGACTGGCCTTTAAACAAATTGTTTTATATTTATTTTTCTAAAGTCATCATCATCTTTCTTTATTAAATTTTCATTTAAAAATAAAAATTGTTAACTTTATTCAAACAAAATGAAGCTTAAATTAAGGAGTTTTCATTTTGATTTGTAAGTGTTGTATATAAACTTACTTACAAACCTTTTTACACTTGAGAATTTTGTCATCAGGCTGGTTGAAATAAATGACTACATTTAATATTTTGGGTATACAAACATAAGTTTTGTTATTAAATATTCTTTATTATGAAATACGATTTTTATATAAATGTTTTCATCTACTAAATAATAAATCTTTAAAGCAACGAGGTTTGAAACTTATTATTGTTATTATGAGATTCTTATAGGTATAATACGAAAGGTCTTGATGATCAAATATGCTCTGTTGAGCCTTTACTACTATGGGCAAAGAATATGGGGGATTTGCTTATAATTAAAAAAATCTTTATTTAACCATCAAAATTCATTTGAACCCCCCCCCCCGATGCAATACAGATGTGCCAACGGTTTTTTTTCAATTTTCAAAACAGTCTGCATTTTAAATATTTTGAATATTTCAATATTACTCAGTGATACAATATCTACAACTTTTATTTCAAAGAACTTTCACTAGGTTATATATTTGCAGACATTTTAATAAAAAACGAAAAATTAGATTTTAGCTACTTCCTAAAGGCTGCGTATGTCAAACACTGATGAGTATTTTGAGGTGTAATTTGACTCAAATGTCAGTGGCAGGTGTAGCAACTTAAAAACAAGCATTTATCTCTATCGGAATCCCAAATTAATTAAATTCAAATTTCCCAGTATTTTTTTACCCATTGTAGTATATCAATGTAAGTTGTGAATACATTTTATCCTTTTGATGTGGTTCAAATCTTCATAATTAATCAAAAGAGGATACATTAATTTATGTGAATTTTTGTCATGTTAAGGAGGAAACACATTTGAATATTATCAAATATAAGTCACTGACACTACTTGAGAACTTGTTTATCTTTATAGGAGCATAAATATAATCATAATTGTTACTTATTTTTGACCATTTTTGTAAATTGAATGTATGTACATGTAAAGACTGGAACTTAATCATGATTCATGATATAATAGGACAAGGGAGAGTGAGTTGATACACTTTTTCTTGCCCAAGTGGAAAAATATCCTATCAGTTTCATTTCTCGGTTGTAGCAAATTAAAAAACATATCATTGGCCACAACTGATAAGATTCGATATTTCATTGTGATATAATGTATCAAATCACCTTACCAAGTGGATTATTTAATAAATTCAAATGACACAATAAAGAGACATTATTTTCCAATTAGAAATTTACTACTTTAATAAATTAGTAGTTATCTGATTCTAGGTTTGTTGTCAATAAATCTACACTCAAAATTTACTTAAAACATTTACAATAATCTCTCAAGTGACAAGGACTACTTCAAATACCATTTAGTGGGGCAACTATTAAACAGCTGGTGATACATACATCTGTATCAAATCTCCCTGTGTTGGACTCTTTGTTTCTTTGCATTGATTAATATTAATATATGTATGTATTTTTTTATTGATGAAAAATATTTGATGGTGCTTATGTTTCATGTTCTTCCAATCCTTCTTTGTGTAACCTGCAATGGAGAAACCACTTACAAAGAATTATTTATAAGGGTTAGATTGTCTAGGGGTGTATCAAATCCAATGTGTATCTTGTGAAAATATGTATTTGAACAACATACAAATTCATTTAATCATGCATAGATTGATTGCCTTAGTTGACTATTGAAATAATCTTACTCGTGGTTTGATTAATACATTTCTGAAAAGGGGTTTCCATTCATCTGATCGTTAAGTTTGGTTTTTGAGATTTTTCAAACCATCTTTTGTTATAATATTATGCTTAATTGTTCAATATGGTTGACAGTGGCATCAAATCAGCCAAAGCTAGAGTATACCAAATTTGAAATTACAAGGACGTAGCTGAAATACATAATGCCTGGTATTGTGTGGGGTTTTTTTAAAGTAAATTTCAGCTTTTTATATGTGATGCATAAGCTAGTCATAGTTTTATAGATTGGAGACCAATTTTTGAAGGTTATGGTTTCAGTAACAAGACTATGTGTTCCTCTTCATATTTTTTATAGCTAACAGTATTCTACACGCATTTAATCATTAAAATTCAAGATTAATTTTTGGGGAAAAATTTAAGAAATTCTTTTAAAACTGGTTGCCCATGTCTATTAAAAAGAGAAAGATGAATCTGTTTCTCTTTTGTTCTTACCTTGTAATCATACAAAACTTCATAAGAAATTTATGAAAACATTTTGTCAACCCAATAAAAAAAGAACTTTTTTTATATTAATTATTTCTTCATTGGACACAGTTGACATCCGGAACGGGAGCAGGCGGGGGGGGGGGGGGGGGAGTGAGTGTTATAAATTTATCTCCTGTAATGTCAAGTATACCCACAGAGAACATCCATGAATATGGATTCCATTATTTCATCCTTGGGTGAGAGGTGAAGAAAAATATTACACCGTAAAATCAAAGAACTGATTTTATAGACCAAATACAAGTAAAATTTAATTAAGAGGTAAGTAAAAGAATATCTGTAATCATTTGCACATATTTTTCGCTAAAATATCGGGATTAATAAGCCACGTAAATATCAGCTTTTTGGAAATAATTGAATTATTACCGACATACGTATGAAAAATAGGAACTGAATTAAATTGCCTTTTTAAAAAAAAAAAAGAAAACGGCATTAAAACTCTGAAAATTGTCTTTAACTAAAAAAAAAGACATCAAAATTCCTGAACAAGCCCCCCATCAACAAAAATTCTACAACATTACAATATATTGTATGAAAAAAAAATGGCTGATTAATCAATCATCGGTTTTTTCCTCCGGAAAAATCTGTTTCGAAAAACCAATATGGATTGAGCTCTATTTTAAATGCACTTTGGTTGGAAGAGAGCAATTTTTGTAGAAATCGGCGAGGTATTACTCTAATCTGAACCTGATCTTACCGTGTATGTACATATATATCGATGTGCATTATCATCAAGAAAAGTTACTCCAAATGATAACAGAAAATCAACAAAGTCTGCAAATCGTAGTTTGAAGGCACGAAATTCGACATTTTTAAGAAAGAACAAAAATGCGTTGTTGTATGAAACTTCTCAAACAATAAACTGAATATTGTTACCAAATGACAGACAAAAAAAAATAAAACATTTGGAATGGTTTAAAAATACTCCTATCGACATTTGTTGCCTAATAGCAGAAAGTCTCATTTCATAGATATAGACCTAATAACATTTTAATTATGTATTCAAAATTTATTTATTTTTCCTCATACTTTATAAATATTCAACGTTTTCCCCTTCCAAGAAAAACATTGATCTCTTTGATTTTTGTAGTTTGTTCTTACCCAGATATTGCGAGACAATGAAAGAAATAAAAAAATCACACCACCCTGACCAGTACATCTATAAGACCAGAATAAATTTTAATGATCATAAGGAATTATTATGTTGTTTATTGCTCCGATATTCCAAATGTAATTGAATACATAAAAAATACATTGAGGCATAGATGAATATAGAACAGTGTTAAAGTAGCACTTAATTCAATATCATATCAAAATTAATTTGTGAAATCACAACGAAGATCCAGATTTAAAATTTCCGTGAAAAAAAGACTTAGTATCATATTTGTATCAGTGTTTAATGTGGCAGGATATATTATATTTGTTTAGAATCAATACTTTTAACGTCAAGTATACGTAGGTAGTTGACTTTTAAATACTGATTATTTTGATAGGAATGAAAGACACATCTTCCAATTAGAATTTTTATATGTGTGATGTACATTTAGACAAATTAAACTATACAGGGATATTAAGAATTATAAAAAAATGCCAACAGAATTACATGTCTTATGCGAGCAAAATAACTGATCATAAATTGTAAGTAACTCTAACCTGATTATGTGAATTTTTGCAATTATCTACAGAATCAATGGTTTTATCCTCAGAGCTTCATCTTCGAATAAATACTGTTTATAAAGTCAGAAAAATTATTTGTGAGTCACATATGTATAGGAGCTGGATTTGAAAATTGCCTTAAATTCAATAATATTGTTATGACTGCATGGAGAGGAGATAGATTTGATAGAAATCAATGCAAGAGACTTTTAAACAAACTCAATGACTTTTTAAAAAGTATTTTACCAAACACGAGAAATTTCTCATGATTCCATTGAGAACAGTTTGATATAAATGATATAAAGTAAGAAGTTTTTTCTTTGAATTAAAGGATGATTATTGATTATAAGGAGGGTATGATAAGATTTAAAACAACATATTTAAACTTAGGAAGTACTGTAACACCACTAAGTCGCATTACAATTAATCATGTTATTATATATTAAGACTCATGTTAAGAGTTTTATTATAAATATAGAGCTTTGAGTTTATGTTACGAACAAACATCAGTCATCACACAGAGACTAGAAAGACTTTCAAAGTTTAATTAATACACCAAAGCTATCATAAAGGAAAGAGCAGAATTTTTTATGACCCTTTAATATGTATAATGCAAGTCATTTATCAATATTATTTTAATATTAGGTAAATAATTTATTCTTGGGAAATAGAAATTTAGATGTGTAAAAGAAAAATTCAAACTTTAATTAATGTAAAACCGGGTACTGAGTCGAATTTTATTAGCTAATTTAGTAAATTCAAGTAATTTTACTTGAATTTTTCAAAAAATATATAAATGAGGATTATCTAGTTTTAGTTAAAACATGTTTTAGTTGTTTTAGATATTTGTGATCGATTATTGAATAATGCATTATATGTCTTAAAACATAAATTCTTAAATAAATGTTTTATGCGCGTTGTACGCAGTATATTTATTTCCATTTTAGAGATAAGATATTTATTTTTACGGACAGACTATCTATAAAACACTTTTTGTACATATTACTCTATTACATTTTAGTTTATAAGTAAGTAATGTGAGTCTGTTTTTTGGTGTCCTGTAAAAGACATACTTCTTTGACCACATATTTCAATTTTCCCTCGGAGGAAGTCATAAAATTTCCTGTAAGTTTTTTAATTTTCAATATTTTTCAATAAAATTTTAACAACTAAATAGCTGAGATCTATAAATGTTGTATCCTTGAACTATTTTTTCTTAACGTTAGCAAAAAAACAAGATGGATCATTATAAAACCCTGATTTGTTTAAAAACTGTACCTTAAAAAACTTGCCTTTCTGGTTTGAGATACACGCCATTTTGTCAACTGGTAAAATTGAATTTTTTGTTTTTTTTAAAATGTCTGAAAGATGATGACTCAAATGCAATTTGGTGAAATGTTGTAGTAATCAAAAAAAGTTACAATGAATATTACAGATTGGTTGGGGGACTATTATGAGGGGGATGAAATGAATTTTATTTGATTAAATGAATATTTTTTGATTCCCGATATTTTTTGCCCATAGTAGTATATATATTTCCAGGAGGGTCCCCGGGTTTAACAATCTTATTCATGTCTTATTAAATCCTTCTTGAAATATGGAGTGCTCGGACTTTCATCCTCTTCAAAACTAAACATGTTCTATCTTCATTAGCACTAATTACATGTATTGTGAGACACAATACATGTAAACGAAGAAATTTTTTGGGTATAGTTTTGTATAAATAATTAAAATTACTTCACAATGTCATACGTGTGACTATTTTGTATAATTTCGAATGATCTCTGAATGTACTTTAAATATGACACTTTACTGTTATCATCGTTTTGTTTAATTCCTTATCATTATTGGTTTTTTTTGGCGGTGTGTATAGGGGATATATTAGGATCCCTTTGGTCCATACCCCATGAAAACTTCTAATATAATTTGAAATCTACTAATCCGTGTAGTCATGACTCATATTTATCATTTTTATGATTAAGTATCAATGTCAACGTACACACACGATATTTGTAGAAAGCTAATCCTCATGAGTTGTTGTTTTTTTCTTTTTATTCACATTTTTTTTTGAAAACTTCCTTTTTTAAATTAAAAAGGTCATTTATCATTTGATATTTTTCTGAATAGGATATCTACATTGGAAGGTTGCTCCATTGATCATCATCAATGAATGAAGATAAATCCCGAAGTGAAACTAAAAATGGAGATAGATCCTTAACTATTACTCCAATGCCTATTTCTAAGGTAATTACCAATATCTTTATATGAATCCATACCTATGACTGTAGTTGTTAACTGGTATAATTTTGTAGCTCATGATTCCATTGTCTAATGATTATATATATATATATATATTTCATTATAAAAGACAGAAATATCGAATTGCTATGATTCATTTCTTTGTATAGGACAAACTAATAAATTTGCTGCTTTAGTTGTATTGAAATCCGTCATATATTATTTCTAAAATTGAATTCAAAATTCCATGAAACAAATGGCATTTCATCAATCGTCTTCATATTTCTTCCATCATTATTTTATAATAGTTAATAAATTATTAAGATACAAGAATCTTCTTGTATAAAATACAGTTGAGACTAAATAGAATTAGATTGAACATTGTACTATCTAATACACACAGTTTTTCAAGAGCCTTGTGCAAATATTCAAAGGATTTTTAGAAAAACAAACTTGCTGGGCCCATATTCCATAACACTTATAGAATTTTCTCCTCCATTAGGTTTTCTAAAAATCCTTGAAATATTTGCATGAGACTCCCAAGAAAACTATGCATTCCGGGTGCAAGAAATTTTGACCAAAATATTTCTAAAGAGACTTAGGAACTATGTTATAAGTATATGTAGTCATTTAAACAGAGCTGGGAACTCTGATTCGAGTCGCATTTATGTCTTCTTAAACTGCAACTTGACTCGAATTTGAAGTTAAAAACTTCATATTCATCCTAGACTCGAGTTCTAAGACTCAAAACTTGACTCGGCCTCGTGAACAGCTCTGAATCATTAAATAATAAACAAAAAAAATTGCTTTTAAAAAATTAATCTTCGGAATAAATTTTTTGTGTATTTTAACACAAAAGTAAATATAAACAGAAAAAAAAAGAGTTTAAATTTTGTGAAATAGAGTAATAACCTAAAGATGATAGATATGCATTAAGTATAGATGGGCTATAAATTTTAGGGGAGCACACCTCAAAATATAGAAGTGAGAACTTGGAGTTAAAAAATAACAAAAACATGCATTTGTATATCAAACTGACTAATACGAAAAATTATAAAATTCACCAACATTTACAGAGATTTGACACTAGACATGTAAAAGAAGAAGCTTGCATTGGTCTTGTCTCTCATGACTTGACTTGACCTCGTGTTCAAGGACTCGTGACTTGATTTAAATTCATATAAGAGATATAAGACTTGTGTCTCATGACTTGACTTCAAGTCGTAAAAAGAAACCCAAAAATAGCTCTGCATATAAATATCGGACCAGATAAAATCAATTTTTATTCGAATAGAAGTTGATCTTTATAGGGTTATAGTAATCAAAGGACTATCTAAATACATTTGGAGTATATTTGAAATTTGATTGAAATTTACAAGGAGAAGAAGTGATGAGTTTCTAATTGGTCAAGATGTTCTATAACTTTTTTTCTTGAAAGAACTTCTGTTATGATCAACCAAATGTTAATTAAAGTTTGATTTATTTATATTTAAAAAAGGGAATTTTTTGTAGTTTGTTTAAATGACATGTTCAATTTTGTAATTGGTGAAAAGTATTGAATGAAGAAGATATTTAATTTTTTTTTATTGATTAAAGGATGTCATGATGAAATGAACATCTTTTTTCTTAAATTACTTATATTTTCGTTTGTACAGTCAGATTATATAAGTATAGGATTTATAATACACGAATTATGTATTTGAAGACATGATAGAAACAGATTAACAATGTCCAGCTTTGACATGGGGATACGAAAATGAGAGAAATAAAGAAAGAAAGAAAAATCATTTACTAGTATCCTCAGTGGAAACTCTCAAAATGAACGAAATAACTTATATAATGATAAAGCCAGATGGACTGCATCGTCGACTTGGATGTGAAATTCTCTCCATGTTTGAAAAAATAGATGGTCTTCAACTAATAGGACTCAAGATCATGGTTCCTTCCAAGGAAAAACTTACTCTTCATTATCAAGAGCATAGGCATAAACCTTTTTTCAATGACTTAATGGTGTATATGGGCTCTGGAGAGCCTGTTCTTTGCTCCGTTTGGTGTGGTCCAAATGCTGTTCAAAAGTGCAGAAAGTTGATCGGGAATACGAATCCTTTAAGAGCAAAATCCGGGACAGTCAGATCTAAATATGCTTTGTCAAAAGAGAAAAATGTAATTCACGGATCAGATTCTGTAGAAAGCGGGAAATTTGAGGCTTTCCTATGGTTCTCGGATGAGGAATTACTTATAACAAAGGTTTAAGAAGCCATACAATTTATTTCTTGTTATATTTGTGATTTAGATGATTCAAATATATTTAGCTATTGCTTTATTGAAAATGTAATGTCATTTCTACTTAATCAGTTAATATTGGTTTTAATATGATCAATTCTAAAGAATTATTTCTTGTAACCATTTTCTGGTAACTGTGCAAATATATTATACTTTTTGAAATTATTGTGCAGTATTTTAAATTGGTTTAAGATCTATACAGAAAAATTAAACAATTTTTAGGGGTAAAATACTTTCTTTTTTTTTACATTTCCCAGGTTTTTTTTATTATTAATTCTTCGATTTTCTCCTTAAAGTCATTTCTTTTCTTTAAGGTAAAAATTGTTGTAGACTCAAGTAGTTCCTCAAGGTCTAGCGATAATCAAAAAAATGAGGAAAAATTTGGAAAAAAATTACCTCCACTTCATGGTGAGTATCATCTATTGAGAAAACTGTTACAATTCCTTCGACTCAAATTATAATATTCTTTAGTACGTTATGTAACAAACGATTTACGAAGACGACCAAGATCTAGAAGTCCTGGGGTTTATCAAAGTGAAAATGGGCATAACATGCATAAAAAAGGAGGTATTTGTTCAAAAGAGATACATTATTGAATAATTGATCCATTAATTAATTATTTAATATTAATTAATAAAACTTGAAGGACATGTGTAACCTCTTTTGTCATGTGTCAAATCAATGCTTGAATATTTTATTATCCTGAACATATAGTTTGTGTGTTATTTTGATTTTAATTAATCTATTTTTAGTAGGCTTTTAAATCAGTTTTATTTTGAATTATAGATGTAAAAAATATCTGAATTAATGAAATTATTAGGAAATTTATTATTGTACATCAAGCTATTAAAATAAAATAAAAAAAACCACCAAAATATATATCCATAAAAGGAAATTTTAGTCCATTCTTAGACTTCCTTATCTGATAACTTCATTATACACAGTTTTATTCCAATAACACACAAATTTATACTGTATTTTGTTGTCAATTGACGATGTTTCGACTTCTTTATCTCTTAAAAGTATTCAAAAAGTTGATTGATTGACCTTAAGTTAGCTCTTGTTAAGCTATTAACAAAACTACATACTATTAAATTAAGAATAGCTCCACAGTTATTACGAATTGGCTGAATACCAACTGATTTTGGCCTTTTCTTCTGGTTTCTTTTGCGATGAAAGATTGCGAGGTACAATACAAATAATATATTGTTTTTATATTATTTCATCATATATATAACAGGGATGTCAAACTCATTTCACATCGTGGGCCACATACGACCCCTAGGTAGATGTCGTGGACCAGACCATTAAAATTATAGCATATACATAAATATAAATAACCAAAATATCATGTCTTCCCTTTGTTTTGATGTAAAGAAGAACTAGGACATTGTTATATTTAACTAAAAATTTATTGAACAACACTTTTACAAAACATTTCACAAAATTGTACAAACTTTAAGTAACAAGAAAATCGAAAATTATAACAATGAACCTTACATGAGATTACATGAAACTTATAAAGAAAGACTAACATGTGCCCCTAACGGATAATTCATGAATTATATTTTAATTAACAAAATTTAATCCATATCTTTTATGTATTTTTTCCACTTTCAAATTGTTCTGCGGGCTTGATTGAACCTCCTTGTGGTCCGTATGTTTAACACCCCTAATATATAGAATCAGGAAATTATTTTCGACTCCCACTTGACCTTTTGATGCCCAAAATCTTGATTTCATTTGAATAATAATTTAAATTTCAACATTATTAAATTACACATATCAAAAACACAAAATTCATAATAATATTATTAATTAATCAAAGTTAATTCTGAATAATTCAATGGTAATCAAATATGCATTTTTTTAAAGCTCATAATAGATTTCACTACAATTGCTGCGAAAAAAAGCCTCAGCAACTGGATGACATACGTACAAAAAGTCAGTTAAATGCTTTAAAAAGACGAAAATCACATTTTCCATCATTTCGATCTACAGGTGATTTATCAGGTACTTGCTATATCCATGTCAAGGATTTTGTTAATGAATATGTTAATCAATGAAGATATTATAATTATATAATAAATCTCTTTCAATCCAGGCCACAATAGAGTCTTCGATAAAAACCAAATATCAAATAGTGAAGCAGAAGTTGTCACAAGCTTTCTTAATACGAAGCCAAGTTTTTTAATTGACTATGCATTAAAGCATTTGGATCTTCCAATGCTTGAAAAGCTCTGCAGTCTTAAAAAGAATCAGCTTATGCTTAACAATTCAGGCAATAATAAAATTAATTTCTATTTAAAAATCATCTTATATGTTGTTTTTTTTACATAATATCAGAGGAGCCACCTTCTCAACTCTGGGAGGGTAATTCGATATTAGACAAGAGGATCCTCCTGAAGAGCCTTACTTCTTCAATTGTCAAACATAAAGATAACAATGGGCTCATTCAGGAGCTTAAATTTTGTATTCTCAGGGAGATTGGTAGAAACATTTGTAAGGCAATTAATGCACGTAAATTTAAGATGTACCTTACTCATCCACATAAGAAGGATACATTATTAGAATTTGATCCCATGTCTAATTCGGAAGAGCAATCGTAAGACACTTCAAATCTTAACTACATATAATAAATATACTCTTCGTCAAAAATGATTTTTTTTAAATATAGAATTAAATGTCATAATATTTTCAATGGAGCTTTTGATGAATTCTTCGATGAATATTTGAATAGCGTTACATCCAAAATATTCAATGCAAATTCGGAGGTTTTATGTGAAAAGATTAGAGGAACCAAGGTAATTGTTATAAGCATTTTTATATTTTATATTCAAAACACTTTGCTTTGTAAGGATGATAACTCTGTATTAATTCACTCAATTCTGAGCTCTGACTATCAAAACATTGAAGGATTTCTGGAGTTTTTAAAACCTAAAAGTGATGGATCCTTTTCTGACATGGATGATGCATTAGTAAACTCTTATTTAATTTGGGGAGAGCTATCCATTCATTACTCAGAGATGTGTTTCAACCTCGAGAGACAAAATGACTTGAGTAGTTTTTTATTGAGTATTGTTAAGTAAGTTTATTCTACATATAGTATTAGAAAATAGATATTATGCCATTTAGATCTTTGTTTAATGAGGTGCAAAGCATGGATACAATTATAACAAAAATAATGCATTTTGCTCACAAATTAGTAGATGCAGATCGAGCATCCATGTTTTTGGTAGATAATAAGACAAATCAATTATATGCTCGAATTTTTGATGTTACAAATTCATCAAATGAAGAGGAAACGGGATCAGTTAGTGAGAACAACAATTATCTCATAAAGGAAATCAGGTAAAATCATTCTTACAATTTACTTACCTACGTATTATTATATTTGATTTGTTTGTCGTTTTAGATTCCCCATTGGAACTGGCATTGCGGGTCATGTTGCCAAAACAGGGGTAGTATTGAATGTATCAAATGTAGATGATGACCCAAGATTCAATAGAAATGTGGATGAACAAACCGGGTACACTACCAAATCTATATTATGTATGCCGATTTCCATATACGGAAGTGTAATCGGTATTGTTCAGATTATTAATAAAAAAGATGGATTTTTTACCAAAGCAAGCTACAAAAATTGCTATAATTTTGGTAAATCCACTAATATATTATTATCCTCTTCTTAGGATGATGAAAAATCCTTTGAGATTTTTTCTACTTACTGCGGTCTAGCTCTACATCATGCAAAGCTCTATGAGAAGATCCGCCGTTCTGAACATAAATGCAAGGTAACGATGGAAGTTTTGTCATATCACAACACAGCGACCTCAAAGGAAGTGGCACCATTCATTCAAGCGGGTCCATCAATAACGGATATTTCAGTTCAAAGGTACAGAAATCACTGCATGATTGAATATTTATTATTTCATCTCCAGGTTTTCATATTATGCTTTGGACAAAACGGATGAATATAAGATTGAAAAAGCCTTGTTCATGTTTGTCGATCTCTTTGGATTGGAACGTTTTGACTATAATACTCTTGCTCGCTTTTTTGTAACAATTAAGAAAAATTATAGGGACGTGTCCTATCATAATTGGAGTCATGGGTTCCATGTCGCTAATAGTGTTTATAGTATCATAAAATCCGATCCTGGGCTTTTTAGACCATTAGAAGTAAATATAATGGAAAAAAACTAAATATTTATTTAGACTTTTACATAGTTTTTTAATCGATACAAGTCCATATTTTAGTGTCTTTCTATGTTTGTTGGAGGGTTGTGTCATGATTTGGACCATAGAGGCTATAACAACAAATTCATGATTGATGTTGGATCTCCTTTAGCTTCAATTTACACTACTTCAACCATGGAGCATCATCATTTCAATATGACGATGAACATTTTGCAGCAAGTAATTTGGCATTATTTAATGCCTCTAAGATTGTGATTGATTAATTATATAACTGTTTTAACTAATTTCATAGGACAAACAAAATATTTTGAAGAAATTTAATCAAGAAGAATATCGACAGATAATGGGGAATATGAAGCATTGCATTTTAGCGACAGACCTTGCATTATTCTTTCCGAACAAAGCAAGGCTCACGTCGATACTGAAGGATGATACTTTTTCATGGCAAATACCAGATCACAGGTACACTTACTTTTTAAAAAGAATAACCTTAATTGCAAATAATAATTAAGGTTCAGGAACAAATCCTTGTGTTTGCTTTTTTATTTGGCTAAATATCCAGAGTCGATATTTTATCTAATTAGAGTTTAACTCCTTTCCTTTTGACTAAAATGACGACTTTGTGTATAGGCTTTTAATTCAAGCAATTTGTTTGACGGGTTGCGATTTGAGTTCATCGTCCAAACCTTGGTATATTCAAGAAAAAACGTCTCTTCTCGTGTATCAGGAATTTCATGAACAAGTACTGTACATATTGAGTTTGGATTGTATTAGAGTCATATTTTGAAAACTTCTCACTTCTACACTAAAAAATGATATTAATACATATATTATGTAAGATTAGGTTATATTCTTAATGGATGTGTTAAAGAGTGGCATTGCTTTATCATTCCTAATATTATAGGCGTTTTTGTAGATATTAGCAATATTATCGATTTGTACCTACATTATAATAGTAGTATTAAAATTAGATTAAATGTTTTTGCAACACACCATCTAAATAATATGTTATTACTTATTAGTAATCCCTGTCCATGGGATTAGATAATTTAATGTAATGTAGTAACACCATAATTTACGTACAGACTGCTAGCTCAATCTATAATGATAACTGGATGTGATCTCTGCAATAGTTATAAGCCCTGGGATAAACAGCTCTCAACTGTTTACGCAGTCTACGAGGAATTCTTTAAACAGGTAGACTTCTTTTAAATTTGCGACATCATAGAACTAACAAAATCAAAGATAATTGATTTTAATTGTAGCTAATAAGTTTTTTTTGTTAGGGAGATGTTGAAAAAACATTGGGTTGGACACCCATTCCCCTATTTGACAGGCATCATGCCTCAGAAATTGCTTCAATGCAGGTAATTAAGTTTACTTAAAAATACACTGATCTGCTCTGAAAGATCATTTCTGTTACTATAGGTTGGATTCATTGGAGGAATTTGTTTACCATGCTATGAGCTCATGTCACAAGTCATACCCACAACTACGCCAATGAGGGATCAATGCAAGAGCAACTTGGAGGACTGGAGGAAAAAGGCTTGTTCGGCCAAGGGTGAGGAGAGAGAAGAAGCCTCAAATAGAAGTGATGATGAATGTGAATATGAAGAGAGCGAAGAAGTCTCAATTATAAATGATGAAGAGAGCGAAGAAGGCTCAAATATAAATGATGAAGAGAGTGAAGATACAATCGAGGAGAATGAGGATTTTTAATGTAATGCCCAAAAATACTACAACTGCACAAACTTACCAGAAATAAGTTTAGATGATTAATAGTTAATATTTTTATGTTTTATATAAATAAAATATGCAAGTGAAATTTCTGCGTTACAATTTGACACTTAAACTTATAAATAAAAAAAGGAATGTTATCACTTAAATTATTAACTTTTTAAATTTTGTACTGTCTTCAAGAAGACACTAGTTTATAGGTATAAGGAACGATTATACGATAGATTTATATATATATATGTATATAAGTACTTCAATAAGCATCAGAAATAGGATATCATAATTAGAAACCATTAAATTAAAACACAAATTACACATCAAGTCCTTCAATTTGAATTTGAACTATCATTTTTTTGATTTCTTCTTACTAGATGTTTCATCTTCTTTCGAATCTCCCTTTCTTTTCTGATTTTTGGTTGAAGCACTATTATTGGATTTTGAGTCTGCTTTACTGCCTTTCTTCTTTTTCATCTCGGCTTTTTCCTTTTCTTCAATTTCATGATTTTCCCTCTCAATTAAAGTAATCAGAGTGTTGCAACGCCTTTGAAGCTCCATAGCTGTTCGTGACTTAATAAACCAGTCAAATCGAAACTGAGGTGCATTACGAATTGCAGAACGAAGTTCATCATAAACATTTTCCTTGTCGAAACCTAACTTATGTAGCATGCATACTAAAAACCTATCTTCTTCTTCAGTATAGTTCTTTCCTTTGTTAGTACCATATGCTATTCGAAGTTGATGAAATGGTGCACGGTACCGATTGATTTTGGCATCTAAAGCCTTTTTTATATGAAAACGTCGTTGGATTTTTGCTTCTCCCTTCTCAATCTGAGCCATAATGCGATCAACGTCCTGTAACTCTGAACATCGCTCCCAGAAGACTTTGCTATATTCCAACACTTCTTCAGGGGTTTTGCCCTCGACTTCACGAGAAATCGATTCGATGTCATCCCTTCCATATTTTTCATGTAGTCGAATGAATTGATTGAAATCTCGTTTAGTCCAGTTGGTAAATCCCTATAAAGATTAATTATCAAATAATTGAAAAATGTAAAATAAGCTTAAATTATACTAATCGACAAAATATCAACTTTGTTTTGTCCATGGATTATGATTACTTTTACTTCAAAAAACGAAATTCGAGATTATAACCCGAAATATTTGTATGGCCTGTAGACCGATTTTTTTAAACCTATTTTTTCCACCATCATCATGACATAGTACCATATTTCGCTAAGAAAGATTTAAGTAATACCAAAGAATTGAATATAATTTGTAAATATATATTTCCACATTCCAAAAGTTTTTTTTATTATTTCTGTATCTTATTTTTTATTGGAGAAAATGGCGAAAAATGAACACTATTCAAGACTTATAAATCTATCATTTTTTAATGCAATCATAAAAACCGTAGCTTGTTGTAAAGTCAAGACATAAATTGCATTTAAAAGGAATAGTATAATACAAAAATTAAAAAGATACTTATGGTACTTTGTACTTTGAAAAATATTTGTTTATACGTAAGAGTATTAAATTATCGAGGTTTATTGAAATTTTTTTAATATTGCGAAGATTAAAACTAACTATAGTAATTTACTACAAACAAGCTCATACATTATAAACATGATAATAATATCATATTTCAATGCATATAAAAGTTAAAAGGTATCGTTCGACCCGTCTTCTGTATAATCGGTCTTTATTTTTCCCAATATTTCAAATATTTTTAAATAATTTCAATTATTTAATATATATTAAATTTGATTTTCAAATAACTAATTATATTTAAAAATACTGTTTTATTCCTTGAAGATGTCTCTTTCTTTTAAAATATTTCGTACTTACTAGGCATTTTCTCCAATTCAAAATAAAATAATAACATTTTTATAACCTAGAAACTTTTACCTACAAATTACATGCAATGCTTATTTTTTTTTTAGAATTTCAAAGCAAAATATAACACTATATTGTGTGAAAAAATAATTTTCAAAAATTAATCTGTAGGCCACAAAAGTACCCTTTTTGTGCTTCTGAAGGTAAAAGCAATCATTAAATGCTAATTTAAATCACTATCTAAATACATGAACAAAAATTTGTGGACAAGTGTTATTAATAAAGTATAGTTTTTAAAAAGTACAGTATCGTGTAATAAAAAGTAAGAAAAAAGTACCTGAGTTAAAAGTTCATCCTTTTCTTCCTGTTCTTCCTCTGTCAATTCTTCAACCTCATCTATTCTTCTTTGTTCTTCTTTCTGAATTTTTTTGGCTTCAGAGCCCAAGTCTGGATTAATAGGCACTTTGTACCCAAGGGTTTTGCGATAATGATATATTTCTTGATCTAATAGCTCAAAGAGTCTTGGGGGAAAGAATTGAAAGTCTTGAACTATTGGTTGTTTGGGAGGTCTTGGGGCCTTATGTGCCTTTGGTTCTGCAGCGCCAACCCTTAAGGCTTCCCTAAAATACGCATCTACAGCATAGTTGGCCTTTCTCTCTCTTTTAGGAGGAGCAATCCAATTCATTCCAATTTCATCCCTCTGTTTAGACTTAAAATCTTGTCCTTCAAAATTGTAGATGGTCCCACTTTCCTCTTTAGTATCTAAAGTAAATCCACGTAGGGATGACTCTCCAAGTTGAGCCAATTTTTTATTCTCTTCTTCTGTTTTAGCCTCTCCTCTGTCCAATATTTCATCAATTTCTGCATCAGTTATACCATCTTCTGTTTTACTGAATACTTGCTTAGCCCCGTGGCGAATAATATTCAGCATGTCATCTTTACCAAGATTTTGTTTTTGGTCAGATATACGCCCTTGTTGGATAATCATACGATCCAAACGAAGTTTTATAGCGGCCCTCTCAACAATTTTTTCATCCACAGTATTCTCCATTACGAGTCTAAAGACTTTCACCTGCTTTTTTTGACCAATTCGATGTGCTCTGTCCATTGCCTGAAGATCAGCTTGTGGATTCCAATCGGAATCAAAAAGTATAACAATGTCGGCAGTATATAAATTAATACCCAGACCTCCTGCACGTGTAGATAACATAAAAATGAACTTTTCAGAGTTGGGCATATTGTATTCATCGATTTGCCTCTCACGATCCTCATGAGAAGTTTGTCCATCAATTCGACAATAAGAATAGCCTCTAAACCAGCAATAATCCTCCATAATATCTAAAATACGGGTCATTTGTGTGAAAATGAGGACACGAGATCCTTGCTCCTTTAATTTTGGTAGAAGTTTATCAATTACTTGTAGTTTTCCCGAATTTTCCACTAAATGTTCATCTGTCGTGTAGGGGGGTCCGGGCTCAGCTCCATCAAAGAGATATGGATGATTGACACATTTACGAAGCTGCATAAGGATGTTTTGAAGTCTCATTTTCTCCACCTTTCCAGCTCCATTCACAATATCGATATCCTTCATAAGAATTTTTGTATACCACTCTCTTTGCATCTTGGATAAACTGATGTAAATATTTGTCTCCTTCTTTGGGAGAAGTGATTTTTCAACATCAGATTTGAGACGACGCAACACAAATGGTTTCAAAATACCATGAAGACGCTTCACTAAGCTATCATCTCCCAAGCAAGTATCTGTATTAAACCATTTGTCAAAATCAGAAGAGGAGCTGAATACTTCGGGAAGAAGGAAGTTGAGTAGAGCCCAGAGTTCATGCAAATTATTTTGAAGGGGTGTTCCCGTGAGGAGAAGACGATTTGTAGTTTTAATCTCTCTGACGATGAGAGAGAGTTTGGACTCTTCATTTTTAATACGATGTGCCTCATCAATGACCATGTACCTCCATGTAAACTTTTTAAATACAGATTTTTCTCTGAGAAGCATTTCAAAGGAGGTGACAAGAACGTCCCAACCTCCAGGCATCATGGTGTCCCGAATAAACTTGTTCCTCGTCTCCTGATCTCCAATGAGACACACAGCTCGCAGTGTGGGACACCACTTCTTGAACTCATTCATCCAATTGGCCAAAGTGGTTTTGGGCACAAGGACCATGTGCGGCCCAGGATCACTTCGGTAATGCTTCATGTAGCCCAGCAAAGATATCGTTTGCAGTGTTTTCCCTAATCCCATTTCATCTGCAAGGATCCCGTTGAGCCCGTTTTCGTAGAGACTGATCATCCAGTTGAGGCCACGGACTTGATAGTCACGGAGCTTTCCGTGCTTGATGTAATTGGGGGATTCGTCGAAGATGGTGCAAGGAGAGGATCCAGGCCTTTTCTTGCTCTCGTTCAACTCAGACAACATCTCCTCGTCCTCTTCCTGCTCCGTCATCCGATGTCGGTGATCTCCTTCCACATCCGACCCTTTCTTGGGCCTCCCCTTTGGCGCTGAACTACTGCTCGAGGAGGAGGAAGAGCCCAAAAAGTGTGCAAACATGTCTGTTTGCTTCAATAAGTACTCGATGGCCTTGCTTTTGCCTCCAGGCCCTCGGTTGTGCTCATCATCCACCCTTGTCATGATCGAAGCGAGCGGGAATTAAGAAATTTGAATCAAAATACCAGAGTTGATCCCCAAGTTTTCTCTCCTCTTCCTTTTCTTTCTCTCTTTTTGCTTTTTGTGTCTCCCTTTGTACGCTTCTAAAGGTTGCGTGACCCCTTTCCCCGGCAATTTGAACAGTCCTACCAACTCTGTCCTCTCCCATTTTAGGCTACTTTTCATTAGTACAGGAATTTCCAATATTAACGAATATTGGCATCCAATTTAAATATTCAAATAATTAATTAATTCTTTAAAAACTTTTATCATTAAATTAATATCCTTTTTAGTCAATTTTATCCCAAAAAACCATATATGGAGCCAACAATGGTTTTCTATATTTTACAACATATTTTTCTATATTGTTTTATAAGTATTGGATCAAATAAATCTCATAAGTTTTAATATCATTCTTGTTTGTTAGATCTAATTAATCACGGCCTATACCTGTTTTTATTGTTTTCCTTTTTCTCTCTTTTGAAGCAAACTTAAACAGGTAATCTTTTGGCTATAATTATTATTACTCCAATATTACTCAAAGATATTCAAATCCGGGTTGTTGTTTCTTTTTATTTAGTTTCCCCCTAATTAAAAATTGTTTCAAGAGTTTCTTACCGATAAGGGAATGTCTATGAAGTATTTCAGCCTATAAATCACATAATATCAACTGTTAAATTATTTCGATAATATGAAAAATTTCGAGGGAGTCCATTTACTTATAATATTTTCATTTATGTGTTCTAACTCTTGTGTGAGAAAGGAAGAAAAAATTCATTTAGTCTTTAAAGGCGTATTTTTCAATTTGCATAAATGAAAAGTCCCTCCCTTGAATGTACATTTTATATTATTAAATTCATTTAATTTGAACATTCTATTACCTTTAATGTTTTTTTATATAAATATATATCAACAAAAGAATAAATCAGTCAAAATGCTTATGATATGACAATTAATAAAAACATATAATTTGATATAAGTAAAAATCCAAGTCACTACAAATCCACTTGACTAAATAATTCTTCTAAAGGATTCTTTTTTTTTCCATTGAAATATCTACTTATGATCAATTAAATATAAAAATTAATTTAAACTAATTTATATCATTTATAATTTCTGAAAAGCATATTTGACTTTTAAAAACCGATTATGTGGGACGTTTAATCAATAAGATATGGATATATTATATTATATATTATAAGATTTTTAATAATAATACATCTACTTATATTAAAAGATATGCGTGTTCCTTAAATATATTTTAGCTATTTGACTTATTATTTTCCTCGTGGATTTTTTAACAAATATTTAATAGGCCACGAAACCTTTCCTTTCATTAAATCTTATAAATACAATAAATTTAAAGAAATTAAATTCTCCATATCCATTCTTTGATTCATTTCATTAATATATATATATGATGACACATATAACATATCCATATTCTAATTCCTAATAACCTATCCATGTATAGCGATAAAAAGTTTATTAGGAGTGTAAGTCAGTTTTGGTTGATTTATATCATATTTAGGTAATTATCATGGACCAATGAAATGAAAAAAAAAGTCTTAAGAAAGGAAATTTTATCAACAATTTTTATGATTGAAAAATGTAGAACATTTTTTAATTGGAGTAGACTCTTGGAACTCAACACTAATTCGTTCCGAATGGAGCGTGGAGAAGCAATGCAGTAGAGTTCATAATCAACGCCAATCAGCTGTATGTGACTGGAATAAGAACCATATTATATTTACAAAAGTAAAATAAGTATTATTCGAGCTAGCAGAGGACCCGAATATGTCATGTATTAAGGTGGTAGAGTTCTGGGATTCCACATTAATATAGAATAATTTATTATGTACTAATCTAACTAATATAAAAGTTACAAAGTTCTAATTCATGAATCATGGGTAAGTATGGGCATTGAATGTGTGGATCGATCTTGAAATCAGCGAAGATGATTTCCGATTTAGCTCATCCATGATTTAAATACAAGGCTAGCAAGTCTCACACGTTTGATACATTGATTTTCACCTGTTCAGACGACACATGCTGCATTGGATACGGTTTTAAATATTTATAAATTATAAGGTTCGATGTTATGGAAACTTTGATTCCAGAAAGATAAAGGTAATACTTATCTATTTTTATAGGCTGTAAAGTGTAAAATCTCAGAACTGGTTCGTTACAGTAAACTGCCCATTCACTATTATTAAATAAAGGATCTCAGGGAAAGCCTCTTGAATTCTGATTTAATGTAAATATCGAATTTTTGTTATGTATATATTTTTTAAATCATCAATCCTGATACAAATTAACAAATAATTGCATTAAATAAATTAATAAATTATATAACTAAAGGTAAACAAGTATCTCGTGAACTCTAGTAAATATTTTATGTATTTTTTAAAAATCATTGGATCCGAGCAATTCAAATATTTATAGGATAATAATATTTGTTTAACCTTTTAATGAAGTATTACAACACTTGCATTACTCCAAAACTCGATCCTTGTATGTATAAATATAATTATTTCGTAATTTTGTGAAGAAATTCAATTGAAATTTAATAAAATTTTTGATTATAATTATTTTAATGTTTCATTATACATTTAAAGTAATCGGAGGTTAAATTAAATTGGATAATGTAGAACAAAAAAAGGAAAGATATGGTTTGGCTTCGGAGCATGTGGGCCAGGGATATAGACCAGGATCAGTAGTGTAGTAAGGTTTTTTGAGCCTGATGGAGATGATTATTATCTATTCAGATAGTATAAATAGAGTCATTTTTTTATTTTTAAGAGACTACCTCAAACAACTCCCCCTAAATTTGCCTATACATAAAACAAAAGTGGGATTCAAGGCTATAATTTTTTGAGGTAGTGGCCATAAAAGTATGCATACCCGTTTTTTGGGATATTTTTTTAAAATGTACTGTGACCTTTTCTGCAATAGTAAATCATTTACTATTTACTATATTATTATCAATTATGCTGGAAGGCATACAGATAACGTTACTTTCAAAATTTAGGCTCCCTCATGTCCTTTTTGGAATGACACTTTAATCATGAAAAAGGGATTTTTAGGGTTGAAGTTGGCTATTTTTATATCGCTTGTTTCGCCCAATGTTAGAATTATGTGTCAAATATTGTAATTTTATTGTTCGAAAGGATTTAATCTTCCAATATATATATATATATATAACATACATTCAGTCTTGACTACAAAAACTTAGGGTGTTCAAATTATTTTTATTTGTTTGACTCTGTAGCCCAAGAGGATTATTTTTCCCAAGAACGTCTCGAGTGAAGTATAAAGACGTCCATGGAAAGGGAAGTTGAAAAAAAAAATGAGAATGAATATTGGCTTGTTAAGACAGAAACTACTAAAAAAAGTATACTCTACTCAGAGATGATAACTTTACAGATACAATACAGAATGGTGGATCTACCAAAACAATCCTTTGTTTTTATTATCACTTATTATGGGTGTATGTATTCAGTATTATTTTTTTTAGCAAACTTGGAAATGACAACATTCCTTCATATTTTGAGAATCTGTCTTCAATTTAATTTATCGAGAATTTAAATAAAAAAATTAAATGATTAAGAGACCTTGCTACGTGATAGAATGACAAACCAATCAAGTTTTAGGTCCATCCAACAAAACTTTTATATAGATTCTATAATTGAATTGAATTTGCAAAGATGTTCTTTTGAAGATAATAATTTTTTAATATTTTCTTGAACAGATAAATCCATGCTACTTAATTAATGTTTGTACTTTGTATCCCTTTATATAATAGCCACATAGTAAAATTCAGCTAAATCAAATAATAATAAAAGATTTCACAAAAAATATTTATTTTCAGTTACTTAATATCAATTATATTTTGCTTGCAAAAATTTAGCTCAAAAAATAATAAAAACTTGCTTATGATGCATTTCAAATGAAATTAAAAGATATTCGATTTTTTAATAAATCCATGGGTAATATTTGAGGTATAGGCTAACAAAATAATATTGTTAGATAATTTATTTATTTCTTACTCTTTTTATACCCATTCATGATTTCAATTGCTTTGTGGAACCCTTAGATATTTTTCTAATGGACTCAAAATTTGCAGAGCATGTTTTTGTGCTTAAGAACAACTTTTGATAAGTAGCCAGCCCCAATAATTTTTTCAATGAGAGCCACTATAATTAACACACAAAATATACATAGTCTATATAACAAAGGTATATATGTATATTATATAATATATTCACCAATCCTTCTTAAAACTTTATTTAATATAATTAATTTTTTCTTTATAAATGTAAAATAAAAAAATCCTATTTTTAAAAACATTAAAAGTACAAATTAAAACTTTTTTTAAAAATATCATGTCTAATTCATTTGATAGAAATATGATTCATAGAAAAAAAAACCGTAAATTAACAAATCTCCCACAAATATTGGTTTTTGTTTTGTTTTATAGAATACAAAATCCAGAAAGGACCTACTTACTCTTTAAAACTTTTAAAATCTTTTTGATGTACAACCAAATTCAAAATATTCATTAATTTTAATTAATTAATTAATGAAAGTTAGGTACTAGTAAAGAGTATACATGCCTGCAAGACCTGAAAAGTCAAATTTGGATCCACTATTTTAAGATAATTTGAGTTATGACAATGATTTTCTTTTATTAAATTGAATATGATATGATTATATGAATTTACATTTAACATTAAATATAATTTGTAGAAAATGTATGTTAACAAATTTTTATTAATATTTATATATTAATTTAAAAAAAAAAAAAAGGTTGTAAAATGTTTAGTTTCATGAAAGATACAGGGTTTCTTCCTTCAGTGGGAACGGAATCATATTAAAGATGGGAAGAGGGAGACAACTCTTATACTACTTATTGATTTAAATTAAAAAAATTACCATCGTGGAGGCCCTAATAGTACCGGTACCTATGATTCCTTCAAATAAATGATACATTGAAATGAAGCAATCACTTCCTTCCTTTAGAGTTTGTTCCATATATTAAAATTTGTTTACACATAAATCTCGTTTAGTTTGGATTCAATCATTTTATTATAGAAAGATTTTTCAATTCAAGATCCTTTTAATAAAATCTCCCATTTACGCGATACACGTGATAATAATAAGTTTGTATTCCGTAGCACGTTTCAAATTCTTCGTAACCATTAATTACTCAAACTATTAGCTGTATGTAGGAAAATCATTATTTAATATCCCAGGTGATGTGAAAAACCACGGCAAAAAACCTTTAGATGATGGTACTACTTCAGTTGGAACGATGCGTCTCATCAGATATCTCTGTACTTATTTCCCATGTTTACTCTCCAATAATAATAATTATTATTATATAATTAATGTTAATTAAAATAAGGTTGGAAAATAAGGAAAAGTCATAATTTACTGAATAGATTTAGGATTCTTAGTAACAAAACTTATCTAAATTCATATCAAGGAGTTATTTTAAATTGATTCAAATGAATGTTTCACTCATTCGGGCGAAATCTATAAGTGGTCATTTCTAGGTACAAATATTCATACCTAAATTAATTTCCTAAGAAAAACTAGAATTTTTTTTTCTCTTGGTCTCAGTTAAGGTGGTCATGACCAATGCCTTAATTAGGCTGCGTGAAACCCATGGTAAAACAACTCCCGAACACGGAATGAACATTATCTAGAGAGAAAGTGACGTACTTTGAGTTTATCTATACACGACGAGCTTTTTGTGCACTCGCAACCTCGACTCTCAATATGGAGTTGTGTTTTTTTTTTTTGAAAAAACAACTTGTAGCTACCCTTTTGTATTTTCCTTGTTGCCAACTCTTTGATATTGGGCCGAGCTGTGATTTAAATAAACTATACATTGATCAATTCTACCAATATACAAATCAATCATTAATACTTGTATAATATTCACAAATTCAAAAAAAGAACGTGCAATCATTGATTTAATATACTTTTTATATATCAAATTCATAAATGTGTCAATTTTTTTAGTAGCCTGACTGCCTGACATTCTACAAAGGCATGAATGGTAGAATTATACAGCCTACCACAATCTTTACAGGGTTTCCAAAACCTTATACAATCAGCAGAAATTTGCGGCTGGACTGTAAATTTTCTGCCATGATAAATTTTTGAGAGAGAGCCTATAATTCTCTTTCTCCTCTTCTCAGGAGTATTTTCATATATTTATTGGTGATACTATCCACCTCTTCACTGTGACCAAACTTTGTCATTTTAAGATGCCACGGCTTTGGGACACTGTGGTAATTTGAAGATCTTGACAAGGGGTATTTAAATCTCCCATCATGAAACAGTCTTAGGCGACTTATATCATGAAAAGTCAAAATTCCATGACTCATTGCTATCCCTTCCAAGTCCCTAGGGTTCCCCAAGTTTTGGAAGAAAAATGTCTTCTTGTGATTTCTTCTTATTATGTCCACCGTAGAGTCACTTTCAAAAGACGGACTAGCTTCCCAAATTATTCTTTGTGCTGCCCCCCCACACTGGAGAAATACTCGAAGTTATATCATTTGTGAGGTCTGATCCCATCATAAGCCAATCATATATTTTATTAAAAGTTACAGTTCTTCTCCATTCCATATAATAATTCTTGGAAATATCAATAAATATCTTCACGTAGACATTGGGCAAAATAACAGAGAGCTGAGAAGTACCTCCCCCATGATGTTTTTTTGACCTTTTAACGACACGTAGATAGTTATGGTGAAATAAGTTTCTTAACCATTATTTAATTAATCAAAATATACTATCATTACAAACGAAAGATCATTTCTTCAAGAATATGAGCGTAGTTCTTACTCATTTTTGAAGTATTTCAGATAAACTTGGTTTCTTGTTGACTTGACACAAATACTACTATTACTACTCTTTAAGAGTTCATAACACGTACATAAAGTCAGCTGCTTTACACGACGAGCTTTTTGGGAATAACAAAAACACACTCTATTCTCCCTTCAGCTGATTTTCATCATTTGACTCTTTTGATTTAAAGCAGCTGACCTTACGTGTTTTGGGCTCAAAAAGGGTATTATTATTATTTCTGATTTTGATGCATAAAAAATATATTAAATCAAGGATTGCGCGCCCTTTTTTTGAATTTTGAACATATTACAAGTTATTAACGATTGATTTGTATATTGATATAATTTATCAACGTATAGTATATCTAAACAATAACTCTGCTCAATATTAAAAAGTTGGCAACAAGGAAAATACAGAAGGGTAGCTACCAGTTGTTTTTCCAAATTTTTCCTTTCCCTTTTGTCAGTTTAGGTTGCGAGTGGACAAAAAAGCTCGACGTGTTAAATCAAAAGAGTCAAATGATGAAAATCAGCTGAAGGGAGAATCCCAAAAAGATCGTCGTGATAAAGGAACTAAATTTGCTAACAATAGGTTAATTCATTATTATATCTCTTGGATTATACATTAATAATTATTTACTTCATGCATCAGCTTCTTTTTCAGCTGTTGATTGACCAGACTCTCCTATATTCTAGCTAGCTAAGGCACAGGTCTACTCTAGTAGGATAAGAATAACACGGATTTTTGCTAAAAATATTTATCAATGTGTATTTTGTTTTAATTTCTTCATGTGCTAAAAATATCATTCTTTATATGTATATACATGTATGAAAAAGATCGGACAAAGCAAGAGTGGTACAAGTAAATAGATGGACCTATGTAAATATGTACATATACATCCCATTTAATTGATGTAGTTATATACATACGTGTGTGTATCGTGTATCTTAGGATTTATTTGTTTTCCCTATCGATCCACCGTGTATATATGTAAATTGTAAAGAAAGTCTGTAGACCCTGCCTACGTCACGTTTCTGAGCACGCAGAATAACGTGAATTTCAAAATGTATCAGAGATAATATTTGACTCTTGTCATATCTAAATATGTAATATTTGATCCGTCACATAAGTATCATATCTGTCATTTATCGTCTTACATGATACTTGTATGTATGTAGATGCAATCATGTACAATAGAAGGTGGTGGATGTGTCTTACTCGTTTCTTGGCATGAATATATGAAAAGAAAGATCTTGATGAATTCATACCTCTTTTTTTTTTACTACTACTTGAAAGTAGTCAACTAATAATAAAAATTATAACAATACTAATAATCGTACACGCTATAGTCTGAAAAATAAATTTCTCCATTTTTTTTTTTTTTTTTTTTTTTTTGCATGAGGAGAGAAAATAAACAGCTATTACGTAATAGCATGTAGCCTAGATACAGCGAACCTAAGTAGTAATGTGAGTGTTGGCAATTTTTTTTTTACCGATTCTTTGGTGTTGTTTAATTTCTGCTCAACAGGGTGTTCAAACAACAGCAAGGGTGTAGTTTGAAATTTTGAGCAACACAGCGCGGAGAATCATCTTCCTCCTCAATGTCTTGTGACCCTTTTTATGCATTATATAATATGTATTTATAGCCAATATACAAGCGGAATAGTCACATTCTAGCTCTGTAAGCTTATGTTATATGTACAACTTACAATAATTTAAATTAATAATAGCACGCTAGGAAAGTTACATACTGTTTAGTATGACGTCAATGAGTGGCAAGTCTTCTGCTTCTTTTTCTCTCCTTTATTTGTTCCTCAAATCCATATTGATTAAAGGAAATGATTGCTTTGAGAATAATTATTATTATATATATATTATTTATTTTTAAACACAGGGTATCCAAGTGCCTGCATATTATTTTTACCAAAAAAACATATTTGACTATGCCTAAAACTAAACAGTGCTATGTATCATTTTTAAACGATTAAAAATGGTAGCTAGCAAGGATTCTGCTAAAGAATACCTACAACGGCAATAGTAACATGGCTAAATGACCAACTTTCCCCTAGGGCAAAGCCCAGGTAATACCTTACATATATCATGAGTTATGAAATAATAAATAATTTTCTCTCATAAAAGTTACTTATTGTTATTATATGTCCATATATTTGGCAACGTAACCAGTTATAATGAATTTAACGAGAAGGAAGGAAATTCAATTAATTATAATTATATTATATGTAAATATAGCACATCCCACTAAGTCATGAAAAACACATGAAAATGTTCGCTTTTGTCAGCTATCGATTTTTCTATATTATTTCCTAGTTATTTAGAATGTTGACTCATTGAAATTGAATTAGCTCTTGCTATGCTCTGAGCAATTGCTAACTGAGTTTAGGTCTTCTTTTCTTTTCTTTTTTCTCTCTTTTGGAAGGAAAAATTGAGAGATACAGACAATGAGGATTATGTTAGGCGTGTACTTTGATCATCAAATATATATCGTTTTAATTCATGTATTTGTATAGTATCGATTTTTTTTCTATATATATACTATAAATATATTATAAGAAAGTTCAGATTAAGTATGTGTTTATAGAAACATGATGATAAAGGCAGTTGATTAAAGGGTAACTCTGCTAAAGAGTTACTCTTGTAATATCAATAGGATATTATCTAGATGGTTTTGCAGCAGAGATTGTGTCATTCTTTTACCTTTCTATATCATTCAAATGTAAAGAGGGATGGATCCTTTATTTTCCTTTCATGTTGTACTAATAATCCATTTACCTATTATTCGGGTTATTATCAACCCAATCAAAGTTTATCATTGGCAATCGATCAAATGAACAATATCTTGTCGAAAGCTTTGAATAATATATATATATATATATATTGACGTATTTTGAAGAGAATTTGTGTATCAACTCCCTACATTAATTTATTCTCTTTGATTTGCCTCAAAGAGATTATGAAGGGAGTGAAGACGAACGAACGACAATCAAGAGAGTTAGTAGAGAAAGGCCTCTCTTGTTCTAAGTATGTATGTACATATATATATATATATATATATATAAACATACCCTATACAATCTTTCCTTCTTCTTCTTGAACAATCTAAAATGCTTGTGACTTTAGGAAAAATGACATTCAAGCATTCACGCCCTTTAATTATTTCATTTCATTGACTACAACATCCTTTTGCTTACTTATTTTTGTTATTTACCTATAGGTATAATATATTATTACATACGTATGGTCTTTGATTTAAAAAAGCATGTACATAGTTGCTCTCATATTATAATAAAGGAACTACTTTTTGAAGGCTTTCAAGGATATTTTCTGTTTTAATCACCATTGCCCCCGTGAGCTTTCTTATATTGTCCATGGGCCTCTTAGAGAAAGAGGAGGTTTTGTTTTGTTATAGTGGGTTGATGGGAATTAGACGGTATTCCTTATATGTATGTAAATAGTGTCTATGTACCTATAAGGGGGGGGGGGGGTATCAGTTAGGTTTGTACAAGAAAAAATAGGAGCTGATGTTTTTTTATTTACAATATTGGTGTAGGTATGAATTGAGTCATCATCCTAATCTTAGAGCCACAAAGGTATTGTCTCTAGTTTGAAAATAAAATCACACATTGATTGTACATAATATATGTACAGTCTCAGAGTCTATTGGTCAAAGAAGGATTGATTCTCATTATGGAACCTGAGCATTTGTCTTCAGTGTCTCAACTCTACTCAAAAAACACGCAATAGGGGGATGAAATTGAAGCCCCTGTCTGAGGATCAAAGTTTGTTACTCATTGGTAAATGTGACTGTTTGTATAAAAGTTAATAAACTATGACTAAGGAGGGGGATGGAAGTTTGAGAATCCCTGCCTCAATAGTATTTGGCTCTTATAATATTCAAGGACATTTGATGTAGACATCTTATATAAAGTATATATGTACATATATATTATTCTGACGCATCAAAATCAGCTGTTGTTTTTTTCAGTTCCTGTTCCTACATCCTTCTAGACGAAAAAAAAAAAAAAAGATTTCTTGTGAACTTTGCAAAGAAAGAAAAAGAAAAAAAACTGTTTGTGCCTACCATTCAAGGTCATTGTATTCTTTTTGTTTTTGTATGTACTGCTTCAGAATTTGCCTTGCCAACAGAATTATTGTGAACAAACTCGTTTCTCCCTTCCTCTCAAAACTAGGCAAGAATACACATGGTTATATTATTATTAATATATATACAATTGAGGGAAGCAGCACATACATAGTCAGATATGTATTTATATATTTTATAACTCATTCTACAAAATAAATAAATAAATATCTCTCATTCTAATTGAACATAGGCTGCTCCATTTCTCTTCACACAAAAATGTTATAATTTCTATACTTATGCTTCCATATACATAGGTACATATTTGACATAGGCTAAAGGCTCCTCAGAATGAAAGAAGGTATTATTTAATGACTCTGAGGTATGTACATGCATACATATAAATACTCAAAGAAGCTTGCTCCAAAATCCCCCCAACATAGTACACAGGAAATTCCAGAGAATCTACTATATAAAAAAGGTGTTTTTTGTATTTTTCCTTATCTACGCCCCCTGGTTATATGCTTTTAATAATATATAACACTTACATAAATACTAGTGATACATTGTATGCTCATATTTACAATGAACATCCGAACTATATATGTATTCTATACATCACTAATATACATATACATACATGGGTCAACAAAACTGTTTTAAGGAGACACGAAAAGCTCAGGATGTAGGAACAGTTTCTTTGGCTCCAGAGGAACTTTGAATTTCACTGAGGCATGATTTATATTCTGAGTTTTGAAGAAGCACTACACAAAAAAGTTATGTTTTTCATTATAAAAAAAAACAACAAACAATTTTAAAGATTAAATTTATCCACAACTAAACATTGATTGCAAGGGTTTTTTTTTTTAGAAAACTCCTGTATTTAAGGGCGTTTTATCGTGTGACATCATCATCATTCTGAAAGTCGGCCATATTGGGCAAAGACTACACAATTAACTTGTTCCTATATATATATATATATATATATATATATATGTTTCTCTGCTTAAGGAATTTCCTTATGATTTTCAAGGAAATTTTGTAATAATTAATTAGTATTAGGTATATCAACGGCTATACATATATATGCCTCCAACATAGTGATGTACGTTGCAACAATATGTGACGTCAATGAAAATGTTTAGTATAATTTCTAGCAATCATTTCCTCTATCAAATGAGATGCAGAATGACTGAATTATTTTCATTCTTCATAATTGAGAATAATAATAACAAAAATAACGGTTTGTACAAGGTCTATTATGTTTATTTAGGTATACATATATATATATATATATATATATATGTATTAGTAATTATAACAAATAATCATATTCAAAAGAAATGCATTTTGACAAATTACAATTATCATTTTATTATTATTGTTATTTCTTATGACTAGACGTATACACATTTATTTTATCCAATTAGTAGATAGCTTTTATTTATTCTCAGAATATGACAACTAAATGTATAATGCATAGTGAGAGCCTTCATAGCTAAATATACATACATATTTTTTGGGAAATTCTTTTTCTACGCTACACATTTAATGGGTTTCAAATGAATGTATTTAATAGTTAAAATGTAAGTCAAATCGTGCTCATTGAACCATTTTGAAAAAAACGTTTCCTTTCAAAAGAAGAGCTTTGACTAGCTTTGGCGTTTTCGGATCCATAGAAGCTCCATAGTAAACTCTTTTTTCATAGTGTCGTGTTCAATATCACATATTCTGAGAAGAGATTCAAGCAAAAATTTAGGAGGATCAAGACGATACCAAGGGAAGAATCATCATCATTGATTTCTTGTTTCTTTGTTTTTTTTACATACATGCATAGAGGAAGAAGAACTTTAATTTAAGATGTTGCTTTGAACCACGACTCCAGAGGATCGAGAAGTTGATTTCGAGATAGGATTTGATATCAATAACCACATCATTTGGAATCATTCCTTACCACAAAACATTCCAGGATTTATCTGTCTGAACTTTTTATTTCATTTTCTTCATGGTGAGAAGACAAAGCTGTCTCTTACTTCATGGGAACAGAGTGTAGCCTGTAACGACGAAAAGCGCTTGTATCATGAGAAATGAATAAATATTTCTGTTTTGTTTTTTTTTGTTCCTCCTTTCCTAGAAAATAAAAAAACAATTAAGACATACAGACATTTCAAATCAAACGAGTTTGAGAGAAATCTAACAAAGGATTCGTTTCTTTTCACAAAGGTATATATGTATACATAAAGCAATTATGACTCTTTATATTTGCGATTAAGGAATTTTTCGATTACATAACAGATTTTTTTTTGTAATGTCTTGAAGTTGATTAGAAATACAAAATAAATAAGGTGTTTCAAAAGTCACTAAAAAAACGCTAATCAGACCTCTTCGAGAAAATAAAGTGAAACGAAGGCTTCAAAAACTTTTACATATTATATAAATAAAAAAAACAAATGAATCACTCACGATATACAATCAACGTATGTGGCCGATGACAGAAGTACGTAAGTGACGTAAGTACGTAGGTGGTATTGGATAGACATACTTAAATGCTCAAAACACAAAGTGTCCATAGCTCTTCTTATTTTGTACCATATGCTTAAAAGGAGAGCATTCTCAAGATTTTGTACCACAGAGTACAAATTAAGAAAATACATAAATAAAACTCGTCTCTTTGATATTATGCTCTTAAGGTGGAAATAATAGAAAATGAATGTATTAAACGATGCACAGAATATATGAAATTTGACTTGAAAATGTATTATTTTATATAATAAATAGGTAAATTACAATGCATATTTCAACCTCTCCAATAAAAAGGGAAATGAGGAAAAAAAACTTAGTTAGCCAATTTGGCCAATTGAAGTTTAGATCACTAATAACTACACGTCGAGCTTTTTTGTCCACTCGCAACCTCGACTGACAAATGGGAAAGGAAAAATTTGGAAAAACATATGGTAGCATCCCTTCTGTATTTTCCTAGTTGCCAACTTGTAATATTTCGCAGAATTTATTATTTAGATATACTATATATTTATAAATTCTACCAATCACAAACCAATCGTTAATAACTTGTTATATGTTCAAAATTCAAAAAAAGGGCGCGCAATCCTTGATTTAATATATTATATATAATATCAAAATCATAAATAATATTAATACTCATTTTGAGTTCATAATACGTAAGATCAGCTGCTTTAAATCAAAAGAGTCAAATGATGAAAATCAGCTGAAGGGAGAATACAGTGTGTTTTTGTTATTCCCAAAAAGCTCGTCGTGCTAGCTAAGACCTGGATGAGTAGTTGAAAATGGCCAGCTGACAAAACAATGCAGTGTATATTTTCATGTTAGTGGGATATTAGTCCGTCCGTACGGATAATAATTATTTAATAGATTTATCCCCAATAAAAATAATGCTCAATTCTTAGAATCACTCATTCTCTTTGAGCCACAAGACATGGCAAAATGGACTCATTTGTGTGCATTTTGAGTAGGCAGACTTTAATCATAAGGAATAATTTCCGTAATACATACATACATACATGCATAAATCAATGACTTCAATAGGGAACAACTTTTTCATAAAAAATGTTGTTATATATTCCTAATTATTGGTAGCATTGCTATTGGATAAGTGGGCGAGGGGACATGCAAGACTAAAAGTTACGAATTTTTGTTCTTCCTTTGAGCAATTGCAATTAACTTGTTTAAATTAAAATGATAAACTGTTAATTGCTTTAAATAACAATAATAATTAACTATTGTTTTACATAAAATCATTATATGTACATTGAGAGGCTCCTAAAAATAATAATGAATTATGCATCTTGCGCTTCTTTGTGAAGCTTCTAAGTATACTTGCACATACATGAAGATATTAGCATCTCATTAGTAGGTTAATTCAAGTCCTTTAATTCAAGATATGTACATAAGGTATGGTCTACATATTAAATACGAGGATGTTATTATCCACGTAACCGCAAAGAGTGTAATTCATAAAAAATTCACGCATGTATGTACATATATTAGTGCCTCCACTTAGCCACACCCTAACCTTTGAGGGATCGAAACAAAAAATTTGCGGAAAAGCAAATACATGATTTGAATTTATGACATACATAGGATGCATTCCAAGCATAATTATAAGATATACCCACTAACAGACTAAATAACTGAAGGTGATTTAAGTTGATAACGAGCCCTTTTGTGAGCATACTAAATACTTTTGTGTCTACATAATATCTACTTGGATATATTCATTAACAATGGATATTTTCACGAGTGAATCAACCTATTGGCAGATGAGTATATACTCCTCAATGAAAGAAGTACAAATTTTCTTGCATAATCTGATTTTGGACTCTAAAGTAAGTCAAAACTTTTTATTCTATAATATGTACAAATCCATTGAAAGAACTCTATAGAAACCCTTTAAGTCATAAAATAGCACATATTATCTTTGTAAACAAAGGAAATGAACAAAAGACCATTTTGAAGGGAGAGTTGATACAGTTGGAAAAAGGGTGATTTTATACGGATTTAATACCCTTCTCATGCAATAAAAGCAATTTATAAAGACGATAATTCCAGTTAAAGTACTTTTTGTGTGTTTATAGTAGTGTGTTACTGTGTACAAACGTAATGAACTGACTGCACAGAAGGAGTAGAAACAAGAGAAAAATCAAAAAATCCAAAAAAAACCCTCTATGTGTAGAAAAGAAAGATGATAAATATTACTACACACTTTTATCAATATTGTCTTAAAATCTTAATTTACAATTTGCAACAACCAACGGGTGAAGCGGATGCATATTTTTACACTTGTACATACGAGAATGTAGAGTACGGTCAAGATATGTGTACACACTTAAAAGTTTCTCAAAAGTGAAGTATCATACTAAAAAGAATATTTTCTTGTAATATGGGCGCTCTTCTAGGAATATGTATTCATAAATAAAAATGATTCATTAAATGAACCCCTAACTCACATCCCTGTAACCCGAAACCAAAAGCAATTATTTTTCATTATACAAAAAACAACAGTATTATCACAGTGTGGATCTATTTACAAAGGGTTTGTTTGCAACTTGCCCTATTAATGCATATATATATATATACATATATATTTATATATGTAAAAGGTTCTAATAACTCATTGTCTTCCCCCCCCCCCCAAAAAAAAAATAAAAAATATAATGAAGTTTTTTGAGGGAGCAAAGAGGTCAAAAAATGTACATACATATTTATTGTAACCAAAACTTGAGAATACATTACAATTCGCCATATATATATAAAAGCAAATGCACAATTCCATGAATCATTTTCAAAGTCATTTTGAGTCATCATAGTCTCATATATATATATATATATATATATATATATATATATATATATGTATATATTGACGCAAATGATGAGCTATAGACAAAGCATATTAATGATTTATGCATTTACTAACTGCGATGCACATAGCTTGTCTCACAATCAGAAAAAGGCGACTGCAAACGCATATTATGAAGCCACATAGATACATATATGGGTAATATACTCATTAGGAGGTATTTTTGGGACTATATAGATAATACATAGAGTTCATAGCCTTGAGTCAAAACTGAGATGCATGTATGTGCATTTTAGGAAAATTCATTTACGAGAGAAATCCTTTCGTTAAGAGCAAGGAAATGATTAAATAATATTTTATCATAAGAAAAAATGTTAAAAAGGAATGTTTCTCACGAAACCCCTCAATCTGTTTTCCTTTTCTTTTCTTTTTCTCCATTATTCATTGCATAATACCTTCATGCATACATTATTTTAGCAATTATTATTTGCCATTCTCTATGGGTATGATCTTTTTTCTTTTTCTTTGTTTATGATGAAGTGCATATCTACTTATATCTATATATGTACAAAAAATCATAAAATATGTAACATTTTTCCATGCTGGTTATGAAATTCAAAAACATTTTTGTCAAAGAATAATGAAAAATAATTATATTCTCCTATTAACTTTATTATGAATGTATTATGCTTCGTTTGATATCATCATTTAAAAAAATCATTTAAAACATACAAACTTATAAAGAGAATTTTATCGTATAGAACTCTTTAATTTATATATTGGTTATATGAACAAAGTTATGATAACACAGGGTGACTGTGTTTGAAAATAAATAGCTATAAGTATTAATTAATTATTATTCTCTTTATTTTGTGACATTTTGAATATATCTGACACATTTTTTTGCGTGGAAAATGAAGACATACAAGTAGTATGTATGTACATATTTACCCTTTGATGTCTGACTTATAATACTTATATAAGTCATGATGACAGAATGTCTATATAATTTTTTAGCTACATTTAAATATAATAATACTTTACAAAATAACTTTTCTTACTTTTAACGAAAAAAAATTACAATTATATTAAAAGTACATATTATTTCTGGAGATGTTGATTCTACTTACGAGACACCCGGGTGATGATGCATTGATGATAGAATCGGACAGCCGCTGAGACACAGAAATATAGCTCCTTTACAAAGAAGGAGAGGGAGAAAATTTGAGAGAATGAGAGAAAGTTGTTGTTCTCATACACTCAGACCCCCACAAAGACTTTGCAAATTTTCAAAGGAAGCTCTACCCCTGTGTTCTAATCGCCATCACGTATAGAATTTGTTTGTTTTTTCTTCTTCGCGAGGCCAGGAATGATATGACTCTATGCTGAGATGAATATTATATGGATATAATTATAAATGCATTTGGAATCTACACACCACTAAATATAACATTTTTATGTGTAAAACAAGTTTTTTAGTTGTTTTTTTTTTTTTGTAGGAGAGATTCTTATATAACATTCGTCTGAAAATGATAAGAATAGCGTAAAGCACGTAAAATAGTAAGTAGCTATTTTCCCCATATTATCAATAAGAAGAGCAACTCATGGATGGAAGACAATGTCTTGGAGGAGAGAGAGAGAGAGAGTCAATGGATTTTATAATTTTTCTATACAAAAACTCTAACCAAAAATATCTCTTAAAATACATACATAATATTATGTATGTTTATTAATAATATCGTCGTGTTCCTCTAGCTTACTTTGAAAAACTTGGCAGAAAATTCTAGCCATTCCAAAAAGAAGGAGGGAAACTATATATCGTTCTCAAAGAAGACAAAATTTGGGCGGAATTGGCGCTTTACACACATACTATATATATATATATATATATATATATCTAAAAGGGAGTAATATTTTTGCAAAACATTTTAGCTTGATTCACTTAAAAATAGGGTGAAAAAATACGCAATTTTACACATATGAAAACAACAAGGAAGATGTGGAAGAGGAGATCAAATATATACATATATAAACATAAAAAGATGTTGCTAGGTTACTTTGTTACAAGTATTTAACTACGTCTAGCAGCTACTTCTAAAGTCGTGCGCCCTATTTGAAAAGCAATTTTTTACGACTGTTTTTTTTTCTTTTTCGCATTATAGGAGATGTATGTATTATAAAAACGAGTCTAATCATTGCTGTTTAAAGTATGTAGATATATTTTGTATTATTGTGTTGTACAAGTTCTACTCATTCAGATAAAGAGTTACCACGTATATAGGTGTACACAAATAAATAAATAGGTAAAGCCGTATCATAGTTACATATTTTCAAGGTTATTTAAGGACGAGATTTTATGATTCTCATTATTATAATATTTCTACAGAGAGCAGATAAAAATGTGTCTTCCTGATTTATAAATAAAAATAATAATAATATCCGTCGCCTCACTTAAGAACTTCTCTTAAAGAATAGAAGTAGAAAATATACATAATATTATTATGTAGATACACATAGAGACAAACGAGCGGCCTCATATGATGATGATGATTACGTAAGAACTCAAAAATAAAAGGTATCATTTTCATTTTAATATATTCATTAACAAGATAGAGCCTTTGATTTTGTCAATTTGAGTATAATTCGCATCCATGCCTCATATTCATATTCCAAATTCAAAATGAATGCATTTTCTTCTAATATTATATGTTTACTCGTTATAATTAATTATCCAAATCATTGATTAATGATTATTATTAGCTACATAGCAACACATTTCACATTACTACGACCAATGCTTTACGTACGTGTGTATATGTATAGAACAACAGGAAAAATGATTAAGAGAGAAATGATAGAATGAAAAAGTGAATTTGTTTACGTAAATCGAGTCTCTGTTCTCTCCTCTGGACAAACGCCCAAAGAGTAGGGCATTATTATTACTATGAGTAGGTACATCAAATGAAAATAAGGGAATGAATGTGTAAATTAATTAATTAATTAGACTCTAATTAAAAGAGAGATCCATGAGTACATCAATAACAATAGCACAGGGTTCCTCATGAACAGCGTCGTCTATTTAGAGTAGTCTCATGACGTAATATCTTGTTAGAGCGTTGAATCATACTCATGTATGTTGATGAGGAGAATTCCCCAATTACTCATCGTCACCATCCATTAGATTGATAATGTGTGAGGGATCCCTCATGAGGAGGGAGGGAGGAAGGAAGGAAGGAAGAAACTCACACCCCCAAACACCCAAAGGGTTCCTTCCATTATCCTATCGTGCTCAGTATTTTCTCGGCAGGAAATTTAATACATATTATGGAGGATTACGTAATAGTAGCTGATGATGTTTTGAGGCTCTTAAGGTTGTCTGCTTCGTTGTTTTTCCTTTAGAGGAGGCCATGTTTTTGTACTTCTATGCTGCTACATAGTTAGTGTAAGGAAGGAAGAATATCGTCGTCCTTCCTTCCTTTTTGTTCCTTTATTTTCTTCTCTTTTCCCTGTCTTCTTTTTTTTTCATTGTGGCCTCTCTTCCCCCCTCCCCCCCCCCTTCTTCTTTTCATTCCCTTTTTTGTTCCTTTTTTTTTTAATGAAAGCTGCTGCGCTTACAATTGCTGTTGCAATTATCCCCCCTCCTTTTTCCTTTTTTCTGAATGAAGACTACAAATAATAAGAAAAGTCAATGTCAAGGTTAGATATTATATATATATATATATATATAAAATCCTTTGCCCCTTTATTTTTTCTTTCAAAAACTCCTCCAAAGAAAAGGGTCAAACCCCTAATGATGATGAGAGCAATATACATATATGTAAGGAGTAGGATAGGAATAACATGTGATAACGAACAAAACGTCATAATTTCCACAGAGCTCTTCAAAAGATTCCTGGACCTGCTTTCTCAAATCAGAAGGCATTTCTGCTGCAAATGTTTCGAAATAAGAAAAGGGCCTCCCTTTGTGTGCAAAGACAGCCTTACCCCTTGCTGTGATCCAATTTTTAAGTTTAAACCCTATGAAGAATAGATGACTTAGGCACTCTCCGCTAGGCAGTGCAGTTAGTAGTTGTATTCTAATGATAATTTGCCCACAACCAGCTAATCACACTGCCAGACGGCTAGAACATCAAGAGGAGTCCTTTCGGAGATGGTGAAGAAAGGGTAAACACGCTTTAAAAAGGGTCTCTTTCTTTAACTTTTGAATAATTGAGGCAGCAATACGAGGAAGAAGATAGGAGTACTAGAAGTAGAATAGTTGTAAAGACTTACCATTTCCGTTGACGGCTATGAACTAGACTTGGATGATTCTTCCTTGAAAGTGGAGAGAGAGGGAGAGAGAGACACGAAGAAACTGACCTGAAGTGTGTTGTGTGACGTGTGAAACTCTTAAAAAGCACTGACATATTAAGTCGTCATTATTTTATTGTACAATATATGGTTCTTTTCTTTTTTTTCTGTTCAATTTGGAAGTTATTCTCTTACTATGCCTAGTTTTACTATAGTGTAGCGAAGAGAACGAACGACAATAAAAACAACAAAAAAGGCCTAGCTTCTCTTTATTATTATTGTTATTATTATTATTATTATGCTTATAGGAAGTAGATTTTGTTCTAGTGAAATTTCGTTTCAAAATGTTCTTACTGCCCCTCTCCCCCCCCCCCCCCTTCAGCCAGCCGAGTGCTGCTTTTCCTCTTAGTTATTAGCATAGTATATATATATATATATAGTTTTACTTCAGAGAGCGTGTCTTCTTCTTTTATTTTTTATTTTTATTATTATTATTGACGTCTAGGCCTTAAAAAAAATTCGCAGCTGATTCTACATTTTTCCTTTTGTGTGGGCAGATTCATCTGACGGCCATGACCATGGCCGTCAAATTCAGTAAAGGAAGAAGCAGGAGCAGCGAAAGAGGGCCTCTTGTCTCTACATCATATTCAATGTACATATACATACATACATGGAATAAAAAAAAAGGTCTTTACCAAAAAGAAAAGAAGTAAGTGGCTTTCTTCTAAGTATATATATATATATATGATCGTAACTACTCCGCCTACTCTCAGAGAGGCGCGCACCATTTGAATGAATGCAAAGGGAATTCATCATCATGATTCACATATCACCACCATCACCACCACCACCACCATCACTACGATGATTATTTTATATTTATAGCTATATGTAGTTTTTGTTTTGTTTTCAGAAACGTAATTTCAGAGCTTTCGCTTTCTTTTAAAAGAACAGGCCTAACAAAGGGTTTATTTTAGCAAGGAGGAGGAGGAGAAGAAGAAGAAGAAGGAGGAGGCTCTAGAACAAATGAAAGGGAGGCTAAAGTCCAGAAATTGAATTGGTGATTCAATTGATTATTATTATGATCAATGCAATAATAATAATAATAATAATAATAGGTACTATAAGTTGAATAGGTACACTATTTTTCAATTAGTCATTGGCCATATTAGGCTTCTAGCTAGCTAGCTAGCTATACATACTTTGCTCATTAATATCAGGTACATACATAATAGTGGCGTCTAATAAGAAGAGAAGAAGAAGGAAAGAGAGAGAAAGAGAGAGAGAAGAGAAAATGGAAAAAGAAAATTGCATAAGAACTCTCCTTTACTGGGCCCCACGGCACACACACACACACCACTCCTATCACTTCTTTTTTATAAATATATAATATAAAGCTGCTTTTTTTATTATTAGAAAAAAAAAAAATATATGTGATTTAAATTTCTTCTTTTTTTTTTTGCTTTTCTTCTTGGGAAAGAGTTATAGTGCACTAACAACACAAAACACAGACACATTACAACAAGCAATGAACACGAGGAACTAAAATAAGAATTTTCAAAAAACAAAAAACAAAAAAGAAGCAAATTCCGAGTCACACTTCTATGAAAAAATGGATTGGTTCACGTGATCGTTTTTTATTATTATTTTCTTCCTTTTTTTTTTTTTTTTTTTTTTTTGCGTCAATGATCCTTCCTTCGGGGAAAAAAAAAGGAACTACGCATAACAATATGTTTTTAATATAATATATGTGAATGTCTACATATATTTATATATATATTCTATCAAAATTCTCCAGATATCCGCACGCCTACAAAAATATCCACAGGCCTGTGAAAGCAAAACGCTCAATAAATAAATAAATAATTAGACATAGATTATAATATTAATTATCTTTTGGGAGAAAACGAATTGAAGATAATAATTGTTTGATTAGCACAGTGAAGAAAGAGAAATAGTATATTTTTTGAGAATACACAGCTAAATGACTTTTTTTTTCTTTTCTTTTTTTGCTTTGTTTTGTTTTTTTAGATGAGAAATTTCTCGATGAAAAAGAACAAAAATGGCTCGCATGAAACCTCTCTTACCCACCTATTTCTTCCTCTCTTATTTTTTTACGTCTTCGCGCTTCTTTTTTGCCATCTTTTTTTTTCTTTTTTCTTTTTACGTAACATTTTCTTTAATATACAATCTACATCGTATAAATAATAAGTAAGTTTGGATGATACTTAATAGAAAAGGAGAGGAGATAAGAAGAAGAAAAAGAAACGCAGGCTGGGCGCGCGTGCCTGCGTGTGTCGCTCCTCTGTCTAAGAAACGATGATGTGACTCGGACGATCTCAAATTTCGCAATGAGGAAGACGGAAACGTCATTCTACAGACACCATGTACATGTTAATATAACATCCCGTGTATCTTACTGTCTATTACTACTACCTTCCTTCTCAGGAAAAAGAAGAAGAAGAAGAAGCTAAGACCCTAAGGCAACTTGTCTATGCAAAAATGATATTAACGAGTGTCTATGTGCTCGTGTCGTCTACGTAACTGTATGTATGTTTTAATACTTTCAGAATGTGAAAAACTCACTCAAAATAAAATCCTTGTTAGGGATTTCAATTTTTCCATGATTCATATTATAAACAATTCGGTGTTTTTTTTTTGTATCCTCGAGTAAAATTGGAGTTTCTCCATGGGACCTACCTACAAATATAATATCTACATATTATTCTTTTTAAAGAGCCACGCTTAATACATATGAATTGTATTATAATTTTTTACAAAAACTAACTTGATAAGGAAGGACGAATCAATGTGTATGTATATATTACCTAGACACTTTGGCTTTCTAAAAAACAAAAAAAAACAAAAAACACCTTTGCTTCTTTCAAGGTACACTACTACTCTTCCATTCAGCATAATATTATTCAATGTTCCTACATTCATAGGCCTACTTATTATTATTATTATTATGCTCTATATTAGTTAATAAATAATGATTATCATTACCTGACAATGGCTACATCTATGTACATATTATAAGAAGAAGTGACTCATGGTACAGTCATGACGTATGTACGTACATAAAAAATATGAACAGAAGCAAACATAATACATACTTTAATGCAACTTATTCTTTTATTCATTCATATGTACATAGGCATAGAGGAAATTATGAGATCCATGATTTTAGATTTTGATCTCATGACATGAGGAAACTTTTTTTTAAATGCTTTGCAGTCTTATTAGACATTTCCTTTGTTTATCTGTTTGCATTATATTCTTTGCAATAGGTACTTACTGTGTGTACATGATTCAGTGCTCTCATTCCTACTCGACCTTAATTCGTTTTAGAGTTATCCATATCTTCACTAGTGACTAAGGGGATAGAATTAACAGGAATTAACTTGAGAGACATTTGGACTCGATTGTATTGATCAAATAGCAAATTGTTTAATTTATGGGTCGTACACAAGTACCAAGGATCAAGTGATCCCTTTAAATATATGACGGATCCTGGGATTCGGTCGGGGGTAAAAACTATAAAAACTGTATTCCAAATAGATTAGTGCTGAATAGTAATTAAGTATTATTATTTATAAGTTTGTTACTATAGCCTAGTACAGGGGTGTCAAACTCATTGCACATCGCTTGCCACATACGACCCCTAGGTAGACGTTGTGGGCCGGTCCATTAAAATTATAGCATACTTTGCTATAAATAACCAAACTATAATGTCTTCCCTTTGGTTTTATTTAAAGAAGAACTAGGACATTGTTAAATTTCACTAAAAATTTATTGAACAACACTTTTACAAAACATTACACAAAATTGGACAAAATTTTAGTGGGTAACTGGTATCGAAAATTATAATAATTAACTTTACATGAGATTACATGAGACTTATAAAGAAAGACTAACATGCACCCCTAGCGGATATTTCATGACTTACTTTTAATCAAAAAAATTATTCTTTTATGTATTCTTTCCACTTTCTAATTATTCTGCGGGCCGGTTCTGTCCTGTGGATCGTATGTTTGGCACCCCTGGTCTAGTACATCATTCATATTGCAGCCATGAATGTTTTGTTAGTCTCCATATGTCTTATTAACACCGACACTTTGCCCAACGACATGAAATTGATCTGGAGATCAAAACTTTGAAAATTGTGATATTTGAACCTGTAGTCGAAAATGATGAATTTAATATTCGTAATACTTTACTGAAAACCCATTAAAAACTGTGCTTTTTCCATTTTATTTTGATTGCTTCTATACGTAAAATATTTGAAAATAAGTCGGTCTCCCATGGGCCGATATCTTGGTTATTACTTATTGCCTCTTCTTTAAGGGTTGAGGATAAACGGATTTACACAGCACCTGTAAATGTAGTAACTGAGTGTATTTTTTCTTTGCTGTAAATAGATTAAAATTAAATTATTTTTTTAAATGGCTCAATCAAGAAATATCAAAAATTATTAGTTCATCTGTAAATGCTTTTGTCCTGATAAAATAAATCATTTAGATGAATATATTTACTTATAATAATACAACTTACTTACTCCTTCATTATTTATAAAAAAATGATTACATTTCCCTTTTTTTATAGGTTAAAAAAAAAACGACTTTCCATATGAGAAAATTGCATTTAATATTGTGTTACACTGGTTTATGAGCTGAAAAGTAAAATATCACCAATAATGGCGGTTTTACGAGATTTAAAAAGTACATTTTCTGCCTTTAGATCATACATATTATCTAGGCATGAACGGTCAACATCAAGGATCAAACTTGAACTTTTGTATTTCTACACATTGTGACTTTTGCACTTTTTTTAGGGAACGTAGATAAACAAAAAAAAACACATAGATTCGGTTTTTTTTATTATCACGAATGCAAATCACGACAGGTTTTTTCCCCCTTTGTTGTTGTTTTTTGTTTTTTAAGAAAAGTGTATTATAATGGTATGTATTAAAAATAAATAATACCTAATAAATAAAAAAATCTTCTATGGCTCAGACAACAAAAAATAGATACGCAAAATGATGAGGGCCCTAAGTACAATAAAATGAAGAATGAATTAACTTTTAATATTTTGATTTAAGAAAAACTGTTGTAACTGGTCTTTTTTCTCGAACACCAAAAGACATCCTGATTATGAAGTTCACACCTCAATTGTATAATAATTGGAATTATTGACAAAAAAAATACAAAAAAAAACACACATTATTGACAACTTTTCTTTGAAATATTGGATTTTGAGGAGTAAAAAAAACTTTTTTTTTTTTTTTGAAGAAACAATATTTTTGTAATAACGAAGTATTTTCTTTAATTTTTTTTCACTGTAACATATATCATTAAAATATTTGATTCCTATTGTAATTTATTAACATTCAATGCTCACTCATTGAGGAGACATTAGAGAATGTCTAAAGTTCGATACAGAGGCGTCAGTTGCTAAAAGTGTTGCAATTGTCCACATTTGGTTTATTCCTCTGGATTATTTTATATTTACAGGAATTTACCCTTACACAATAAGGTTTGTGTGAGAGTGGATGTCCCTCAACGAAGTGGAGTGAATTTCTAGGATCTATAACACTGATCAGTGATATGCAATAATAATAAATTGGAAATTAATAATTAGTAATTTAAAACCTTGACAAATTTAGTTATTTATTAGTAATAGATCGCGTCATTCAATGGTACCACAATGGCAACCTTGACTTGGACAGGAAATTCGATGAGTCGCCCATTTTTATTTCTGAATTTGATGTTCTACAGACACTTTCTTTTCAAACATTCTGAGGATTTTTCTAACCTTCCCAGTGATAACTTGTGCATGTGAGAGATCTTTCTTTCTCACAATAAAACCAAAAACATGGCTTAGATCTACCATGTCAAACAACAAACTGACAAATCTTGCGAATGTGCATCAAAAAATGGAATCGAACTGGGAACAGAAGGATTCAATTAGCATGTATGTTATTTCTAATTAACTTGAAAATTATTTTAATTTTAGATTGTACATATATGCTCGTAACCAGACTGAGATGGAAAAAACCCAAAATCTACATTCAATTCAGTTCATTACGTTTAAAGTCATTCTCACATTCTTTAAAAACATGATAGAGTACTGATTTATTGCCATATTTAAAATAAATGTGCCTGCAGTGTGTTTTTGGTTTGAAAATGCTGATTTTACAAAATTAAAAAGTATTTAAAAATAAACCTCTTAATATGTAATTTTGTACCAAACAAGTATTATGGTTCCTCTGTACGTGCGGATACTGTTGAATTTTTTCCCATAAATTTATAGTTCCTTAGAAAAGTTATCAATTTTACAAGAAATATATTGATACAATATTTTATTGCATTCTGTGGTACTTACTTTTAAGGGGGAAAGGGAGGTAAATTTAATGCCTGTACAAGACACCATTTATGCTGGACATGCCGCTGACCCCGCTAAATGATTTTATAATTAGTCATTGGTGTTAAACTTCAATTTAAATACATTTTCTTTATGACGGTAATCAATTCATTCCAAAATGGATTTAGTTTGTTTTTTTTACTATGATTTAAAGAAGATCAAGTGGACAGAGGAGGAGCACCGTTGTAATGATCTTGGTGCAGAAGAGGGACTCTGTGATGAAAAAAAAAAACCCTTTTTTTTAAGACCAAGTTCACAACCGACAGAATCTGCCTTTTAATTTATTTTCTTCCTTAAAAATATATAATAATATATTTAAAAACTAATAAATAACTTTGAAACAAAAAGTAATTGTCTAGTACCCTCCACCCTGGGAAATATCAAGATTTAGAAATCAGGGCTTGCACGTATTAAGAACACATCACTTATTTCAACATTCTAGCTACAGCTGTTTCGACTCTTAAAAGAGGGGAAAAAACAAGATTAAAGCGATCGATTTTTATTTTATTCATTCTAAAATGGAATTCAAGTTACTATCAAGAATGTGGATTATTTTTAAATTTTCTCAACTTCTCAAAAGTTTGGTTTTGTTATGACCTCAATTGTTCATAATATTGAACTCATTTTGATATCGATCAGTCAATGTAGTTGTTCTTTGTCCCCCAAAGACATGGTCTTAGCCTTCAAGGTCATAGTCTCAGGTGAGGTGGTCTTAAATGTTTGCGTATATCAAAATTTTCCATTCCTAATTTTTGTTAGTGTTTTAGATTTCTGTCAAGAGAGGGGGTAATTTTTTTTGAAAAAAATGATTCTGCATATTTTTATATACCTTTCTAAAATATTCTTTTAACCTAGTGGAAGTGTATCCCGATTACACAAAGAACTACTCCTTTTTTTTATTTTTTCAACTGTTACGATATACTGGTCAATGAACAATGATTGAAGATGCATTGAGGACGTAAAGAGAGTGAGATGACTAATGAGAAGGGTACTACTATGGGCAAAAAATTTTGGAATTCAAAAAATCTTTATTTAATTATCAAAATTCATTTCATCCCCCTTAAAAGTAATCCCCCACCCCTTGATGCAATGCACCAATTTTTTTTCAAATTTTCAAAACAGTTACAAAAATTTTATAAAGTCAACAATTACAGAACAATAACTGCTGAGTTTAGAATTGCTATTAAAATGGAATAGAATGGTTCTTGAGTAATTGGCTATGTATCTCAGGAAATAACCTACGGATTCTCAAAATTGCAAAAAAAAGTACAGTCTGAAATATTCATCTAAGCCTTTTCGGTTTCAACAACATTTTACTAAATTGCATTTTAAGTCATCATCTTTCAGACATTTAAAAAAAGAAAAATTGGATTTTAGCTCTTCACAAAAAGACGAACATCTCAAACACACATGAACATTTTGACGTGTAATTTGGCACAGATGTAAGTCATAGTAGTTTCAACTTAAAAAAACAAAAACATTTGTCCCTATTGGGATCTCAAATAAATATGATTCAAATATCCTGATATTTTTTTTTTTTAAAGTAGTTGTTCAATTTGAAGGGTAAAACGACCCCTTTTCTGCTTGTCGTGATCCTTATAATATATAAATACCAGATGTATGCGTATGAAACCGGTAATAAAACACAAAGCATTGCTTTCTTTCCAAAGAGATTTGGTCTTGCGGTCGATTTTGCTTTTTAGCCAGGGTTCACATATGATGGTTTCCGCGAAGGGTTCTCAAAAAAAATATCCATTTTTCATCAGCGGTAACGATCCGATCCAAAAAAAGATTTTCTTTTGAACCTATCGAGCAGAATTTGACAAGTGGTTTTTCGGTTTTCCTTCTGTCTTTCAGTCAGTTCATGTGGTACCCATCTTCCGACCTTTAAAATATTTCCCATGACTTTAAGGCGTCTTCCAATCGTTGACTGGCCAACATCCAATTGTTGTGCAAGTTTTTCTTGCGTTTGACCATCATCTTCATCGAGCAATGCTTGCAACTGCGCATCTTCAAATGTTTTTGGTGGTTTTCCGTGTTCTTCGTTTCTCACATCAAAATCACCACTTTTAAATTTATTGAAATACTCATTGCACTGTGTACGACCAAGAGCATGCTCACTGTAAGCCTCCATAAGCATTCGATGGGATTCCAATGCCGATTTCTTTAGATGAAACAATCAAATCAGTTGTGTCCGCATACCGTGATTTGTAGGCATTTTCAAGAACAGAATAAAATGCGTTGTTATTTGAAACGTAACAAACTAGGAACTGGATACTGTTGGCAGATGTCAAATGAAGTAATTATGACGCTTAAACCGGTTGCGAAGCTTGTACATAAGTTGCTATCACTGCTAGATGTCATTACCGGTTAAATATGCATACACCTGGTATATTTCAAACAGGTAGATACTTTTATATTTAAATATCTGACAACTGATTTCAGTTCCGATTAGCACAGTTACAACACAAATTACATCCAAAAAATATGGCAGTTAGTTTATAAAAAAACAATTCAGATTTTTTTTTTTTTTTTTAAATATGTATGACATAAGAAACTAAAAGCAAAATACACAAGTTTCTTGAAAAAGTTGATATGAAAATAAACTTTTTTCTTAAAACTTTAAAAAGTTATCACAATTTAAAAGTTGTATTATTTTAAATTAGAAAGGTGAGGCCCAACTCGATTTTCTATAATATAGTAATTGAAGAAGACATTATTTATCTTGAACATAAAATGAATCAAGCTAAAAATGAATTATTGATGACTCATTGCAAGACTTTTTTTTTTACTTTCCAAAAATGAATATTTCCTAATTCATTAAATATTATTCAGGATATTTTATAGTAGGGAGAGTTATTGCCTCACAGAGATGGACTTCAATTATGTCCATTCTTAAATACTTCATCATCAATTTTAATATGTATCTCCCATGATTTTTTTATTCCCAAAATTAAATAAAATTGATTTCATATTTTGTATATTTATCTATATATATTTTTAAAAGGAATACTTAGACGTAGTTGTCAGCTGACCTTTGTCCCCTAGACAAAGTTACATCATTTGTTAAAAAATGCCAGCTACACTATTTTAATGTTTATTTATTTTTTTTTTTCCAAAAAAAAATTACTGATTTGACAACTTTTCCTTGACAAAAAGTTCCTTTGTTTTAAAATATAGCAACGTCTTGGAATTCTGAAGAACAATATGTATATCATTGGGTCTATAGGGAATTGAAATTCCTAAGACAACGGGAGAGCCTAGTGTACATGTGTTCAAATATACATGTACACTAGGCTCTTCCGTTTTCGGTTCAATCCGTTATTTTGTCTATATCAAAATATTTTCTGCTGCCTATGATAATTGAAGAGTTTTAGGCTTTTACAGGCCATTTTTGTGTCCTTTTTAACCATGTATAATTTGAAAAATGACCTTTTTTTAACAAAAATTATCTGTTTTAAAGGGCTTGAGAGGTCTGAAATTTAAAGCAATCAGATTCAAAAAAATATTAAATCTCCTTTAAGATCTCATTTTTCAAAAAAATAATAAAAAAAAAATTGGTATAAGCTGGCAAATGACATCTTCCTATAGTTTTGAACGTACAAGTTGGCCTAAAAGGGACAAAATTTGGTTTTTACAGTTTAAAAAAAAAAAAAAAAAAACAACCCTAAGATTTACAATTTTTTTATTTTTTATCTATTAGTTTAGATTTGATACATTTATGTACACTGTATATAAACTTCAAGTCAAAATTTGCATTGGTTGCAATTTAATGGCGCATTTTCCTCATAGTTTTATGCATTTAATTGTAAAAATATTATACGGAGCTTAGTATTAACTCTTGATCAAAATAAATATTTTAGTTTTGTAATGTATCTTAGTAAAATATTACTATCGAATCAACTAAAATGACTCAGTGTTGCCATACTTGGAGAAGTGCAAAATATTCTTTTATTAAATTATACCTATAATTTACTTATTGTATGCGAGATATTTATTATTAATATTTTTTGGAATATTTCAAAAATGTATTATTTAAATTTACATTTTAAGGAACTCAAACAATTCCTGGAATTCTGATTCTTCATGAGATTTAAAGATGTAACAAATCAATATGACCACAAGATTCTTAGTACCGATAAAATTCATAAAATGTATTCGATTTTAACTCAAGAGTCAAATAAATGTAGCAAAATATTTCTAAAATGCTGCAGTATCTTTAATTGTCATAAAGAATCAGGATCCCACGAGTCCCAAATTTTAGTTCACCAAAATCAGCTGTTAATGACATAAGGGCACTTTTTTGAAGTTCAATTATTTTATATCACCAAAATAGTTAACAGTAAGAAGATCAATATGCAGCAAAATAGATCAGCCTGAAAATTGGCACAGATTCTTGTTACAGCCAAACTGAAAATTGCAAGTTGTTGCAAATAAATTTTTGCTTTTGTACTACCCTCTAAGCTTCATACTATCTATCTATATACATGACTTTCTGAACTTCATGTCTTGTGTTTTAGGACACATATTTAAAGCTCAAATTTTCTTATTCTAATATTTAATTACATCCTTCATTCAATCTCCATATCACGAGTCATTTTTGCGTGAATTTGAATCGAATCTAGAGAATTTTAGTTCGAGTGTAACTAAAATTTTCATGGAGTTTAAGTGCTACTTGAGGAGTCTCCGGTTCTGATTCAGTCATCATTAATTATACAGTTCCATCACATATTGTGTACATAAAAACATAAATCCTGCTTAAAAAGTAACAATACTTTGAAATAAGGAATGCTTATGAGTCTCGAAACTAATTAAAGTCTAAACATTTTTTATTTCGAGTCCTAGTCAAGTCTGCAATTTTTATCTTGGAGTAAGATTAATGCTCTTGAGTTCAAGACTAAGTAAAGAATCAAAATTTAAAGGACTGAGATCAAAGTTTTGAGGGATCAAGATCATATCGAGACCGAGACAAGAATGGAAATTCTGGTTTGAAGATCATTGTTACCAATTGTGAAAACTACATAAGTAGAAAATGAGAAGAATTTGAACTCATAGATTAATGAACTTAAGTGAACGTATAGGAGAATAAAGGTCAAAAATGGTTGTTGACTCATTTATTAAAAACAACAGATTTTAACATAATTATAATTGAATTATTTCAATATATGTATATGTTATTCATCATACAAGTGATGAGAGCTATCAAATATCAAAGATATCAAATCAATCAGTTTTAAATGCAAAATATGTACATCTCCTTGGAGATTTCTGAAAAGATATTCGATCATTTCTACATATGTCAGAAGGTGGGAATCTAATTACGCTGCTTTGTGTTTCTTTCTCTCTCTCACACACACACACCCCCCCGTCTGTATTGGATTTAAGGCATGAATCAATCACTTTCATATTGTGTGCATCAATGATTCGTCTTGATAGTATTTCCTCTATTTCGTTTTTACATATTCACCGATTGAGGAGTTGTAGTTATAGCAACGAGGCCTAATTGTACTATGTACACAAATGCCTTGTGTAAGACGAAAAACATGAACCAAATGTATACATGTTTAAATTTGACCTATATTTCTATGAAGAAGAGCCATTTTTGCAAATAAATATAGGCCTTTACACAAATATTGAAAATAGGAATGAATAAAAATGTCTTACATATGTCTAGAGATGACATTGCAATCTTCAATTTTTCCACATGTACATACATACAAGTCAATAATTGCTGTTATTAACGGTTAATTATTATTATTATTATTAATCTTTCTATAATATTACCTATGACTAATGAAGATTGTGTTTGTGTTATTCAATTTTCATGTTTATATATGTTATGTGCATCTTTTTATTAGTATGTAGTCGTCTGAATCATGCCTTGAGTCAACAAAATCAGCCTAAAGAACAAACACATATATATTGTTTCTATTTATTTTATGTATATCTCAGGGAGTCTAGAAATGTGCTAAGCCAGATGGTGTTAAAAATCGAAAATGACGTATGCCATGTGGTTATCTTTATTATATCTCGCAACCCTTCATCCCAAAATAAAGAGGGAGAAAAGGCTCAAAATCAATTAGTAGTTGAACGATTCTTCCCAAATGTGGGTTGAGTCTTAATTTTACAGTGGGGAATTGTTCATTGTTCACAACTAAAGAACAGCTGATTTGAGTTAAACCAATTTAGAGCACTAATAAGGGGGAAAAGAAGTAGAAAAATCGTATAGATTCTTATGTAAATGGTTTAACGCCGTGATGCATAGGCGCAGTTGGGGATATGTCCCCTTCAAATGTACCCCGAATTCCTCCTCGCCCCCCCCCCCAATATTTAGATTTGTCTTTATTAGGAGTCTTAGAGTGCTTTTAGACACAAAATTAAGCCTTACCAATATTCGATGGAAAAAGTATTTGAAGTTTTTATGGCGATATGATTTTTTTTTTTAAATATTGCTAAAGATGAAGGTCTAAAAAATTTTCTATAATATCGTCAAACCCCAAGACTTTTTTTGATGGTCTTTATTCATATTACTTATGAACTTATAAAAGAAGAAAATATTCAACACGAGAGGAGGAACCGCAGTCTTTTTGCCATACATTTTGGGATGTTTCTGGTGTATAATGAGGTACCATTATTCAAAAATGATATCCAAGAGCACCTTACTTGAAATCAAGAAATAATATTGGCTATGCTACAATGATAAAATGGATCTATTTGCTAGTAGAGCCTTCCCCCCCCCCCGGTATTTCTTAAAAGGCACCCAAAAATTTTAAAAAAGCATATAAATAATGGAATCTTTTTTTTATAATAAAAACTTTAATGCCTAAGTCAAACAAAGAGTGATTAAAAACCACACCTTGTTGTAAGCTGAATGTAGTTTTCATCACTGTACCAGAGGAAGATAGATTGTTGATTGACTGCTGCGCACCATTCTAGATATTACTCTTTATTCCAATTAAAAATGGGCATATTCAATGCGAAGTATTAATTATATTAGACTATTATATTGAGTATGTATATTGAATGAATCAATGTATCATACAAGTTTCGCTGAATCTTTAAATGCACAAACATAAATTATATATATATATATATATTTGTATATTCAATGCACGAGAAGATAATTTTTGCAAGTCATTTTTCACAAATGATGTTAATGATATTGCAAATGCTGTTTGATGATTATCATAATCTAAGTGCTTCCACCAAAGTCATTACAAATAGCATTATAATTATTGAGAGACATGTTGAATAACAAGAAGAATTGGAGATTATTTCTATTCCATAACAAGGAAAAATGTATTCAAAATTTGAGAGTACCTTCTATAGATACCTCAATAAGCAATAGACTTTTGTACAACACTCTTGTTGACTACAACTTATCGTAACTTGACGCCCATACGATCCTTATAACGCCCAACATATGCAGTAACCGGAAATATTCAATTACTTCGCAAAAATATAATACATTTATTCAAGGAATTAGTTTTTTTTTTTTTTTTAAATATAAGGAGTCCACTTTGTCCAAAGATAAAAAAAAGAAGAAAAATCTGAAAATTGAGTTTAAACTTTATCCATATAAAGTCATTGTAAGATCAAGGAGAGAGACTAATGACTAATGGAGATGGATCCCTACCCGTCTTTATTTTAGTGTCGCATTAAAGCCTTGAATTCAAACCCTTAGTGACGTGTGTTACGTGTTCATAGAGGGAGTGCAAATTGACAACCTCTTTCGAGACAAAAGTACATATGTGCTTTTATTACTGCAATAATAATGAAAAAAAAAAAAAAATAGCTGAGTCATTACCTACCAATTTCAAAAACTTCAACCATATACATACTTATATGAAACAAATACATACATATATTCTTTTCATCAAATAAAGTGTAATTCAAATTCGTGCAGTGTACGTAATTATATTAAAAGACAAGTCATTGACTTTTCACAATAAAAAACAAAACAAAAAAACCATAGTACTAAGAAAATAATTGATAAAGAGTTATATATATATTAAATCATAATTAATCTTTTGCAGATTTTCTTAAGGATTTATTATTAGTTAATTAATTATTACAGATCCAGAGCAGAGTTTTACACTTAGTTGCATTTAATCATTAATTTTAAATTACAGCCATTCTTTACTACATAAATATTAATTCGCTTTGAAAATTTAAAATCTTTAGATTTTGTTACAAAAACCAAATTACAAAATACTCTTGGATTACTGGTAGATTGAGGTAACTTATGATGTATGGAGTTAAGTCTGTTCAAACTGTTATTTTTCTCTACAAAAGTCGCAACCCCCTATAAGTATAGTTATTTAACTTTTATATTTTTTTTCGACTCTTCCCCTTTCTTTAGACACATATACAAGGATGCCACCAAGAGGTTGCTGCGGTACTCTCTTTAAATTTGTTGACGGCCAATTAGTAGTTTTTGTTTTGACATTCTAATGTTTCAGTGCCACAAGCAAGACAAGCTTTTTGGAATAAACAAAAATGTTATGTATTCTACATGATGTAGCTCAATAGAAATGAAACATTTTTGAAGCCGGATCAGCTGTCGATAAAAAAAGCTGGTTGACCTAATATATATACATATATATGATTGTACATGTCCATTAGAAATGTATCATTGAACGTATAGTTATACTGTTCATTAAGACGTAATTTTCAGATTTCACAGCTTTAAACAATCATTGTTAGTATATAATTAATCATATTTGATATTTTCTATAATTGTATCTCCAAGAGTTTTACTCTGCTTTAAAATCCTTAAAAATTAAAAATAATTAGGACCAACACCCTCCCATGATCAACCATGATGGTAATAAGAGTACCCATGGTGAAAAAATATGTTTTTTCTCCTAAGTATTTTCATCATAGGAATAATTTAGATCTATCGTTACATATTTGTATCATAAGTATAATTAATTCATAATATATATATATTTGCTATTTGATTCATATTTTTAGATGTCCATATTTAGTCCCTTGAAGAAGAAAATGAAAAACTTTTAGAAAATTTAAAAGTCTTAAAAAATGGAAATACTCTACCAGAAAAATCACAGTACACATTGGTGGATAACTACAGTCATTCCTTGACTGTAGTCCATTTCAAAAATAAAAAGATTTATTTCAGAGTTAGGCGAGGAAATGTGGATAAAAATTGATAAACGTAATATTTTGTGTCAAATGTCAAGAATTTTTGTTCTCCCATGATAATAAATCCAATATTGGTTATGCCTTGATAAATTAGGCCTGGGGAGAATCAGTTGAATCAGGGCTGATCTACCCTTCAAAAGATGTCATTTATGTATGCCAAGAAACTAAAAGAGTAGTAATTTAAAGACTTGACAGGACAAATCATGCTCTACCCAGAGATTCAAGCTCACCTCTTTTTTTTTTTAAATTAGTATTGCAGAGAAGTAAAAAATATTGAGTTTTAATCATAAAACTTAGGTTTTTCAGTCTCTTGATGTCCTGAATCAAGTCATGTATTTTTACTCATTAAGGTAGTCTCAAAATGTTATTTGGGAAAACGAGAAGATTCAAGGTGTTGCAGTAAATTGTATTTTAATGTAATTATAATTATAATAAAGTATATATCATTGAAGAATCTGTTGATTTCCTTCCATTCACTGTAAAGGGCGCACATGTATTATCTATATGCATATGTTTTGTATGGACTCATATATATTTGTCATAGAACAGAAAATAATGTTGATTTGATAAATATGTATTTATATACATATATATATATATATATATACAATTCAACCACAGTGACCTAATTGATTCTATGATAAATATTTCAATATTTGTCAAACAAAAGCTTATTTTTGACTCATTAAAGCAAACACTGCCCCTCTCACGACGAGCTTTTTTGTGCACTCGCAACCTCGATTCAGAAAAAGGAAAGGAAAAATTTGGAAAAACGACTGGTAGCTACTACTCTTCTGTATTTTCCTTGTTGCCAACTTCTTAATATTGGACAGATTTATTATTTATATATACTATACATTGATAAATTCTACCAATAAACAAATCAATCGTTAATACTTGTTTATTATTCAATGATTCAAAAAAAGGGCACGCAGTCCTTGATTTAATATATTTTATATAATATATTATATCAAAATCATAGATAATAATAATACCCTTTTTGAGTTCATAATACGTAGGATCAGCTGCTTTAAATCAAAAGAGTCAAATGATGAATATCAGCTGAAGGGAGAATAGATGGTATTTTTGTATATCCAAAAAAGCTCGTCGTGTCTAAAGGATAAAATATCATTTTATCTTTCGATTAGGACTCAAACCAAAAAGAAAAATACCTCCTCTACATAAATTACAACAAATCCAAACCATGTACCATCATAGCTACCAAAAAAAAAAAATGAAACTTCTCTTCATCACTCCTCATTACATATATTCACCATACCAACACACTTTTCCCAAAAGACACAAAAGGATTCGAGGAGTTACTGTATGTCTCCACAATTTGTGTGGATTCCCTGGAGTATACCCTAAGGTTATGAATATTCATTGAAGAAAATATATTCTTAAACTACATACATTTATTCATATGTTACGTACATATGCTTCATATGAATTCTCCACATTCTGTCCTATAGCACATTGTTAAAATTATAACTTATTGTCATTAACTTTTAAAAACATTTCAATTTAATTTATATTGATGACAATAAATAAAAAAAGACATTGAAATGTCTTATGTTGAATCACTTCTACGTAATGTACCGTATGTTTGTTTACCTTGTTGTTTCAGAATATAATATGTAATTATATATAGTATTAAAGTTTTATAGAAAGGGGATAAAACGATATTGTCAGTCTTTCAATTTCTTTCTCTCTACATACATAAAAATAATATCTGACAATGAAGAATTTAATTTTATTACCGGCTCTTGTTGTTTATTGATGCAATACGCATTGCAGTAGGCCTAAATAAACATACATTAAATATACCTATTAACACATAGTAAAGGCAGTTTACACCCTGCGTTTTATTAAACATTATTATGTATAAAGTTCTCATCATATAAAATGATTCAAATGATATGAATCGTAATAATCATTCCTCAAAATGAAATAAACTCATAAAAAGAAGGAGACTCTTGAATGTACTGGATTACGTCACTAACAAACTATACAAACTTTTTGGAATAAATAAAAATACTATGTATTCCCTCTTCAGCTGTTTTTCATCAGTTGACTATTTTAATTTAAAGCAGCTGACTCTACGTGCTATGAACTCAAAAGGGGTATTATTATTATTATTATTTATGATTTTGATATATATATTTTTTTTTTGAATTTTGAATATTATACAAGTATTAACGATTTATTTTTATATTAGTCGAGTTTATAAATATATTCTATATCTAAACAAAAACTCTGCCCAATATTAAAAAGTTGGCAACAAGGAAAATACAGAAGGTTGGCAGCCATACATATGTTTTTCCAAATTTTTATTTTCCCCTTTAGAGAGTTGAGGTTGCGAGTGCACAAAAAAGCTCTTTGTGACACTCACATCGAGCTTTTTTGTCCACTTGCAACCACGTCGAGCTTTTTTGTCCACTCGCAACCTCGACTGACAAAATGGAAAGGAAAAATTTGGAAAAACATATGGTAGCTACCCTTCTGTATTTTTCTTGTTGACAACTTGATAATATTTGGTAGAATTTATTATTTAGATATACTATATATTTATAAACTTTACCAATCACAAACCAATCGTTACTACTTGAAATATATTCAAAATTCAAAAAAAGGGCGCGCAATCCTTGATATAATATATTTTTTATGCATCAAAATCATAAATAATACTAATACCCTTTTTGAGTTTCTAACACGTAGGGTCAGCTGCTTTAAATCAAAAGAGTCAAATGATGAAAATCAGCTGAAGGGAGAATACAGTGTGTTTTTGTTTATCCCAAAAAGCTCGTCGTGACTAAACTAAAGATCAATATTATACTGATCTTTAAACGGTGACCTGTGGTCCACCGTTTATGCTCCCTTTGGGCCAACATTATAATTTATAAGAATACTCTGCATCAAATTAGAATGTGGGAATGAAATGTGGGAACATCAAAACAGACAATGTCCTTTTCTTGGTCAAGCTACGTTGGTTTACCTGTCTGACCGTGATGCTCGGTCAAATAAACAAACGAACAAAGGGACTCGCGCTATATATTTATAGTCTATATCAGCGTTTCTCAACCTTTTTTCCCTTTCGGAACCCTCAAAATATATCCCATGTCTCACGGAACCCTAAACTATAAAAAAAGTCAAAATTCTGGTGACAAAATTTTACCACACTGTAGAAAAAGACTGAAAAGTGTAATAGCTTATATAATCTCATTTTTCTCGCGGAACCCTTAAAGACCGTCTGCGGAACCCTAGGGTTCCGCGGAACCCCGGTTGAGAAACGCTGGTCTATATAGTATGTTGTTTACATGTTCAGATTTTTTTGCAAGTCTTATTCCATTATAATACGAATCATTTTAATTACAAACTATTATTTGATGATATCAATTCACACTAATATGTCTCATTGATTACTTATTTACGAGTGAAAGAACTGTGAGTACTTATATTTTATAATAATACTTAACAGATAGTTCATTAAAAAAATTAGAAATTAAACCCTGGATATATTAAACAGTATCCCATAAAATTTCAATCATTACCTCTTTTCCAAGTACCTTAAATTTCACATTTAAAAGGCTTCATCTCATATTTTTTTTTATCGGAACTTATACAATCTGTTTATATGCACAAGTTACAACTTCTAAAAATCGCTACTAAAATTTTGTTTAGTAAAAATATTCCGCAACCTTTTTAGTGTACGATAAAAAAAAACAGTTTTGTTTCTTTCTTTTAACACTCTGCAACGGTAACTGATAGTGATATAGTACAAGCAATCCATATCAAAGTAAAAATACTTGTATATTTTAATTAATAAATACTTGATTGCTTTCCCGATACTGAATGGACAGTCTATATAATATATTCTTTTTTTTTACTTCATTTCATTTTCTTTTCCATAATTTTAGTTCTAAAGCAATAACATCAATATTAGACAAGTCATCAGAGTACTGCTTTATTAGTCCTTGAATATATAAGTCATTCTATTCCGAGTTGCAAATATTATTGAAAGAACAAGTAACACAATTTTGGAAATAGTTTTATTATATGGATTGAATTTCAATTGTGGAACATTCTTGTTTATTCTCTTTAGCTTATGCTAATATAGAATAATTATATAATTTCCAAAATTAGGCAAGTCTAGCCAAAAAACATGTCTGTATAGGGGAGGGGGGGGGGATGTTTGTACGTCACTATAAATAAAGAATTATTCCTACTAAGAGAAATTATACCCTCACATAGAATTATAAAAATTTTATAAATGGAAAAATCTACAGAAAAAGGGTAAATTTTAAATATAAAAATTCGCTAGTCTCATATTTATGTTCATTTTATCAATGAAATACTTATTATTAATATCTATTTGCTATTACTCACGGTCATGTGTAAATCATATGTAAATCAGTTAAGGCTGCTCCAAGTGACTCAAGAAACTTTCAATCATATTCCAAGAAGAAGAATTTTTCTGAAATTCATGGAGTATAGGATTATTATGTAGAAAAGGATGAGGTGACTAAGTAATGTATTGCTTATTACTATGGATGCCACACTGACAGGCATGGTACACGAATAGCTAGATCAGGAAAAAATATCAAAATGCATATTTTACATATATTTAACGTATAATAAGTCTTTCTTTAATGTTGAAATGTATCTAATTTAGATCAATGTTAGGTTGTTAAAAACTAGATGAGTGATACTTCAATTTATTCAAATCCCCCCCCCCCTTGAGGTGTTGCTACTTTTTTACTACAGTCAGGGTATTTACAAGTCTCATCGACCAATATACACAAATTTGGGCCTTTATGTTGGACATCTAGGTTGCAGAAGTTTCAGAGAAATATTAACTGACAGAGTGAAATCTGTTTCTGCAGGTTGAGAACTGAACACAGTTCCAAAAACCCTCACTATTGAAGGAATAATGTTATTTGATAATTTAATATATATTTATGGATACAGCTTTATACCTAGTTTGATTCAGTAAAAGCTCATTCGAAGCTTGCAGCTCAAAAAACTGCAAAAAATATTAAAAAAATTAGTGAAATATGTATTTACAAATTTGTCATTGAGGCAATGATTCCAACTGATCCTCACAATTAAGAAGGATTCATTCCATTACTGTTTTTTTTTTCAAAAAGAAAAGAAAAGAAAAAAGAAGTCCCTTCCCTAAATACTAGTGTTGAATTCGAGTTATAACTATTGAGTTCGAGTAATTAAATATTGAATCCAGTTCAAATTTTTGAGGATTGAGTCAAATCAAGTTCAAAGAAAGTCATCAAGCATAGAAGAATCATTTTTTTAATTAATAGGTAAAATCTAAGTTCAATAATTAAGTCAATTTGAATACCTCAATGAGTTAGTCAACAATTAATCAAATAATGTTGGTAATTTTAGAAAATATTTATTTTCATATTAGGAAATTATTTTAAAAAGCTGGAGGTGAGATTAATCTAAACTCGAATATTTCGAGTTTAGTCAAGTTTTTCAAATAATATTTCGGGAGAGTTCAAATAATATTCAGAAAGGTATTGACTTAGGTAAAACTGAGTTAATATCAATTCCGTGTATTACTCGAATCCATTCCTGCTAAATACGGTTTTTCTTTAAATAAGAAGAACTGAACTCTAGAAAAATAAAACTGTTGACTTCTTTTACAATTCTATCAAATGTTGTACTGAGTTGAGGAAGAATAGTCACTTTACAAATCTTCGCACTTTAAAGACAAGTTGCATATTACTTTGCAATTCTATTTACTTCTTTTAGGGTATTATTGTCCCTTTTAGAACAAAATTATTTGTCGGTTATTGGTATAGTTCAGAAATTTGAACAGATACTTTAGATCTTATATCATGAATAAGCAGGAAAAAAGTACAATAATGTAATCAAAATGTTATTGAAAATGTATTTTTTTAAATATTTAATTCGAAAAATGTATAATTTATGTATAATATGCATAAACTTATTCGTTATTAGCCATAGCTTACACTTTATAACCAATGTATCCGTTTACTCATTCAACAAAAAATTGATATAACAATTATAATCTGTATTAATATGCGTATCGAATAGGTAATTTCGATAAATTTTAATACAATAAAAGAGTCAAGATATATTTATAAAGTACTATAGGTGTAAACCATGGCGATTGCTTATTAATATCATTGGCATATCCCTCATTCATCATATTTCACCGACACTCCAATTCCTTAATTAACTCAGAATAATCAATACACTCATTAAAAGCATTTCGACGTATATAATACTGCCTGTCTTCAGCTCGATAAGGTACTTTAAGATGAGGAATGGATTTGAGTTGTATTTCAACAACATAAAATGGATTAATCAGGCCTGACATCAAGGCTGCTTGAGATTCCATATCACACCAGCAATAGGATGGTGTTCGAATTTTATGAGGATAATTTCTTTGATTCTGAAGAGAAAAGGTAATAGTTGTAAACATTTGTAATACAAAAAAAAAAGATAAAAAAAAAATTAATAATATAGTTGAGTCCTACCTCATCCCAGTAATTATACTGATCCTTAATCCCTTCTTCAATTTCATTTTCATCTAACACGGGCACAAAACTCACTGTATAGAATGATTCACGAAGTGGAGGATCATAATTCTCAAAAATATCCTCTAACGTAATCAAAATGTGATCTTTTTGATAGCGAGTCAACATGACGCCCTCTATTTGACCATCATCAAGAATTCCAATGTAAAGTCTACCACCTTTGCCCGAATTCAACATGCCACATAAATACTTGGATATGAATTGCCTAGTTTTACGACCATTTGTCTCTTTTCCATTTTTGTCTTCCTCAAAGTGGAGAATTCTATGACCTTTAAACTCGTGCGTAATATCCTCTTCTTCCTTAAGAATACTGTGGCGGATATAAAATTTCCTACCCAGCTCCATTGATATATATATAAGACCTACAACATACAAACATATGTATGTTGATGCAAATGCGTAAATGCATAATGATAAATGTAGATATTATATCATTGAATTTATACATACATATATTACAAAGTAATTGATAACAAAATTATGAGAAAACTATTTTTCAAGCAGTATAGTAGAATTCATATGTTATTAGTCAATTTTTCCGCGTTATAAAAATAGTAAAATATTTAATATTTTCCCACGTCATAAATAGTCTATTACTCACTATTTTATATTAACTTTTTTCACAAATTAAATGAGCAATGAAATGTTGACTTTAGTTTAATTAAACAAAGATAAGGAAGCACAAAACAAGTTTTTTTAGGAATTAGTATTGGAGTGAATCCCTAGTTTATTTTTTAAAAACTGAATCACTTGATGTAAACCCTCTTTTCCACACTTTCCGTCAAGATAAAAGAACTCAATAATGGAATTATCTTTGAATTTATGTAAGTTCATCTCAAAATATAATTGTAAAGTCTCGGGTTCATTATTTTCAAAATCTATCCTGGCCCGCTTAGGATCTGAAGGATTCTCTTCCGAACGTAACTTTTCTCTTCGTAGTCGTCTTTGATTCTTCCATAGAATATGGAAAGTCTCAATTTTACAGGATACCTTGGTCTTACTGGATTTTCCAAGTGTATCAACTCTACATTTCAAATCTGAAGACAAAATCTCATTGATATCATGAAATAGTTCAATACAGTTCTTTTGTGTTGATAATGAAAATGACATGGGAGCCATCATTCTCTGGGTTTTCTTTTTGACACTTAATATAGACTCCTTTGGTAAAGTTATTAGATTCGAAAAAGTCCATACGATTCCCCAACGCATTGTTTTACCCTGACAAAACTCTGTAAAACTCCAAAAGAGCCTTCCTTGGTTCTCATTTACAAGAGAATAAAACAATTTCTTCATTGTTATGAGTGTTGATTTTTTCCCAAGCATGCATGTGAAAAATTTAACTTTACTATGAAATTTTTCACTCTCTAAAATCATATTCCTAACAAATTCTTCTTCACCTCCTTCGGTCATCATTTCATGATCTAATCCTGGCTTTTCTTCACTACTTTCGTAGCAGTTTGTATCGAAAAAAGGAGGGTTACACATAGTAAAGTCCAACAACTCCTGGATTTCTTCTAGGACTCCAAAAAAAGAAGAACTAGATCGAATGACGATATCCTTTTCTAATTTATTTTCATTTACATTTATTTGCGCATATGACAAGCTCTCCTCGTGACTTTCATTCCCAATCATTTTCCAATTAAAACTCTTGGTAGCAAGTAAAGGGTAGATACAGGAGGAGCCCACACCAATATCAAGACCCTTTATATTCGCATTTATCTATAGGATAAAAAGAACAAATCATCAAACGCAAATTTAAAAAAATTGCTTATTATATTTTGCATTTATTGCACTAATGAGTACTATTTAGATATGAATAACAAGTTGTTTTTGTATCTTTTCAAAAGTTTGAAGGCTCTTTTGAGTTTTAAATCTTTCATTTAAAATAAAACTCTCTAATTCTGGATTTTTTCTTTTCTTTTTTTCAGAAAAAAAAAGGATTTTATTTATATTTTTCTAAAGGTAAAAACATAATATGGAGTGTGATATCCCCTAATTTCCCTCCTAATTAATAACAACTCAATAAAAATGTAAAGTAAGAAAAATATCTGTTTAAATATTAATTAATTATACATATAATATATTGTTACGTACAAGTTGTAACTTGTACAAGGAGATTGTACAAGTTCCAAAAAAAAAAAAAAGAAGAAGAAGAAAAATAAAGCATTTTTAGATGCCGAATTTAAGGTACATGTGATAGAGATCATGTAATGATTAGAAATTTATGGAATGTCCAATATATCAAGGGTATAATTAATATAAACGTTTGACGAAAATTACTATTTGATGAGTATTATGTGGCTCATTATAAAACATAAGTGCCCACGGTTCTTTCACCCATAAGTAAAAAATGAGATATATTAATTGATCAAAATGAAATAATAGCATCAATTAATAGTTTGTCATTAAAATGGCCCGTGTTATTAAAAAAAATAGATAGGGTGTTATAAAATCCACAGTTTGTAACAAGGACAAGAATATTGAACAAGTTACACCTTACCAATACAAAGTCCCAATGTGTATATACTAATTAAATGACACGTTATGAAACGTACAAATTACAACTTATACAATCTGTTTATGCCAATTACAACTATTACACTATATATATATATATATATATGTTAACATGGGCCCATATGAGAAGTGTAATAATATTCCTATTGATGGGTAAAGTTTTCAAAACCAAGGTATTATTCTCACCTATTTTGTAACATAGACTTTACAGTGTTGTGATTAATGAATATTTCTTTACAATATTTGTCAACTATAGATTTCTATAATAGACAGTTGATAAACATGTGCTAAAAGTTTCATTATCTGCAACAAACACTTAGCAACTTGATACACCTTTTCTCCGTCTCCACGACCGGAGAATTCACATGATTTATTAAACGACCCAACACTATACAATGTTTAATCATTAATTATATACCTGATTAGACTCTAAAATATCCTGAATCCATAGTAAGTAGTTAAATCTTAAAGGAAGAGTAGGTACAAGAGATCCAGGAGGTAGCTTCACGGAGAGTCCAAAGTCCTGATGGAGAAGGATCTTTGTCAGGACTCCAACCCCACTTTTAAAATCCAAGTTTACATGACCACGAAGATCCGTTGTCAAATGTGATCGAAATTCAGGATATTTTTGTGCGAGGGCTTTGAAATCTGGACGGGTTTTATACGGATTTCTCGGATGCATGAGCTCATTGAGAGACATTGTTGTTGTTGTTGTTGTTAATATTTACAATAACAAACTCAATTGAAATTTGTAGCGACCTATGACGTCATCTCTAGAGCTTTGACGTCATACTACTAAAATGTTTTTGAATGACGCAAAATCTCTTGTTAATGAACGCAAAACCCACATTGGGTTCATATACCTATTTGATATTGTTCAGTTTTTTTGTTTTTTTCTTGATTGTCTTTTATTCATCTTAACAAAGTCTCCTCTATCTCAATCTTTGTATAGAGATCCCTTTTTATGTCTTGACTAGAGTACCTTTATATTTTACCTATAATTAGGAATGTAAATCATATGCAATTCGGGCATGTAATAAAAAAAGAAAGAGAAAATCAACCTGGCAACCCTGACAATTTAATGATTGTCGAGGGGGGAAGCAGCTTGAGCTGTTATGACGTTTTACTGAGCTACAAGCTGCTATTTTCCTTTATATATGTATACAAATGAAAACATCAAACCACAAACATTACAATACGTTACTCCAGATTCATTATTATATTCACAAATATCATTAACTCCATTCACCTCAATAAATGATAACCCTTTTTTAATTTTTCCTTTGTTCCTCACCATGGTATAATCTTTGCAGACTGTTCTTTACTTGTAAAACATTATGTTGAGGTAAAGTTGATGTTACCTTCTTAAGGGAAAAAAAATAATGATAACAGCTTCGGAAAACAAAAAGACCTGTTTGAAGAGCCAACTCCACTTTTTTATCACACGCCCGAATTGCATATGATTTTCATTCCTACCTATAATTGCTATCTGTGGCATATATCAGACAATTTTATAAATATATTATAATAACGTGTAGTAATGTATGTTATTTTTTGTTCATAGCAGACAGTCAATATGATGACGTATCAGAAACAATTTTATTTAAAGAACAGACTGTAAAATCGAATAATTTTTTTTTATCTTATGAAAAAGTTGAACTATTTTCATTTACACAATGAGGAGTAACGAAATTATTGAAATGTAGGATAGTTGTTATCTTCGTAAATCTGTGGATAGCAAAATTATCTTAAAATTAGTTATTACCTATGTATACAGTACTTTAAGCCTATAACTGATTATATATTAATAACTCCATTAATTAACTATTATACAGGCAAAATTTGGACCCTCAAATTTATTAAAAATACAGTGAGATTAGAGGTGCAGATAAGATTTTTAAACTGGGAGAGACCATTCTGGAAAGATGTATTTATAGTTTCTAGATTTTAAATGTATATTAATTTGAGGAGGGTGGGTGAATTAGTGTTTCTGAAAATCTGCAGGCTTCCTCCTTGTGGCCCCTATAAAATAAATTCAGATGAATAAAAAGAATATTGTAATTAGTTTTATGAAACTTTTAAACTCTTGTGGTTTTTCATTTAGTATTTGTTTAATCGCTCAATAAAGGTTCTATTAAAATTTTAGATAGCCGTGCCCTGGCATAAACAGATAAAATTTATTTAATGCCTTAAATCTGATAAAAACCCATTTCCTCAATATCTACCTTGTGTCAATTAACCCGTTTGAATGCCCAGTCTATTTTTTTCAACTCTTAAACTTTGCATTAAATAAATTATTGAGTACAGAAAAAACGAAGAATGGGACTCAATAAACTATCGTCCATTTGTATTCGTGTTGTGGTCAAGGCCACAACACGAATAGGAGTACTTTGCCTTGAACAAAGTAAATATCTTATTCCATTGCAGTGTCTTCACTTTCATTATGTAGTTAGAAACCATGAATAAACAATGAATATTCTTTTCTTTTTTAAATGTCTGTCTTCGTTCATGAAATACTAGCTATCGATTGGAAAATATATCATTATTTCATAGCATATTTTTTGTGAACGTAGGGAACTGAATCTCGAGTTACATATTGCTTCCATAAAGTCCAGTGTTTTGAATAGATGATTGAAGTTCAACTCAAAAATAAAATTTTGTATTCGTAACATAATCAAACTCTGATTTCTGAGCTCTTAAAAATGGGAAATTGGATATTTTGACAATATTAGCTGGTAAACCAGAGTACATGGAGACATAACGTATTGTGCATTGTTGTAAAGCCATTGACTTAAACTAAACTTACTCCTTTATTTTTATTTTTTAGTTTCTTTAAAGGGGGGGGGGGGGAGGTTGACCCTGACCTTATTTTTACAAAATATGTATGCCGAATTCACTTCAAAATTTTGACCAGCTGTTGAGTTAAAAACACCAAATCTCTCATCATGATAATAGTCTGCTAATAAAACCCCTAATTCAATTTAGTCGAATTGATTATTATTAATTTATTGAGTACATAAGTCACCAGCCACACTACTAATATATTTTAGAATACGTGTTCTATTGTTATTTGACAAATATGTGTAACGTTAAGAGGTTATGATTTATGAATCTTTCTTAATACTTAGACGTAATCAAATTTATACTTAAAAATAAATTGAAAAGGAATAAGATTTAACAAAGTGATATTCAGTCAATGGAGGTATGTATTGATATTTGATTCATCTTATTTCGTAAACAGTCCATTCTATTCGATTTGATTATATAACTAATTTCTTCATTATTTCAAGTTCCATTACTTTCTTCTCATTTTATAAATTTGTATTTAGAAATAATGAGATTATTAATGTAATGTTTTTTGATATGACATAAGTAGATCATAGCTGTGAAGGAAAATGAACCTTCATACCGAAAATAAAGTCTATCCAAAGGGATGTCAAAATATTAAAAGGCGCCTCCCATTCAAATCATGATATACCACTTAGTTTCAGGGATTTTTCCAAATGAATAGTATCCCATTGACAAGGTCAACATATTATTACTACATTGGCAACGTGAAAACGTTTTAATGATGTGATAGAAGTGCGTAAGCTAATTGGAAACACGACTAATGAAGAAATGTACTTCCCTTAGCCAGATTTAAAAAAAGAAAAAATGAAAGATCTAGATTAGTAGGACCTGTTTTCCTTCTATTTATTCATTTCCTCATTTTTCAAGGAGTTAGATGTTAAATATAGTATAAAAGTATTCTTATAGGTTGAAATTTGTCTGATTTCATTGTGCGACCTTGTTCTTAAAGATGAACAAACATATGATGATAGTTTTATTGTGATCTAATGTATATGTTTCGTCTTTTTGTGTTATTACTGCATTTGCATTTAAAGCTACTATTGGATAACTAGAGCAAACGTGTCGTGACTTTACACAAGTATAATTTGATTATTATAAATGCCAAAATACATCTAAAAATACATTAAGAGGTGTACTTGCAATCGCCTGCTTCCCGGTCCGATAAAGCGGCTATTAGAGTGGCTATATATAAAAGATATATATTGTATCCCTTATTTATTTATTCTTCTATGGGAAAGAACTCAAGATCATTGGTTTTCTCGAACACTCTCTTTCTACCTCTGCTTATCTCTCTCTCTCTCCCTTTTCTTTTCTTTCTCTCCCTATTTCGTCTAAAATTTCTCTCCTCAGCTTGTCTTAGAGACTCTTCTTCATAGGTTAGGAATCTGTGGCTCTAACCTCCCGTAGTATTGAAGTCAATTATTTCCAATAAACCCATTGCGCAAAAGAAGAAGCAGAGGTAAGCGTTTCTGTTTCCCCTTCATCCTACTTGACTATGTATTTTGAAGCATTTGTTGCATCCTCCTTCTCCTCTGATGAGTGGATGTCTTCGACGCTCGTTTTATTTATTTCACGATTTCCATTTTGTCATATATTTTCTCATCCCCCTGAATCAATGAATGTAGTACAAAAACGATTTAGTGTAATTGCAATAAATGAACCCCTGTAGTGCATAAAGGCCCCATATCTGCCAAGTATTGCCAGCTCAGCCCTCCACTCCCCCTTACGATGAGGATCGTATTCATTACCGAGGAGCGTTTGTTTAGAGAAAGAAAATCTCGAGTCTCCTCTGAGGTGCTCTGAATCAACTCTCAAGAGTCTGTCTTTCTGAGTGAATGAGTGTGTGTGTCTCAATCTCATAAAACTTGAATAATTACATATGATTTATTTAAAAAAAAAACTGATTTTGGCTACTTTTTATTCTCTTTAATAAGTAGTAGTACATAATATTTCTTGTCCCTCTCTCTCTCTCTCTCTCTGATTCGTTGACTCACAGAATAATACAATATCATATATCAATATCTGGGTCAATTTTGTTAAATAAATAAAATTGATTTATTTTGTAATAATATATATATATTAATATACCTATATAATAATAATATACACCACACACAACAGTTATCATAATTATTCAACAACTTTTCATGCTCGTAATATGTATTCAAATACTTTTACTAATACATTATTATCTTATTATTATATGTATATTTGTTTAATGGATACAGGGAGTTCTATGCAATGATTCGCTTAAACTATAACACTACATTTACTCTATATTAAGATGGCTTTTTTTGCAGTATAGAATGTTATCTAAAGCTTTATCATATATATGTTCATTCCTTAAATATATGTTTTACCTGATGTACTCTAATTTGACGTTATATATCTATGATGAATCCACGAATTCAAAATTAATTTTTGTTTATCTAATTATTATTTAAACTTGTGTTTACGTGATTGCTTTTTAATTTGATTCAAAATGTTCACTAATTAAAAGATTATATATTTTAGTGATACTCATGAGATTTTTTATGTTGAGCATTCCAATAAATAGAATGATTTCAGGGGTAGCAATTAAATAGCCGTTTAGTTGCCATATGCTTATATATTCACCCATTCTATTCAGAAATTTATTTTATATATATGTATATATATATAAATTATTAATTATATAGTGATGTATCAGTCTCAATCTTTTATCAGCATTGATGTTAGTTATTGTATATTGTTCTTATATTTATTTTCTCGGGTTTTTTTCTTTTTCTTTAATGTGACTTATTTATTGACATTTTATCATATCTTTCATGATCAATATTTTTATATATATTGGGACCTTGATTCTATTTATATATTTTTATATGCATACAACACTTTCCCTCTATAATTACTTACATACAGCTGAGATGTAAAAAAAAACACAAGCTTATACAACGCAAAAGGATAAAATGAAAGCATAATCCAATATATTTATTCCCGTATTATTGTACTTTTGTTATTCATGGTTACTCATGCTCTCAAGACATGATTTTTAATTTATGTTGAAAGGACTTATTCAAAATGACTCCTTCCGTATATTCTTGAATTGAGTATAAATCTATTAATATTTCCCCCTTTTTGTAGTTTTCATTTGAATAGCAAGAACTTCCTGTACCACCTAATTGAGCCTCTATTTATGACTAAAATAATTTTACATTTTTTTCATCTGAAATTTACAGCCCTTAGACACAAGGCCTTTCTTCTTCTTCTTCTTCGATGCAATTGTTGTTAAATTCCATCTGCAAATTTCAAGTTATTCAAAAGTAAATTTATAAAAAGGTTTTAAGAAGGGTTCTTCTTCTACACCAATAAAATGACGCGTGGAAATCAAAGAGATTTGGCAAGGGCTAAAAATATGAAAAAAGAAAAAGGAAGCAAAACTGCAGCCGAACAAGATGGTAACAAGGGTCTTACACTAGAACAAAGAAAGCAGAGGGATGCTGATCGTATGAGAGAGAAGCAATTGAAGAAGCAAGACAACAAGGTGGCTGAAGGTGGTGGTGGTGGAGGAGGAGGAGGAGGAGGGAAGAAGTGATCCTCTTGATGATTTTACTGGCTTTACTGACATGATATTTTAACACCATGTGCATTACGAATACTGAATGAATAATTGTTTCCTTTCACGTCTTTTTTATGGAAAAAAAAATCTCAATAATTAAATTCCTCAATTATCTTTCTTTTTTTTTCTTTCATTTGTAAACAAAATTGTTCGTGCCAACATTCAATTTTTGTTCGTTAATAAACTCGATGTGGAATTCTTTTTTTAAATAAAAACAAACAAACTTTTTTTCGGCTCATTCTTCACATACAATTATTGAATCTTAACTACAACCAAGTTATTCTGTTAAAAACATATATAAAATTTATTATTTAAGTAGTTGAGTCGTTATTGCTGCTACTGTTTGTGAATCGTCAATTTTTTTCCTCCAATAGCCGTTCTCACTTTTTCTATAACAATAAAAAAAAAGTCCGCTTCACTCTGTCTATGACCGAAATTTTATCGTTTATTACGTATCAAAGGCTTTCTTGCCTTAGTGTGGTGTCTCCCATGAATTTTAATAATGTGTGTGGAGGAAGAAGTATAAATCAATCAATAAATATATTTTATTATGCTTTCATTTATCGATAGTCTGAAAAAAAAAGAAAAGATAATTACAATCTGATCCATTCTTTTGCGTTGGTTTTAAGACTATATACATATATATATATATATATATATATATTCGAAGAATAAAATTAAAATTGAACCAAATAATCATTTATATGTATAAACTGCATTAAAGTATTATTCAATGATCGATATTTATCGATTTATAACAAGATTTCTTATACCTACGTCTAATATAGTTAGGAAAATCTGAACTACAGCTAAAGCGTTCCACCTGAAGAATAAAGTGTTAAGATAGAGAGTTTGATTTATCCGCGAGAATTTCATTAAAGGATAATCACTGGCATTAATTCTCTACCATACACACTTTCATCTTATTCTTTCAATTCAAATGCTATTTTTTAAATCTAATGTTGTAAATTGAGTAAAACGATCCTTATCAATTTTATTTCAGATATAGTCTCTTTAACAAAGATAATTTTAAAAGCTAAAGTTTGTGTTACATTCATTAATTATCAGAAGGTTAACGTCGTTTTTATCATGGCATCATCTTGGGAATACCCCTCATTAAATAGGATGTCTGATATGACGCCGAGCGATCGTATTGGAGAATTCGAGAGACTACCTTCACGAATAGACTCGAATAAACAAAGGAATAGGTTTGAGCCTCATAGTAAAGACAACAAGAGAGGTCAAGGGAAGTTTAGTTATGGAAATAGGAAGAACAATAAGGGACATAACGCGTCTGGTCATAAGAGACAGGATTCTTTGTTACCGAAAGATGAACATATGGACTATTCGCAACAGTCTTCACATATAAGTAATTTGCCGTTACCCTTACCTGGTACATTGAGTGGTAATGAAAGTATAGACAAACCCTCAGAGAATTGGGATCAAGTACCTTTAAAAAATATAACGGGGGAGCCCGAAGGTGACTGGAAACCCTCTCATATCTCAAATCCTGTTGAGGAAATTAATTTGTCTGAGGAGGAGATAAAGGAAGAGCTTTTCCCTCCAAATAAAATAGCTCTGCTACAGGAGAACTTGGACGCCTGTCCTGATTTGGATTTGATAGGTATGTATTTTGAATGTTAATAATTTCGTGCATTCTGAACACATTGAGGATACATTATTTGAAACACACATTTCATTGACATCAGGACTGGAATACATTATTGAGGTACAACATAACAGTGTCAAGAATCTCGCTCCACTCTATTATTGCTTGCTATGTGACGAAAAGACAAAAGATTGTGAGAAAACCTCTGCGTCACTTGAGCAGGTCAAATTACATCTCCGGTCTGTGGCTCACAAAGTCCATTACATTGTAAGTTTTTTACTAAGTTAGTCAATCATGATGCTATCTATCATTCACCATTCCCACAATCAACACCCAACGATGATGACGATTATGTCGTAATAACAATATTTTATACATTTGATATTGCTCCTTGGACCACTTGAGGATTTTGATGTGAGGTTTAAAAAAATAATATTAAAACGTGGATTATCCTAGCAATCATGATTGTCTAGCTTGTTAGGTTTTGATATACGTACATATATATACATTTTAAAAAAAAATTGACATCAGCCTCTAAAATTTTATTTATTTTTGCTAACTTGCTCAGGAAGCATATTTTCCAACCCTAAAAAAATGTTTACTAAACAAAATCGATGGTGGGGTGAAATCCAGTGTGTATCGAGAAACGATTTCAGGAATCGGACAAAAAATAACTTCAAACTTTGGAAAGATGAATATAAAAATCGTCATTGGGCTTAAACTTTTCGAAAGACGGCAACAAGAAATTAAAAAAATGATTGATAATTCTACGCATTTCCGGTAAGTTATAAACAAACTATGTTACACTTGATATTTATGCACTTTGCTACTTTCATTCAACTTTGAGTAGATTTTTTAAAAAGTGTAATACAGTTTGTTTATCACGAATTTATTTTCTTTTTTTACATTGACTCACTTATTCAGTTTCTGCTTCATAGTCCCTCCAAAAAAATGTATATATATAATTTTATGATGTCCTTGTATAAAAACAGGTAAGTGATATTCATCATCAATAGCGTTAATTATCCTTTGGTGTACAACCCAAAGAGCCACAAGCCAAAAAAGTGTTCGTATAGAGGGCCATATATCCTTACAATTTCGTCCACTACGAGCGAAAACACTATAGTTTTTATATTTTTAGGAGAAAGGGCCGTGCATAGAAAGTTTATGAGGACTGCAGGTTGCACACTCCTGGTGTAAAAGAACTTGTTTTAATGCTTCCCTTATAAAAAGTGTACGGAATTCTGAATGAATAAAAAACATCTTTTTTTTTGTGATATTGAGCTTTCGTCCTCCAATTCTCTGTTCAGTTCTCTTCATGATGATTTAGATTATTGCTTTTTAAACTATCTATGTGTGATCATGCCATTTGAAGGGCAAAGATGTAGGTAGTTGTTCTCTAGGTATCAAGGAGGTGAGTTTCAAACGGATTTCTAGTTATAAAATCCCCTAATAAACTGTACTTTGGTATCTCTTCTAAGACAATTCATCAATGAACTTCATTTAATAAGTATAAAACATCCAAATTGCTGTATAAATTATCCTGGACCTTGTTTTCTCTATCTTATTACTGAGACAAATGTTTCTTTAACCGTTGAGTTATACATTTTTGGAAGATTGTAAAGAACTTCTTATGGACTACTAGTTGTACTCAATAGGTAATTATATCTGCAGCAATTCAGTTCTGGGTCTCCTTGTTTTATATTTTAAGTACAAACGTTGTCATATATTGTAAAGGTAAAATACAGGTGGTGTCAAGTCTTGTCGTTCAATGCATACATAATTCTTGGACTAACCTGCATTTTGTTCTACCTTAAAATGTCACCCATTCTTTTGCTATTGCTTTTTAGTCGATTTCTTAATTAAACATATAATTAAGACACAGTATGTATTTGTGCAGATCTTGGTGGTGTCAAGACATACCAGACCAAAATGTTTCCACGAAATGAGTTCATTATATTGCAGATTCCTCGTTACCATTACATTCTTATTTAATAAATGTGTAGTCCTCTGATATGTCCTGGCCTTCATCTATCATCGTCGTGCTTCTTGTATTCAAAAGCAATATCAATAAAGGAGAAAAATTAGTTAAATATATTTTTTTTCTTTTTTGCGATTGCTTTTTAAAACGCATAGTTTTGCATCATTATATACATATTATGTATATCTTCAGTCGTTTTATTCTGGACCAATTTAATAAATACAAAGACGGAAAAGTTGTGGCGGTGAACGATGAACTTATTTATTACAAAATTTGGTTTCTCAAATCACTAAGAATTTTTTTTTTAGTGTTCTCGAACTCTTACAATTTTAGCCGTTTCAATGTCTGAAGAGAGGTGATTTTGAACATAATATTAAATCTAAGCCACTCCAAGACAATATAAAAAATAATTTTGTCAAAAAAGAAGTAATGCTCGAGCATTTGATATGATGATTCCTCTGTTTAAATAAATGTTTCATTTTTACTCTACACATTTACTAGGTAAGTATATTTAGGAAAAAATTACTTGATTGAATTAGATTATTCCTAGCTTATTATCGATCAACAATTTTATCGAATGTGGACTCCTATAATAACATGGTTCCTTTGTAGTCATTTAAGTTATTTTTTTATTATAATGATAACCGATCCATCCCTGGTTTTATTTTTTTTCTATTTGAATACTATAAAATACGGGACTTTATAGTATATTATACTTTTTTTTCAGTTGTTTCCCTTTGGATCAATTTCGAGCTGTTGAATAAATTTGAGTATGGAATATGATTTATTTAATAGCTTGAACAAACTTTATTTACTTCCAATTGTATACATTCTTCTACATGTAAAATATTAAAACATATCAACTTATGAAAGGCTTATTCGAATACGTGCAGATTTTATAGGTTTTCTCTTGCCCATTATGTAATTAGCCATTGGTGGACACTCGAAATTTGCATTTTTCTTTTATGCTACAGTTCCATCAAGTATTCATATGATGAGCTAATTTTATCTGGGATTATAGGTGTATTCTTCTCCTCCTTTATCTATTGTCAGAGTTTGAATTTTATGACTCTCGGATTTTCTCATTAGGAGATGAGCATTAGCTTGTTGTAATCAAATAGGATATACTTTAAACATTTTAATGGTAACCATCGAGTATACTTGGGTGGACTTTAATTGATCTGTATAATCATGGACGACAGTTTCTCAAACTCTTGGGGGCGGGGAGGTCCCCTAAAGGGTGTGGGGAGGAAGTCTTAATGTATTTCAAATTTTCGACTAGTATTTTTATTTATTTTATGTTATCTGAGTTTGACAGGCACTGATTTATATGCACTATAATGTGGTACAATTAGACACTTCCTTACACTTGTGCCATCGATATTTTTTTGGGTGATGTATGAATGCGTTTTCCCCCATCATAATTATTAGTTGTTTTTTATCATGTCATATGTTACAGTTTAGTTTGATGAGGCTCTGATCTTGTTGTTTTAATTTCTTCCTTTTCATATACCTTGAAAATCCTGCATTTGCTAGTCTTGCATAAATATTCTCTCTACCTGTATAAATTTGAGAATCTCAAATAAATTCAGTGAAACGGTCTACAAGGACTCAAATCTTTATCTCACTTTAAGTCAACTTCAAAGGAAAGATACTGCTTGAAGCTGAGTTGTCCACTAAATCCAAAAGTAGTTTCATCTATAGATACTTTTTCATTAAATTGCATTTCAAATGAGCTACCATATCGTGTTCAAGATGACCTTACAGAGGATTCAAACAGTTGTTTCGGCCCTGTTTTTTCATATTTGGTCCGACTCGTATTCAATTCAAAACATGCCTGGTGGAAAAATTTGAGCTTACACCAATGTGTTTACATATATCTTGCACTGGTGTAACGATTTATTTCTTATCCAAGTCTTCCTTTTTTTAAATAGTTCATCGATGCAGATGCGAAAATTCTGGGGGAGAGGACTCCTTCGGAAATACTGCTGCCCCTATATATGTTATAGAATAGCGGTTCGGTAATTTTTAGAGTTCTATGGACCACTATCTCTATCTTTAATATTAGTAATAGTAGTAATCCAATTCTTACACGGACCACTAGTTATCCTCTATTAAAAAAACCGAAACAATCCGAGATGTCTTCCATAAAAATAATAAAAATACAATTAATTCTAAGAAACTAGTCTCCCCTCCATCTATCAAATGGAATTTCCGAACCTGCATCGATGAAAAAGTATAATCATTAATCTTTGACATTAAAGCCTAGGAATTCAAATTTCGTGTTAATTTTTATTTATTTATTGTGACTTAAGTTATTATTAATTCTTTGATGGAAAAATGAGTGTTTCAATAAAACACGCAGTGATCGTAACTATTTTACATTGAAATATTTAGTTCTGCCTACAAGCGTAGTAGGACCGAACCAGATATATCCAAGTAAGTAATAGACTTCTCCCGAAATTACGGCCCGAGCTATTTTGTCTTTTTAGAAATTGAGTTTGCTGTGTAACCCGGACAGAAAACAGCTGATACATGAGAGTAGAAAACGTTATTAAAAAGGCATAAAATTGAATAATTAAGATTTAATTTATGGTTGTCACGACGAACGAAACAATTCTGAAGTCTTGCGCGGTAAAAACGCGGTCTATTGTCTTTCACTTATTCTATGGCTGAGTTTGCATAGTATTCTTATATTGTTTTGTATCTGGGCCAAACCCAATTAACAAAAGTGCATGTCCTCTTTTTTCTTTTTTAACTACAGTCGCTAATTTAATTTGTTTCTCTACGTCCATCTTAGGAATGAAAATGTTCGTCATGAGACAGTTATCTAATAGTTATTAGTGTTACTAGTTATTCACTCTTTTGATAAAGTAATTCAAAGTGCTTGAAAGTAGAGTTAAGATCGGGTCCACATAATCATGTCTTTGAATCCAAACCTAACCCGAAACATTTGTTTTTCACGAATCAGATCCTTGCCATATTCATTTTTAGGATCTGATGACCCGAAATATTAACTACATGAGTTTGATCTTGGAAAAAGAAAGGTTTCATAAAAAATCTCAAAGGCTTACTTTGCTCCAAGGATAATTTCAACTAAAACTTAGTCCGATCCGATTTGCGTGTACAATCAGAGGGGCTATGGATTTCATATCTACTAGGAAATGTGGCTATCAAATTTTCTTTAATGACATTATTTTATTTTGCATATTTGTTAAACCATCTGATCTTTCTGAGTTGTGCTTCTTCATCTCTTTGACACATTAGCCTCATAAATTTTGGAAGAGGATTTACAATTTCCTCAATGCTTAGTAATCTTCCCCTTATTTGTAAACAATTATTCTGGGTTTCTATTTGATATTTAAGAAACCCAGTACACTAGATAAATGAAATTTGGGATCGAGAAGCGTCATTTGGGCGACGAGAGGAATTAGGAATTTTTAATGTCCAATTTGCTTACATCAATATTCTGAATCTGTGACAAGCACATGACAGTGGTTCATTATGCAGTTTCTGCGTTACTATTCTTTCGATTTCATACTGCTGCGATACCCGATCAACGATAAATCTTCGGCTTACTACGTGAATACTGATCAACAGTAGTGCAAAATTTTCATAAAGGAGATAATACTCTCGCGAGTGTTGTATCATTCGGTCTTTGAGGAAATATCATTGGGTATTCTTAACACTCTGTGTCATCACAAACTTAGTCTTTTTTTTAAACTTAATGCTAGGCTAGTCTACACTGTAACTTTCCCCAAGTTTTGCTTTTATACTCTTAATTGAATGGATTATGACAATAATTTAAGTTTAATTATTATATTTAATGCAAACTTTTCTCGGTTGTATTTGTGATTTTTGAATAGTCATTAATTCTGTTTATCCTTTTTTTATAGAGAAAATAAGGAATTTCTGGGTCTAATACTCGGTAATAATTCTCTCGCCAATTCATATGAGAAAGCCTTTTCGGACTTTGAAGCGGGTAAGTCTTTAGTTTCATTCTATATTTCTATGGAGTGTTCATCTGAAACTAATCATACTAAATTTGTCTTAGAATTACGGAAAAAGAACAATAGGGACCGACATCGACCTCATAACTCTTATAATGATCCAAGAAATAGAGGAAGAAATCGGTATCGCTCCAGAAGAAGTAGATCAAGATCTAGATCAGGATATGATAGAAAGTCCTCATCATCAAGGAGTAAGTATAGTGATTGATTTAATGGAGTTATCATATAAAAATACTATTCTATACTTAGATTCATATGAAAGAGACTCGTCCGAGTTAGGAAAAAATAAAAATGATTCCAAGAGTGAGGAATCCGTCAAAAAAAGTGTATTTGTTGATATCTTAGCGAATCGCAAGGATCATGGTGGCTCTCAACGCCGTAACTCATCCCCAACTAGGGGACGATATAACAACAGCTATGGTCGAGCGTCTTCGAATTCCAAGGACAGGAAATCCAGTCGTGGCAGCCCAGACTCTTATGAATCCATGAATCGAAGTGTAAGGCCCTCTGTTGAAAAACAAGTTGAAAAATATATCGAGAAGGAAAAAGTTTTGAATGAGATTTTGGAGAAGGAAAGGAAAGAATATCTTAATTTTCCACATACTCATCGAAATTATAATGAAGAGTGGGAGAATTTTTACGTCAACATTACATCTAAAAGGGGAATAACGGATCCTGAAATAATCAATCAAGAATGGGTTGAACATTGGAAGGCTTTCTTTTTTCAGTCTTTCGATATTGAAGTTCGTAAGCGTAAGGATCAGCTCTTGATCGATCATCACATTACCGGTCAAGATCTTGATAAATATTATGTAAACAAAGCCAAATCTTTGGAGGAGCAACTTGAGAACAAAATTTCTGCCACCAAACCCACGGGTAAAGTTGTAGGGTATTATACTAACACTGAACAAAGTAGGCCTGGACCCTCGACTAATCAACAAAAACGAGTCTCCTCAGCTCACTGCGAAGATGATGATAAAGAAGTGACTGTTATATCCACATTCCGACTATTGTCTGCTTTAGAAAGTATTTTGGACGATCTTGGTCCCACTGTCATCCGTCTATTGGCCCAGGCAAATTCAATGGAGGTCAACGAAGGCTTTGGTTCAAGTTCAAAGATGGTTAATGAGCAGGAAGTATTCACTGTATTTTGGAAAGCAAGGGAAAAGTTAGACTACAAAATAAAGAATCAACTCATTGATGGTAATCGAGCGCCTACCTCTCAAGTCTGCATTAAAAACATGAATAGTCTAATAAAGAAATCAAAATGTGAATTACCTCAAGAGATGCAAACTGATGCGAACAATGAGTCTTCTGTCAAAGCCGCTATAGCAAAAACTGTTGTTGAGCAATTTGTTGCTCAAGGAAAGCCCATCACTGAAAGTCAATTGGCAAGTATTGTTGAAATGGAGTACGAGAGAGTTAAGGATTCCATTCCAACATCCTCATCATCCGGTGACTCAAAAGTACAAAGTAGGCAGCCTATAGATTTAACAGAGTTAAATAAGAAACCAGAGATGGAATTAGTTCCACCAAATTCCGAGGAAGATTTAGAAAGAATGACATGCCACCAGTTGGCAGACATTTTCAAACGATTTAGAGAGTTTAACAAAATCACTCGTTGCAGGATTTTGGATTACATGAAAAAAATTGAAAAGACAAATCCTGCTAGAGTCACAGAAATGAAGAAAATTATTCATTCCAAAACGTAGAACAATATTTAACTGTTATTTTTGTCCCATTTCGTTTATAGAAATTGTGTCACCATCACAGTATGTCTGAAATTAAATAAGTTTCTTTCAATCTATCTTGTACTTTTTTGTAACTCGTTATTGGTCTGTAGTAAAAAAAATATTGAAATTGTAAGTATAACCAATGGAGGACTCCTCACGCCTTAAAAACAAAAAATAGTACCAGTAATATCTAAATTACAGAATAGGTCCGAAACTTCAATAAATTGTCTCAAAACATAAAATTAGAAAGCCAAAGCTTTTCTGATGCCATTTTTTCTAAAGTATGGAATCAGAGTATAGCTCCATTTTTGGGTCGTTGTACCTATTTTGAAGGACTACTCAATTTTTATTTCTTTAGCATTCCAGAGACAGTCCCAGGAGTAGCACGCAATTTAAATACCAGCAATTCATAGTGATAGTTATTTATTTTAGTATCAATTGTGTTATGCCCCATAGAGCAACTCGTATCTCAGGTCATGTTCAACTCTGCCTCAAGGATCACTACTGCAGTTTAGTTGACTGGCCTTGAACTTAAAAAAACAAATAAATGTTCATTTTATGAAGTGATGACGAAAAAAGGTGGAGCTACTCAGTATCTGCTTTGAGTGTGCATATTAGGTTTTTTTTTGTTGATGGACCTACAATGGTTATAGAATAGGTTTTTGTTCAAAAAAATATTTTTTTTCATGTTGAAACTCGATGCGAAAAAAAGAGGGAAATGTGTGTAGTTCGAGGTAGTAGAGCGTATTTACGTGACGTCATTACTATGAAAGTCGGCCATCTTAGGGGCATGCGCAACCCAAGTTTACACGAATATGAACTATTGTTCCTTTAAAATTTAGGAATATATTGAAATTGGATGTCACAATGGGATCGACTAATAAAAAGCCTCTTAACCTTTACTATCTATCAAAAAAAATATCTTTTAGTCTTTATAATTTACCAGACCCAATAGAATGGGGAGATATATATAGAAATCAGAGGCAAAGTGGAACTATAGTTGGATTTTTGGTTGAGCATTGGGAAAAGTAGAACTACGAACTATGACTCTTGGTGCCATGAACCTGTGTAGTTTCACGGATCTTAATACCGTAACTCTTATTTTGGCATTCAAATACACGGCACTATTTTATCATTTTCTTTAATACAAATTCTTTCCAACTTTGGTTGTTTATGAATTATGTCTCTAAGATGGCCGACCTCAGAATTGACGAATCTCATGAAAACAATCTATTCTACTTTTTAATTAATGACATTAATTATTATTTGTTTTAAAAAAAAATCAAATCGAAGAGCAAGTCAATTAACATTTGAGTACTTTGAGTCTGAAGTCATTCAATTCATGTCTCAAGTAGAATTCTAGTTCAAAAGTTTCATTAATTCTGGAATCTAAAATTCAAGTGATTACAATTTGTTAATTAGTATTAAATCTTGATAAGGACTTTTTATTTAACATAATATCTAGAATTTAGATCAAATTAATTTTGGGCTCAACTAACGCGAACATACTCATTACTACGTTAATTAGGCAAAAAGATCGATTTACTGTTTTTGTGATTACTACCAATATTAGACATTGACCAATGGCGATATTATAATACATTTAAATCAAGGGGTCCTTGAGATAATACGTAGCATTGTGAGTGAACTTTTAGGATCTCGAGGCCTTACGACAACCCGGGGCTGAATTTAAGTGTATTTATGAAGGGGCCTCAGGTTATTTATTCCCTTGCCTCTCTCTCTCTTCCCCTTCTTCCCTCAACTAGTATTCCTCACTTGATAGTTACAAAATCATTAATTGCAACGTTTTTACCTGCAACCCATTATAATATCCAATCGCTCAAAGGTTTTCCCTTCAACAACTCATAATTTGATGCAGTTTGATAGGTGTACGTGAAGACTTTATTCTGCTAATTCCAAATTAGAGAATCAAATTGTTTTCTTTTCGGAAGACATTAGATCCGTCAATAGATGATTAAATTTAAATACATATCCGGGTTGTTGTTTTTTCATGAAAAATTGAATTGGGAAGCACTCAAATTTGTTACGTCAAAATAAAAATCTGCTAGAGTAAGTCTGTGATTGGCCTTAATGTACAGATCACTCCTGATTATAAGACACATTTGACTGATTTATTTCATATGTAGTTATTAATATTTTCTCACTTACAATTAAACAAGGGGTAAAAATATGTGAAAAATTCATAAATTGTTGTGCTCTGTTGTTTTGGGGCCAGGACCTTATATTATAACTCCTAAGTCCTTTTTATGATAGGCAAATTTATAAACTTGTTCTTTTTAATACGTATCCCCTTAAACACGACGAGCTTTTTGGGATAAACAAAAACACACTGTATTCTCCCTTCAGCTGATTTTCATCTTTTGACTCTTTTGATTTAAAGCAGCTGACTCTACGTGTTATGAACTCTAAAAGGGTATAATTATTATTTCTGATTTTGATGCATAAAAAATATATTAAATCAAGGATTGCGCGCCCTTTTTTTGAATTTTGAATATATTAGAAGTAGTAACGATTGGTTTGTGATTGGTAAAATTTATAAATATATAGTATATCTAAATAATAAATTCTGCCAAATATTAACAAGTTGGCAACATGGAAAATACAGAAGAGTAGCTACCAGTTGTTTTTCCAAATTTTTCCTTTCCCTTTTGTCAGTCGAGGTTGCGAGTGGCCAAAAAAGCTCGACGTGAAAAGATACTCATTGATGACATCATCACTTCAATTTTAAATTAACCTTTTAGAAATAACTTGAAGTAAATATGTTTATAATGAATATCTTTAAAATATATATATATATATATATATATATATGTACTTTTACATTATCTTGTAGGTGACATTTATGCCTAAAAATGAATTTAATTTGATCCGCGAGGTCAAACTATGGGTCATGGCCACAAACATCCTAGTATACAAACAAGTTACAAAATAAAACTTTTTTCCCCCCATGTATTTTTACTTTCCAGAAATACTTTACTTGTTGAAGTCGAAGGATATAGTCAGAAGATTTGACCATTTAATATTTGACCTACATCACAGTTTGTGCTAAAATTTGCAAAAAAATAAAAGAACTCCATATCTGGGACACCCACGATTTGAATTGAAAAATAAATAATTAAATTAAATTTGGAGTTTGCAGCTAAAAATCTTAATGTATATTTACCAAATTTCATTAAATTTTGAGGAAGTCGGGTGTGCACTGCCTTTTGTTAAGGGGGTGATTTGATACAAATATCAATTAAATACTATTATTTTTTTGCATAAATTTTTAAAGCTACAGGTAAAACAAATTTGTTGAGTACATGACCTTAGTAATTTTGTTTAAAACACTTTTACAAGTACTTTTTTGGCTAATTGGCCATTGAAGGAAAATGAGACTGGGGATTATCATATAATTTGTATGTTTTCCCAAAATCCACACCCATGAATACAAAGTGACCCAACAACATAAGTAGATATTTTTTTCTCGATAAAAAAAGAGAAAGCAGGGATTAAATGTATCTACTATGAGCATAGATTCATATAAATATTCCGTCCCATAAAGTATGTACGTATATATTTATTAAAAATGTATTTTCGTTGTATAGAAACTAAAAAATAATAATAATAATAATTAGCAAAGGATCTGCATCTTAGTATGTAGGTATAATAGATAGATATTGATAGAGATATTGAATAAAATGTTTTAACATAATCAAACAATTAAGAAATGGCTACAAATAAATTGGGGAAAAAAAAGGTAAAAGTAGTAAAAGGAAAGTATTTTTTTTATCTGAATCAATCATTTGGGGAAGTCAACAAGAACTAGAGAGAGATTATCTATGGTTAAAATTTAACACTAATTAAAGATATTTTCTTGTTGATGAATCTAGTAGGTATGTATGTATGTATATAATATAAAAACATCACGTAAAAGATACTAAATATTATAAAAAGATACGATTTAAAAGGAAAAAAAAAAAAAAAAGAACCAAATTAACAAACAATTTAATCAATCATATACATAGATATTGGCACATTAAAATAAGAATTCTGTATCATCATCATTAATTGGACTCACTTCCAGTCATTATTTTTACTATAAGTAAAGTAAAAAAAAAAAAAATACACACAAAATATTGCGTCAGCACCATGTAGTAGTTTAAGTCATTGAAAATATGGAATTATGAACAGAGCACACCAAAAAGGTAAAAATGGATAGTAGAGAGTAAGCAGTGATTTAGTTAGCAGGAATATATATATATGTATGTATGTATGCATCAATTAATTATAATAATACACTTCTTTGATTCCCCTTTATATTTTAAAATACGAGCCCCAATTCATGGTGGACATGCATTTCATACTTCTTCTCCTCTAGGCAGCACAGACACACACTTTTAATCAGCATTCCTTGGACTAGATCAACAATAATACAACATAGGTGTATGTATATGATGGAAGAGAACAAAACTATAAATAACTTGGAATGCACATGCCTGTGTGTGTGTGTGTGTGCGTCTTTCATTCCACAACTCATAAAAAGGGACATGTTTTTTTATTTTCATTTTTTCATTTTTGTTTCTTTTTATCTGGATCCATAGAAAATTTATTCTAAATAAATAAAATGTATTTTTTGTTTGTTTCTTCATCAAATAAAACTAAATATGTGTTAATATCATATTGTCGACCAACTAATAATAAGCTGACACAAAGGGGTTTTCAAAAAAATGAAAGATTAAACAATGATAATAGTAATAATGATAATAATAATGAAGAAGGATACAAAGTGAAAAATAACTTTAAAAAACGGGAATGAAACACCTTAGGATTTCATGAGTTCTAGTAGTAGTAAATATATCACGGCACGCACACAAGTTCGTTCATCAAAAGGAATTGAGCAAATGGTTTCTTTCTTTCTTTCTTTTCATTTCTTTTTTAAATCATGAGGAGAGGATTGAATATACACATGTAACACATAGTATGTATGTATGTCCAGAGTTCATTATTTCCTTCCTCCTTCATTTCTTGAAAGCTTTTTTGAGAAAGTTTTCTTTTTTGACTTCTTTTTTATTATCCTTGTCATTATGCGCTTTTAATTCCTTTATTTTCTTTTTGATTTTCTCTCGATCCTCCTTACTTTTAATACCGAGTTCCTTAAGACCATTTGAATCAAAATTTAAAAGAGCTGCCCCCGTGATGGTCTTATCCATGAATAGCGTGATGTAGCTCTCCATTCCCAAAGCTAAAAGCCATTGACAGACCTGAGCACACAAGGAGGAAATGTGTTAAATAACATACAAATAAGTTGGGATCAACTCTTTCATCACTTACTTGTTCCTTGGCCCACTCTTCAACAGGGTTAGCAGACCAGGCCTGACTGTTGACATTGTTGTTGCTGATGTTCTTGGATGAAGAAGTCTTGTTGTTGAGGGGTTCAGGGCTTGTGACGGATGAGGATCCCTCTTGAAGAATTTTTGGAGGAGAACTAGGATGATGAGGAGCACTGCTACTACCATTGCTGTTGCTGTTGTTGTTGTTGGTATTTTGATAGCTGTTAGAGGATGGCGCGTTCCGGAATTCTGGAGGAATAATGCCCATATCAGTGGGTTCTGGTTTATAGCCAAAGAAAAAGCAAAAAGCAGCGGAGCAATGAAAAAGAAACAACAAGCAAAGAAGTGTTTTAGTTGAGAGGTTAAAATACATCATTTTTGTTTTGAATTGTTTTGATTTGTTTTTTGTTTTTAAGGGTTAAGTAAGGTAAATCAATCATAGTGAGTAACACAGGAAAAAAAGATACAATAAAGGAAGAATAAGATAATTTTAAATTACTTAAAACTCGTGGACTGTGCATCCACTTCGCTGTTCGTTATTATTAGTGGAGCAATTTAAAAATAAAGTAAGTACATTCTCTAAAATATAATATCTAACTATCCTTTGTACATATGTACATATATCTATTGCACTCAATACTAAATAAGGAACTTGTTCAAAAGTATTTACTCAGTACTCTGCTGTATTGTATGTATGTATGTATATGTACAAATAAAAATATTGAATGTGATATCATAACTAATAGTACATACACCTCTATATACTTGCGTGTATCAATTCTGTTCATTAAGAAGAACAGCGATTAAATGAGAGTTGCAGATTGCGATTAAATAAAATAAGAAAGAATACTTTTAAATAAACTGTACCCAATGTGAAATGGCAGTCTCTAGTGACTATGAATAGCAACTAACATTCAACTAAATTTGAAGAAGATTTAAAGTGGATGATACCAGTATGAAAATATCTATGTAATAGCTCTAACTTGGTCTTCAAACATACCTCCGTCGGTGGAACAATTTCCGTAAGAAATATTTATAAACAGCTTTGGCTTTAAAATGAATATCAGGAATTCAAATAAATTTAGAATTAAAGAAAAAAATTAATCATCAAGTTCCTACATCCGGCATCAAGTTAAATAATATTAAAGTAGAGCCCTCATCAAACAGAGAAAGAGAGAGAGAGAGAGAGACACTCACACAGACAGACAGATAGTCAGAGGCATGGATTGATGACGTCTCTGAAAACTGTATAGTGTAATTATTAATATCATAGCCTACCGATATTATGCCTCGAATGAGTATTAGGAGCTGTAGAAGGTGAGCCAACTGTATTATTATCAAAAGCATTTTGACCTATGAGTACAATTCCACCATTATTTTGCCGATGATCAGATCCATAAGTAGAGGAAGGGGAAGGATGACTATGCTGACCAATATTATTACTATTACTGTTATTAGCATTGTGGTGTTGGTGATGGTGATGATGGTAGTAAGAATGAGTGGTGGTCTCAACAGTAGGAATGATCACAGATTGAGTAGTAGAAGGTAGAAGCGATGATGAATTCGTCTTTCGTACTGGTTTGTGTGTTTGGTTTAAATTCAAGGTAATTACAAGTTAGTAATGAGGCCACACACAAAGTCAAAAGCGTAAATAAGCACATGGTATCCAATTGAAAAAAATAATTATATAAATATGTATGTAATATATGTACATACATAATGTAGATAGTATGTAATGTGATGTCTATTAAACACATAATAACCAGTACATAACTGACTAAAAAATAACCATGTGCTCATTTCACATTTTAAATGATGTCACTTTAAAATAGCAAAGCAAGTAATACAACAAACGTGAATGCAAACAAAGTGAAAAACTTCTTACTCACCATTATCGTTGGCAATTTTGACAGCCTGTTTGATGTCAGCAATGACTTCATCTGGAACACCAGACTCGGAGTTTCCAAGAGCTGCATTTTTCCTTCTCTCTTCAAGGGAAGACTTGAGTTGATCTGCTAAACTCATGTTTCCTCCTCCTCCAGCGATTGAAGAAGAGACGGCAGGATTGGGTGATGGTTGCGATTTAGTGTTTACCTTTTGCTGTTCTTGTCGTCGTTGGACAGCATTGTTCATTTCAGCAAGGAAATTTGGATTTTTACTAGGAGATATAGGAGGGTTTGCCTTTGGTAGTGGAGGAAGAGGTTTATTATACGTTCGATTCGTAACTGAAACACATGTTGCAGCCATATAACCAGAATCACTATCAGGCGTTGCTTCACGAGATTCACTGCAGCTCTCCTGATCTAGCTCAAAACTATCAGTCTGAAATCAAGGGATTCAAAATCAATCAAGACATAATTTGCATTCTAAAAACGAAAAACGTACCGTCTGGAAACTGGAAGCACTAGCTGCGCTGACACTCCTTTTGAGAACATTAGATCGAAGAGCATCAGGGGTTGGTCGGTGTCTTTGCGACATCATGGCACCTTTAGTGGCTAATTCAGCTTTAAATTTATTGGCTCTTATGTCCAATAATTCATGAGCAGGAACAGCACTATCGAATTCTTCCTTAACATCCTTGCTTTCCATATTTGAAGCGTTAACTTCTTCAGTTTCAGAAATGTCCAAGGAAGCGTCTTCAGGTAATACCTTCAAACAGATAATTAATAAACCAAATATGTTTTGACAACACTTTACGATTCAGTATTCAATCATAAAATGATTTAATTATCTAGTGTCCCATCACTTACTGGTTTTCTCTTTAAAAGTTCTGGAGGCGATAGCAAATTCTTTCCATCATGATTATAGGGTAGGGAAATAGGGATTCCAGCATACTTCTGAGTGGAAGCTAGCTCCTTTTCTAGTTGAATCACCCGATCACTCAGTAATTTTAAATGTGAATGGTATCCTTGGTCTCGTTCCTGAAGCTGAAGAGCTAAAAATTGTTCGTGTTCCTTTAGTTCGTGTATGATCCGCTTAGCATGAGCGTATTTTCGCTCAAGTTCTTTGGCCCTTTCCTATAAATATATTATAAGATAAAAATAATATCAGCTTCAATCACAAGGATGAAAGCAACAATTAATAGTTGTATCAAAGTCACCTCAATAATATATCACTATGTGTCAGTTATTTCAATCACTATTACTAAGAAAGAGGTTAATAAATATTGGAAATACGTAAGTCTAAGTAAAGGAGGAGGGGGGGGGGTAGGCATCTAAATACCTACCTACATTGAAGCATAAGCATATTTCAATTCAATATGCATGCTAGTACTTTGGCAAATGTCCATTATTTTTAAGTTTGAAATATATAAGCACTATGTTAGTGAATATGTAGAGTATACATATAGCATGTATTTGTGCCAATGAATTGTATTGTAAGGATACACACATGCATGACATGATTCATATAATAACTTAAAAACCTATAAGATCCTACCTGATCTTCCATGCTTAACGACGTTTGTATACCAGACTCAATGAAATTAGTTTTGTCTGTTTGAATTTGCTGTTCTTCAGATTTATTATTTAACTTTGAGCCCGAAGCAAGCTACAGAAAAATACAGGAATCAGTAACGAATATAACTTTTTTTTTTAATATCAAAACTTACTTTGGACCTCATTTCTGCCATCTCAGCTTCTATCTCCATATTTCGATACTGAGCCTTTAAAAACATAATTTTTCATTAAACCAAATTTTTTATTTGATTAAGAAATACATAGTATGTATTTATCGAGATGATAATTATCATTAGCATTACCTCTTCTAATCTACGTTTTAAAATTTGAATATCATTGTTAAGCTTTTGACTCTTAGGATCCGTCATCGGCTCACGATTATAAGGGGAAGAAATGGATTCTTCTGGAGAAGTAGCATAGCCATCCTCTTCTTTACGAGTTTCAAACTCTTCCTCTTGAATGGTATGTTCCCCTTCAACAGTGCTTGAATTTGTAACAGAGGTATGCTCACTCGAATCATATTGTTCCAATTGAGCCATGTGCTGTCTTTGGCGCTCTGCTCTATCCAAGTCCGCCTAAAAAGAAAATACCTTATTAACATTAATTCATGTAGAATTAAACACAACTTTGAATAATTATTTTAATTATTTATTAGCAAGACCCCTTCAATAATTACTCAGTAATAAAAAGGAAAACATGAGATATTCCCACATTATTTAAGTTTCTTACCCAGTACTCCTCGTACTATTTTTTATTATTGCAGCATGTAAAAAAATATATATATTTTATTTTGCTATAATTATACTTTTTCTTTTTACCCAACAATCATCGTCATCCTCCATATCCTCATCTTCAGACGGCTTTCAAATAAGAATAAAATATGATTCATATCAATAAATCTAGTCATCACTTAATATATTAAACACTATTAAATACTTGGCAAAATAAAAAGAAAACAATTCCCACAATAAGAAATTTGTGTACTTTGGGTCCACATTGTATGACTGCATCTAACAAAATGGCACCAAATATAAATTTAAATGACTTAAAGTTCTTATTGATGCAATTATCAAAATAAATATTTACCTGTAGGGATTGCCTGATAAGCTGAGCAACTTCACTATTTTCTGGGTCTTTGTCTCTTCCAATGACAAATTTGATAACGCCAGAAGTATTTTGCAATACAGAAGAGGCATAAGCTTGTGTGACTCCAACGAGGGATTTCCCATCGACTTCGATGATTTGGTCGTTGACTTTGATTTGATTATTTTTTGTGGCAGCACCACCTGGAGTAACCGTTTTTACAAAGATTCCTAGCTTTTCTAAGCCAGTATCTGCACCAACACCCATTCCAATGATGCTCAGACCGAGTCCATCTGGTTCTTTAATTAACTCCACTTCAAAAGTATCCATTTTTTCTACTCTTTTTTCCAACTCGTATTCAGCCGATGCTGCAACAGGATCGATATCATCATTTCGACGGTCATATTCATCAATAGAATACGTAGAAAATTGTCGAATGGGCTCATTTGAAAAACTTAGACGTCCAGGTTTTTTATAGAAAGAGGCAGATCCCTCATGAGCAGAAGCAGGATCTATTCCATCTATTTCGAACCAATAATGTCCGTCATCTAAATAGTGAACCCCTGTGCATTCATCAAAGTAAACCTCTTTAGCAGGATCCTTTATCAATACTATGCTCTCATCCTGGTCTTCGATTTCCTCAGGAGCTGAAACACTATCAACATTTTCACGACACTCTGACTGGTAAACTAAATTATCCAGTTTATCCAAAGCCTCAGAAGCTGCTTTAGCAACAATTAGTTCCTCGGATTCAACACTAATATTGGTTACATTCTCTTTATCAGGGCTCAGAAGACGTACCACTTCCCTTGCTTGATCATCTGTAAGTCTTTTTTCCGAAAGATTAGAAGAGAGCAACATGTCTGCTTCATTAGGTGTCATTTCCTCAATCACAACAGGATTTGATTTAGATTCATCAAGTCCTAATTTTATGGGAGTACTCCGGAAATCTCCATTATCTTCTTTAAAACCCAAATGACCACTAGAAACAGTAGCATCAAACTGAAGTTCATCTTGATACTCATCAGAAGACGAAGAGGAATCATCTTTTTTTATTGTCCTTTGAACACAATTTCCACCATAATTACCATTAGACAAAGTCTTAGGATTTAAGTTAAGATTTTTTTTAAAATCCACTGTAGGTTCAGAGGTTTGGCACTTATCTGATGGTACAGAATTGAAAGATTGTTTGAGATCAAGCAAGAGGGAATTGGAATAATATAATTCCTTTTCATTTATTGGAGAAATATTTGTTTCATCCAATTCATCATCCATAAAAGGCACTTCATTTGTGGCGGATGATGTAGAAGACACAGAAGGAGATTTATGAACAACAGTAACAGGATCAGTATCTTCATCCTCATTCACAGTTGGTGGATCATCTGACAAAGAATCTAAATGATTATCGTCGGTTAATTTATTGAATTCATCTTCAACATTTTTACATTCAACAGGTTCTAAACTAGGAAAAAGTTTAGATTCCTCCATTAAAAGGGAGGCAGGTCCATCACCAACTAAAATTTTATCCGATTTTAAGTCATCCAATGAAGCATCATATATCATTCCTTGAGCAAAATTTTTAGCATGCTCTGTACCATTTTGTCGAGTAAAATTGAACTCCCTAGTGATTCTATCAGATACTCTGGGACTTGGCATGTCTTCTGAATCATCTTCTCTGACAGTAACTGCCATAGCCGTAACTAAGGAACCACCTAAATGATTTCCATCATCTTCATTATCCTCTGAGGAAGAAACCGAGGTCCTACTTTCCACATTTGGTTTATAATTCTTCCCATTAAATGAAAGACGTTTTACTATTTCTAGAGGTGGTTTGGGAGAGAGTGCAGGCTTGGAATTCGACAAGGGCTGATGTGAATGGAGTTCAGATTGATTTTTTTCCAGAACTAAAAAGAGTAAAGAAAAAAAAACTAAATAAATTTGACATGAAAGAAAAAATTGAAGGGAAAAATAATTATACTATTTATGTTTAATGTATATAGATAGATATTTGAATCAAACGGTAACATATTGTGAGTAAAGATATTGCATACAATTAATCCCTTGAACTGATTGGTCAATAATTCCAAACACATAAAAGGGGTTGTTGACAAAAAACAAAAGGGTTATAATTAAATTTTTTTATGGAAGTCTTAATTGAACAGTGTTCAATAAATGTTTGTATACACATTTTTTGAATTAAATGCATATGGTATGAAGTGTGTAGCAAGAACAGAAATACAGTACATATATGAACGTATTACGATTGTATACATACATGAATAAATAAATACATAGCTGTGAGACATTAAATGAAATTCAAGAAGGGTAAAGAGTTAATACCTTAGAGTAACATTAATATTTCCTTTAAATAGTAACTTACTTTTGTTGACTGCATTTAAAACTTCAGGCTCACCATCCTCCAAATCGTGTTTTATCCTACAAATACATAAGAAATCAGATTTTACATACATGTAAATAAATATACATATATGTACATTCAAAAAAATATTGGGCTACAAATAGTATTTCACATAGAAGCCATATTTTATTACGATTCTCAATTTTTTTAATGATTGGAGAAAAAAATTCAACAGTGAAAGCCTACATTAATTTATAATATAATACATACATACATATGTATTACATGGACAAAATTTATGGATTTCTCCTGCAAACACATATCCTTGCAGTTTCAAAAAATATCTACATAAAAGTAATATTAAAAAAAAAACAAGGTATGTACATCCATTAATAAATGCTTTACATAATGACGAATGTTCAAAGAAACTTATTCTATTTAAAATTCATCCGTTTTTGTTGTACCTACACATTTAAGAAAAGGGCACGAAAATCTGTATTGCAAATCTCTTACCTTTCACCTGGAAGTGGGGATTTACATGGCGTAGCTGTAGGACTTGTTTTCTTCCAATTTCGGATATAATCCTCAATTGAATCAGAAGAGGAGGAGGAGGTTCGTGCACTTAAAGGACGTTTTTCATGAAGTACATCTTTATCTGTATAAGTGAAATGTTCTTCGTCGTCACTCTTGGAAGAGGAAAAAGTTGGAGGTTGATGTGAATTCGGTGAGAGAATATGAGGAGCAGGAGGAGTAGTGACGGCAGCAGCATGGATAGGAGTTTTTTTAGCAGATTCCCGTGTTCCATTTTCAACTTTTCCTTTTTCAAAATTGCTGAACCAGTTGCGTTGTTTATTCGTAAGTTCTTTTATGGAAGAAGGTTTTTCAGCTAGGGCAACCGATGAATGATGAAATTCCTCTGATGAGGAGGATGGGAAGTGAGGAAGGGAGGTTTTCCTCGTGTTGATTTGTGTATCATTCTCAGAATGAGTAGTGGATGTCGAGCATGGACGTTGTTCCGCGACAGATTCTTGTGGACTCACAGAGCGAGAACGAGATGGGAAACGTGAATGAGGGTCCCTCGCAGCATCAAGTTCTTCCGTGGATCCTCCCATTTTTTCGAACATGGCTCGTGCATGATTAAATCGTGTTGTATGGCTTTGAGATCGCTCAACTTGCGTGGAAGAATTCTCTCCGTCTCCTTTGCTAGGACGATTCACAGGGATTTGTGGCTTTTTGAGGAGACGGGGTTTTTCTTTTGGAGGTTGTACTTGAAAGATGGAGGCGATTTGAGAGACCATCCCTTCCTTGGGCTTCCCTCCGGTGTCTACGCTCCCCATGGAAGATGAGCGCCTCGGTGAAGACTAAGAGAATCAAAACACGGATCATTTAGCTACAGCTATGCATAGAAACATAATAAAATACCTCGGGAGGAGGGGAGGGCTTCTCAAAACTAGAAAGGCGAGCAGATATCGCTGAGGAAGTCCCTGGTAGAAACGGAGGTCTCGGAGGAGGAGGAGAAGTCATGCTTTTGACTTTCATCGACATCTCCTCTCTAGGATATTTCCTTTAGAAACAACGTGGAGAAGATCGAATAATACCGGGGCTAAATGAGGAACACCATTTTTTTTTTTTTAATTTAAAGGAACTAAGAGAAGGCAAACGGTTCGTTCAATCCTGGATCAACTCTTCTTTACCTACTTATTATTCTGATTACAAAGTCCCTTTGATTTTCCCTTTTTTAGTCACGCACACACTCTCTATCTATCTCTTTCTATCTCTCTGTCTCTCACTCCCCCTCTCTCTCTCCCTTTAAAAAACACACGCATACGCACACTTCGACAGGACGACCAAAGAAAAAGAAGAAGACTAAAAACGACTAACACGTAACTACCACTACTACCACCATCATCAAATAGCAAATCTTATTCCTCTCTCCCTCTTCTTTTTCTCTTCTCTTCATTCATCAGTTCACCAACGCCCCGCTCTCGTTCTTTCTCTTTTTTTTTTCATTATGACTATCACCCCGGCATCCCGGCCTGCAAGACATTCCATTACCCTCTAGTTATTTAGTATTGTCAGTATTAGTACTGCTAAGTATGAGTGTGTGTATTTTTTTTTAAATGTCATAACGACCCACGAACTGACGGAAAAATAATGCACTTTCCCCTTCTTTACACTCTCCTTAAGAATATTTTCACTCCAATCACCGTTTTTTTCCTCCTTCATAATTATAATAATAACAATAGCAGTGGTTCTTAACCATAGATGGGAGTACCTTCTTGTATTTATACAAATTGTTATGATTTTGAGTATTTTTGATACATTTTAAATTGATTTATTTCAACACATCCTTCTTTTCCTCAATCATTTTTTCGCACTTTAAAGTTTGAGACACCCTGAAAGTCCGGGCATCCCTGAGTCTTAGCGAACCCTGCTACAACATAGATTATAAATTATAATAATACATGAAAGAATGATGATTCTTCACTTATTTAGTACGTACGCATATAACTACATATATGTGTACTATACAATAGAAAAATAATACAAGTCGTATGCATGCATACTGCCCTAAAATACCTTTTCTTTCTTTCTTCCTTGTGTGTGTGTATGAGTTTGTTTGAGATAAAAGCAACCTCCAATAAAGTGCCTTCTCAAATGATTATGAGACGTGTCATGACATTTTTTCGGGTTCTCTTCCATATAGATATTAATTAATTAATACTTAATCATTTGACCCGACGACAACAATAATTTTTATTACTAATCAAGTCAGTACTTTTAATGATAATAATTATTAATTTAATTGATAATCCGGCGCTGAGTTGTAAAGAAATGAAGGTGAAATTGTACATATTATTAGCATAAAGGATTATACTACATAAATATGTATATGTACGATATATGTTCATCAACTTCTTGCCTTATGATATAATAAAAATTAAGTACATATGTATATGTCTTATAAAAGGCTTTAGCCCTTACACACAGCATAATTCGATTTCATAGGGATTCATTGAAAGGAAGTAAAAATCCAAACTATACATATAGTACCCTATGCATGAATTGTAACTACATACATACATACATAATATAATAGTATGTGCAATGCTATTCTGATGCTGCTCTTTGGAAAATAGAGCAGGTTGTTTGTTGTATGTTTGCACATACATAATAAAATATTACATATATACATACTTAGAAAACTATAGACTTTATTCAGAGTCATTGATGTGTGTCAAATTGAATGATTTACACATGTACAAATAATACAATGATGAATATTATCATTATCATGTAAAGTACTTCCATGTTTTACCAAACTTTTGGAGGATTTGCACTGAGTCTTAGTATAATTTATAATTTGGAAAAGGATAGTAATGATTGAAGTAGTCTAATGTTTTCTACCTTTTATGTATGTATATAAAGTAAAGGAATGGTTAATATCACTTCAAGGTATTTACGTATTATAACATATGTATACGTCATATAAAACGAGGCTCAAATCTTTGGTTCCGGGATGACGTCTCTCTCTTTCTCTCTCTCTCTCTCTCTTAAAAGGACATCATGTATTGCAAAATATTTTAAAGATAGATACTCATTCATACCTACCTAAAATATTTCGCGACTACTACAACCTGAGTCACGGTGTAAGAAAGAGGAAAGTGTGTCTACTCAGACTCACATAGTTAGATACATATTATTATTTGATTTCTTGGGATTTATTGATAATAATTATAATTAATTATTATTTCAAATAAATTATATATGTAGAACCGTACAAAAAGGAGGATTCCACAGACTCATGGCTAGTTTTGTAATTGATCTTGCAAATAGCCGAATCAAGCAATTTCTCATTTGTAGCGGTATTCATCATTGGAGATACTCAGAAGATCTTAGTAGGAGAAGTAGGTATTCTACCCATTCCTGCTGTGAGCTGTTAGAAATTTTACCTACATACATATGTATGTAGGTAAATAAAATATATTTACAACTATGACAAACATTTTCTTTTATGATCAATAGGTATGTACATATATTATTTATATTTGAACTGAATCGTTTATGATCGTATTTCTAATAATAATAATAATTATTATTATTACTCATGTATAATTATTTATAATATTGTATCATCATTACTGCTATTTCATGGCCAACAATGATTGGACTTGCGTCATAAACAGATTACAAAAATTGCGAAAAATACCTATGAATGCCTCTGTTTTTTCTTTCTTTTTTTCTTTCTACAAAATGTCTTGACATGCAATTTGCGATAATAAATATGATGGTCCTCAACTCGTTTTGTTCCACATAAATAAATGTATAAAATATATGTATACCAAGGTACAAACATAATATACATATACACACAATATAGGGACTGATGGTAAAGTGAGCCATTGTTTTTTAAGGACTCTATCGATCTACATATATATATATATATATATATATATATATATATGTACACACAAGTACGAATTTTGAAACCTTATAATATTCTGAAAGACAAGAAATAACAAGAATCTTTGCTTGTCCTTGAAATTTCTGCTACTATTCAAGTAGACATTGTAATATTTACATATATAGAAAAATGCACACTACACGGTGAGAGGGAGAAAAAAGTGTTTGAGCTCGAAAAACTAAATACATATACCTACTAAACTATTCAGTAATATTCACAGGGTATAATAATTCAATAAAGAAAAGCCTTTTCATTCAATGATAATGTAATTTGTATACTGTGAAATTGAATAACAGTGTACATAATATACATATAAAGTCAAATGAATGGATAAATGTTGATGCATTAATTATACAATGAAGGCTTAAATCAAAACCATTTCTTCAATGGAATGACAGTAAATACATAGTTAAATATCCTTAGTCCAATAACTCAGGGATTAATTAATGTTTTTATGTACATATATGTATATAAAAAAAGAAGTGAATTCTGTGAGGCAATCCATATTTTGATGCAAAAGGGGCTCACCCTCAAAATAATTCATTTGATATTATTCCGTTTAAAATATTATGAGAGGAGTCACAAATTAGTGATGTGACTACACAATATATGTACATTCATTTAGGATGAACATGGCATTTGATCATTTATTTGATTAATCATCATAATTATTACCTCTCGACAGGTTTATTGTCTCAAATTCTATGTGAATGGATGCTTATTTTATAAATGTGCACACATAACTGGTTAGTTATTTGATGGGTATCACATTCATCCTTAGCACAAGGGAGATAAGGCAAGGCATTATTGCAATAGTATTTAGTTGCCATTTAGCTCTAACTTTAAGGAATTCATTTAATTTTCTCTCTCTCCTAACATACTCGGAACATACATAATGTTATGTATATTCTACTATTCTTTAATGATATTTGTACATACATACATACATACATACAAGGGAAATAACCTTCAAATATCCGGCACTCCTAAAGGTCTTGGAGGTTGCTGGAATATTGTTTATCAAACATGCAATTTACTTATTGAATATTATATAATCACGCCAAAGATTTACTGTTTTTAAAAAATATACTACATATATATTATTTAATGATGAAGAGTCATTCTTTAATTACGATGGAAATCCTCAAATAGGGCATGCATTCCAAGGATCCATAGTATCTACTCTGGATACCAATACTGATGTAGACAATGTTCTTTGATTCATATGTACGAACTATGTGGATCAATTTGAAAATAAATAATTAATGAAGGAACAATCAGTTTCTATGTATCAAATAAACAATCCGATATAATACTCCCCCTGATGAGCAAAATGACTTGAGCAAAGTTAAACTCAAAATTTAAAAATATATTTTAATGGATTAATTGATTTTTTAAAATAAACTTAGAAAAGAAACAGGTTCCTTGCTCACGCTTCGTCCTAATCCCTAGCTTATAAAACGAATTTATGAGCTTAATTCCTTAAAACTCGTATTTACTTATTGAGCTAAACCTCTTCACTTCATTTTTGTAGAGGTAGAGAGATTTTACACTCTTGAAGAATATTCTCTACATATTATTATTATTACATGTACCTACGAATTAGAATTCTATAGAGAGCTTTAAGACATCTGGTAATTCATACTCCATTTTTAAAAATATATATATGCATACTCGATATTTGATATTTTTATAATGGTGAAATTTGACTCATTACCTTCTTCGTAACTAAAAGTTCAATCAACTAAAAGTTACTCATGAAGAAGTAATGTATAACAGATGCTTTTATTCTTTGAATTAAATTCTTCACTAAATGAGTTGTTTTAAGTCTAATATTAGGGAATTTTGACTAGAATAAGAAGTTTGTCAAATAGTCTTTATTGGCGATGTGGGGACTTGTACATTTTGTAGGTAAATATCAGTTAAATGAAGGAACTACAAAGGAGGTTTATAGGTACAATTATGATAATTTATTGCTATTATGAATTCCTTGGTATTGAGTATATAATAATGACTAAGTAAATAAATGGTTCAAATATCATTTAAGGTCAATTGAAACAAATTCCACACATAACTCCCAATTGTCAAATAAATAACACAATATGTAAAACTCCTTAATGAAAAAATGTATACATATTATATACATATATATTAAGAGACATTTTTTAATAATATGTAAAATGTTTCACACCTGTTATGTATGTATAGATGTATAATGTACGACTATACGTCTTATAGCTTCACATAGTAATATATATATATACAATATGTATATCACATTTCATCTGTAAAGATGAATACAACAAGTCCTTTCTTCACCCTCGGGATAATTATGAATCTGATTAAATTATTTTGAGAAAAGTTTCACAATTACATAAAAAAAAATTTCTTGTTCCTTTTAGTGTTTCATTAGACTCTTTATTAGACATAATATATTTAAAGCCTAGTAAGTCAATATAATTATTCATTGTTTATTGATTCTCATTATTATTTGCTTAATAGGCTTAATTTACCTACCTTATCAGTCACTGAACAATAATAATAAAATAATCGTTGAAGGATTGTGCGACCTTCAAAGATTAACATAATTTATATATACTTGGGTAGTTGAGTTTCACAGGGGATATGATGACTCTGGGGATTAGAGCATTTTGGAAGTCAAAAAACAAACATAAACACAGTTGTCGCTTCGTGGAGGAAGATAAAATCATATTTGAATAATTAATTATTATTATTATTATTATTATAGATACAAATCATGCTCATATCTATTTTATATGTCATTATAAAACAAAATTTCTTCCATCCATGATAGAGTCGGGAAGGAACTATTAAAAGGAAATGAAAGACGTTTAAAAGAAACAAAAAACAAAAACATGAGTCATGTCTTATCGAATCTCCATTGACATGAATGAATAGGGAAATGATAAGACGTCAATTAAAATTGTTAACATTATTATCTAAGGCAAAGTTGTATCTATTATGAGTCGTGACGCGCATAGCACCAAGAAATCTTTTGTTATTGAACCGAAATTAACTGATTTGAAGCATTATATTTTTACACAGTAATTTAATGATTTCCTTTTCCTCCAAAGGTCCATGATGTTGTTATGAGTATGAAAATTGATCGTTTTATCAATGTTTTTCATTCCTTAGGGCTATTTTAAAAGGAAAATAAGTAAATAAATATATACAAACCCAAGAAGGAAAAAGACTGCAGATTAATGTCTTAGGGTATTTATCTTATGTACATACATAATATATTGGAACAACATAATTATTACTCTATAATTTCACCTGTTTACACATCTTTTTCATTTTTTTTTGTACGTGCATAATATTGTAAACGTTTATTTGAATGAATTTATATCTCCCTACTTCCAAAAATAGCCTTAAAACTAATTACTCTATGACATTTATACATCCTTGAAAGTTGGAAATATATAAATACATACATATAATACAAACTACTTACTAATTCTCTAAATGTGTGCATTAATTCATAACTATTATTAATTATAATTATATATATCTACATATTATATGCATATAAATTAAGGATTTTTATTAAACGATAAAGTTATCAAAAATTGATTCATAATAATAATAATTAACTATTTGAGCTCTTCCTCGTATATATCTAAATACACTGTATAAATATATACATGTATGTCAAATCAACAAGAAACCAAGTTGAACCGAATTATTTCAAAAATAAGTCAGAACTGCCATCATGTTCTTGAAGACATTCTCCTTCGTTTGTATTAATAGTATATTTCGATTAATTAAATATTGAATCCAATAATTGCAACTTATTTATAGGAAAAAAATACCGGCCACAATCAAGAATAAAAAACACCTGGTGTTTCTGACTATGTTGTTATTATTACTATGATTCATGGTGAGCATAATAGCGAATTAAGTTGATTCTTAATAGTTCTTAAACAGAAGAACTGGTTTTAGCCAACTACAACTAAATAAATCTCTGTGGCTATGAAAAAAATGGACGTTCTTTCAGGGACCATATCGGCTCCATGTGCTATCGACACATTTATCTGATTGCTCTATTGGATAGACAACAATCCTTGGTTTTTCGATATAAAGTGACACTTTAAAAAAAACCGTGCGGTATAGGTCTTAACATGACTCCTAAATATTTGACCGTTATATTTATAAAGTAAAAGAACTTAAAAGTGGAGTTTCTCATTTTCAATATTTGAAAACAAACTTGTTTTCTTGTTGACTTGACACATTTATGTAGAAAGGTGAAACAATAAGGATATCCACTCAATTATCAATTTTCAATTTGTTTAATGTTATGTCATAATTAGTTACTATTAATAGACAACACATTTTAAAAAGGAGGAAAAAAATATATCATTCATAGTCGTTGAAAAAAATAATGTATTATGATGATTCAGCCTCTAAAAGTCACAACATTTTTTATATATATTTTTTATTGCTTTCAAATTACATAAGACCGACTTTCACAAGTTTCTGTCCTTCCTTCCTTTAATTGTAGAGTCTTTCCAAGAGAAGCATTGTTAGAGGTGTGACTTTTGTTGACTTATGAGTTATGAGTGACGTATGGTACTATTGAATGAACCCTGTCTAGTATTTTTTTGTATTAATGTATTAATTGTATTATCACGACGAGCTTCTTGGGATAAACAAAAAACACACTGTATTCTCCCTTCAGCTGATTTTCATCATTTGACTATTTGATTTAAAGCAGCTGACCCTACGTGTTATGAGCTCAAGAAGGGTATTATTATTATTTATGATTTTGATGCATAAAAAATATATTAAATCAAGGATTGCGCGCCTTTTTTTTGAATTTTGAATATATTACAAGTAGTAGTAACGATTGGTTTGTGATTGGTAGAATCTTTATAAATGCTTAGTATATCTAAAATATTAAAAAGTTGGCAACAAGGAAAATACAGAAGGGTAGCTACCATATGTTTTTCCAAATTTTTCCTTTCCCTTTTGTGAGTCGAGGTTGCGAGTGAACAAAAAAGCTTGACGTGTATTGCCCCTGAAAGGATGACTTTCTAGAATTAAAAATAGCATGAGGTATATGGAGAATATATTCCTAAGCATTATATAATCAATTAATAATAGTATAGCTGTTTCTTAGTTAAACTAATACATAACATAGGTAGATATGAACCTTGACAATGCACTAACCCAGGTCCTAGTTATTCTCTTTCTGTTTCTATGTACATACAACATAGCCTAACACTCTTTTAACAAACGAAACTAATTTTCAAATTAGTATTCAACTCATTGCACTAAATGAATTCGTCTATAACCCCATAAATTACTGCAATTAACAAAGATTTATGTTTGTTTATACATTATGTTTTGTACTAGTTGGGATTTTGTACAAGTTGGAATTTGATCCTTTGCTAATTATGACCTATTTAATCAATTATTCCCAAAAAAATAACTAATATTTTATGTATATGACTATCCTTTTGACGCATTAATATGACCTATTTAGCATTTATTTACTAAATATGGAACTGTAGATTCTTAATTTTAATAGAATAAATATCTACACAAATAATTAATTATTGCATGAGAAAAATCAAGGATTACTCAATCAATAAGACATCAAATAGAATTTCAATCATTACTTTATTCCAAATACATGCTCTGTGAGTTTTTCCTATCATTTTTACTTTCAACTTGTACCATGGAATTTTATGTACAAGTTGTAATTTGTATACCTACAACGTATGTTTCAAATCATGACTAAACCAAGAAAGAAAGAAAATGATAAGTTCCTTCTTTTTTTCTTCTTGATCCTAATATTACATAGAACATGGACATATACCCAGGAATGTTTACTATAGCTTAAAGCAGGGATGTCCAACTCACAGTCCAACTAATTATTTTATGCTGGTCTTTCTTTTTCTCTCTATATGTTAGTATTTACCTATCTTGAGAAGAACAAAAATTTTAGTACTCTCTTTGGGAGTTTATATCTTAAAGACTTTATACTTTTAAAAATTATATTCTTGATTTAGTGAGGTGCCAGTTTGAACTTAAAAAGAGGAGCTTCAAAGTTGAACATCTTTGAAAATGTACTAATATGCGGCAAAAATATCCAGATTCAAAAAATGCAGTCTGGAATATTAACTTCAACTTTTTTGTGTTCAACAATATTTCTCTAAATTGCATCTATCAGACATTTTAAAAATCCAAAAAAATTCGATTTTACCTGTTCTCAAAAGGACGCGTATCTCAAACATTAATGAGTATATTCACGTGTAATTTGAAAAAAATGTCAGTGACAGGTGTGCCAACTTAAAAAATAAACCATTTATCCCTATTGAAATCCCCTTAAAAAAGTTAAATTATATTCTGTAACTTTTTAAATAACTGTGCTCTTTTAGAAAATTTGATCAAATTTTCAATGTATTTTGAAAATTATTATGAATTGTATGATCTAGAACCCACTGCAGTGATCAACTTTTTCCCTGCATGAAGAGCATTGAAAGAAATATATTAGATAATTGTCATTTGATGAGCATTCTTAGAATAATAATATAATATTATTCAAAATATCATGTATGGAAGGGAATGCGAAAAATCATATCTATTAAATTTTGTGTGAGTTTTATTTTAATCAAAACTATCAAATATAATTATTTTGTTTTTATGTTCTTTGCTGAAAAATTAGTTTGTATATTTTGAACTTTTCACAACTTTATACTATATAAGTGGCTTTGATGTAGCCTTTCAAGACATATTCATCATTCATACTCTTTTTCTTTAACTATGACCAGTAATTTTTGAAATTGTTATTAAAGTAGATTAAAGTACATTTTGCGATTTGAAAAATTATTATCCTTGGTAGCTTTTGTGTAGAAGGATCACGTTTTATTGTATTAGTGCTTTACCTTCTATTAAACAATATAAAGATGAAAGGAGAAAAAGACGTTCCAAAGGTATAAAAATATTGTGAATTTGCTTATAGATCAAAAAATCTTTATTCCATCATCAAAATTCATTTCATCCCCCTCAAAAGTAGTCAATGCAGATGTGCCAAAGATTTTTTTTACAATTTTCAAAACAAAACGCATATTAAGTTTACAAATCCATTTGGTGGTTCATGGTTAGAACTAGGGATGTATTTGACCACCTTCGAACTTCTAACCCTGAACAACCGAATGGATTTGGAAACATTTTTTTTTTTGCAAATATTACTCAGTGACATAATAATATGTACAACTTTTATTTCAATAAATTTTCGCTAGATTTAATATTTACAATTTGTAAACAGACATTTTAAAAAACGAAACATTCGAGTTTAGTTGTTCACTGAAGGAGGCGTATCTCAAACATGAATACATACATATATTCACGTGTAATTTGGTACAAATTTCAGTGATAGTATTGATAACTTAAAAAACAAAAACATTTATCCCTATCAGAATCCTAAAAAAAAATCTATTCAAATTTCCCGGTATTTTTTACACATAGTAGTATTTTATTGGGTTCAATAAACGTACAAATATTCAATTAACTTGACCTAATATTTTATGTACTTCATGAAATATCGTCGCAACATAACAAAATATAATGAGCAACGGGTGATTTTATTTTGCGTAAGTGAGTTGCAAACGCATGGACTCATTCAAGTTGATTTTTATGACTTGATTTTTGCAACATCATCTTATGTGCCAAAAAAACCCACACATATTAGCACAAAATGGAACTTTGAGGGAGCGCAATGAGTAGGGAGGAGCAAGACTTATGGTACCATTGAATTAATATCAGCTGTTTGTATGTATGATTTTAAGGGGAAGGGATATATTACTTGTATTTATGCATATAATGAGGGGAAACTTAAGCATTTAAGAAAGAATAGTATAATTATATTTATATGAAATATTTTTAATAAAGTCTGGAACTAATACTAGTGAGAATCATTTAATATATCCCTTAGAGGGTGATGTTCCCCACCCCCTCAACGATTTAACAAATTATAATTTTAAAAAAATAAAAAAAATCCAACCTGTCGAGGTAATTGTAATGAATTAAACAATCGTACTCAAATTAATTCATTGGGTATTGTTTTTCGTTTTTTGAATAATTTAATGTATGTATTTTATTATTATTATTTTGCTTGGTTGGCCATGTTGTGCTCACCTTGTATTTCATGAGCAATGCATTTAAAAAAAAATAGACTCAATTCTTGCCTCGAAGGAAACAAAGCCACATTTGGGATCACTCTTTGTCTACATGTAGAAGTATTATTTTCATTGTTCTCTCATAAAACAAGTGTTGCTACTGCAACTACTCCTGGAATCCTAATTGAGATTCAATGACTAAGGATTCTAAAAGAGAACAAGAGCATGACTTACTTATTGGCACATTCATTTTATTTGCAACTCTAGCAAAACGTTATTTGTTTGTAGATATTATTAGAATGATTTATACAAATACATAAATACTAAACATGCACACTGAGGATCGAGTTCACTTAACTAGAAACAAGTATGTATGCATATGTACATGCATGCTAATTAATACATGCATGTACATATATACCTCGGTAGTCGCTGTTCCTGGTTTATAAGGAAGTCTGTTTAATGAAATAGTTTTAATGGATGTATATTCTCTGTACTAATAAGTTTCAGTAATAAATGTAAAGATTGTTGTAGCTCTTATCTTTATTAAATATTATATTCTTCTGTCATAAAGTATCTTTCCCAAAAAATAAAAAAAATAATGTAAATGATAATTCCATTCGTTAGCATGGAAAATATGTATAATTCTGGTTTGATGTTTCTAAGTATGCTTCACCCATTCAAAGTAACACAATTTTATATGATTACATGTTGCCTTTGAGATTCAAATGAAATGAAATAATATACATATTATTAAATCAATCCCATTATGTAGGATATGAATCCTTTTATGATTCATAAATACAAATTAGACTGAAATTGATGACGGAGTGTACACATATATATACCTATGGCCTATCCCTTTAATTGCTCAACTCCAAAAGATAATAATATACCTATTCTTTTTAATAAAAGGATGTGTAAATTAAATTTATTTGTTCTCTAATAATAATGAAGAAATTCAATTGATTGCAGTCAAAAGAAATATAAAAATCACGTACTTGAAATATTTATTTAGAAGGTTACTATTGAAAGATCCTTTCTGACAGATTTTAAAAAGTAATATATAGGTACATGGCAGAATAAGATGAATAGCGTGAAGTATGTCCTTGAAAATCAAATTGTAACAATTACATATCCTTCAATTACTCATATCAACTATGACTGTCATCATTTCAAGCTCAAATAATGAATTATACAATTTTTGATTTTGCAACATTACCCGTTACGAGTATTAAAAGAAGGACACTAGTTGCTTTTAAAGAATGTAACAATGGTTACGGAATCCACGTAATTTATTTACAAAATTTACGATGAAGGAGAATATTTTAGCATTCTCATTTCTTCTTCAACATAAGTCATTTTATTATATTAAGATAGGCAATCAAATATTTATTCACCCCCTTATATGTTAAGGAAGTTTGCCGAGTCCGGCATCCTTTTCTGTGATTCCCAAGTGTTTCAAATTATGTATGATTATGCATACCTTGTATCAGGTAAAAAAAAAAAGAAGTAAAAAAAAGGTGAGGTTAAAGATAGATGAATGCACAAGAGTCACAATGGTTTCATTATGACACAAAGTAACTGTGAGGCAAGTTTAGTAACTATTGTGTGTCTTCTTGGTTGAATCTTTAAACTCGTTTGTATAAAATAATAGCAAATCGGTAGGTAACTAATACATATAAGCAATAAGGAAGGAAGTTTAAAGGAGCAAAAGTTTGACTCTACATATAGAAACAGCAACAAAATAATTAGGTATTCATATTTGTATGAACACTATACAAAATTTTATGTATTGGAAGTTCTATGGCATCGATTCAGGGTTGTACAAAATATGTTTATATCTGACTCACAGAAGCACATATAATAATCTATTTACGTCTTTTGAGAAGCCAAACAACGTTTAGTCCTTATTATACAATGACCATGTAATCATGTGATAATTATATCACCAAGTGATGAAAAATGCAAAAATGATCTATCACAAACCTATTCAAATTGCTTAATTACATCCCACAAGGGAATTGAGAGTCAAAATAAAATAGCCACGCGCTCTTGACAGTCTCTAAGTTAATAAATACTGAGCTAATGAGGGACTAAGGAAATCCGCTATTTAGAAGAAGTGTTAGAATGAGTAATAATAATCAATCAAATGGCCTCATGCTCTTAACTCATTTAAGATGTCAAAAATGTTAATAATAATAATAATAATAATAATTTGGCAGTCACACAAAAAAGTATACTTCAAAAACAACGAAGAAGTAATGAGTTGCATATAGCTCTAAAAATAAAATATTATTGTTTTATTTTTTATTTTTTAGACAAACTATAAATTATTCCACAATTTGAAAATAATAAACAAAATGCTTATGTATAATATAATAAACATGGACATAATTATAATTATCATCAAATTTATTTAAAATGCTCTTCAATAAGGGCTACAACTTTCTTATACTCTTTCAAGGAATTGACTTTGGCATTAAAACGATTGCCAGATCCACCGCCTTTTCCATCCAAGTATTCACATATCCTAGACACAACAGAAAAAAAATAAAAAAATATTTATTGAGGGTATATAAAAAAACAAAATTACTTTCATGGTGGAGTAATAAAAAAAAAATAATGGTTACAAAATATGTTTTACAAGTTAAAGCCTGTAATTAATTTAATATTAATATAGAGGAATAAATGTGTAACTTAGTGTACATATTAGGAATAGTTTGTGCATAGCAGATGACATGTTTAACATGTAAGACCTTCCCTACAAAACTTAAAACTATATATAAATATATATATATACAATTCAAGTGATATATAATTAAAAGCAAAATCTTACCTAGAACCTAAGTCTTTAATATCTTGAGGGTCGCCAAAGAGCGCCATTTGATAATGATTTCCACTTTCACCATTTCCGACGATTAAAAATATAAACAAATTCAATTTCTGGAATATACAGCAATCATATAAAAAGATTACACATCAATATACATAAATACGTCATAATTTATTTTGAATAGGTATAAGTAACACACATAAATAATACTATATATGTCAGGGTATACTTCATTTATGTATGAAGTTAAGAGGAAAAAGAACAAAAACAGAATAAAAGTTGTTAACATGAAGAATAAATCAGATTATTAAAAAGTACCCGTTTGATTTTAATTTATATTTTGAAGCGTATTCAAATAAAAAAAATACAATGTATGTATATTAGATTAAGGATCGCACCTTATCACCTGTAAGTTCCTTAATAAAAGTTCCTATGTACTCCGCATTTCCTTCCTTCCTGTTCAAAATATACATAACAATTATTAAATTGATTATTATCCATATTATTATCTACAATGTGTTTATAAAAAGAAAATCATACATTACACAATAAAAAAATAATTATCCTTAAATCAATGCAAATTCAATTTGATTAATAGAAATACTTTCTAAATAAGCATTACAAGTCAATAATAGCATATTTACCTACTTAATACAAATATAAATAATAATAATATTGAATCTATTAAGTAAAAATAAAAGACTAACCGATGATCAATAATATATTTTGGAAGAGGATCCATATTCTTAACTTTCTTAGCTTCAAATACAGCCAACTCTTTTAATAGATTCGAATTTATTTTCTTCGCGTTCTTCGAGGACGTCAATGCTTTTTCAATTAAGGAGTAGTGATCAAAGGGTCTATTTTTGAGTAGATTTGTCAATTTTGACTCTCGATGAAAGCATAGATCGATGTAGCGTGCCACTCTTTTCCCCACAATAAAGTAGAGTAAAAACTCATTCACTTTCTTTGACTTTTGAAACTGAAGGGTTTTGATAATTTGTAAATGAGCTAAATTGTGAACATGAGTTCCACAGCACATATTTCTATCTCCGAGAATGTCCACTATGCGTATGAGTGCATCTTCAGGAAGATCCTCCGGTAAACCACGACTGTATGCTTTGTCTAATTCAGGATCACCCAGCTTATGTGTTGTTATGGAAACGGGGAGTTGATCGCGAATATATTGATTGACCTCTTCTTCGACTCCTTGAATATCACACATTGTAGGGACTTTATGTCCATCCATGAGCTTTAACTCAATATAGGACTGTCCTACCTCCTCTAAAGAATTTTCCGCCATCCACCAAGAGTTAGTTTTGAGGCCCAGTTTAGTTTGTAAAACTGCAGATAGCAAATGCTGACCCGTATGCTGTTGCATGTTATCAAATCTTCTATCCCAGTCCACCTTGAGACGAACACGATCATTAAGTAGAAGAGGAGGATCATTTTCTTTTGACTCCACATAATGGATTGCTTTCCGTCCTTTTCGAACAACATTCACCACTCGATGGGATCCAATAAACCCCGTGTCAAAATTCTAAAAAAAAATAAAATAAAAAAGATTAATGATATTTATGGGGAATGGATAAAATGTGTTTTACCTGACCTCCTCCCTCTGGAAACAAAATGGTGTCCTCGAGTTCCACCTCTAAAAACGCTTCATTTGCTCTAGAACTAAGAGCCACGATTTTTGTCTCAAACTAAAATGACAGTAAATTATTTGTTATAGGAGAAACTGGAGTGAATATACCTCGTTGAGATAGCTGTCCCTTTGGCAAGCATACATTTTCTATTTAAGGCATGGAATTGTGCATGAAATGGAGTGATTGAGATCCCAGATTCGGAATGGATTCTTGAAGTAGAATCACGTGATCCTATGACGTCACTCCTCAATATCAACACTAAAACTAAGAAAAAAGCTGAAAAATTCCCCCTGAGCTGAGAGTGAGACTCCAAAATCCAAGGATTCCGTAGTCGTACCTATGATCATCTCTGATATGAAGAGAGTCCTCTTCCATTTTTGAGGATGTCTGAAAGCATTCTTGTTCCTGCAAAGAAGTTTCGACTTCGTTCCGTTTGTGCTGTGAGCACATGTCGAAGTCCTCAGGAAATGAGTTTCCATAGACTTCCACGGGATGCCCGTCTACGAGATCTTTGGATGAAGGCCTGTGGTCGTAAAACCCCTGTTACTGCCAATGCTCGGATCTGTGGACTCCATTTTCGCCCGCAAGATTTTATTCGAGATTTGCGATCCGAACTCCTGGGCTGTAGACACATACGAAGACTCCAGCCCTATGCTATTCCGACCATCAACTTACCCGAAGGAGTTCAAATGGAAGAACAGAATGCAAACATTATTATACCTCAATACGACATCTCCAATATTCATAACTATGCAGAAACAACAAATGTCAAAACCATGGAATTGACAGCACCAGGCAGTTGTATGTTCATAGAATTCATAAATCCTCCTTTTCTTCATTCATAATATTTTTATGTATCTCTATTTATTTTTATAGTGCCATTTCAATCCACTCCCGGGAATGAAATCATCCAGGAAGAAGAAGACGATTTCATGGATAGTTCCGATTCTCAATTGGAGGAAACCATCATTCATATAAAGCCAGAGACAGAGTCATCTCCTTTACATGTTGGTGTAGTTAATATTCCCTACGATAAAAAGGATATCACTAAAACGTTAGTTCTAAAGTCCATTTCTGAAGAGGCCTTCAATTATTTGTGCAATAGAGGAATGATTCATCATCCCCTGGAGAGTCATCAGAATAAGTGGATGAAAACGTTTAGAACGCATCAAGGTGTTCAAATTGACACATTAGATATTCTCGAGGAACGACTCAGGGCTTATACTGACTCAAAGGATCGACTCTGTATTTTAGGCGTAGATGAAATACCTGTCAGAAAAGGATCTGAAGAAGTTGTAACGGTTGGATTCGCTCGTGGTCTCTTTAAAAATTGGAAACAACCTGTGTATTTCAACGAATCTAAAACGGATCACGAGGAAATCAAGATATTAATAAGGGAATTGGAGAAAAGAGGACTCAATATTTGCGCTTTAGTTTTTCCTCCTGAAAGTCTTTTAAGCTGTATTTCGGGATTTGAATTTGATTCAAACACATTTTCTTTTCCAAATCCTCACGATTCCGATAAAACAATATTTGCCTTACCAGATTCATGTAGAATCCTTCAATTGATTCGAAATGAAATTTTGAGAAGAGAAATTACCGTATATAATAAAGTGCTCAACGTGAGAGATTTTAAAAAAATCCTTAAGCAATGTGATCATTTGACTCCAGCACATTTAGATGATGAAGAGCAAAGCTTTTCGTACGCAACTCAGTTGTTATCATGTTCCAGCTCAAAGGCTCTTGCTAATTGTGGTAAAAAGAAACAATCATATCTAGTGAAGGTTTTAAATGATTGGTTTGATGTGATGAACAGCTCTGATACAAGACCACCTCTCTATGGGGATCGTCTTAGTATTCAATCCAAGTCTTTAGCCAATTTACTCAAATTACTTCCCAAGGTGTCTTTTGTGAAAAATGCTCTTAAACCCGGTCCGAAAAGCACTAAGCCCATCTCCATTGGGCTAGCCCTTGTCATATCTATTCAATCAACTGAAGCCCTTTATACATACATACAGACTCAATACAAAGCCAGAAGTTTTAGCACTGGAAAATTGAGTCTAGAGTTTATTGAAGATATGATTGGACCCAGTTTCATTCATGGGCCTCAGCATCTCTCTGTTTTTCATCGATTCAGAATGTTGCAATTCCTTGGACCCGATAAAGACGCTAATATAAGAGACAATGACATGATCCCTACTCAACAAACATTCAATGCAATGGACATAAAAATAAATTTGGCTCCTTACTTGGAAAAGGATGGAGACACTGATGAGGAATATGAAGTTCAACAAGAAGAGTATATTTTTTAACTTCAGATATATGTACTTGATGAAGATAAATATATTTTGTGTAAGAAAAAATATGTGAGACAGCCTAATTATAATTTATTAGAATGTAATGAATATAAATGTTGATCAATATATGCATGAAATGGTTCAATGTGTAATGAAAAATAAATGAACTATTTTATTTGTCATATAAATTCAAATATATAATTTCCTTGTATTATATGAACTCCCTTGTTGTATGTATTATTTTCTATAGATACGATAAAGGAAAAAAACTGAGTCAATGAATGAATGATATGTATGTATGTATATCTAAAAATTGTATCTAAAAGTTTGAGTAAATTTTTACCTGATTCAGATCTAGCAATAGATATACATAGTTATTAATAATACCTGATCTGTTTAATTAAAAGGGCATAGTATGAAGACACATGTTGATCACTTATATTTCAATCTATCTATATAAAAAAATTAAAGTCGAATTAATCAATAAAGATAGTATTTTTGATATGCATGTAATAAGAATAGCTGAACAGTTTTAAAGTTAATAATAATTATAATTAATGTAAGTAGTTTTGTACTTTAATTTGCGCGCATAAAGATAGAATCACATCAAATAAATCTTATTCATTAGGTCTTACATAATTTAAAATCATATAAATATACATATAACATAGAAGTTGAGAATCTACATAGAATAAGTTATTCAGTCGTTAAGAGTCTTTTTATCAGGATCTTTCATAAAGAATCCAAGGGAAGCTCATTTAATCAGGCTCCTGGATTTACCTTGACGAAAAGGATGATGATAATCGATCTAAGAGATGATCAGGAGTACAATAGCCCCATAGGGAACTCTTATGGCACCAATAAAAGTTATAGCCTCTTTTTTCACATGCGTCAATACATTGCTCAGCATATGGAGTCAAGCTGGCATCGTTTGTACAATAGTCAGCCCATGACCATGTACCAATATTTGAAGTTTTCATCTTCGAGCACCATGTATAAGAATATCCTCCATGTGGTTTACATTCATCAATGCAAGCTTCTCCAAACACTGTATAAGCCCTAGGTTGCCTTCTTACAGAACTCCTTTCATTCAATGAGTTGATATCAGGGCGGGGGCCTAATACTACTGATCCGTTTGGATAAAATGACACCCTAGGAGAGCAGTAACCGAATGAGCCCTTTAAGTCTCGGCACCAATAGTAATCATAGCCTTTCTTATCACATTCATCAATGCATTTTGTGTTCGTGGCAGTTAAATCTATAAAAATTAAACAAAATAATTATAATAAAAAATGGACGATAATGTCATTTCTCATAGCCTGGTATTTTCATTTTTATTCTTTATGTGGAAGTTTCATTTATGTTAATAATTAATTTATGATCAAAATATTGTATAAATTGAATATTTAAATTATACATGATTGAAAAATATCTATAGAGCAATATGCATCTGTATTAACAAAGTTCGATTTGATGATTGCTAATATAATGAGTCGGTGCATAGAAAAGCCAATTTCTTTAACCACCCGGAAAATTAAATCATTTTTATGGATTAAATATGATTGCACGTACAAAGACACGAATGAAAATACCCAGTTATAGATCTAATATTTTGTGTATAAGTTACTCACCACTTTTAACTGAACAATAATCAGAATCTCTCCAAGTACCAATGGACGAGGGCTTCTTTTTTTTACACCAATTGTATGAATATCCATATTTTGCACACTTATTAGAGCATTCTTCCCCATAGGTGGTGTATGTCTAAAAATAAGATAAATTATAGTGATTAATTTTTAGAAGACAAAAATAAAGATGCTGAAACATGCATGATATTTTACTAAAATATATTTTCAAACTTACTACTCCTTCTTTCCAAATTTTTGACCTTTGTATGAGTCTTTCAGGAGTACAGAATCCAAAACTGGTATCACTCTTTTGACACCAATTAAATTGGTAGCCTCGTTTTTCACATTTTTCCGCACATTTTTCTCCATTATGTGTTACCCCTAAGTCTTTTGTACAATAGCCTTTTAAGTTGAATGGGCCCGTTTGACTCGGTATTTCCTTTGTACACCAAGTGTAATTAAATCCTCTGGTTTCACAACTATCACTGCATGACTCTCCATAAACTGTGTAAGCAGGAGCAGTGGGAGGATAGTCTTCATTTTCTAAATTTCGATCGAAAGGAGAAGCTGAAGGCTCATGATCCTAACAATATTGTTTAATTAATTATGATCTCTTAATTTAATAAAAAATATACCTTTACAATATTGATGGATTTCCATTCAATTGTTTTCGAGATAAGAAATTCTGGTGTGCAATGACCCTTATCATTGGGATCTGCCGTAGAGCAAGAATAATATGATCCCTCTCTTTTTTCACATGAATCTTTACATAATGTCCCAAAATGTGTAACTTTTGAATTCGATGTGCAAGGTTTCCAAAGGCTCGAATTTAATATCTTACAAGACGTAAAATCATCGTTCCCATATTTTTTACAGGCATTGAAACATGGGTCTCCATATGATGTGTATGCTGGAGCATAAATAATATCCTTCAAATCTGTTTCATTTTTCCTTTGGAAAAACATTGAAGAATCATTTACATTAACTCGTTTGACACCGCTAATTGGTTTCTTATTATGATTAAATAGATTCTTCTAAAAACATAAAGGAAATAATAAAGAACAAGAACATTAGTATGGAAAATTATATTACTACTAACAAATTCCACTGTACCTTCGTTCTATTTATTAAAAACATAGGAGTACAATATCCATTAGATGAATCTTCTAGAGAACAAGAATAAAATGCATTGTCCCTCATAGCACAGTCATCCTTGCATTTTTTCCCATTATAAGCCAACCCAACTTCAGAAGAGCAATATCCTTTATCAACCCATGGTCCAGTTGAAGTTGGAAATCTCTTAGAACAAGAGGCATAATTGTTTCCTCTATATTCACATGTATTCAGACAAGGCTCACCAAATGCAGTAAAAGAAGAAGCCAACAGATAATAAACTCCATTCTGAAATAAAGTATAAACTTTGCTATTGATCTCAAATAGATATGAAAAACTAATACATTTATTCCATTAGCGTAAGCCCATTCATTTGCTCTCAAAACCAGGAATCCAGGAGTACAGTATCCATTTTCTTCTGAAGTTGGACAAGTGAAGTAATCATTTCCTCGTTTTTCACATGGTCCTTTACATGTTTGTCCATTGGATGTAATTCCTGAACTGATGGTACATGGCTTTCGTTCATTTGAATTCATCTTGGTACACATGGTTGACTCTTCATTTGGCATTTGACTACAGAGATCTTGACATGGTTCTCCATATGCAGTGTAAGCCATAGCACTTGGAATGTTATCATATGATCTAGCTTCATTGAGGTTGAAAGGATAATACGAAACGGATCCACGACTTTCAGGATCATTCTATATGGAAGTACATCATACATAATAAATGTAATAATTAATCAATTAACAGAATTTACCTTGTTGTTCTTATCGGCAAAATCCCATTCATTGGCTTTCAAAACAAGGAATCCAGGTGTACAATACCCAATTCCATTTTGTTCCTTTGTCTCACATGTGAAGAAAGAGTTTCCTTTTTTCTCACAAGGACCTTCACAAGTTTGACCGTTATGAGTGATACCAGAGCTAATGGTACAAGGACCTCTTTCGTTGGAATCTGATTTTGTACATGAAGTAGTGCTTTTTTCATCCTGTTTAGTACATGAATCTTGACATGGATCACCAAAAGCAGTATATGCTGGTGCAAGAGGAACATTTTCATATTCTTTGGCCTCATCAAAATTGAAGGGATAAAACGTATTGGATGAAATTTTTGTTATTACGGATGAAACTGTGGTTGAAGCAGATTGCTTCTTAGTAGTAGTTGAAGTGATTTCTCTTAGTTTTTTATCAACCTATAATTTAAAATTATTGACTTTTTACTTATTGTTTCTTTTGTTATATATTTTTATGACATATCTTCATGAACTTTTTAAGTTAACTAGCTATTCAAAATAAACAACAACATTTTTTTACTCTTACGTTTAATTTGCTAAAATTTCAAGATTAGTCTTAAGATTTTTTTATTTATTTTATTTAGTCACAATGAAATGATTGGATAATATAATTAATCTCTTCAGATATAGGTATATTCTTTTCTTGCTATATTTAAATATTTTTATGATTTTTACATTTAAATATTTTCTTAGTCTAATTTGCTAATACCATTCTTATACAAATCATTTCGATTTGTATAACCTTTACTTTTAAATTACAAAATTTCAATGAAAATTGAACCTATTTTAAGAATTAATCGATATATTTTAATGTAAGTACACTTATTATATCATAAACCAACGATTAAAAATTACTAAAACTATTTCCATTAATTAAAAAAAATGTCATCAGAGCAAGAAAGAAGGCTTAAGATCTCAATATTAATTTGTGCAGGTCACACTCCAACTGAAATTTCAAGGCTTATTGGAGCCTCCAGGAAGACTGTTTACAACGTGAAAAAGAAGATGAAATATGTTGGAAACATTGAAAGGAAGTATAGTTTCGGATAAAAACCTATTATCTAGGCAAAAATCTTCAAAAACCGCATTAAGAGAAACCCAAACAAGTCAATGCAAAATCATGCTAAGGATCTTGGAGTGTCTTACATTGTAATTTATAAAATAGTTGCTAAAATTGATGCTAAGTCCTTGATGACGTTGGAGAGGCTTATCCTTTCGAATAACATGCAACAGACCTGTCTTCAATGTTGCAAAAGACTTATAAATGATTTTAAATCTGCAATGAGTGATCATTTTTTCAGATGGCAAAACATTTGGTGATAAGTTTTTACGAGATGGTTTTACATAACAGCAATGCATAAGATTTACAGCTCCAGCAATAGCCGTCATAATAACCATTATTTAAGTTTTGAATAGATAAACGATGCTGAAATGATCATCACGACTACAAAAAAGCCAGCATCAGTCATACCATTAGACATCAACTGGGATTGTGACACATCTCATTTGAAAATATAATTAGATTGTGACCCGTAAAAATTTATATTAATTGCATAAGCCATGTTTCCGGCTCTGAAAACATTTTTTTCATTATTGAAAAAAAGGTATATTTTAATACAGTTAATATTTCATAGACTCCATATAAAAGAAAAACAATAACCTACTTCGTATTAATTGCAATAGGAACAATCTATGTAAAAAAATAAGCTGTGTTATAAAAACAACATTTTCAATGTATATTAAAGTTTAAGTCTCGGAAAATAACTAAGAAATTTTTGTAGAAAGAAAAGATTATATACAAAAAACAAACTTCACTGATTGATTATAAATAACCATAGACCAAATTAAAATTATTGTGTTATAAAAGTATAACTTACATTAGAAAATTTCCATTCATTTGACTTCAAATTTAAGAAAGTAGGAGTACAATAACCCTTATCATTTTGTTGGTCACTTGGACATGAAAAATATGCATTATTTCCTTTTTTACATGCTCCTTGACAAGAATTTCCTTTATGAGTGATACCAGAGCTAATGGTACAAGGACGTCTTTCGTTGGAATCTGATTTTGTACATGAAGTAGTGCTTTCTCCATCCTGTTTAGTACATGAATCTTGGCATGGATCACCAAAAGCAGTATATGCTGGTGCAAGAGGAACATTTTCATATTCTTTGGCCTCATCAAGATTGAAGGGATAAAAGGAAACAGAAGAGAATCTCGGCCATGAAACTGGTGAATCAGTTCCTGAAGTTGTGTCATCCTAAATAATCATATTAGAATGTAAAAAAAAAATATTGAAACGGCTGTGGTTTGTTTTAAAAAAAATCAATCAATCAAATTACGTTTAATCCATTAGCATAAGCCCATTCATTTGCTCTCAAAACCAGGAATCCAGGAGTACAGTATCCATTTTCTTCTGAAGTTGGACAAGTGAAGTAATCATTTCCTCGTTTTTCACATGGTCCTTTACATGTTTGTCCATTGGATGTAATTCCTGAACTGATGGTACATGGCTTTCGTTCATTTGAATTCATCTTGGTACACATGGTTGACTCTTCATTTGGCATTTGACTACAGAGATCTTGACATGGATCTCCATATGCAGTGTAGGCCATAGCACTTGGAATGTTATCATATGATCTAGCTTCATTGAGGTTGAAAGGATAATACGAAACGGATTCACGACTTTCAGGATCATTCTATATGGAAGTACATCATACATAATAAATGTAATAATTAATGAATTAACAGAATTTACCTTGTTGTTCTTATCGGCAAAATCCCATTCATTGGCTTTCAAAACAAGGAATCCAGGTGTACAATACCCTATTCCATTTCGTTCCTTTGTCTCACATGTGAAGAAAGAGTTTCCTTTTTTCTCACAAGGACCTTCACAAGTTTGACCGTTATGAGTGATACCAGAGCTAATGGTACAAGGACGTCTTTCGTTGGAATCTGATTTTGTACATGAAGTAGTGCTTTCTCCATCCTGTTTAGTACATGAATTTTGGCATGGATCACCAAAAGCAGTATATGCTGGTGCAAGAGGAACATTTTCATATTCTTTGGCCTCATCAAGATTGAAGGGATAAAAGGAAACAGAAGAGAATCTCGGCCATGAAACTGGTGAATCAGTTCCTGAAGTTGTGTCATCCTAAATAGTCATATTAGAATGTAAAAAAAAAAATATTGAAACGGCTGTGGTTTGTTTTAAAAAAAATCAATCAATCAAATTACGTTTAATCCATTAGCATAAGCCCATTCATTTGCTCTCAAAACCAGGAATCCAGGAGTACAGTATCCATTTTCTTCTGAAGTTGGACAAGTGAAGTAATCATTTCCTCGTTTTTCACATGGTCCTTTACATGTTTGTCCATTGGATGTAATTCCTGAACTGATGGTACATGGCTTTCGTTCATTTGAATTCATCTTGGTACACATGGTTGACTCTTCATTTGGCATTTGACTACAGAGATCTTGACATGGTTCTCCATATGCAGTGTAGGCCATAGCACTTGGAATGTTATCATATGATCTAGCTTCATTGAGGTTGAAAGGATAATACGAAACGGATTCACGACTTTCAGGATCATTCTATATGGAAGTACATCATACATAATAAATGTAATAATTAATGAATTAACAGAATTTACTTTGTTGTTCTTATCGGCAAAATCCCATTCATTGGCTTTCAAAACAAGGAATCCAGGTGTACAATACCCAATTCCATTTCGTTCCTTTGTCTCACATGTGAAGAAAGAGTTTCCTTTTTTCTCACAAAGACCTTCACAAGTTTGACCGTTATGAGTGATACCAGAGCTAATGGTACAAGGACGTCTTTCGTTGGAATCTGATTTTGTACATGAAGTAGTGCTTTCTCCATCCTGTTTAGTACATGAATTTTGGCATGAATCACCAAAAGCAGTATATGCTGGTGCAAGAGGAACATTTTCATATTCTTTGGCCTCATCAAGATTGAAGGGATAAAAGGAAACAGAAGAGAATCTCGGCCATGAAACTGGTGAATCAGTTCCTGAAGTTGTGTCATCCTAAATAGTCATATTAGAATGTAAAAAAAAAAATATTGAAACGGCTGTGGTTTGTTTTAAAAAAAATCAATCAATCAAATTACGTTTAATCCATTAGCATAAGCCCATTCATTTGCTCTCAAAACCAGGAATCCAGGAGTACAGTATCCATTTTCTTCTGAAGTTGGACAAGTGAAGTAATCATTTCCTCGTTTTTCACATGGTCCTTTACATGTTTGTCCATTGGATGTAATTCCTGAACTGATGGTACATGGCTTTCGTTCATTTGAATTCATCTTGGTACACATGGTTGACTCTTCATTTGGCATTTGACTACAGAGATCTTGACATGGTTCTCCATATGCAGTGTAGGCCATAGCACTTGGAATGTTATCATATGATCTAGCTTCATTGAGGTTGAAAGGATAATACGAAACGGATTCACGACTTTCAGGATCATTCTATATGGAAGTACATCATACATAATAAATGTAATAATTAATGAATTAACAGAATTTACTTTGTTGTTCTTATCGGCAAAATCCCATTCATTGGCTTTCAAAACAAGGAATCCAGGTGTACAATACCCAATTCCATTTCGTTCCTTTGTCTCACATGTGAAGAAAGAGTTTCCTTTTTTCTCACAAGGACCTTCACAAGTTTGTCCGTTATGAGTGATACCAGAGCTAATGGTACAAGGACGTCTTTCGTTGGAATCTGATTTTGTACATGAAGTAGTGCTTTCTCCATCCTGTTTAGTACATGAATTTTGGCATGGATCACCAAAAGCAGTATATGCTGGTGCAAGAGGAACATTTTCATATTCTTTGGCCTCATCAAGATTGAAGGGATAAAAGGAAACAGAAGAGAATCTCGGCCATGAAACTGGTGAATCAGTTCCTGAAGTTGTGTCATCCTAAATAGTCATATTAGAATGTAAAAAAAAAAATATTGAAACGGCTGTGGTTTGTTTTAAAAAAAATCAATCAATCAAATTACGTTTAATCCATTAGCATAAGCCCATTCATTTGCTCTCAAAACCAGGAATCCAGGAGTACAGTATCCATTTTCTTCTGAAGTTGGACAAGTGAAGTAATCATTTCCTCGTTTTTCACATGGTCCTTTACATGTTTGTCCATTGGATGTAATTCCTGAACTGATGGTACATGGCTTTCGTTCATTTGAATTCATCTTGGTACACATGGTTGACTCTTCATTTGGCATTTGACTACAGAGATCTTGACATGGATCTCCATATGCAGTGTAGGCCATAGCACTTGGAATGTTATCATATGATCTAGCTTCATTGAGGTTGAAAGGATAATATGAAACGGATTCACGACTTTCAGGATCATTCTATATGGAAGTACATCATACATAATAAATGTAATAATTAATGAATTAACAGAATTTACCTTGTTGTTCTTATCGGCAAAATCCCATTCATTGGCTTTCAAAACAAGGAATCCAGGTGTACAATACCCAATTCCATTTCGTTCCTTTGTCTCACATGTGAAGAAAGAGTTTCCTTTTTTCTCACAAGGACCTTCACAAGTTTGACCGTTATGAGTGATACCAGAGCTAATGGTACAAGGACGTCTTTCGTTGGAATCTGATTTTGTACATGAAGTAGTGCTTTCTCCATCCTGTTTAGTACATGAATCTTGACATAGATCACCAAAAGCAGTATATGCTGGTGCAAGAGGAACATTTTCATATTCTTTGGCCTCATCAAGATTGAAGGGATAAAAGGAAACAGAAGAGAATCTCGGCCATGAAACTGGTGAATCAGTTCCTGAAGTTGTGTCATCCTAAATAATCATATTAGAATGTAAAAAAAAAATATTGAAACGGCTGTGGTTTGTTTTAAAAAAAATCAATCAATCAAATTACGTTTAATCCATTAGCATAAGCCCATTCATTTGCTCTCAAAACCAGGAATCCAGGAGTACAGTATCCATTTTCTTCTGAAGTTGGACAAGTGAAGTAATCATTTCCTCGTTTTTCACATGGTCCTTTACATGTTTGTCCATTGGATGTAATTCCTGAACTGATGGTACATGGCTTTCGTTCATTTGAATTCATCTTGGTACACATGGTTGACTCTTCATTTGGCATTTGACTACAGAGATCTTGACATGGTTCTCCATATGCAGTGTAGGCCATAGCACTTGGAATCTTATCATACTGTTGTGTGGATTCGGGATACGGTTGATAATTATTAGGATTGTATGTGGTTGTTGGTAGGTTTGTTTCTTCGAATTTCCATAGTGAATCTGTAGTAGTCTGATAGATGGGTAAAATGTTGTCATTTTGTTCACTTTCCGTTGTATATTCCTTCAATAATTATAAGTTATAAAAATTTTTTATTGAATGAATTTTATTAAAATAAAGAGTACTTTTACTAATTTCTTTCCTTGATATTATCTTTACTTACAATTGATCCATCCCATTTCTTTGATATATTTATCAGATGTTTTGGAGTGCAAAATCCGAATTTATTGTTCTTTTTGACACACCAATAAAATTCATAGCCTCTTTTGCCGCAGTCTTGTTGGCATTGTTCTCCCGTATGAGTAATACCAGGTTCCTCAGTACAATAGCCAATTTGGCTCCATTCTCCTGTTGGACTTGGATCCTTTTTAGTGCATGATGCAAAATTTAACCCTCTATATTTACAAGGATTAATACATGGTTCCCCATAAACCGTAAATCCTGGGGAAACGGATATTTCTGACCCATTTGTTTCTATTTTGTCATGGGGAACCTTTTCTTCTACTTCAAAGTTATTTACAAAATTCCATTCATTAGCCTTTAAAATAAAAAAACCTGGAGTACAGTATCCAATATCCTTGCCATTTATTGGACAGGAAAAGTATGAATTTCCATCTTTTACACAGGGTCCCTTACAAGGTTGGCTAGTATGAGTTATCCCTGAATGAATGCTACATGCCTTTCTTTCGTTTGTGCCTAATACTGTACAGGATGTAAACTTCTCATTAGGTCCTTGCATACATGCGTCCAGGCATGGATCACCAAACGCAGTATACGACTGAGCAAATGGTATACTTTTGTACTCTTCAGCTTCTTTGGTATTAAATGGAAAAAAATTTACAGAATGAATTTTGGATTCATTTTTGGATGTATCTAAAATTTGTATCGTTGTTGAGTCTTCATCCTGTAATAAAATAAATATGGTCTTACTTCCCTGGACAATATGTATACTCACATACCTTTATTGAATTTACAAAAAACCATTCATTGGCTTTTAAAATTAAAAAACCAGGTGTGCAATATCCCTCCTTGCCTCCCGTTGCAGTTGGACATGAAAAGTATGTATTTGTACCTTTTTCACAAGGCCCTTTACAAATTTGACCTGTGTGAGTTATTCCTGGATTTACAGTGCATGGACTCCTTTCTTGTGATTTTAACTTCGTACAAGAAGTTGTTCCTTCATTTGAATGTTGAATACATGCATCTTGACAAGGGTCACCAAACACAGTATACGCTTGAGCAAATGGAGTATCTTCATATTCTTTTTCTTCAATAGGGTTAAAGGGATAAAATTGAATCTTGTCAATTGGTTCTTGAGTCGTTTTCAATAGAGAGAGCTTATTAAACTAATTATTAAAAAAAAATATTTTGAGCAAACTAATCTAATGTTATTAATTCTGTAATATTACCTCTGATGCACTTTCAATAAGGTGATCAGGAGTACAAAATTGATTAAGACCACATTTCCAAATTTCCTCAGAGGCAAATTTACACGTGTCTTTACAAGGTAACCCATCATGACCAACTCCAGACACAGGAGTGCAATATCCAATATTTAATAATGGTGGAGTCTGGCTTCTGAATCTCTTTCTGCATGTAAATGTTTTTCTCCTACGGTGGATAGTGAAATCATGTATAAATATTGTTTTTATTACCTTATTAATCAACTATACTTTTAAAAACTTACTCATTATCTAACATACAAGGTGTTTCGCATGGATCACCGCCGACTGTAAATGACGGAGATGGAAGAATTTGAGTAGATTCAGTATCGAAGGGCTTAATATTCGGATCAATTGATAACCCATTCTTCCCAGGAATAAAATTAACATTTGAGAAAATCGGAAGGAAATTGTTATTTTCCTTTTTCTGAGTCACAGTAGTGGGATAATCTGTTGTGGTATCTCTAAATTCGTTTGCATTGCTCGAAACATTTGAAGACACTTGGATGTTAGGATCTGAAGGTAAGGTAATGGTGTCCTTAGAGAAATCAAGGGGGGATTCAGTACCTTTCTCAATATTATTTGCCAATGTTGATACATCAACTTCTCCACTTTTTCCGTGTGAGACAATAGCAACGTTTGGTAAAGTCGAAACATCTATAGCAACATTAGTTGTGGTTCTTTCTGTGGCACTGAAAATGAAGCTTTTGTTACCATCTTCATTTTGGGTTGAATCTAGCGAATTCGTCGATGAAGTGTCTGTATTTTTTTCATTTCGAGCATTGTCTGTTGTATAGTTGAAAGGTAACGGAGCGAAGGTGGTGGAAGTAATTACCTTTAATATTTCATCAAACGATTTTTTTTTATTGCTCCGCTCCTCAAAGTTGGTTTCTATTTCTCCTTCACTTGATGTTGTTTCATCTTTTGAGTTTGATTCAAATGTTGTTCCACTTACTGGATCCAGAATATTTTTTGTAAATCCAATTTCTTCAACATTCTGTTTTGATGTTGGTGTTGGTGTATTTTTTACAAAAATCTCTTCTGATATTGAGCCAAAATCAATGTCATCTCTAATAGGTTTGTCTGTCCTTACAGAATCACCTGAGTTTTCATAGTCTTGACTGTCGTCAAATTTCCCTATAAGCCCTTTTCTACCATCTATATCTTTTCCTCGAGTACTTTTCGCTTCCGTAAAAGTATAGGAAACGGTTGTTGTACCTTGATTTACACTTATTCCATCAACGAGTAAAATTTTCTCGTCAGGGCGTTCAGTGGAAGACTTTGTTTTCCCGTCATCCCTATTATTAACAAATATGGGAATATTAAAACCATTTGATTCAATATTCCTGCTATTTCCCTCCTCTTCAGAAAAATTAGCACCATCTAAGATTCCTGCTGAAGTGGTTGAATCAACTTTATTATTCTCTTCAGGAATAAACACAGGCGATTTTGGATGGTTAACAGTTTCAGAGTCGTCTTTATCAATCCCGTCTCTCCATTTAAAGGTAACTTGTGAAAATAATGAGTTAGGAGTAGTTCCTTGGGAATCGACATCGCCTTCTTTGTTCGTTTGTACATCTCGTTGCTCATTAAAAGTGAAACCCGTATCGAAGCCCCGTGAATTGCCCTGATCTTCAGGAAGATCTGAGTCAATGTTTGGATTGTTATTCCCGTTATTATTATCACTTTGTATGGAAACTTCTTTCTCTGGTGGAAGTATACTCAAATTATTCTCGTCATATTTAGGAGAAGCTGTTGTCGTGGCTATATAACTCTCTGTCGGCGGTGATAATCTGGCACCAAAAATACTTTCATCTGGTGTAGATTGATTCCATTCAAATGGATCATAGGATTCAGTTGTATCTTCATTTTCTGGTGATAATGGTCTTGACTCTGAATAAATTTTGGAGCCTGTGGTAAGGATATCTTTGTTCATATCATTTGAATCTGAATGAGTATTTAGATCCTTGTTTAATTTTTTATTATTCGTATCCATCTTAAATGTTGATTCTTTATCTACGTCTCGATTGCTCGACCAAATTAATGTATTTGAAGTATCATGAGGGTGTCTGTCTTCATCGAATTCTGAGCTAGGATAAGCCTTATGAGTCGTTGGGTTTGGTGGACTAAGTGTCACTCCAGTTGTTGATGATGATGACTTATCACCTAATATACTTAAATTTATTCCTGAATGTGCTTGAGAATTTGTAGAGCTAGGTGTTACTGTATTCTGTTTTTCATGAACGAAAAATACAGAAGCTGGAGCCGGAGTTGATCGATGCTTTGTCACTGTTTTAATGATTCTCCATATCGTTGGAACAGTGGATCTATTTCTATTTCCTCCATCATTATTATAATAATATCCGTCTCCTAGGGGGTTTCTCCTTCTACTGTTTGGAAAAGGAATTCCTCGTGGTACTGGCCGACCTGGAGTAAATGTATTTGTACTAGCGACAGGATATTGCTCAAGGAATTGAGTATTTTTTTGCAAAGGAGATTGTGTTTGTGGATAATAAACTGTATTTTGATTTTGATTTCCCCGATTTTGATCGGGAGAGTAGGTATTCAAACCAATTGGAGCAAGAGTTGTTGGATCGTAGTAAAAGTTTAAAGAGGTTTGAGTGGTCACTCGTTCACCCGAAACCTCTGTAATATCTCCAAAGTCTACTGCAGCAGTGGAATGTCTCCCTTCTCCTGGAGTTTCATGCTCTGGAAACAAAGGATAGTAGTTTCCTCCTTTTAAGTCTGTCTTACTTTGAATGTTTATCACTGTTCCATTCACTTCATTATAGTTTCCATCAAGAAATACCTATCAATAATGTATGTTAATGGTTTTAGCAGTAATTCCATATTAGTAAATATGTTAATGAAATATTTTTCTTACCTCACCCTTCCTTGATTGCGATTTACGCCTATTTTCAGTACCTTAAAGAAACATTGAGAAAAATTCATCATTAATCCTTTCCAATATTGTGTTTGATGAATACCTGGCCTCCTTGGTAGAGGACTGAGAGGACTACAATGCGATTGCCGATATGTGTAGCAGTACCAAGCCATTCCATTTTTATCATAAACAGTGATATTCTTTTTCCAAGATGCCCAGTAAATTATTTCAGGCGGAGTAGTCGGAGAGAGTTCTGAATTGCGTCTATCCTGTGTCTTAAAATAAGGTACATCATCTTGATTGGAGCCTATTGTTTAAAATGATACAATTTAGTTCGTGGATGTACATATATGTATAAAACATTATTCGATTAGAGACTTAATGTAAAAAAAAAATGACTTTTCAAATTAATTAATGATCTTAAAAATAATTCAAAAAGTACAAAAATTCCATTCATCAATGGGCAATCCTTTGCTACTGCATGATCCTATTAAAGATAAAAGTATAAATATACTTATTTTGTATTTGTACTTTAGTATGAAATTTGTCATGATTACATAATTGAGCCTTAGTTGAGTGCCTATGACCAAAAAGGAAGTACTCCCACTCTCTAATGTGCTCCTAATTTACACATGCAGTCGAGTAAACATAATGTTACATATTATTTAGCTATTTAACTCAATATAGATACATATATAAATACATTTATGTATTAAAAGAGGATATTTTTGTGAAAAATAGAGCACATTAAATGGTAATCTCATTTGTGAATATTTTCAACCAGTTGTACGGAGTAGAGATAACAATGATAACAAGTAGATCAGAATGACTTCGAATCCTCCAGCTTGTAGCTGATACATATGAGTTAAAGAGGATTACGTACATACGGATGTAGTACCTGTATTATATCTTGGATATAATAACGGTCTTTGTAAATTTAATACCACATATATGTAGATTATATATAACGTATTTTATGTAATATAAATATATATAATAACTTAATCTTTGTGTATTTACTTAATAAATAATGGAAATAATCGTAACAAAAACAGAGGGAAAATAATTAACAAACCTCGCATTCAAATATTTATAAATCTTGAATGGGATATCAAGATTAGAATTGCACTATATCTTACAATGAAATCATTAATAAATTGCATCCATTATCACATGAACATAATATATAGATTTATACAGGTATGTAGGCTGTGGAATCATGGGTAAGACCATTCAGATGTAATGTAGCTCTTTGCCTTCCTATATATTATATACATATACATACTTATAATAAGTTATAGCGATGAACGCATTTTCAAATGTATATAGATAGAGATATATTTACTGACTATGAGGAAAATTTAATTGTTCAACAGAGGAATGCTAATATGCAATAATTCCTGGACCATTTGTTCACCTACTAATCATGTTTTATTCCTCTATGTATTTCAACCATGCTCTTATTTCCCTTCGGAAATCTTTTATACCAGGGAAAGAAGAGCCCATAATAATAATTAATTAATAAGGAATTTCGTCAAGAGACTTCCTAATAAATATAAACTCTGTTTCGAAATATAATATATTTAAGTCTCTAATTATAATAATAATTATTATTAAAAATAAAAGTTTTAATGATTGACGTAAGAGACGACGACCCATGAAGGCTGATGAAAACTTTGATAAAAATGTCATATTTTCATAGTCTACCAACCATTTATGAATACTTTACACTGTATGTGCAACGTTACACGTACATAGATAGTGTAAGGGAAATCCATTTATCGCTTAAAATAATAGTTTTGCAACATGTTAAAGAGGAAGAATGTTATTTTGTATGTAGGTACACACCATGGAGTTTGAAGGAGTGGCAAAAGCCTGTGTGATGTCATAGTTCATAGGATAAAGTATGGATCATCAACAACTTTAAAAAATACAGTCTTTTTCGCATGATTTTATTTAGGTTGTTGATTTATGGAAGTAGGAGCTAGAGACCTATTATGTTATGTTGTCAGAGATATACATACATACAATCATGCACGAATTATAATAATATTTATCAGACAATAAATAAGTTTAAATACTACATTTATTTTATGGCCATTATTTACATATGTCCATGCTGTGGCAAAAAGTCTATTAAGAAATAATTAGAAATATAGTAAGTTGAAATTTATGTGGTTCATTTAATATCTGCGTATCGAGTTGATTTGTAGTGGACTTCATAACTTGGTACATTGATACTGATATACTCATAGTATAAATTAATTATATGTACTTTTCTGTTCGAACAACACTCAAGTAAGGGTTCCTTGTTTTTCGAAAACTTAAGGGAAACTTGTTTAAAAAGGCATGAAATTCTATTTAAATTTGCTAGTAGTAATACTAAGACATGGTAAAATTGTCGTAAGAGTCAAGACGAGCATTTTTGTGGTAAACAAAAACACTATGTATTCTCCCTTCAGCCGTTTTTTGATCAGTTGACTTTTCTGATTTAAAGCAGCTGACTCTATGTACGTGTTATGAACTCAAAAAGGGTATTATTAATAATACATATATTGAATCAAAGATTGCGCGACCTTTTTTTGAATTTTTGAATATTATACAAGATGTAATAACGATTGATTTGTATATTGGTAGAATTTATCAATGTATGGTATATCTAAATAAAAACTCTGCTTAATACTAAAAAGTTGGCAACAAGGCAAATACAGAAAGGTAGCTACCAGTTGTTTTTCCAAATTATTTATTTCCCTTTGTGAGTCGAGGTTGCGAGTGAATAAAAAAGCTCGTCGTGAATCTGATGAAAAGATTAAAAAAGTCAGTTGGTAACCCGTGTATTGTATGTACATACCCGTCAATATTTTAAAATAACGCACCTTTTTGTATCCGTCTAAACATATAAGTTATTACTAATATTACAAAAATAGCTTTGAACCATATACATTTCTTAGTATTTAATCATTTTTACAGAATATCCAATATTTTTTTTTGATCGGTGTCATGGCACTGGAACAACAAACATCAAAATTTACTTTGTGTTATTTTAGCAGCTGTCGATTTTTCCCTTTATTGGTATTTCTGAACGTCGATTGATTGAACTAGAATGAGATTTTGTTAAACCGTTAATAATTCCATGGCCGTCAGAACTTGTGTGTGTGTTCCCCTTAACATTTGAAATGAAAAAAAATAAAAATTCACACCATTTTTCTTCTTTAAAAAGAAAAAGACAACCTGTTGTGCCCCCATCTTTGAAAGCTTCCAACTGTGTAAAAATCCTAAATTGAAGAATAGTTCCTTAGTTGAGACAACTTGACAAGGTTGATAAATACAAAAAATGATCACATCATTTATAGTGAAATATTGATTGTCGCAGCCTAGATAATTTAACCGATGGTTAATAAAAGTGGAGAACGAAATATAATGTATGTTATATAAGCCATACAACCAGATAATGCTTATGTAGATCCGTCTACATTGGGTGGGGGGGGGCATGGGCCCTCCAGTCTTTTATTTGTAAATATCCCCCCCCCCTATGTCAAACACCGTTTTCAATGACTTTTTTTAGAGATTGCTTTCTAGAACCCTGTTTTAAAATAACGTATAAACGTTTGATTGATCAAAGAGATTCCTTATGAATTATGTACATGAAATAAGGATAATAAAGTACCTAGGGATACATGTTGTAATCAAAATAGAGGGTTGTAATTAAACTTTTGAGGGATTGTTTAATGTTTACTCATGATTTCTGTATATCCTTTTATTTAGGTGTTTGTTTTAATGTAATGATGTACAACAAATACCCACAATTTTTTGATAATAATAATTAGTTTGTTTTTTAATTCAAACATTGAAAAAATTATAGTATTATTTAACAAGCACATATGTACATATATAAATTTGTAAATAACTTTTTTTTTCTTTTTCTACATTAGATAAACATAATTTATTACAAATAGTTTTTGTGTACAATATTTTTGAGTACACAATGAAACTTTTAGATCTATATTTGTGCATTGCGAATGGTTTTATATTTTGCAATAAATGATTTATAGATATGTATATACATGTCTATAATAGTAGTAACTTTACACACTGATAAATAGATATTTCGCTTATTAATAGAGGATTCATCTTTTGGTCAAATTTTGTAGATATAATATAATATGTATGTTGCTAAGTAATTCAGTACATTGCAAAATGTCTTATAATCCATTTAATGAAACTCTAAATGACTAATGTGAGTTATTCTTTGCCTCCCAAATAGAAAATTGAGAGTGAAATTGTAGAATCAATTGGTATGGGTAATGAAAATTTTGTGTTTCACTAACAACAAAACGAAACTAGGAGTTCATTATGAGTTTTAGTCACTAAGCCTACAAAGGAAATACAATAGAACCCTTCAACTCCAGGCTAATTTGTTTCAGACAGTGTGTCGAGAAGCAATGTCAGTCAATTTCTGAATCAATGCCAACTAGTGGCATGTGACAAAAATAAAGTTAATTTAACCTAAGACCAAAGTTTTGTTCGAGCTCTCCAGCAAAGTTTTCTTGACATTTCTCGTCGAACATCGAATATGTCGAGTTCTTAGGTGGTTGAGTTCTAGAGTTCCTTTTTATTTATTTAATATGTTGGATAACTCAGAATCACTATGTGAATGCTATTTAGACTGTTTTTGATGCATGCCAAAGTTCTACATATTAACTCAATGTGCAATGCTCGGTCATTGAAAAATATTTCACCAAACATCAAAATCAAAAAATATACACATTATGAATGAGATGAATGAATTTACTTTTGAAGGGTGATTTTTTAACAGGTGTCAAAATCGAAATACTCTCTGTCAAATTATAAATAATAACTGTTAGAAATTCAATTAAAATTCATGGCACAAAAGTAATAATAAAAAATAAAAACTACAGAAAATGTGTTACAATTCGTAATCGAAGTACATACATTTCTAGGTCAGCTCATGTACAAAAGTAATACAAACCATTTTATGGCCTCGAAAGAAAAATACATAGGATGTGAAAGGAGGTCAAATTGGAGCTAACATATTTTCATTTTTATTCCAAATGTTTATGTACATACCATGTTCAAATAGGTATATACATTACATATCTTTGTACAAAGAATCTGAGAACTACTTATTTTGCAGTCTACAAAATAATAATAGGAGATATTGTGTGTATTTAAGAACATAGTAATAATAAAAATAAGTATTATACAAAAATATGCACGATTCAATAGATTGAATAAGAAAATAAAGATCTTATCAAATTGAAACCCCGGATATGGGAGGGAGGTAAATAAACTCAGGAGACATACTCGTACATAAGATCTGTTTGTATATCTTTTTGAATACAGACAAATTCTATAGAGAACTATAGTCTCTAGAATTGTATGTACGAATACATTGTATATATGTTAATTTGGAGAACGATTTGTACGGAGCCATAGATACATGATGGGTCATTTTATACTGTTATACATATATATATATATATAAATGCATGTAGAAGAAAGACGTGTTTTTACTTGCCTGAACCTTCTGCTGTGGACGACACTCTAAATACACACACAATACAAATAATTAAACAATATGATAAATAGATCATTTCATCTGAATAGGTTCAAAGGCAGTTTTATACTGAGGTTATGAACTGAAAAAATATACATCTAATCTAGAGTGTGAGTTCCATGAACACGGCCGTTGTTCGAAGAATAACCACCAATCTTCATCCGCTTACTTTAGCAGGCCCAACACAAGTCTTCTTCGCAACATATTCACTGTCCCTCCTTAATATTATTATTTCTATAGTATTTTGTCTTCTAAATTTCTTTAGTCCACATAGGTGTTGACCAAGATTCGACAATGCTGACCCTGATTTGAATGAAGCGTTACATAACTCCTTGATTTCTTTTATTACCCAATTTCTTTGGGTTATGCAAGGGCCTAACCCAGGTGTTATTTTCTGGCATCCTTTTACCGTGTGGAAATAAATGCCTCAATGTTTTGAGTACTCATACAGTATAACCGGCCCTATGATGTAATAATAAGTAGTGACTGATTACGTTACTTTTATACGTTTTCATGTGCTTGGATTTCTTTTTTAATATATGATCTATTACGCAGAAGTAATGTCATTTAACATCAATTTATATTCATTGGAATAAGTAGATAATTATGTAGGTATGTAGATGGGCAAAAAATCTTTATTTAATCAAAAAAACTCATTTCATCCCCTCAAATTGCAATGTACATGCATTAACGTTTTTTTCAATTTTCAAAGGAGTCAAAAAAATTTTATCAAGTCAATAAATACAAAACAATAACTGCAGAGTTTAGATATGCTCTTATCTTAGTAATAAGTTATGTGCCTTGAGAAATAACTAAGAAGGTTTCAACAACATTTCTCCATATTGCCTTTTAGTCATCATCTTTCAGATATTTAAAAAAAATGAAAAATTGAGATTTTAGCTGTTCACAAAATGACGAAAGTTTCAAACACACATGAATATTTTGACATTCAATTTGCCATAAATGTCAGTGAGAGTAGTGCCACCTTAAAAAATTAAAACATGTATTTCTATCATAATTCCCCAAAAGTTAAATTCAAATTTCCCGGTATTTTTAGCTCATAGTAGTACATTGATATCTCTAAATATTTGTGAGCTGACAAAATTATATTAAGATTTACAAAGTGTTTTATTTAAATTAGGGATAAAAATCTCATTTAATGATAATAATTAATTATTAATTTGTGGCAATAGGTAGTAAATATTTTATAGGATAATTCTAGGGGGAGGAGGTGTTGAGACAAAACTTTGATTCATAAATTTTAAAAATATATAAGACAAATTTTGATTTCTGGTATTTTTTTATAAAGGGACACATTTTAATCCTTGTTTTATCTTTTTTTAGAATACCTATTTCTGACCTTCTTCTTGCAATTTCTCTCTTATTAATTAATTAATTATTATTATTTGTAAGTCTCATAGTACATAGTAAGAAGACATTTTGATAAAATGTTTCGCAACATTTTTCTAAATCAAATGTCATGAGATCAACAACATAACTTCGATTTACTCTCTTTCTGAGTTTTCCATCCATAGACTTTAACAAAGGATTCCAAATCTTATCTATCCTAAATACCCTTTGAATTAAAAACAATCAGGAATAGCCCATTCCAAATCGGGGTCCCCCCTATTACCTCCATCATAATGTTTTATAATCATGTACATACATACATATTCATTTTATTGGCAAATTTGAATGGACAAAAATTATATCGAAGCCCTTCGGGTACCTCCTAATTGAATACTTTAAATGAAAACCATTGATAACGGTAAATATACAACTATTTACTTCAGTTAGTTCATACTTTTTGCTTCTGTATTCTTTTATTCAAATATGTATATATTTAGGTATACTCACAAGCCACAAAACTAACTATCCTAGAAAATAAAGTTTCGAATCATCAATTATTTCCATATCAACACTTCTTTTTCTTTTTTTTTTCATTGTACCGAAAGAGGGTTTGAAACCTTTGCAAAATATTATTCACAATTATAATCCTACTCAAATTTCCTGACCCCATGACACGTTCTACTTACGTTATTTATAACTTATACGCATATGTATATATCTTAACTCTTATTTCTACCCTATATATGTGAATTACTCGTAGCTTTGTGTGTTTTCTATGCCTTGTTGCTAGGAGTACTAAAAGAGTCTCACCCTCTCTTGGCATATTTGGAAAGAATTAATTATAAAGATTAACTTCTTGGTTATAAAAGAAACGAGATATTTTGTTCCTGAATATTTTTTTTTTTTTTTTTTTTTGGTAATTAGCCTAATTCCCTGTGCCAATCATAATAGCATGAAAGTAAGGTTTGGTATTAGAGGTTTAAAATTATACTAGTTTTACTAAATTTACGGCCTGCGGCACGCTGCTTTAATGATAGTAACAAATAAATCTAAACAGTCTCCAGCGACCTCAAATGACCTCGAGGAAATCATTTGATAAGGATCAAACCCCTAAATTCACAATTTTCTTACACTTTTGACTTCATAGACTATCTCAAATTCAGCCTCCTCAGCCTTCAAATCGCATTTTGACCCTCCAAATCAGCCTCCAGCAATCTAGGACAACCTTTGAGGCTGACTTAACATAGCATCTGCTCTTTTCTTGGTCAATTTACCCCTAGTTCACATTTCCCCTACCCCCTAGTCCTCTTGGCTGACCATGATACTCGCTCAAACAAACAAACGAACAAAAGGGACTCCATCTAATAGATGGTAAAATATGTGTGTATGTGCAACTTATTAAAAGTCTCATCTTAAACCCTCTTGATCGTAATCATATTAGGTACTCATTGAAACTCTTGAAGTGAAAAATAAGATACAATATATTGTCCACATCATTGATGTACCAATAGGAGTTCAGAAGAATATTCAAATTATACATAATAATATGTATACAGGAATTTAATTTGTGTTGTATTAAATTCATTCCGCTCCAAATGAAATCCTTTCATTCAAAATGTTTACATATTATTTTAGATGATGTGGGATGTGAATGAGCTCAAGTAAAAAACAAACAAATAAACCAACAAATCGTCATATTCCAAACCTTAATCTTGACTTGTTAAATTTCTAAACCTTTATGTAAATTGTATTACATAATATTGAGGATGCAAATATTTCTCTTTCTCAATACTTCTACAGTTGTGATGTAAAGATGAATACTCGCGCCCCCAGATTATGCCCATCTGCAAATTTCAAACGATTACCTATATTTGCATCTGCATAACTGCATTTTTAGATAATCGATGCAACAATAAGGTTGATACAATCAGGGCTGAGACAGGTCGTGAAACGGTGCATTACTATCTTCAAATATGTAAATATGCTAATCAGGGCCGTCACGTCGCCCCTTTAACTGAAACTCCTTAACGTATATTTTGTATATACGTTTAACCTAACTAATTAAGCCATGAATCCTCATTGCCAAACTGCAGTCTGTATCGTATTGTTCAAATCCTAGTAGTTAGATGTGCAATTTGTACCAACACAAATTATCTGCATTTTAGAAATATTTGCATCAGGACTGGCGCTAGCATATCATGCACAAGGGGTGGGGGAAATAAGAATCATAAGGAGTTACAGTAAAAATGCTTTGAAGGAATCATAACAAAGGTACAATACAACGTCAGGAAGGTAAAAAATCATTGCCTTAATAATGACGACTCTTGAATTGTTACTGAAACAGTAATCCCAGTAGGTAGAGTTAAATAAATATGGGCCTCAGTTAAAGGAGCGAGAAGGTGCGACGTATGAGGAGGGATGCAAAAACCCTGATTAGCATCCTCCAATTTCTAAACTTTTGCATATTTGCATTTCTGGATATTTAACCGATCACTTTCTAAAGACATTTAACCTGCACATTTACTAACCATTTGATTATTTTTGAAGATGGATCAAATTTACACTCATCATGTTTATCAAATGCCCATGTTCAACGAACAAAGGTGCATAACTAATTATATATATTTATACAGTGTACATATCAATGCAATGGTGTATGACTCAACATCTTTTATAAGTAAAATTGAAGCCATGTTATATATGTATATACAATAGTCTAAGGGCTATTCTAATCGAGCAAATTTCAACAAAATATTATTGACAATTGAATTCTTATTGTTGTTATTTGATGACATTCTATACGTGTACAAAGATTTTGATCTAAATGTTCTACATATTTTATTGATAGATCAACGCTACTTTAATGTACCAATATGTAACTCAAGTCCACTGCATGTATTCCCTTAATCATGAAATGTGAGGGAATGTTTTTACAGGTTACAAATTAAATTATTTATTTAAAATAATTGCAGCTAAATAGCTACTGATGATATGATGATGACCAAGCCTTCGTTTCTACCTGGAATAGTTTCAATACATAGGTAATTTAGTCATTTGTAATTGAGTTATTATTCATAGGACTTACCTACGTATGTAACAAACATTACATACATACAAACATATGATGTTTTGGGGATATGTGAGCGCTGAGTAAAGGTGTTGCATTTGAAATTTGATTGCAGAAATAGTTAGAAATTATAATTTTCCTTGTCTCGGATTTCTTTTTCTAATAGGATCAGCCATCTTCTTCAAATTTCTTGTCTGCCTCACTACGCTCAGTATACGGGATTTGAACTTATAGTTCCTCAAGGGAACCCTGTTTCAAATCTTTTGAAGGACTCAAAGCACTAGATAGAATATTTGTTTAGAGTTCTTATTTAATTTGAATGGGATACTTGTTCATTGCAAATTTATACTTTTCACTTACTTTATTAGTCAAGCATTAAATCATGCATATATATACTATATATATATGTATAAATAAAACCATTCATAATTTTGCATCTAGACATCCCTAATGAGACTATATGCATTTTATTTGTCCATAAATCATGCACAGTAACTGGTTATCTCTAATTTTTCTAATGCCATTGCTTCCCGACTATAGATGGACAAAATTTGCTGCACAAAACACAAACATACATATCACGATAGTATCTTCATGGATCTTTGCCTTTTCCCAAGAAAGAGTAAGAAAAAAGGCCTCGAAATCAACTGGTAGATAGTTAGCCAATAACTAGACATGGGCAAAATGTTTCAAACAAAGTTAAATATCATTTGGTACCAGTACCTGTATGATCAATTTGAACTCAGTCATCTCAGTATCATTGAAGTGAGAACATTCTACATTTCTATGAATAGCTATTGTGTATTATTTAACATTTTCCAAATAACAATCAGCCGATAAAATGTAGAGGTACCAGATAGTAATTGCTGGCATGCATTATCGCATCAACAAAATGCCCATACCTACTAATAACGTCACTGCCACCAACTGTTGGACTATTATTTATATAAAATATAAGGAATGCGTTTACTATATAAAAAGATTTACTTCAAGCTCAAGAAATCAATATTCAGAATACTACTAATAACAAGCAAGAGTAGACAAACCAACCCCTGATAAAAAATAAATTTCCATATGACTGAAATGATAATGTGATACAGTCATAAGTGCATCTTCTGCTACACTCAATCGATTGTTCTTACCAAGGTTCCTCAATCTATAAATACATAGTTCTTGATTTCATAAAGTTATTAGTCATCATAAACTATGACTATTTCATAAATGATTTGACAAAAAATCAATTCTTTTTCGTTGATTTAGTTGATATCATTACACTGCATTTTAACTTCTTACTATTAATCAATTAAATTATTTATAGAAGAAAGTATTATTTAAGAATTCAAATGACTTAAAATCATAGTTGAATAACATTCCTAATAATATTATCTATTCATCTAAGTGAGAGAAAAACTAGATAAAAGTATCAAATCTGCTACACTGACTTGTGAGCACAAGGACCATTGAGTGCCCGATATTTGAGTGTCATAATACATTTAACGAAATTATAAATTAAGGCTGAAAGTATTTTTTGGTTTAAATGATTTATTTTTATAATAATATTGGTAAAATATCCCAAAGTAAGCTTTAAGTTGAGTCTTATCTGTTAGTACCCACGAATATATTTCTATTTATCAAACACTCAAGCATTATTGTTCCCTGTTTTTAGAGTTTTTGAACGCCATCAGCAGACAGGTTATTCCGCTGATTACCACATCGTTTTTGACACTATCGAAGGGGGATTTTATTACTCATCGGTAATTCCTCTTTTTCAACGATTTTAATTATGACACACAATTATCACGCTCTGAAATGCTGGACTTTGGTAAAATTTATTTTACCAAAGTAATTTGATTACATCAATTTGTTCCAAGGTTGAAGGTTCAAATTGTATAAAGTTACTTACATAGTTAACTAGCAATAAATCTCAAACCAAAGACAGTAGAAATGCCCATGGCTGCATTTGTCAATCAAGATGGTCTTTTGACCATGGAAATATGCATATATGTGGATTTTAAATAAATATATGTATGTAGATAAAACATTTTTTTTTTTTTCAAATCTCTAATCAACAGCAACTACATACGACATTATATCAACCCGTCAATTCTATTCATAAAGCTCTGTGTAGATAAATGCATTGATGAATGAATGAAAAAGGGCCTTTTTATTGAACACTGTCGCTATGGGAAATAATTATTCCCTTTTATTCAACAGTATTGTTTATGTAGTGTATACTTGAAATTCAAAGTATACTTTTAAATTTGTCACCTGTAATTTTTTAACAGCCATGTTAAAGCCATCTTAAGAGGGTGAAATGAGTATCATAATTTCCTGATTAGTTTAGAAATGAGGAAGATTTATAGTTTCTTCAAATTCTATGAAAAATGGAAGAGGCATTTATCTAATTAATCACCTTAATGGAGAGGAATTATGTTGGAACAATGTAAGGGTTCCTATGGGTACTAAGAGACCTTACTTCTTTGAAATGTTTGCAAGAATATTTTGTTAATTATTTAGCTTTTTAGTAGGCATAACTAATTTGCAATTCGGAACATACTTTGAAAGGTTTAAAGCACTTCCATGTTAAACAAATTGTGATTCTATGCATTCCAAAACTCAGGCCTCAATACCTGTTATTAAAAACTGTCACAAAATGAATCAAATATCTATTGGTATAAAAAGTATAAATCAGTGCAAAAATAACCAAATTTTCAATTTTCTCCATTATATGTAAACCAAACTCAAATCTCAAAAGGGATCTTTTATAATCCACGTGTGAGACGGGGCTGAAATCCTGAATCCCAAACTGGGACCAACAAAACCCTTTCCAAACGTATACTTGTACATTTATATGTGCACTGCTTATCAAATCCTACTGAGGTTAAGACTATTACACGCCCACTTAAAGAAACAAAATACACACATAGAACATTGCTTTTCCTTTGATATTGTACACTACTCGAATGAGAATGAAGTCAGTGATTCGCATTTAATCTAAATAGTCAATGATGGAAAAAATTAATTTTCATAACATTTGCTAATATGCTAATAATAATTATTATTAATCAATATTACAAACATTTTGTTTTTATATTTACTTATGTTTGTCTACATATAACTACATATTGGAGTTACGAATTTGATATTGAATTTGCCCCAATTCATATGGATACACTGTATTCTTTTCCATTCTTTAGTCAATTATTATAATTCTTGAATGTTTGATTTCAAGAAATTTGATAGTCATTTTTTTAATATTGACCAACCATGTGTAAATCTGTGGATACAGCGTTTTCTCTATGTTTTTAGAGCGTAGATAGCACGAGAGGATTTAACTGCGTAAGAAATAATAACTATTTCATTGAAAATTAAATAAGCTACACCTCATTACTATAAAGAAAATGCATATTTTTGCCAATTTGACCCACCTTTACAACAATGGTGGCCTCTAAGTTCTTCTTAATTGCTTCACCGAATGTAAGAATGATTAATTTCATTCCCACTCTGTCTTAGATAAGTAGAGTCTAAATCAACTGAATGGATGAACCAGATTTTTGCCATGTGGATCCCTTGGGACAATGGACTGAACATCAGCTACTTTTTCTCTATTCATAGCGCAAAGGGCATTTTTGGGACGTCTTAAAATACTTTTTTTCTTCAATTTTGTCAAGTTTGCAAAAATTTAATTTATACAAAAATGCTGATCTGAAAGCATTTGACCCCTGCCTGAAATTTGAGATCTTGAAAAACGATATCAGTTGCCAAATCAATATTATGAAATAAGATTCCAGAACATAGACTAATGATATTTATCACTCCATGTTCTAAGTTAAAAGATTTATACAAATAACATTTTTCTAGACATTCTAAGATTATAACTGAATTTACACACGGTCCAAAGCACTACAGCGTGTACTATGCGGCCCTATAGTCCAAATGTATGTATGTTGATGTTCAAGCTTATATAATTAATATATATTTTTATTTAATTTTTGGGTAAAATTTATGAAATAGTATAATGAAGCAATTAAATTATTTATTAAAAAGTATTTAATATTAATAAGTTTTTTCAAAAGAACTGAGTTTTTCAATAATGATAAATATAACAGATGAGGAATATTTTCGGTATGAATATTTTTAGGACTAATTTCATCAATGCTCTGCGATCCAGAGTCGAATAATGTCTTCATGTTTCTTCATTTTTATTGAAATATCTTGGAAATACAAAAAAACATTTTGAACAAAACACTGAGAGTATTAATTAACCAATAATATGAAAACATCTAAATTACACAGTATTTTCAAATGTCAAATATAATATATAAGTAGTACTGTAAAAATATAGTAAAATACAAATTTGTCAAATGTATCCTAAATAAAATTAGTTTTTGCCTTATTTTTCTTTAGTTATTAGAATGGGCCCTTATGTAGTATCCATGCCCATAGTTTAATAAGCAAATATTTATTTCCATAACCAATCCCTTAAAAATGAAGGAATGTTTTTTAACTATTAATTAAAAAATTTGACATCCGATTTTGCAACATTTGCTCAGATAAATGAAATTTGTAATATTTAATTGAAACTAATTAGGGATTACTTCTTATTTATATTAATTATGTAAGGTATATTTTTAATACGCAACTACCTATTCCCAATTCCACCTTTTCTCTAAAAAAACTAAGAAACTTTGACAAATAACCTTAAGAGAAAAAGGCTTTTTAAGGTGTGACAATAACAAGTTTTTTTTGTTTTTTTTTGCTAGTTCCTTAATCTTTATTTATTTTCATAAAAATTGGTTGTATCTTTTTTTTCCTTTTTTACAAAATACTTTTGAAATGGTGATGATTTCAACTATGAATCAATTTAATATTTAAAAAAAAATTATATATATATAAATCTTGATGTTGAAATAATGTGATACATTGAAATCCTTTATTTTATTTCGAGGTCATTTGCATGACATAGAGCTAAATATTTTATACCTATACAAATAAATAACTACATAGATAATAATAGGGACTATTTATTTATGGGACAAAAGATGTGTCCTCAGGCTATTCCGTCAAACATGGGAACATTTTTTTTAGTAAAACAAATATATATATATATTATTTTAAACGGTTTTTTTTAACATGACGATATTAATGATGAATCCGTGGGTATCATTTAATGTTGATACAAATTTACTTTGAAAAAACAAAAACAAACAGGGAGATCCCTCCTAAAATTATTGAACATTTGACCCTTTTATCGCAACCTTCATAATCCAAAGTGACACACAAAAATTACTATCCCCCAAAAACTCAAAATGAAAGGTTTATCTCAAAGTAAATCATGAGATTGAATCTTTGTACATGAGTCGTTTGTGTTTGTAGTTTTGTTTGACATTCCATTGTTGTCAATGCAAAATATGTATATAAATAATATATTCATAAGTTCTACGTATTTTTTCTTCTTATTCAAGGTTTATTGATATGAAGAAACAAGGAAAAAAATAATATCCTTAGTATTTCTATCTATACAACGTGATTTGATGGATTAATATTTTAATTAGCCTTAATTAATTTTACTTCATCTTAAATGCTACTCCTGATTAATAGAAGTACTAAAAGGTAATAAGATATTTTCCAAGGCAATTGCATAGGCATGTCTATTTGTTATTATTTGGCATTCATAATCTACGTTCCTTAAGAGTTTTTTTTTTTAGTTTTCATTAAGAAATTTTCATTTTAAAAAAAAGAAGCCTTAAAGGTTATCAAACATAATTTAATTATATTTATTTATACTCATTATAATTTGTATATCCATTAATATAGATACTAAATTAATTATTCTAAGTAGAAAATCTTTTTCGAAACATAATTCTAAGAACTTCAACATAACTATAATATATCATTTATAAAATATCAAAATAAGATAAAATCTGTTATTTATATCTCTTAGTCTTTCCCCTTAAAAAGTTTGTATAGTCTATTTATAAAAAACTTTTATAATAATAATTAATCTTTTTTAAGGAAAATTTAATTTGGAATGATATAGGAAAAAATATATCTAATAAAGTCATTTTCAAATAATATTTAACCCATTACAACATATTGCCCAAAATTTTACATTTGGTCATAGAAATATCAATAATATACACAGTATTTAATATTTTGTCTCTGGGAACATCAATTTACAAATTTGATTACCGTATATTTCGGTGTATAAGACTACTTACAAAATTAGAGCAAATTTTTATGAGATTATCCTTTACCATGTAAGGCTTGACTTTTATATCGGTTGTATAAGACGACCCACAATTTTAAGGACGATTTTTTGACTTTAAGGGTCGTTTTCTACGCCAAAATATACGGTAATTACTTTTGAAGATATGAGGATGTCAAAAAGACAGACACATGAGGCTTAAAAAGAAGAAGAAGAAGGAAAACACTACGTTTATTCTCCTAATGTTTTTAATCAAACCTATTCTATATATTTCTTGAATCATGTGATACAAGAACAATTATTCCATTTTTAGTGAGTTCATAATATATGTAACATTATTTTGTGGTCTTTATTCTTGATATACATTCTGACAAGTACATTTCAACAGCTTAGTATTTATCCACACACACCATATATAGCTGTAATATAATTAGTCACGTAACATGATTGCAATAATCAGAAACGAACATGCACATCAGTTAAAAAAATAACATCCAAACCATTAAGAATCAAACCACAAATCCACCACCTACTAAATAGGTTAATAATCTATCCTTAATTTTTATAAATACAACAAACAAATAACAAATAAACATTGATATAATATGCAATAGTAATTGTTAAAATATATCTACATAGTATTTGAGGTTCTGAAAGACCGGTGAGTATAAATTACATTGTGAACTTTTGTGATGAAGGCATCAAGTATGTTGCATTCAAGTTCAATGTGTATCCTTCTCAATGAAGAGTAGTCCCCAGAGGATGAGGTCTGTTGTTGAAATGTTTTAATTGCAAAAAGACAAAAGTACATACCCTTCCATCCTTACAAAATATGATCACACACCTCAAGCGTTCCTGTCAAAATTATATATTTAAGTCACTTTTCGAATGAAACGAGACACATATTTTTCATTACATACATGAGAAAAGGTCTTCATGTGACGCATTATATTTCTTTACCGCACGTAGTTGATGATTGGATCAATTGTTGAAATGTTGTAAGGATTTCGGGGAGGCCCTTTTCAGGCTTCCCCTAAGGTATTTTGGATCAAAAAGTTTTTTTGAAAATTCGCTTGAAGTAATCTCGTTCTCTTTATAGTTTACAAAACCGTCGAGCATTTAGTGATCGCCAGAGTTTCTCTATGTTGACATTACTCAAACCTCCTCTAAGATTTGTCGGTTTGCGCACCCATTGGTGAGAAGCTTAATTTGATGACTATAAGAAGTTACCCGCAGTAGATGAATTATATATAATATAATATGTATATTCCCTAAATCTCTTTTAAAAATTAGAGTTAAGTACTTTTTTTCACTTTATTCATAATTGTTTCACATAATTTAACAATTCCAGTACTATGCAAAAAAACAAAAAAACAAAAATTGAAGCCCTAAATGGGCTACAGTTACTTGAAAAACAATTTACGTTTAAATGTAATTATATCCATACTGCATCACACTCATACACGAGTATACTCATAAAAAATGTTCAAGAAATACCAAGCACGAGTATACTCGTTTTATTTTTTATTCTATATTCATATTGATGATTAAATCGACACATTTGATAATTTTTTTGAACTAGAAATATTTTTTTAAAGGCTCTAAAATCATAAAAAAGTTTAGCTATAGCTGCTTAATAAGGTTATACTGTAATCATTCAAAGGGCTTGAACAAAAAATGACTTATCGTAAATCATCATAAATGACTATATTTTTAAATAAACATTCATGAGGCCCATAGAGGATTATTGTTGGTTTCTTTCATTTACACAAGATTTTTTCCGTTGATGCATTTAGTATTTATATAAGTATTTTTTTTGCTATAAAATCAAGCAACAAAATCTGTTAAAACATGCAATCCCATTGTGCTAATTTTTTTGTACATCATCATCCAAAAAACAACATCTTATCATTGTTACATATGTTACATACACAAAAACTCAGCTCATATAAGAATAAAAATAATTAATTCTAAAGACTCAAGAGAATTTAATCATCATTTTAAAGAAAAATAAGTCTTTTGAGATAAAGCAACTTTTTTTTGTGTATTACAAATGGATTCAATGTATGCGTAGGTAAAAAATATGTATATTGTTCACCTAAGATGGACTCTTCAGATAAAGAAATTTCCTCTTATTACGCAATAAGAAGTGTTATGAAACGTTAAAAAAAATAACATTTTTTACGTTCACCTATGTATATAAAAGCAGCAACAAAAAAAAAACAAGAATAAAAAAAGACGTATTTTTTTTTATATATAGAAACAATAACTGAATGAAAAAAGAAAAAAAAATCTAGGCAGGTATGTATGTAAATATCAAATAGACGTAATTTCTAACGAATTTGTAATGAATAGTATATATACATATATATATATATATATATATATATATATATATATATATATATATATATATAATATACTTATAACATAAAGCCACACTACGTTTTTTTCCTATTTTTTTAAAAATAATTTATAATAATAGTTCCTTAATAAATGAATGATTTCATTACTAGTTTTAACTACACACATACATATATCTTTAAAGCCTTATTGGGCCCCATTATTTCTCCTATGAACATTTTTCAAAGACATTTTGAGGTTACTACATTATATCGATTAATTGCTCAAGACCTTACTAATCGTGTAACTATTTAAAAATAGCAAACTCTTCTCTCCTAAAGGAATATAAAAAGATCATAGGTAAAAGAGTTGGGTATAAAATTCCATGACCTTTTTTTCTGTAAGAGTCCAATGATTAGTAGAAAATGCAAATAACTAGCCTACATTTAAACATTTCAAGAAATAGTGGAGAATTTGTTCTATTGATCAGTGACTCCAAATTAAATACTTCCCAATTTCAGGACATTGAGAAATAGAACTTAAATGAGAATTTCCTTTAATTCTGCACATAGATACAAATAAAATCCAAGAAATTTATAAAAGCACTCAATAATAATGATTGTAAAATAGTTCTTATTAATTGAATGATTTATTGAGTTGCATTCTATGCTACATGCAGTCTAGTGTTGCTAGTCTCAATTTCTTTAGTGATAATATTAATATTATCATAATGCAATTTATGATGTAAGTAACATTGTTCACAATTTTTTATCTAGCAAATATATGAGATGAAGACTCTATTACAAATATTATTTATTAAAAAAAAAAAAGACAACAAATTATAATTTATAATATGCTATACGGAAAAATAAGTTTTAAAAAGTCAGTGAAAAAGTCATAGTTTACCTGTCATATGAGTCAGATATAAATCTTCATACATATGATACATACAATGCACTACCAATAATAGATGGATGCTAGAAAAAAGGTATTTAGTAATGTTTAAAAAATATTGAGTTATGTAATATATATATCCTATGGGCAAAAAATATCGGGAATCAAAAAATCTTTATTTAACCCTCAAAATTTATTTGATTCCCCTTAAACCTAATTAATAGTCCCCGATGCAGTGTACATGTGCCAATGTTTCTTGCAATTTTCAAAATAGTCACAAATTTGGTATTAAGTCAATAATGACAGCTGAATTTAGCTATGCTATTCTATAGTTGGTTTCTTGAGTAGTAATAGGTCATGTATCTAGAGATATAAACCAAAGATTCTCAAAGTTTTACAAGAATAGAGTCTAGAATATTCTTATAAATCTTTTTTGGCTTCAACAACGTTTCTCTAAATTGCATTTTGAGTCATCATTTTTCAGACATTTTAAAAAACGACCAATTCAATTTTAGTTCTTCTCAAAAGGACGCGTATCTCAAACATTAATGAATATATTCACAAGTAATTTGGAAAAGATATGAGTGACAGTAGTGCCAACTTAAAAAACAAAAAACTTATTCCCCATCGGAATTCCCCTAAAAAATAAATACAAATTTCCTGGTATTTTTTGCTCATAGTAGTATAAATAAGTATATGTATAAAGAGAAATAGTGGTACCCATCTCATATCATTTTTCATTGAATAATAATATTTTTTTGTTTTTTGTTAGCAAATGGTATTTGAATGGCTCGCCTCTTGCTATTCATCAGACACATTACTTGATATTGAAGAAAATAAAATTAAAGAGAGAGAGAGAGACAAAGAGAAACCAAAAAATAAAAGAGACGGAAAAAAGGTTCATGCATCTTGAATGGAAATATGTATATATATATATATATATATTGTTAAATGAATCTTATCTTCTTTGACTTCACAGCAATGATTTTCAATATCTTTATTAGGGCACACGCCAATGATATAGTTGCATTGTACAAACTTTTTACATAAGTATTTTCTAAAGTATTTCCCTCAATGAATAACTCTCATCCAATGTTTACATCTTATTTAGTTGTATTTTTTGTTTTTTTTTGAAAAAATGACTAGTCTTCCTTTTAGTTTAGTTTGTTTTTCAGACCTGGAAGAGGAAGAGGAGGGGGGGGGGACTGTTTCCTACCCAGAAACTCCTGTCCCTAAATTTGAACAAGTCAATAATATAATGGAAATAGTAGAGTCTGACCGTAATTTAAGCACTGTTTTGATTGCCCAGAAGCTAAACATTGCAATTAAAACCGTTTGTATCTCCTTGAATAAGACTGAATAGAGTAAAACCTTTAATTTCATGCAAAAATAATTGATTTCTTTTTACTGGAGCAATTATATATATGTCCTCAAGTCTTCAAATCGGTTAAAAACAAATATTGAATTAAAAAAACGCCTATCAGCATTGGTTTCAAAAAAATTCATATTGGTTGAATTCTACTTCAAGATATGTTCATGCACATATACATCGTATATAACAAATAAATCAAAGTATAAAGTTCCACTTGTGTAGGCCTTTTATCACTCTTTTTGGTATAATAACTCAATCATTTTTTTAGCTTTTATGAAAAATAAACAAAAAACTGGGTAATTCTAGGCTCTACCCACGACAGATTTAAAGAAAAAATGATTCATAAAAAAAGGAAGACGCCTGACTTAACATTATAAAATCTTCATAATATTTATCAATAATAAATATTAATGAACTTATATTCAAATTATAGAATAATGTCTCACTATTTCCGCCCCTGGTTTATAAGAATGCTCTTGGACTATAAATTGCAGAAAACATGGTCTATTCTTTGACTTACTTTCTTGAAATACTGTGATTAATCTATCGGATATAAGAGTTTATATTTTTATATGTACATATCTATCCAACAATTTGATTTTTACTTCATTTAAAAAAATTAAATCAATCTTGGAATTCAAAGGTACCACAAATCTGGTCGATTTTATGGTTTATCGACTCACAACCATAAGGAGCACATAAAAGTGGTTCTCATGTCAATCTTTACACTTGAAAACAAAGCATTTAATATGTGTATACTATAAATAAGTACATAGATTGGATTATTCTCTCATTTAATCTCTCTTTTTTTAAGAAAAGGACTTAAAAGAAAAATATGGTTAATCCCGTGATATTGAATTAAAAAATTATTATTTCGAAATAATCATCATGTTTTCCCTAAAGAATTTGAGGCATATGAAAAGCTTCCATTATAACATTAACCATTTTCAAAAGGGGCTTTATCAATGGTCTAAGTACTTTTCAGAACTATCATATTTTTCCATGTATAAGAGATCCTTTTTTGCTCAAAACTTTCATTTTAAAAATAGGGGGTCTCTTATACATGGGAGTAAGTTTTTTTAGCACCAGTTTTTTCCAAAATATTTTTTTAAAAATTGAACGGAGTCTCTTATGCACGGAAAAATACGATAGTTAAAATTGATATGCATATTTTGACCTCAAAATCTATGTGTGTTATTCATCGATTCAATAATTGGTCTCTAAGATAAAAAGTTCAACTCTTTAGCAAACTTTATCAAATTTCAAACAAGGATAACATCGATTTGAGATATAAAAAAAAAGAAGTATTTTATTGTTTAGTATCATTTTCAATTTATGATCTAATATTCTGATCTTTGACCTTGATTTTATCGACATGAAATGCTTTATGCTAAAAAAAGAAAAAATTCATATTACTGCCTACTATTGATATTAGGAAGGAGGACTACAGATATGTGTTTGGACCTTATGCTTAACTATTAAGACTTAAAACATGGGCTGATATAGTCTTTTCTAAACCATTATTGAAACCTTTGATTAAGAGCATTATAAATTGTAAACTGAATACATAAAAAGACATTTTTCATTGATTGAACACTGCATATTCTAAAACAGGGACTGTTATGGCCCTATGGATTACTCACAAAATATGCAAAGTTGAAGTATCAAATAAAATTATTAATATTTTCTTTTCATTTTTGAGTAATTAGGATTTAAATCTATTTATAGAAAAAAAAATGTATGGAACATGATAAAAGTTTCCTCAAATATTCGCTTGAAGGCTAATCTTGCAATAATTATAAATAGTGTATTCTATTGTTTGTAACTTAGCTGGTAACTTCCTTTTTTTTCTTTTATTATTCATTCGAATTACTCATTTAATCAAACTTATTGCCAAAAAAACTGAGTCTATTGACTTGATGTGCCCTTGACTAAAGTAATTAATGAATAGTACATAAAACATGTTTTGATCATTCATTAAATGCTACGTAGGAACATGAAACAATTAAATTTTACAAAGTTGTAACACATCAAAAAAAAATTTTTTTTTGCATATCTCCTTCATAAAAGCAAAAATTTCAAATTTCTTTTAACTTATATGATCTTTGAATTTGTCATTGAGATGAAATATTTTAATTCATGATATTTGAAGTATGCTTTTTACTTCAGTAGGGAGTAGTTATATATATATATATATATATATATATATATATATATATATATATATTGCTCAAGGATGCACACTTCAGGCATTGTTTCTTGTATGCTTTTAATACTACATGCCAAATTTGAAGTTGATAGATTGTGGTTTGGCACTCTACCATAATTTTAATTGAAGTCCTAAAGCACTACTACCATAGAATTTGTTGAATTTTGATGCTCTTACTTATGAGAAAGTAATGTGTGTCAAATTTAAGTTTGTATAAATCAGCTGTTCATGCAATAGTGACACTTGATTGAAGTTCTATTTTCTTATTTGAGGATAATAGTTAATAAAAAATTAATCAATATACATACAGCAGGGTAAATTGGCCTGGAGTGACCTGAAATTTGACTCACAGCATCAATTAATTGATCATTGAGATATAAAACATATAGAAAATGGTTCAACCAACGGTTTTTTTCTCTTCCTTAATTTGATGTAAACGAATAAATAATAAAAATCCGGACTCCATTTCCTTAAATCATTTATACGAATTATTTGTAATTGGAAATGCGTATATTTCAATTTATATCATTCAAAGAAAGAATTAATATATGAGGAAGTATCATAAAGTATGATGTCCCTAATTGTTGCACATAGGTAGGTAGAAATCATTATTTTCTCAACATTTCATGGAGCCAAAAATTTCTTTACATTGCAACATACAATTAATTATAATCTTTTCTCAAGGGTTTATCCTTTTGAACGAAGGTCTTTGAAGATACCTACATATATATATATATATATATATATATATATATATATATATATATATATATATATATAATTGGCACTCCTTGTCATTGATCATTTCTTAAACGTTGGCCATTGTTCTTGGCATGCATTCTAATATATGAATGATGGTCTTTATATTGTACAAATATAAGGCAGAATAATTTTTGTAAGAGACAAAAAATATATCAAAAAAAGAAATGAAATATGAAGATATGACTCAATAAATTCCCATTTTTGTTTTTGTTTTTCGACTACCGAGAATTTTGACGATCCTACCTATACATGTCTATTTAATTACTCCAAATATGTTTACCTACAATTAACTAAGTATAGGTCAACTATTTCTTACCTTTTACTTACATATGAATAATAATATTTTTTTTTTGATCCTACGAATGAGTAGATAGAAACTAATTTTGTCATTAACTAAGAATTTCTGCTAACGATGACTCATGATTTTTATATTTTAGTATTGCAAATTGGGTTTTTCCCCTTCGTCATTTGACTAATGTAAGGGGGTTTATACTATCTATTGTCATACATATTTTTTTTTTTTTTTTGGGGGGGGGGGGAGGAGGACAATGGACCCCTCAAACATTATGAATGTACAATTTAATTTAAAAATAATGATTCATTTGTTTCGATATTCCTCAAGAAAACAAAATATCAAGTACAAACAATATACCGTTCATTCAATAAATGCATTCGTTGATTATTCAATTTGCCATTAAATCAGTATATTTAAGCATTGTAATAAGCAATAAAACATGCCTTTGAAAGATTTATTATTCAAAGCTATTGATGTACATTGTAGATAATTCAATTGAGAGCAGTCTCAAAGCATCGTCATCGATTTATTAGATGCATTTCAACTTTTTGTAATGACTCTAATTAATGAATTATACTAATGTTAACCTTTTTTAATCAATAAAACCCGTTTGTTTTTGACATTTTTTTTTTCATGCCAAAGGCAAATAAAGTTGTTCATAAATAAGTTTTTTAGAGTTAAATTTTCAAATACCCATCATAAAAAAACACTGTACAGAATAGTTGTAAATATTATATTTTAATTTATTTTTTAAACAAAAGCATTTGTAGTACAAAAAATGTTTTAATTATATTGATGACCATAAAGTATTTTTTTCTTGTTTGAGAATTCAAAATCATTTGAGAGATCAAAAAACAAAAACATTCATTGGATTAAAAGTATAACGAATTGATTCATTATAAAACACTGAATTTACCATTGAACAACAAAAACAGATTGTATTTTCCATCATACACATAGGTATATAGATATACATTTAAATCGGTATCGAACATCAAACATTTGTTTTGTCCTGAGTTCAAAATCTGCTGAATTTAGTAGAATTCGATTACAAAAATGTCAATGTTATTTTCTATCAGGCCCAAATTATTTAAGCAAAGGCCATAAAGTCTTTTGTATTTTTTCCTTTTTTAAGGTTAGAGGCTTTTTTGAATGCTTAGTATCGTAGATAGAGATAATAGTGAATATATGATTTTCATATAATTATAGAAAATTTAAATATTTAATACATTTATAAAACTATTCCGTTTGGTTCTAAATCAGTCAGTGACGTCATCATTAATCTATCTCATCTATATGGGGTGTATATATTATTTTTAAACTAAGGGGGGGGGGTGCTTAAGAATTTTTTAAATTTGGGACCTACTCAAGGACTGTTTACAGGGTTTGTACGGGACAAGACCGATTTTAAGTCGTTCCATATAGCCTTCAACTCTACAAATATGTTTAAAAATCATATTTGCACCCCTGGTATATTCATACTTAAACACAAGGTTTATTAATATTTGCGTTGTTGTGTAATGGTCATTTTTAGGAGATTATCTGCAAGTACCTAAATGTGAAACTTTAAATGAACGAGAGTAAGTGTTGGCTACGTTTGAGAGCATCTATCAAATAATAATAATAATATACTCAAATGGTATTTAATGATAAGAGATGCATACTCAAAAAGTTTGAGACTCACTACTTTAATGGAAATATTTTAAATCAGTACATACATCATTTGGTGAAATCACTAATTTTTTCTGTAAAAACAACGGCATTATTAAAATAATGTACATTATCTTTTCATAGTGTACCCATGTTCCTTTTAACATAATTAGAACATCCGTTGGTAATGAATTATGTAGGTAGCATTAAAAATAATTGCTATACGCACAACTGCTAGTGAAGTCCCCCCCCCTCCCCCCTCTCTCTAAACACACACATGGGCCTCTAAGTAACCAATTGCGTGCTCTTCTTTTTAAGGAACCATAGCAATCCATCAATTGTTTTAAAATGTGCATGTTGAATAAAGGATATTCCATTATACATAAATATAATATGTTAATAGGGTACTTGAATGGTACTTTATAATTTGTAAGGAAGAATGGAGTGTTGATTATAGTTGTAGGTGGGGCTCTGAAGAATGAATTAAAGGAGGCAAGCTCACACAAAATTTCTACTAATTCATAAGTGTTATTATATTACGTATGAAGACTAGATAAAAGGGATACAAGTTTAGCTCTTGCTAAAAAGTAGTGCCATGTCTCATTCTCCTTTGTACATATTTCCACATAAAACCATTTATAGGAAATTTCATAAGAATTCTCGATGATTCATTTGCAAAAAAAAAAGAAAGAAAGATGCTTAACATTCAACCCACCATTTATTCCTCAGAAAAACGTGCTCATGAGTGTGCCTAAATACTTTAAATAGGTATATTAATACCTTGAATTGCAAAAAAAAAAACAAAAAAAAAAAAACTGTGTTCTCAAGTGCCTTAGATATACCATGATATACATTCCTTTTGCTCAGTAAAATATAGTTTTTGAGCCATATGTAAATATCTAAAAGATTTGAAGAAGCACAAATTCTCCATGATTCATCTCCCAATACTTCCTCTTCAACATTAGTTTTGTACCATTTATATATTTATTAGATATGTACACCATTTAGATAGACCTTAATTTCACACCAGTTTTTTATCAAGTTTTTCAAAATGGATTGAAGCAGAAATATTACCCCCCCCCCCCCCTTGAATTTAAAAAACGGTATTTTTTTTCCAAATTTGAGAGATGCCACAAATTAAAATTTTTTTCTTAAGCACACTAGTTTTTTTTGAATAGCTAGTTGCTAGAACATCAGGGAAATTTTTTTTCCGCCTATTTCTAACTTAACTCGTGCCTTTTTGCAATTTGGAGGACGTCTCGAGATATTGGTGGGAGTAATTTACTTGCTTTAGTCACTCCTTAAAGTCCAATAAACCCATGACATCTTCGAGACCCATGGAAGAACCATTCAGTCTCAAGTCGCTAAAGGTACATTGATCATTCTCTTCAAATGGCTATGTTAAAAATTACAAAATACTAAAAATAAGAAGCCATTTTTTGGGAGATCCAACTGTTTAACATCATCCGTCAAAATTAATTCAGATGGAAGGACATAGGGAACATTTTCATTCCCAATAAGTCTACTACGTTATTTTTTAAGGTCAAAATTTAAATTTCTATGTTATAGACTTACTAAATAGTTATGTAGGTTACACATATTCTCCTTCATGCAATGCAATTTGACTCTCCAATTATCTTCTTCTTTTTTTTTTTTTTTTAGACCTTCCGACTCTCCAACTGACACAGAATATACTCCAAGATATGAATACCTTTACTTGTAACATAAATGTATGTTAATCAAAAAAATAAGTACTTAATAAAGGATTTGAAATGTTGTTTTTTTTCCGCAAAATAAAAATAACACTTATTGCATTTACTACTTACTCCATGTACGCAGGTGGTAATAGAAGCAACTTTATCGGTAGATAATCCTCCTAGGGTTTTACTCATGCGTGGATAATGCTGTTAATTAAGACATGATCGCGAAATCCTCCCCCCCCCCACATATATAATAGTAACAAACCTATTCTAGGCTATAAACTTATAATGATATTGTTATTTTTATGTTCTTTGCATGGATTTGCAATTAAACGCATAGCTAAAATACGTATGTACATAAAAGAACACACATCTAATCAATATAAATAATGATAATAATAATAATACATACAAAGAACATGCATTTGTAAATCTCTTGTAGGATTATTGTTGAATCATCATTAAAATGGAATAAGTATTCAATGAAATCGTTTCTTATCTACATACATATTATTATTTTTATGATTTTTATAGTAAAAAGTCTCACATAACATACTAATACAATGTAACTAACTACAGAGATATAAGTGTTGATACATATACATATTTGATTCGAACATAATATAAAAATGTTATTATAATTATTCTTTTATTTTTTAATCGGAGGATATTTGGAATGAACATCGTTATTACATATGTTATATATATCTATATATTGGTAATATTAATTGCAACAACATTTTCAAATGTTTAACATAAAATTGAATCAATTAATTAATTTTTATTAATACTTAGGGAAGGCCGCTAAGGGTGAAAGACACACACACTTTTACCTTTTGACTCAATAGCTCAAATTGAATCTATGTATGTACAAAAACTATTGAAAAAGTCTGTAATTTTTTCATTAGTTTGAATTTAATTGTGACATGTTTTGACTCTATATAGTAACTGTATTATGAACGTGTGCGATAAATTTAAATATAGTACTATCATTAAAATATACAATGGGGTTACTTGCTTATTTGCAGTTCAACTTTTATATAAATCATATATTTTATAATAATAATTCTAATACATGTAATTAATCAGTAATTAGTCTTTTGAACGTTGATAGAATCAATTCAAATTAGCACTTGTTAAGTTATAAATAGAGGGGAAATTGATCATCGATCATGTCATTTTGGGCCTTTTTTCAGCTTTTTTTTTAAATAAAAAATTGCGAGATACAATAAGGATCACAGTATCAAAGTGATACATAATAATATTTGTATATTATAAATGGATACTGATTAACTTGCTCCTTTTCAATCTTCAGAGCTTATTATTCTGGTGCATGTATATGTAGGAATTCCAGAAGAGAAATGACTTTTTGTATCTAAATTCCCAAGACGATTATATTTCCATAATATAAAAAAAGGGATCGTTGATCTACTTGAGAGAACCTGTTTCCTCCTATGTTAATTTGAAGCAGATAAATACTATCTAATTAGTGATTATATATTTGATGTTCCACCCACCCCAATCAGGGGAAAGAGGGATATTAGTAATATGATTAGGGATAGGCATTTTTAGACATGAGCAAAATGTTGAGATGGCGTTGAGTTTAAGGGAGGAAAGAAAAATATCAGTTGGTGTTGCTACCCTTTGAATTCCGTCTTCTCAGTATTATTGAGGTGAGAACTTGCTACAGATATAAGTAACTATTGTGTATTAGTTAATAATGTCAAATAACAATCAGCAGATAAATGCAGTAACACCATATATGTAGTAATTACGGGCACGCTTTATCATCACAACAAAATGCCGACCCCTAAGTATTTTGTTGAGATGAGAGAGTGGACCAGTAATTACTATCTGGTATCCCTGCATTTTATTGGCTGATTTTATTTGACAATATTAAATAATACTCAATATCTGTTGGAAACTGAGAGGATTGAAGTAAATTTAAATTGTTAGAAATCCAAGAGAAGAGTCACACTTTCTTTAGCATGATTTTTTAATATTCATAAATTGAACTACTTAAAATTGTAGCAAGTTATTTCCTCCACGATACAGAGAATAATGAGTTCATATTGATTATTATCAAGGTAGTCATACCAATTGGTATTTTTCTTTTCTTCCTTAAACTCAATTTTGTTTCGACATTTTGCCACTAATAAGATATGCTGTGGAAGGATATAATTTTGATGAATGCTCATTAGGTATATAACTATAAAGAAAACAAAATTTCCATTAAAGTGTAATAGAGTTTTGTTCGAAAATATAGAAAATTGGACAGGATAATCACGAAAACAAATCTCATTGTTAAAAAAACTTGACCACAATATCTCATAAGCCCGTATTTTTACACACAAATGGGCATCCAATTGTACGTCATTGGTGTAAATATCATCATGACTCCATCTAGTCTATGAAAAACAAACAAAAAACACTATATATTTCAACTCTTTCAATTCTTCCTCGTCTTCCCTACATCATTTTAATACTTTTTGTTCAAGTAAATGAAATCATGTATGTAAAATGATTATTACTTTTTTTAGGGGACATCATGTTAAAAGAATGCACAACTAAAGGGCTTGGATCCCATTAGTGGTAAAATGAAATAAAAATTCAAAAAATGTGAGTAGAATATCCCTCAGAATGGTTACTCAAAGGCTTAATCATCAATACCCTGAATAAAAAAAATAAAAAAAATGCAATGAGTAATACTATTGTTATATATAGATATAGATATAATTGCATCATTGAATGCTGGGATATGACGTGACTTTGGCATTAAGTATGACTATATTTGGGAATGCATATATATATTGAATTACTTGAAAAGAAGAATATTATTATTTTTTTTTTTTGGTAGTTTTTTGTGCATGGATATTTAAGGGTCGTATTATACTATAATAAAATGCAGATAATATGAACTTTGGAGAGAGAGAGAGAGAGGAAAAAAATAATATGAATCGATAAACTTTGGCCTTTCATATGCCTAACTACATGTTTATGGATGTAATAAATGTTGTAATACATATCAAAATCCACTTCCAGCTCTTGAATTCATTCCTTATTCATCCATTTCATGTAATATTGCAGGAGTTATTTAAGTACAAAAAGATTTGGTCGACTTTTGGGTCTACTCCCATCCCCTACGCCCCTATGAGCCCGTTTAGCTCAAAACAAAGACTGGAAATGGAATTTGCATTAAATAAACTAGTGAATCATTATTTTTTAATGAACAAAATGAGTAACATTCTAGGCTTAAATTGAAGTTGGAAAATGGGCCAAAAAAAGCTCAAAAAGTGGGTTCCGATTTCTCGAAAACCGTCAGACTCTTGAAAAAAAAAATACAGATTTGAAATCAACGTGCAAAATTGAATAATTTTTATACTACTTATACCTCTTAGGATTTTTGACTGTTGACAGGCTATATTTTCTACCAATCCATCAATCAGCTTACCCACTATTTGCCTTCTAATTATATCTATAAAGTATATTTATTTTTGCAGATTTATATAATTATATTTTTTATTTTAATACTAAATTCAATTCTACTCTTGTAATTACATACGGGCTATATTTTGTTATGTAAAGTTAATATACATATATTTATTGAGCATCTCTTATCAGATAAGGAGATAATTTAGCTGGCAAAAAAAATAAAAACCAAAGAAAAAAAAATACACAAAAACTTTTTACTAATTGGATGCCGTATTTATAAAAAAAAGAATGACAGGAAACTGTATGATTATACTTATCTTGAAATAAGGGTGTTTATATGTATATGGAGATCTCTTATTGTTTTCTTATAATCTTTACCTACAACAAGGGATTTGATTTAAATGATATGATTTTTATTCTTATGGTATGTTAATTGTAAATATATATATAAATAAATAACAAAATATATTTCGTATCTTTATTGTAGATTTTAACCTTTCATCCGAAATGAAAAAAAAAAGGCCCCCTAAAAATTGAAAGATTGCAGTTTACGATACTTTACCAACATAGAATCTATCAACCTTTGAACTATTATCCATTTAAAAGTAGAGATACTCATAGCTTAGACATGTTTTATTTGAGCTCACACCCGATGTGATCTACATTGTGTCACTCAACCTTACCTCCAACTAGATAAAGAAAAAAGAAGCCCAAGATCATCTGGTAGCCAGCCAATTCTTCCCACCTATTTTTCTTTCTAATAGAAAGGAGTTATATGTCTCTTAATGATTGCTAATTCGTGTTCAAATAACGTACAAAACACTAATGAGGAACAACAGGACGTTATCCCACAAACATACAAAATTACACAGTAGTCTTTGGTGTGCTGTGTAATTTGTCCCTTCTCTTTATTAGTAGTACTCTGAACATTGATGGACTGAGCTTGAGTTAGCTTTAGTTCACCTGTGAACAATTACTAAATTTTAAATACAAAATAGATATTTATATTGTTGGGAAAAGGGAATTGGCCAAATATCAAATTGATTGAAGCCAGGGGTATCAAACTCAATTCACCTGGGGACCGCTGGAGGTAGATCCTGGGTGAGGCTGGGCCTCATCAGCATTTTTCACAAGAAAAGCGCTGATAAAACATTCCAATCTTCTCACATACCTTTATTTTTAACACAAAATAATGAGTTAAATAAATAAATAAATGAAAATGATCATATAGTAGATAGAGGCGACTGAAGAAACAACATATTAATTAACTGACTGATTAGAGAAATTAATTATTTTTACTCAGTTTTAAATAATGTCTGTATTAATAGTTATTGAACCTTAAACTCTCTGAACATGAATATAACATTGAACCTGAACTATTCATTACATATTAATCTTCCCGAGGGCCGGGAGTTTGAGACCCCCGATTTAAGCCTGTTCACCCCGCTTCTTTTCAGAGAGATAATGTTGCGTGGTACATTACTAATAAGGACATGGCAAGTATAGTAAATAAATTGACAGCTATAATAGGTATAATTATTAATATTAGTGAAAAGGATAGCACACTTTTTAATCTATAGAAAATGGTTGGAGATATAAAGTATATAAATAAATAAAGTACTATTCAAACATGTGCTGTATTTCAGGTACTTTATGGTTAATGATGTAGATCAGTAGATCAAATGATAAAATTATTTCACATCAGATCTGTTGTGACAATATTAATTTAGCCTCTTGAGTCTCCTCCTTTTAAGTACCTAGATACTTGATATCACAGGTGTTTCTATGTATGTAATAATATGTACATTATTATTATTTAATTTCAAAGCATTATGAAGTGTACCTTTGTTCTATTATGCTAACATGATCTTAAATAATACAATATAAATATGCAAAAAAAGATGACTAAAAATGTAAAGACGATGGGCACTTGGTGCATAATTCAAGAGACCTCTATTGTCTTGCCGGATGCACTTATCACACAATTGGATCGGCTTTTTTTTTTCTCCCCTTTGAACATTTAATATATGCATGACTCATACCCTGTAAAATGGTTTCATACATAATACAAAATATTTAGGATCTATGTACATACATGTCTATATATACATTCATTGGACTCTCTTTTAATCCTCTCAAAAGAATCAAAGGTTAATTAATTGCACAATTAAAAGCAATTTAATTGTGTAATTAAACAACGATACACTGGATCCAGCAAAGCAAGTCTGCCTATAAAATAGTACAGACTATGCATGCCGAATTGTGATGTACACTTTTCAATGTACATTAATTCATTGCTCTATCCCATCATGGATGTGATTTGATGAGACACAAATTACAATTCGTTAATGAAGAGGAATCAAAGTTGTCTGTCTGGCTTTAAGTATAACCATGTGCCAATGAAATGTCACGCATGAATGCATAACAGATCAGCGTTCCTATTTTTATATTAAGTACCTATAACTGTTTCCAAGAACGTACTGCTTATTTGAATATTTGCTTTAGCTACCTACACTTAAAATCCTTGTTCAAAATGAATCACACGTATTACAATACCTATTGAACAAAATTATACAAAAAAAAAACTTTTATCATATTTAATCGTGTTTTTTTATATTATCTAAACATATATTCATTATAAACAACAATTTAAATTAAAACTATGTCAGCAATCAAAATAATGTATATTTGTTTCTTAAGAAGTCAAATTTTTTCCGAATTAATCTAATCTTTATTTTTTTGCTTTAAATTTGAATTAACGCACTAAATGCAGTTTCTTTGACGATAAATCCATTTAAAAATATATATATAATTACAAATGTTCTTTAAATAGATTTATGGATACTTACATATAACTTATAAAAGAGTGATAATTAAATATAAACTATATATACAATTCGTTATTTAAAGACTTGATTCATCACTCTAAATTGTTCCTAAATACCGTATTTATTCGTCTTTTCTTTAAAATATATCCAATATAAATATTTTTATCTTGTTAAAAGTACTTCACTAATTTGAAGTGAGTTTTTTATCCCACAAAAAATGCCCCAAGATCAACAATTTGTTGATCTGATGATAGAACCAAAAATGAATATGACTAGGAAAAAACAAACAAAAATCCCATAATGTTTTGAGATTTTAAATTTTATTGTATTTACATAATTAATAGCCTTCTCAGTTCTGTTTTGAACGCATCAAAACAATAAATAATTACACATTATAGCTTATGCACACTTAACAATTATTGTAAATGCATCGTTTTTTATTCAAGGATATGCACATTGTGTGAATGCAATGTCCCATAATATTCCACCTGCTTTGTTCCTTTAATTAGATACGCTAAAGCATTGTCTATAAAAAAGTTGTGTTTTTTTGGGGGGGAGGGGGGGAAGAAAAAAAATATTACATAACTGTCAACTCCAAACTTTTTTTTCATAGAAAAACTAACTATTGAATGAATTTGTGCATGAATCCTTGAAATGATTATCTTACATCATATCCATATTTTTGCACATATATTGGTAGACATAATATTTAAATAAGTCATTGATGGATAATGATAAAATGTACATATGATTTCATATTTGCATATTCATTAAGGCATATCTAAGAGTGGGGGGGGGGGGAGAGGGAAATTGGATTACAGGAAACCATTCCATGCTTACGAGGCATATTCACAAATACACATACATACAACTATGAGAAAAACATACCAGAAATTTGAATTTAATTTTTATAGAGATAAATGTTTTTGTTTTGTAGTTGGTACTACTGTCACTGACATCTGTGTCAAATAATTTGTCAAAATATTTATCAGTGTTGGGAGATAAACGTCCTTTATTGAACAGCTAAATTATAATTCTTCATTTTTTTAATGTTACATTAAAATTTTCAAATATTAAACAAAGCGAAATTTAATTGCAAATAAAAGTTGTAGATATCATATTTATGAGTAATATTGCAAAAAAAAGATTTTAAATCCATTCGGTGATTCATGGTTAGATGTTCGAAGGCGATGAGATACCCCTCATAGATCTTACCATGAACCACCGAATGGATTTGAAAACTTTTTTTTTTCTTTTTTTTTGCAATATTATTTTATATATAGACTGTTTAGGAAATTGGAACTTGAATATACGTCCATAATATGGTTAAGTCAACTTTGCATTGGATAGAGAGCTAATTAATCTCTTTTGAGTAATACAAAAATAATCCCCTCCCCCCCCCCCTATGAAATTCCCACGACAATTATAAAATAATGCAATAATTATAACTAACACAAAAAATGTTTCTTTGTTTACTTTTCTTTGAGATATTTGATACAAACTGATTTTAAGTAATTTTTTAAAGAGTCAATATTTTTGTAATAGTTACAAGAGTTCCTTTTTCAATGTTTTCACCATTTTAAACTATATCATTTGAATTATATTGATTCACTTTGTGCCATCAATCGATGTAATTTATTAAAATTCAAGACTCAGTTATTGAGGAAATACTTGAAAATGTGCAACGTTCAGAGTATAAAAGGGATTGGTTAATAGGAGAGTTCGTTCTCAGTTCTCGTTCTTGTGCCACTTACGCTCTTCAATTTTGCAATTAGATTTTTGTGTGTATCAAGTTAAATTTTTGAACATACTTTATGGACTTCAATATTGTATGTAGATATATTTTACACATTCTCTAGTTGTGTAACAAAGTCTAAACTTAATTAAATTCCGAAAAAACATTTGAAAATGGATTTTATTTTGTGCAAAGTTTAAAGTTTTGTTTACATGAATGTAGATTTTTTTTTGTAGAATCTTTATAAACTCTTCTTTGGGCATGAATGTTGATCCACTTGAATGATAAATAATTCACCTAATCTTACAAAAATAGTAAATTACAAGAAAAAACGAATTATTTAATTTTTATCACTCAACCTTTCCGTCCAAAAAGAGAAAAAAAGGCCTTAATTATAAATGTTGCTGATAGCCAACTATTTTCTTCCCTAATATTCGACCATTCCTTAGTTAACCCATACAGGTGAAAGGTTAATTAATTCACCTCTATAAATAAGTAAGATTTTTTCCATTTGTATATCAAATTACAATTATATTAGTTCTTAAATATATGTTGACCTGTGTATTCAACTAATTAGGAAAAAACAAACATGTGTTTGGGTATTTCATTACCTTAGTTTCTATATTGAATCAATAATATTTTTTTACTCCAAATGTGTATAATCTCCCAAAAAATGTTAATTTCAGAAAATATATGAGTTTTAGATTTTTAAAAAATCAATAGGAAATGTTTTAGTGATCTTTTGATATTGATTAGAGTCAATTTTTAACTATTTCTATTTCATTTTGAAACTCTTTGATTAATAAATTAATATTTCTAGTCACTAGTAAAAACAAGCCTTTAGAACAAAATTACTGCCTTTACTATGAAGAATTTTATAGTAAGTAAGATTTTAGACAAAGTAAACATAGATTGCTTTGATTAAAACGATGAAAATATAAACTTGAGGACAGCTATTCATATTGTTTTGAAGTATTCCTCACTGAATTCTCTCGTTTAGTTCTTATATATAAATATGTGGGATAACATATTTTGTTTTATCTATTTGCTTTGTTTATTTGAGATTAAGAACAAACTTTTAACGTTCGAGATAAAACATTCAGATGTGAAAAAGAGTGAAAAACTCTCAAAAGTTGGTCTCGAGAACTACCCAAGGAATACAATTAATATATGTATAGTATATTTAAAACTCAAGTAACGTGCATTTATATTCTTTAGAATTATATTTTTTTTCCCGAAGAATGATCTGATTTAGAATAAGAAACAATAGTAAAAAAAAAAAAAAAAAAGGATAGAAGCTATCATCTATCTATGTCAGCGTTTCTCAACCGGGGTTCCACGGAACACTAGGGTTCCGCAGACGGTCTTTAAGGGTTCCGCGAGAAAAATGAGATTATATAAGCTATTACACTTTTCAGTCTTTTTCTACAGTGTGGTAAAATTTTGTCACCAGAATTTTGACCTTTTTTATAGTGACCTATTGCTAAGCCAGGCTCTTAAGAGAACTAATTAATCGTTTACATTTGGGATATATAAGATGATAAAGTATGGTATTAATCATTTTTTGCGCAAGGGTTCCGTGAGACATGGGATATATTTTGAGGGTTCCGAAAGGGAAAAAAGGTTGAGAAACGCTGATCTATGTATTTGTAATCGGTGAGTAGAACAAAGCCACCCCTGTTATAATAGCAGACAAGTGACAATATTTGAAACTACGAATGATCTATAAGTGTGAAAAAAAAATTAATTTGATTGATTGTACTTTTTGAGAGGTTATAATTATTATGGGAGCAACATATATGCTTTTTAAAATTCTCATATAATATATTACTACATTTCTTGTAGAGAAAAAATTTAAATTCTAGAAGGACCTAGGGCGTTCACCCCATAACTTTACAAAGTATTTTATTTTAAGAAATATAAAGTTCTGAATTTAATATTATATATATATATGTAAGTATATAAACATAGCTAATAGAATATATTTTTTGTTTAGTGGATATTATGAGCAAAGAAGGAGGGTAAACCTCATAAGTATGAATTACCATAAAATTATCTTAAAAGAAAGCAAAGTTAATCGTTGGATGCGAAAGGGCTTAAAAAAAATAATTTTGTGTTTTGAGTGGAAAAAGGATGGTGTAAGTAGTCGAGTGTATGTGTGTGTGTTTTTTTTTTTTTGAGAGAGAGAGAGAAAGAGAGAGAGAGGGAGCTTTCTTTCAAAATTATTTAAACTCATAAATACAAGGTGTAGACACAAACATTCAAAGTTATTTCATAACCATTTCTCTTCTCTCATATCTGCGTGCCGTCGAGGAAATATGGGCTTGTTCTCTACTCATAAAAAGTGGATTATTTATACAAACCCATATCATACAACTCTCATATACATATGTATGTACCTACAATTTCAGAGATGAGGAGGTCCCAGATTAAAGGCTTTTATTCTTAGAGAATATATGTATAAAATAAAATCATTTCATTTTTAGAAAGGATTCAAGAATGAAATAATCAGTTTTAATATAATTAGAAAAAGGCAAAGCTTTTAAATAATAATAAAAATTAATACATTTATACAAAGAATAGAATTGACAATCTATAGGGTATTCATATCTACATATTTGCACGATGCACGATATGCCAATATATGCATGACCGAAATAAAAGGTTTTCTTTTAATAAGAACTATACTGTGACAAAACAATTCGTGGGTTTTTGCATGACGATAACACACCATCGCATCGAGCCACGACTGTTAACGTTTTTAAGACCAAATACTCGATAAATACTATCAGTCAGTCACCTTATTCACCTGATTTAGATCCGTGTGACTTTTTTCTTTTCTCCAGACTGAAATTGCAGCTCTGGGGAACCAGATTTGACTGCATAGACACCAGAAAAGAAAAATCGCAGAAGGAGCTGAAGGCCATCCCTGAAGGCGCCTATAAAAAATGTTTCGATGATTAGAAAAAATGTTGGTACCTGTGTATCGCTTCAAATGGAGCATATTTTAAAGGAAATTCAATAAATATTGAAGAAGTATAAGATTTTTGCGTTTTATTTCAATTTTCCGAATACTTTTTTGTCACAGTGTATATTAAAAGAAGGGTTTGCCCGGTATTTAGATACAAGAGTCTATTAAACTAGATGGATCGTCATTGATTAATAGTTGTTTGAGAAATATTGGTAATTTGTGAAATTTTCCGATTAGTACCGTTGTTCAGTTTGTTTTTGCATCAAGAACAACTATTTTACAAACGAAAAATTAATAAAATTTGATATCTGTGGGACATATATGTATATATAGACATAAAAATATTTAAAACCATAACTTTTATTTGATACTTTTCGATGCCAGAATTCGACATCGATTTCCATTTGCCACCCAAATATTTTTTTATTAATAATAATAATTATGATTTAGTTATTTTTAGAATATCTGCCAATTCTGGGGTATAAGATATATGTATAAAACATCGTATTGAAATAAATGGTAGACTAGGATCTGAGTTGTCATTTAGTACTGAGAATTTTGTTTACCGAACCTCTCTTAAATTACAAATAAATGCTTTTTGCGACAATAAAATTGACAACTTTTGCTTTAGAACTCAAGGAATAAATAGATAATTAATTGATTATATTTTAAATCTGAATCTTATGTCTTGACCATAAAATATCAATCAAATTGAATGTTCTCTAATACTATAAGTATGTATACATTGTAAAGTGAGTGATTTTGCAAGCATACTGCAATAAATTTTACATGAAGCTATAAAACTACATACATTAAATGCAAAGATTGTTTTTCATAATGACATTGGCAAAATTTATTTTTCATTATTTTTCCCATATGTATGTAAATAGTAAGTAGACTCTGGTGTATCCATTTTTCTATATTACTTCTCTCATTCCAGTAAGTTCAATGATCCCTTTTGATGTGATTAAAAAAAAAAAAAGCAAATGAAAATGCTATTTGAGTACCCTGAGTTCCCGTGAACCCATGGTGATACAATTAGGTATACCTTGGTCCTTTGTTATCCTTGCTTATACGTAATATCCACATATGTACATAGATGAAAAGTTCAATTATAAACGCTCAATTTGTTAAAGTAATTCAAATTTGTGTGTATATCTTTATATGAATTATCATGGTCAATATATGGTTTTACCGAGTGAAATGTTTTGTATTAATGTATTTTTTTTTTAATTTTAAATTATGATAATTTAAAAGCTTATTGAAGCTTATCGAAAATAGATAAAATAGATTTTGCAATGTTTTTATTACTAATTTCTTCCCCCCCCCCCAAGGATAGCTCCAATCTTGGGGTCATTACATAAAAATATACTTCATACATATGTATGTATCAAGGGGTAATCTACCTTATTTACTCCTGCCACAATTGTTCATTTCAAAAAAAGAATTTTTTTCGCATTGACGTCATGAATAGTTTTTTCTCTCCTTTCATTAAAGTAAAAATAATTATGTTTCCTTAAATAAATTTTAAATATTATATTACTTAATTATCCTTTTCCTTATAGTGAAGATAAAAAAAGAAATGCTTCCAAGAAGGTGTCTCTTTAAACTACTTATTTCATGAGTTTTTTCTTTATCAACCTATTGGATGGTTTTGAAGAAATAAGATTTAGTCTTTGTGTCATTAACTAGATAGGATATATATAAATAATTATTTACCATTTACTGAATGTAGATTTTCCTTATCAGAAATTAATTAATAATAATGGATATAAATTGATTCAGCTTTGATTGTAGAATGTAGGTACTTGGGTTTCTCATTTCCTGGGAAATTGTTCTTTAGACTGATTTTAGACAGAAATCATTTTCTAGAGATTCAGATACCAGGAAATTTCGAGGAATAAAGAGAAAATAATAAATATCGAGAAATTTAAGTAATTTATTTTCTATTTTAAAAATAATCTAATTTCTTATCCATAGATTCGTGAAAGATTCAATTTTTTCATTTTTATTGGAAAAATATTTATTCTAAGAATCATCAACATGTATTTATAAGGTTGCTTATAATAAAATGATATTATCCTTGTTCTAATAAGTATATTATAATGTAAGGTCATACAGGAGTAGCAACTTTTTTTTATATATAAAAATATGAGACATCCCCGTAAATTTAGTCTCAAATACAAGAATGAAAATTGCACTTACAAAATTTGAAACATTTTATAAATTGTTCAAAACAAATTACGTATAAAAAAGAAGCATGTGTTATGAAATAATAGTTATATGCGAGATTTTCTCCTTGGTATAAAAACCAAAAAATACCATTAAATTGTAATTTCAGTAGAAAAGCCACCTCTTGAACATATGTACAACTTATCACTTTTTTAGTCACAAGGTTTTAAAATTAATTTTTGACCTTTACAAAAACGGCAATTTCGCATTAAAAGTGGAGAGACAAATCCCTACTCTTCTGCATTCCCTATTCTGACAGTCCTGTACATACACAATCATATATTTATTATACATCAATTCAATCATTGACTGTTAAATATGTATTTTAATGATGAACTCATCTGTCAAGGAATTACACATATTACGTACATAACATATATGTAAAAAGGACTTTTTAATAATGTATTTCATTTTCAGTACTTTGTTCTTTTCTCTAAATAATAAATACATTTATTTATCACTATTCTCGTCTTAAAATTTATGACTGTTTATATATATATATATATATATATATATACAAATATGTTTATTATGTTTAATATGCAAAAAAGGAAAAAAAAAACCTTGTCGTCTCGGTGACCTCCTCTTACAGTTCATAACTATTATTATTGTAGAAACATGGTGACGTATCTTTTTATATATATCAATTAGGAATATTTATATACATACATATTAGGTATGTTCACTCCAAGGTAGACTATGATAACGTCCTCTAACGTTGTTGAATGAATGCCTAGTAGCATTAGCATTATAAAAAAACAAAAACAAAAAAAAAACAATTAAAATATTATCATAAATTAAGCTCAATATCATTAAGAGGTAACTCTTACGTCATACAAAGCCGTCTTTATCAGATGTTATCCCAATTAATAGGTAATAAAAATGTTTTTTTTTTTTTTAAATCTCTCTCTCTCTCTCTCTGTTGGTAATTAGTTTTAAGATTTTCATTATATATTGTACATACATGTCTACACATAGGCCTATATTATCTGCAACATATTTTAAAGGGGATATTTTTATTGAGTATTCAAATGCATGATTTGTATCATGACGTGTACATATTATTGTATGAGTCAAATATATGTAGAGCTCATTAAAATGTAACATCTTTGAATGAAATTATAATAATTTATATAATATTTACTATCGAGACATTTTGTATCCAAGTCGAATGGCTTAGAGTAACTTTGACGTCAACCATACTCTACCTACATAGTGCCGATATTTGATAAAACATATGTTGTATCTTTATATTCTGTCAAAAGAAGCCCCAAGACATGGACTCACACACTACAAAGAAATAAACAAACTCCCGCCATGAACATAATATGAAGCTGTCAATTATAATCCTTCAATAAATTTTGGGTGCAAACATGAAATGATATTTGTTCTACATACATATGTATACCTCATTTCCACTTGTTATTCATTTATTAATAATATAATTAACTATTTGGAATCAAGTTGAAGGGTTGGGTTCGTCTCTTTGTTCTACCGAATGGATGTGGCTTGCTATGTATCCTTAAGATTTTATTGTCTTTTCGAAAGAAAATTATGTTATTATAATTACCTATATTCAAAGTAAGGCAAGTCATTGCGTAATACACAAATTACTCATATCAAATGGTGTGACTAACAAACAATTCTTCAACAAACGATTGACATATTATATGTAATACCTATATAAATAATGGAGGCAGAAAAAAAAACAAAAAAAAATACAATGTTAATTACTTTATTCATTCCATAAATTATAGTGATCCTAATTACCCATTTCCTACGGAGGGAAAAAAAAAAAGAGGACATTATGAGATAGATGTGTGTCACATGGCCGGGTAAGTACTGGTCTATAAAAGGTTTTGTGATTAAATAAACAAATTGTACCGAATATGCTTTTTGATATTATAAGTATATAACTCAGATTATAACTTCAGTTATATTTTCTATCAGAAAAGTATTTTAATAGTTATTATTAGCCAATTTATATGTATGATATTAATACTCGTAATTTATTTTAAAAGCATAGTGATGTTCATTCTGTCTCTCAAACTTTCCTTAAATAAAAGAGATAAAAAAAGGATCAAAATTATATTGTATTTGCTAATTTCAGAACTTAAGAGCCTTAATTGTAATTATTATCAATGGTAGGCAATATAATATATATAACTGACATCTTGTTTTTATAATTCGTAAATTGCTTGTAGATACATATAAATTAATCATGAATCAAGAAGAAGATATACATCATAAAAAGTCACTTTCAAACTTTGAATTACTTATTCAAAGTCATTTACGAGTATTTTTCAATATTTTATATTAAATTAGGGGATTAACATTGTGTTAATATTAATATGATATTATGAAGACTGCTTGTCTATTCAGATGTTAAGTAATTCCTAATATATTTTTCTAATAAAAAAACCATTAAAATATTCGGCACAAATACTAATAATATCAATGATAGTATGTGCATTTTATGTAATAAAAATAATAAATTGGTAATCATGTAAAAAAAAAAACCAAAAAAAAAAAAACAGGACAAGCTAAGATCTAAAATTTTGACATATATCTTGAATTTAATAGAAATTATTATTATTATTAATAGAGTTCAATTTAATACTTTTGTTGAGAGAACTGAATATGATATCTTAATTAATTATCATTTCTTGTGCCTCTTGATTTTTACTCCTTTCTTAAAAAATAAATATAACTTTTGAAAATAAATATTAAAATATTCGAATGGTACTTAACTAAAAATTATTTTAATAGGAGAATATTGATACCTTCATATTGATTGAACAGTTTGTAATACATGCAAACAAAGAAAAGAGTCAAGGATTTTAGGATCCAAATATGGTCCTTTTTTGCATACGATAATACAAATAGTCATTTTTGGTGTTTGGTACAAAGATTTTGTGAATGAAAAAAAAAAATCTAAGGTCCTCAGTTAAATAATATAACTACAGGATAAACAAAAATACAATTACTGTTACAAAGTTGCAATTATCAACCTTTCCTCATAAAAGGAAAAAAAAAAAAGACACAAAATTGTACCTCATGTAATAGTAGGGAATTGTTGGAAGCTTAGCAATAAGCCTGATTTGTAGTTCTACCAATCAACATTCAGTACATTTTTTCGGGGCAAGAGAGGTAGAAAATTAAGAGGAGTAAATATTTGTAAATATTTTGGAGGTATCAAAGGGATTTCTAATCCTTTTAGTACAAAGTTAAGTGTTTATATCTTACGACCTTTCCTACTTAAAGAAACAGGGGAAAAGGTACAAAATCAATTGGTATTTCGCCTTTTGACTCTATGGAACAATTCTTCATTGAACAGAGGAAAATCATTCACAATTTACCCAGAAGTTTTTTCAAATTCTTCATTTTCTCTTTTGAAAATCGAGGTTTTGTGGGAACAAAAAAACTTTTGCATAGTCTGATGGCACGACGAGCTTTTTTGTTCACTCACAACCTCGACTCATAAAGAGGGAAAGGAATTTTTTTGAAAAACAACTGATGGCTACCCTTCTGTATTTTCCTTGTTGTTAACTTTTTGATATTGTGCAAAGTTATTATTTAGATAATCTATAACTAAATTTCACCAATATACAAATCAAATTAATATTCAAAAATTAAAAAAAATGGGCGTGCAATCCTTGATTAAATATATTATTATCTATGAATATCATAAATAGTAATAATACCCTTTAGGAGTTGATAACACTTAGAGTCAGCTGCTTTAAATTATAAGAGTCAACTGATGAAAAACATCTGAAGGGAGAATACAGTGTGTATTTGTTTATCCCAAAAAGTTTGTCGTGACTATCACAATTTTCTGTGGACTATCCGAGGAAGAGAGAAAGAGGAAGAGTCCGTCAAATGAATATTTTTCAATATGTATCCATTCAAGTCCCTCCTCATTTCGAAAGACAGTCTCTATTTAAAAAAAAAATACCTACAAAAAGTAGGGATCCCGTGTCTCATTTACCTCTAAAAAATAAAAAGCTCTCTCTCCTGTGCCTCAATGGTCAAATAAAAGACAAAATTGAAACATTTATTCCTTGGATTTAATTTCATTTTCTCTCTTACTATTATTACTTAAAGGATACCTATGTATGTATATATATGGTATCTATACATAGTACTATGTAGGCACTATTATTGGAAAGAAAGAAAGAAAGAAAGAAAGAAAGAAGTTTGAGGGAGAGAAAGAAGAAGTGTATTGAAGCATAAAGAATTCGAAATTTAATATACTAATGCTTTACATAGTTTCTATAGATGTACATATCTTTGATATTAATAATAAATCAACTATAAAGTAATCGTTTGTATTTAGTTTAATGAAGATTACATGTAGGTATCATATCCATGTAAATACATACTTTCTCTTTAAAACCGTTTTTGCATCAGTATACAGATGTACTCATAAACATTAAAACAATGTACATGTATGTAATATATAGAATAATGTGATTAAAAAAATGATTGAGAAAAACATTTTTGTATGTATGGATATTTGATCATTTGTTGCCTCAATAAATCTACCTACATTGTATATTTATATTGCAATATATATGTATATATTATCTATCTAGGCATGCATGTAACGGCAAAAATACAATCTTTACTTAGACTTATTAAAAAGAAGAGTATTGATGTTCTCATCAAATACTCAAATTGTTATTTAAATTGTTATGTTCATGCATTGAATATTTCTTCTTTTTTTTTTTTGGATTTACATTACAACAAATATCCTTTGCTTTTGGCTTTCTCTTAGTCCAAGTCTGAGCTAAGAGCGTGTCTGTGTGAATGGCACATGGCTCTTAGACAGGCTGGGTTATCCTGAAGTAATTAAACAAAGTGACAAAGGGCGACCACGTCATGAAATTTAATTGGCTATGATATGACTTCTTTTTTTTTTTTTTGTTCATTCGGGGATGTTGAAGGTGACATTAATTACTGTATGACTACCTAACCACGCAAATTCCATGAATTTAACTTGCCAATACAGTTAAAAGAAGGTGAACTCTACGAGAAAAATACTTAAATATAAATAAACTATTATAAAGGCAAAAGAAATCAGGAAGAAAATTTCATTCCCCTCAAAGTAGTTGTCCCCCTCAGTTGCAATTCACATGTACCAACATTATTTCCAATTTTCAAAACAGTTACAAAATTTGTATTAATGTATTAATGCAATAATTATAGAACAATTTGGCACAGATGTCAATGATAAAAGTGTCAACTTGAAATCTTGAAATTTATGTGTATCATAGTAGATTACGTACTTCAAAAGCGACAATTGTTGCGGTGGAAAAGTTGTCTCGTAGTCTAGAAAATATCTCCAAGCTAACGAACACGTTTCACCACTTTGTTTTATAGCTTTGGGTTATATGTCTCAGTATAACGTATTTTGCAAATGTAATAGTTTAGAACTATTAGCCCCTTGAACACAGTCAACGTTTTTTAAAGGAAAGGGCTGCTTTAACTCTTGAATAGAGATGTGAGTAAAGAGCCCTTTTACCCTGTGAATAAATCATGCCTTGGGATGACGTCATAAAACATATGGTAGCAGTGAGAGACATAATATTCGAGGACATGCTTTCGACTCTTATTATTTATTTTTCTCATTTCAAGGAGTGCCTATTCAATCCATTTGAGCACATCCATATGAAAAGAGAAAAAGAAATCAATTCTCACACGGTTAAATGTGTATGTTGTGGACCTTTTTTCATTAAGCATTTTTAACTCATTTTTTATGTCAAAACCTATATATTTAACATAAATCTGTGCCCTTGTAGAATAAAAACAAAACAAATGTATGGATACTACAGAGTGCTAACTGTGACAATTTTAGAGTGTAAAATTTCTTGCTCAGAAGGTCCTATATTTACATTAAAAAAAATTAAACTATTGTGACAACATTATACGAGATTAAGGTGCGTTCTCGGAAAAATAAAAAAAATATCTAAAAACCTCCTTTTTCTGTCCTTTCGCATAATCCAACGTTCATTTTGTTCAATACTGTTACACTGCAAATATTATTGACGAAGTCCTATATTGAATAATATATTATGTCGTAATATAACATAATTCATCTCTTAATAAATTAATTATAATACATTTGAGTTCATTTTTTTGATTAATCAGATAAAAAAATCAAAGCGTTATTCAATCCTTAAGAAAACCACACAAAAAAAATTCTTCCATATCCCTTTTACTTTTTCTTTAGGTTGAATCGTCTCACATAGAATATACACATACATATATTCTTTAAGTTAAAATGAAATTTTAAAGAAAATATGTTTCTTTTCATGTAGATTTATGATTGATTTATTTTTTTTTACTAAAAGTTGCCCTTTAAAAAATGTACAAAAGAAAATACTCAAAAGAAACAAACCAAAAATCCTGGAAAACCTGATTTTGTACAAAAAACAACGACGACAATAAGTAATTCAAGATTCGTAATTAGTGTTTTAAGTAGGATTAGAAGAAGGACTGGATTAAATGAAATAATGAATTGAAATGTGCAAGAATAGATTTGTAATAACAATCAACTGACTACCTATTATAAGTACTTCCATAATCAATTCAGTTTTATTTTATTGATTGCTGATGTAACCATGCATAGTCTTTTAATGTTTAATGACAATTAAAAAGTATCATCAAAGTATTATCTTAAATTAAATTGGATAATGTAAGGATCAAAAATCAAAGACTCACGGTAGAGCTACTAAGAAATAAGTCCAATAGACTGAAGGATTTCAGCTGATTTCGTAATCCTTCTGCGTGCTACTACTTTATTCACTCTACCGTGAGTCTTTGATTTCTAGTGGATTTCTGCTTAAAATTTGGAAGGACGTTTTCTTCTTAATTAAGGATTCTTACCGGGTGCTTGACAGCTGTGGATCTCAGCTCTTGTATACAGTCATTATTAATCAATTCATGCAATATTCAAGGAATTATTTAAATACGGAAGATTTGGCCGACTTTTTGGTCTATTCCCGCCACCATGATCCCAGGAGTCACTTTAAGTCAAAACAAAGACTAGAAACGGAATTTGCATTAAATAAACTATCAAATTAATTATTATTCTTTAATGCAAAAAATGAATATCCTTGTAGGTTTAAATAGAAGTTGAAGTTGGAAATGGGCCAAATTAACTCAAAAAGTATTGTCCAATTTTTCGAAAACCTTCGAACACTCGAAAAAAAACCCAGAGTTTTGGAGTTAGTGTGCAAAACTAAATAACTTTTATTATATTTATACCCGTTTGAATTTTTGAAAGTTCAAATTTGTTGACCTGTGTAATTAATGTCAACTTTGGCCAATTAATTTAATACTTCCTAAAATTGGTTGGTTTAATCATCTCAGCGATGCATCAGTCAAACCCTGGTGTTTATGAAGGTAAAATTAATAGTTTAATTTTACATGTAACTTTTTCTAATTGTTTATAAATGTATACCAAACCAGATTGCCTATTTTTAAAAAAAACCTCATAGAAATTAGGTTTTTACTCATAACTACCCATAAAATATAACTTGTAGATACTACCTAAGTAATATATATGTACCAAAATTTTTGACATTCCGCTCTTCAGCTTTCCTATGTTGAAGATTTTATAATAATGATTATCATTACAAAAAAGTAATATAATAATTTAAAGCTTTTTAGGAAATTTTGTAGAAGTGAGTGGAGAATATTTTTCTTTATTTCTCTCAGAGGAATAGTATCTACATTGAGAGAGAGAGAGAGAAAAAGTGCGTAGCCCCCAATACGTATGTACGTACATACATTTGTATCTCACAAATTACATACATTAAATGACGTATCTAATAGATGTATGTAAAATAAAGAAATATCTTCTTTTTTTTATTTTTTTATTTCTTTAGACTCTCAAGTTCCATCACGATTTCGTCAAACCACACAAATAAATTTATATAAATTAGGAAATAAATCTAGGTAATGTAGCTCGTCTTTCTACAAATATGTAATTTCAAATTGAGATGGATACATACATATACATTAACCCATCTCTTTGTGATTTGATTTATAGATGCTCATATATGTATTCATAAGTTGTATATAAGTTAATATCCATTGAGTGCTAGGAAATTATACTATTTGTAATTTACGAAGTGCGCCCATCATTTCAATATTGGCAGGAATGATTGGCATTTTAATATTAAGCATTGTGTCTCTCAGTCTTACACACGTCGAGCATATTTGTGCACTCGCAACCTCGACTCTCAAAAGGGAAAGGAAATATTTGGAAAAAAACCCTGGTAGCTGCTAGTCTTCTATTCTTTCCGTGTTGCCAACTTTTTAATATTAGGCAGAGTTATTATTTAAATATACTATACATTTATAAAGTCTACCAATATACAAATCAATCGTTAATACTTGTTTAATATTCCCAAATTCAAAAAAAGGACGTACCATCCTTGATTTAATACATTACATTTATATCAAAATCATAAATAATAATACTTCCCTTTTTGAGTTCATTGCACGTAGAGTCAGCTGCTTTAAATGAGAAGAGTCAATTAATCAAAAACAGCTGAAGGGAGAATCAATGGTATTTTTGTTTATCCCAAAAAGCTCGTCGTGACAAAGATCCCCCCCAAAAAAAGAGGAGAACAAAAATTATGAAATTATATGTTAATTAGTCAATTAATTTACTCTCAGTCCCAAACTTATAGAACCTCTCCTAATTTTATTAATAGAAGGGATATTCAGAATTTCACAATGTATTTAATTCAGATCGAATAAATCAACATATATGAGACTCACAATAGCTATTAGTGGACAAACAGCTGGCAAAAAATATATACATATTATAAAGTCTCATGTTCGTGGACCCTTTATGGGTTAATAAAATGCACTTCAAATTTCAATTCCATATACCAAGGACAACTAAAGAGAAGTACTGGAAACGGAATTGAATCTGATGTTAATTGCAGGTTGAAAATCAATTCATTTGTTAACTCTATTTTGTCGAATGCATTGATAGGGTCAAATATATTTTATGGATAGTAAAACATGCTTATCATTTCATTTATTGAAATACATATAATATAGGTAATTGGTTCTTATAAATCAGTTTTTAATCTTTGAGGTAAATTAATTTAAAGAGCAAATACATTTTAATTTGTATTTTAAAATTAACATTTTTTCCCCAACAATTTATCTTATAAAAGCCAGGAAGGGAGTGAAGATAGTATGGTTTATGTAATTAATTTATTTAGTGACTAAATAAGACTTCATCTTCACTTTGAACATAAAAATCAAAATGAAAAATGTAAAAAATGGATCAAATAGAGCTCAAAATATTGATGAAGCTTTTTTTAAGATTGATATTTCGATATGGCATTATAACCTGAGCTTACACAAATAATTTATCAAAACCTGCGATATATTGTGACTCAGTTTGCAAAAATCAAGAGCTATGGGTCAGATATTTTGATCATATTGTTGCATTGTTTGTTTTTAATCTACCCCAAAAAAAAAAAAAATAGTTGAAAATATAATTACTTAAAGCAATATTTATTTTGAACGTTTCTCAGACACAAAATACTCCATTTTTTAATATACTAAAAATGACATGAGGGACTTAAAATCCCCGTTTTTAATGCCTTTAAGCAAGAATGATATACATGGGGTGCAATTAAAAAGAATATTTATTCCAGAAACGGAATATTCTCATAAATATTGTATTGTATTTGACTTATGAGAGTAAGACATTGAATGTTTTAGAAGTTATAGACTCCGTGTTCCTCAATTTATTTTCCATTCTACATAAATAGAAGAACAGTCATTTATTATTCTCGAGTTTACTTTTTTACATTTTTAATTTTTGTTTTCAAATTTGGAAAAACAATGTACATGGAACAAATATATAACATCTATGTATTTTCACATTTTTGACTTGACAGAAAAAAAAAATTTCTACTTGGGAAAAAAACAAAAAAACAATTTATTTCTATTGTACAAATGAAAAATGATAAAGAAGAAGTTATATATTTTACCCTTTACTTAGAAAAAAAAAAAACAAGCACACAATTGATGCAAAATGCAAGAATAAATAAAGATTTTTATTTTCTATACATTTTCTTTTTAAACAGATTCTTTTTTTTCTTTTTTTTTTGGTACAAATATTTATTTAAATGGAAATTAATTTTTATTTCATTATTGAAATCAAATTCATTTCTAAGGATTGTAGGAGTATGGATGCATTGTGCAGCTATTGAAAATATATGTATTTACGATTTGAGTTTAAAAAAAAATAACTTTTAAACCAGATTAGCTGATTTCCAGCAATAAATTTGATGATAAAATTCCATGTTTTAGCCAAATTGTTTGATCAACTATTAGTAGTAGCACCAATATAATGTTAAAATTGGTCATGTTTTGTACGATTTCTAGACTAGTTTAGTCAATTCTTCCAAAAGCCAACTGGAAATACTACTGTTGTATGAATTTTTTGGTGAATGGTTTTTAGTACAACAAATCTGTTGTGAAGAATTATCTATTATATTTTTTTTTTCAAATTAAGAAGGGCATAGCTCAATTAAATAAATTGATACGGACTAAAAAATTTTATTTGCTCTTCCCCCCTAAAAAAGGGGCATTCTTTTCAATGCAGTAAATATACTTTTGTAAAAAAGATGCCCAAAAATTTGTATATTTCAATAAAACATCTCAAAATTTCATTGATTTGTCTCAACCAATGCAATGATGCATAAATTGACGAATCACGATTTTTTTCAATGCACTTTTTTACAACATTATTATATAATTCCAGACAAGAAACTATGTAAGAAAATGTATATTTTACGTCAAGAAAGAAAGATATTTTTTTATATGACCACGATACAAGTATAATTCGATTGTTATTGAACCGCTAATTTGAGTTAAAGTTGTAAAAGGACGACCAAACAATCAAGTTTTGATCAAATTCAGTTGGCTACGAGTCAACTTTTTTGTTCAGATGGGACAATCAATTATTCTATAGCTAATTTCACAACCTCCATTAATTACTTCGTTAATTCAATTAAAACAAGGATAATTCTAAGAAGGGAAGAAAAATATAAATACAGTCAAACCTGGTCTAAGGGTCACCTGCTTCAAGCGTGTCACTGCACTAAACGGTCATATCCAGATCCCACGCAGGAAATTTACAACTTAAATGCACTGACTTATGCGTGCCCCAGCAATCCTCAGCCAGAGGTCACCCAAAATAATGCATACCAATACAGATGAACCTGCTTCAACGGTCACTTTTTTAAGCCTTTACTGATTGTTAAGTACAAGACTTCAGAAGCTGTGTACTTAAATAGAAGAATTAATTATAAGTTAATAAGTTCGAATACCAGTCACTCAGGAATGGTCTGATGAGTACTTACTTTACATATTTTTATTCAGGTTCAATCGAGTACATATAATTCGGATCCTTTAGATACATATATTCAGATGCAATAAATATAATATCTATAAACAGATACTTTTCCCCACATTTATTTATCTCTATCTGAGAATAAATATGACAATTTTCACAGAAAAAGGGGTGCATTATCAAAATACCTCGGAAGTTGACCTATTCAGTACACGACATGGTCGGAGTTCGAGTCAAAATGTCAAGAAAACTTTGTGACTGAGCTCAAATGTAACTTCGACTCTTGTGACTATTGTATACAAAATTCAGTCTGTGCTTCGTTCACATTCTGCTAGTTGGCGTAGTTGGTGTTGATTCAGATGTCGACTGCATTGCTGATTGATGTTCCTTTTAGAAGGAATTAGTATCGAGTTCCAGGGTTCTACTGTGTGTATATAAATTGATTTACTTGAAAGGCGACATCTTGTTGTCTTGTAGAAAATGAAATCTTCCCAAGCTAGCAAATTTGTTTCGTAAATTTGTTTATTTAGCTGTTCACTGAAATAGAAGAATCACATCTAATATGAAAAGGTTTAGTTAACACTCACAAAGTTGCGTTAGATTTTTTTTTTTTTTTACAAAAAAATCTTTTATATAAATTCCTTATTACAAAATATAAAATCGTTTATCCAAGATATAGGTTTTTAATAAAAAAAATGGCCAGTATTTTTTCCCCTCCCCATATATTTATATTTACGGACATAGATAGATAGATTTAATATGTAGAAGTAGTATATATACATACTTATATCTACACATTGTGGAGGAAAAAGAAGTATAGAGTTAAACTATTAATCATAAATACTTTCAAAAAGAAAGTTTAACCATACCAAAAAGCCTTTTAACAAAAATGATTCCCTTGTTGATTAAAGCAGAGAAATGAAGAGGGGGGGGGGGGGAGGGGGAGTGAACTTTACTAGATTTTATATAAATAATCTCAGTCATGGAATGACGAGTATTTTTATCTTATTTTTATCAAAAAGAAATTCGATAATAAAATTTGACTAATAGGAATTTAATTAATCTTTAAATCCATTTTGAAAGTTGGAATTATTGTTTTCCGAAAGAATAAGGCAGAAAAACTTTAACATTTTCTAACATTTCAACAGATTAGCTTTTGAGAGGATTAAAGACTAACAAATAATACTACTAACACTATTAAAAGTCTTAACAGGTGAACGAGTCTCTAATGCTCTTTGGTGTTCAATTAATTAAATCATGCATTAATTGAATTATAAAAAAGAGATTGTGATTGATTAAAGAACTTTTACGTACATATATTAAATACACAATCAATGACTCACGGTAGAGCTACTAAAAAACAACTTCAGTTGTAGGGCGCAAAAGGGTTTCAGCTGATTTCGTAATCCTTCTACGCACTACTACTTTATTAGCTCTACCGTGAGTCTTTGATTTCTTGTGGATTTTTGCTCGAAATTAAATAAAAATTTACTCATTTAGATGGACGATTTGTTCTAAATTAAGAATTCTTATCGGGTGTTTGGGATCTTCTTTGAATGCTGTGGGTCTCAGCTCTTTAATGCATTCCCTATTAATCGATTTCATATAATATTCAACAAACTATTTAAGTACAATGGATTTGGCCGACTTTTGGGCTTACTCCCGGCCCCTTTGCCCCCAAAAGTCCCTTTAGGTCGAAAAAAAGATACAAAATGGAATTTGCATTAAAACAACTAGCGAATCAGCATTTTGTAATGCACTAAATGAGTATTCTCTTAAGCTTAAATTGAAATTGAAGTTGGAAAATAGATTAGCTCAAAAAGTAGGGTCTGATTTCTCTAAAACCGTTGGACTCTCGAAAAAAAAATTACAGATTTGAAATCAAAGAGCAAAACTAAATAACTTGTGTTATAATTATACCCCTTAGGATTTTTGACTGTTGACCAGTGTAATTAATCGTTTTGTCGGTAGATTTTCCTAGTCTAGTACCAATGAAATAACTGTTCACGGCTTCAAAACCTCTAAAATTTAGTCTAAATATTGGTCTAAAAAAATAATGGAAAAAGAGATAGCAAAATTGTTATTTTTTCAAACTTTTAGAAGCATCGTCGTTCTAAGATTGTCTAACTCATCTTACAAATGAAAAAAAAAATTCTATTAACAGTATAATTTTAATATCATGCCTTAGACAACCATAATTTATGTTTTTTTTGTTTACATACATGTGAGTGAAAATGTTTAACCTTGTCAAATTCTGTTAATCGTCACATTAGTATCTGTGCGGGTTAGATCATTTCCTTTCTTCCTTTTTTTTTTGTGTAGAAAGGAGTCATTTCAAAATATTGCAACAAAAAAATGTAAAGCATTTCAAAAATAAGAAAAGAAGAAGGATCATAGTTCTGGTACTGAGGGCTTTTATCAATGTTTTCAAATACCAAAATTTGGACTATTTTATAAGTACATAAATATGTTCTTTAAATATATAAATTTTTACTGTTCTATTATTTAATTTGATTCTATCTTCAAAGTGATGATTCGTTTATTTACCTACACAAGACTCTCTAATATTATATTATTGAAAACTTCTTTGAGTAAGTCTGTTAATATATATATATATATGTTCCTTGACATTTAATTTATCTCTAATATTTGAAGATGACAGCTTGTATGTCCACCTTTATGTAATAAAAAGATTGGAATCCTATTTTTTTTATATAAGTCAAATCCCAGGATTTGGCTGAATTGATTTTTCCCTAATATCTATTTACATATATATATATATATATATATTATTTACAAATGTATATTATGCATAGATATATATATTTATATAACAAGTAGTTAAATAGCATACTAATTGTTGAAAAGGAAAGAAAATCTGACGGGCGTGAAACGTTTGATCGTGTGTGTACATAGGGGTTTAGGGATTTACAGATGAGTTGCGATGAGTCTACATACATATTTATCAATAAGTGAAGAGAGGATTTCATCATGTTCTGTTGTTTATTTGCTTTCTTTTCTGTATACTTAGTATTTTACATTGATATTCATCATGAAGCCTTATCTTAAGGCAATTTATGACACACGTTGGATGTGGCATAACAGAGTTGTTAAAAAATGAATATACAAAAACCTTCTGACACATGGATACAGATTCCATATACATGTTATACATTAACTTTTAGATAAGAGTTTGAACATTTGGACTCAAAATGGTTTTTATTCCCCCAAAGAAAAGTACATAATTACAAATACACATATAAAAAAAGTATGGTGAGTTGGTTCGATCTACTCATAGATGTTTGAGACACAAGATTTGTTTTAGTACCACAATCTAGCATTTCATTTTTTTTTTTTTTGTATATAAATGGTGGATTTCTTTAGTAGATGAAGGTAGAATTAGTTTAAAAAACTAATCTGATTTTCAAGCAATTCAGCTGCTATATGTACATACACAGGACTGTTGTAGGGATGTTTTAGTTTTGAAGAGCAAATCTGGATTCTTCTATCTTTCCCCTTAACCTTTCTCGTTTGGCTTTTTGTTTTTAGATCAGTTGAATTAATAAATTGATTGGTTAAAAAAGTATCAGTTCCAGTTGTTTTCGAATGATATTTATTAAACGGCATTACCTTTCGATTATGAGCTTTATACAAAAGATTCAAATCTACCTAAAGTCATTCAACTTATTTTTCCTCACCTTGCTGTCTCTCTCTATTTCTATTTCTTCAAAAAAAAAGAGTTAGTGAAGGATTTTTGAAAAGCAATATATGTAGTGAGTAGATATTTGGCAGACACTGGCTCATTATAGCTTTTCCTCTCTCTCTCTCTCTCTCTCTAACTACCTTTTCATTATAGTATATAATTTATTCAATTAAATGATGCAGAAAAAACATTTCTTTAATTTCCCATTCTTTTTCTGTTGTTTTTTTTTTAGGTCGATGAATGAGTTTTGTTAAATTATGATTAACGTTGAATAGTTACTCATATACAATATATTTATATATGCGTATACATATATAAACCATTAATATGAAATATGGTAGCCAATAACCCAATTGATGGTGCCATAACGTGTTTTGTATATATATAATGATATATGGATATGCTGAAACGAAACAACAACAACAAAAAATCCTGAAAAATATATATAAATGTGTGCTTTAATATTGTATAAATTTCTTGCATCTGGAATTATTATTGACACTTAATGTTCCTTTGGCTTTTGACTCGAGGAAGAGCCTGCTGTTTATTATTCCTTCTTTATACATAAATATATTGCAATTTGAGGAAATTAAATTATTTCTTTTTTTTTTCTAAATCCAGGAGCAGAGTTTATTAATAACTTGGTTTTCTCGCCAATCATTTTGGATTTCCATATTTTATATTTGATTATGTAGCTTATAAAGTTTAAGCATAATTGTACTTAACACACGATTTTGTAACACATTTTTTTTCTTTTTTTCACAGTAAAAGATATAAGATTGATTTATGAAACCCATTCCTATACAAATACAATAACATAAGAAACAGGTTGCTAATTGTCTTGTCAAGAAACAAATAATAATAATAATAATAATGATAAAGACTTAATACCTATACACACACACACAATGCACTTTTTATCTCTAATCTCATTTTGTGTATCATTAATGAACTGACTAACATGTTTATATTATTTTAAAACGTGAAGATATAAACTTTTTTTTTTTTGTAAGTTTGTAGAAAGATAACAGAATGTCTTTGTAACATATGCATTTAAGTGTCTACATATTATAATTTTATTTTATTTTTCATGTATGTACATATATACCTACTTTTAATAGTTGTTAAAAGTTTGTCATTTGTATTTTAATTACTTATAATGTAATAAACATAGGACAATATTTTTGTATTAGTATTTTTCATACCTAGGTTTGTATGTTGAGCAAATTAATTAGAATATAGTTATTAATATTTACTTTAACTATATATTTGAGGTATAGAGAGTTTTAAGGGTCTTATACCGACTCGTTTATAGAATAGTGACGAATACAAGATACAACTTTATTTAATTATATTAATAACTTTCTGAACTGAAAAGGGGCTTTTATGGTTAAAGGGCTATTTCCGAGCAGGTCTTGCCCTTGATGTCATATCTCAATTGAAACGATAAACTTTTTCTTTTTTTTTTTAGAAAATACTTGTTTTTGTTTTGTGTTTCTGAAACTCTTCTTACAACCATCCTTTGTATAATTTTTCTCTGCAAATTCCAAATATTGCTTTATATTTTATGTAGGATTACTTAATCATAAGTAAAAATGCAATTTAAAGGTAAAAACACAAAGTTTTTTTGGGGGTTTTTGTTTTGAAAGGAATAACGCATTAGTGTTTTATGATTTTCTAAGTAAAAGGAGTTTATTTGAAGTGTCAATGATAATTAATTCTTCATTTAGATAAGAGTATTTGCTTTTATATATAGTTGAGGGCAAGTTCAATGGTAATAATGATTTAATTTTAACATTTTCCAAGAAGAAATTACTTGACCTTACGTGCTGGACTTTTTAAAATTCTGTGAAAATGTATCATATTTTATTAAAAATATATTAATTTCTAATTTATGGAATCATTTATATCTACCACGATTAATATAATTATTGCTTAAAAAAATGGAAATAAATCAAAATAACTAGAACATTTAGAATAAAATATTCTTATATATAATTATGAAATAATAATTATTCACACTTTGCTCCTTTTGCATTAAAGATAATAAAACAAAAATGAAACGTTATGGTTTTCTAAACAAAATCCTAATACGAGGGATGGTTTTTTGATTTTTACATTACATTTTCTCATAATGGTTATATATATACAATTTTGACTTTTTAGAATAAGTCTATTTACATGTAGATCACTGATTTTTTTTTTTTTTTTGTACTCACGTATTGACTCAAACCGACTTATCAAAAATGTGCATACACTCAAAAAAAAAAATTAAAAATCCTCAAAAACCAGATCGTAATCAAAGGATCAAATGCTGCTAAATCAGATTTAAAATGAAATATTAAAGTTAATTAATTTGTGTTGTTCTTATTGACTTGTATTATTATTTATCATACTTTATGTCTCATGTAACAATTATATTAAAAATTAATTTATTATCGATATTTCGATGTATGATACATTTAATTATTCATAGAATTTCAATAATATATTTGAATTTAGTACAATAATTTATTTGAATATACCAAGAAAACGTCAAAGGAGGCAAGGGGGGGGGGAGTTCTGAGTAATAACATGATAATAATATCATGAACATGTATATATTAATTAATTTAGTAGGTATAATATATCCCTGATCCATCAGAACACAGGATGCAGTCCGGTGCAAGCAACACTCTATTACAATGACCTAGAGGATGAATCAGACGTGATGAATGAATTAATGAGTCGTATTGAAACTCTACAAAAGAATCAAACATACGTCGAGAAAAGACTAATTGAGAAGGATGGCATGTTACTCATAAGATATCCAGATAGAAATTTACGTCGAAGTAATGTTACTTTCTCCTTCTTTCCTTTTTCCTTCCATGTACAGTTTTTCTTTATTAAGCTTGAAGTTCTACTATAAATGCAGTTTATACTTTTAAAAAAATAATAATAATATTGACATGTTCATTACAATGATAAAAATAATAAATTTAGAATAATAAAATGTATTTTTAGACTCTATTGTATTGATTAATACAATTAATTCTACTTTTTTGTTAGAGCTGTCATACAAAATATACTAATATGAGTAAAAAATATCGGGAATCAAAGGACCTTTATTTAATCATCAAAATTCATTTCATTGTTCCCCTAAAAATTAGTTCCCCTCTCATGCAATGCACATGTACCAACTTTTTTTTTCTTCCAATTTTAAAAACAGGTAATAAAATTTCTTATTTAGTTAATAATTACAGAACAATAACTGCTATTGAAATTAAAAATTGGATGGTCAGATCTTTGAGCTATAAGTTATATAACTTGAAAAAGAAACCACGGATTCTCAAAATTTTAAAAGAACCCAGTCTGGAATATTCATTGCAACTTTTTGGGTTTAAAGGACATTTCCCTAAGTTGCATATTATTCACCATTTTTCAGACATTTTTTAGAAGGAAAAGTTCAATTTAAGCTGTTCACAAAAGGACGCGTATCTCAAACACACATGAATATTTTTACGTGTAATTTAGCACAGATGTCACTTACATCTGTGCCAATTGAAAAATTAAGAACATTTATCCTTATTCGAATCCCCCCCATCTAGTAATTATATTCAAATTTATGGGTATCATAGTAGATTATGTACTTTTAAAGCTATAATTGTCGCGGGGAAAAAGTTTTCTCGTAGTCTAGGAAATATTTACAAGATAACAAACAGGTTTCACCACTTTGTTTTATAGCTTTGGGTTATCCGTCCCTATGTCTACCCTAAACGTATTGTGTAAATGCAATACTTTAGAACTATTAGCATTTTGGAGACATAGTCAACTTTTTTTTAAAGGAAAGGGCAGTTTGGAGTATTCATTTAAACTTTTTGGGTTTTAACAACATTTCACTATATTGTACTTGAGTCATCAACTTTCAAACATTTTAACAAACGAAGCATTCGATTTGAAGGGTTTTAAAACAACACGTATCTCAAAAGCTATTGAATATTTTGACGTGTAATTTGGCACAAATTTCAGTGATAGTAGTGCCAACATGAATACAAAACATTGATTCCTATCAGAATCCCAAAAAAAAAAAAAAATCAAATTTCCCGGTATTTTTTGCTCCTATATTACACTCGTCAACAAAATTTCAACAACGCGTTTCATCTATGAATCAAGAAGGTGTGTCCCTTTTTTATAAAAGTTTTTATGGAGCAAACATTAAATAATATCTTGATCAATGAGAAAAAATTATTTGATTAATTTTATTTAGAGAAACAGAGAGGTTCATAGAGAAATGCAGATATAGGACATGGTTTAGAACAGTGCAAGATGGGTTTAGAGCCTAAGGGAGTCTTAGTATGATCAGATATGAGCCTTTGTAGGTTACAAATAAAATGAGTCAACAAATTGACCTTTTAATTAAATATATTTTATAAGAATTTATGGCCAAATTGTCTTTAGTATTACCAATTTACTTTTTGAATTCAAATTTTGGTAGTCATTTATGCTGGCAATACAACTATTTTTGTCTTCAAATATAGACCTCACAATTGACTTGATGAAATGGCCTCATTAGTGGTAGATATAAAAATATGATTAACTAGGCATGCAGTACTTTTAGAAAGGCAATAATTAAAAAATATATATACATAATACTATAAAAACTACTTTAATATATCGAGTTGAGATTGAAAAGAAGAAGTACATATATAAATTACTTTGATATTAAATTATTAAAAAAAAAGAGAATACTTTAAGTATTGGTTTAAATAATAATAATAATAAAAAAAAAAAGTATTCAAATACATAATGAATGCCTTCAGGCATTCAAGCATGAAAGTATTATATTATTAAGTAGTCATAGAAAAAAAATCCCCATTGACTCCAACTCTTTGAAACATATGATTCCAATGTTTATTTCCTCAAAAATACTCTTCACAATGAATACTAATTATGAAAGAAAAAAAAAGTATTTAGAAGCTACGTGCATATTATTAATAGAAACAGAACAAAACATGCAATCTACATAATACATTACATTGAAAGAAAGTCAATTATACATACGTACAACATAACGTAAGGTGGGGCGAAAATTATTGACAAAAATCATAATTCTGTAGTTATTATTATTATTTTTCGTGTTCGTTTTTTTTTTTTTTTTACACGTTTTCCTCACACTTTTTCTTGAGCGTTTTAGCAGACCGATACTCTGAAGGACAAGCCCTACAAACATTTTGTTGGACTAAAAGTATGAAAACAATCCTTTTTTTTTTTTGGTTGTTGTTTCGTTATTTGGAATCTTATAAGTGAAGCTCATGAAGCAACAACAATCTAAAACAACAACAGTCTATTACCCCCCTTGGGGCTACGAATGTCCACGCCATGGTGAGCGGATACATCATGAAGAGTCATTCATCACAAGGTACAAACAATTGTATTCTTTGACTTTGCACCTTCTTACTCTGTAGATATTATTTTTAAAATTTGTTTTACGAGAGTTAAAATTATTTTGTTATCTAATACGATTTATATATATATATATATATATATATACAATTTCTGGAAAAGTGATGAGTGATAAAAATAATAAAATAAAAAATGGTTCATTTTGTGCCTATATTTGACAAAAAACAAAACTTATGACTAATAAATTTTAAGGGTCTTTAATATGTGCATACATAAAAAAATTAATCAATTTGTAAAAAAAAATAATGTACATAGATGTAAGAATTTGAAAAGATCTTTACATTTAACTTGCATTTTATTAAAAATATATATTATGTATATTGTAAGGGATTAACTGATACACTAATCAGATGTTTTTGTTTGCCCAATATGGGCCATTGTAGAGACCAATTGTTTTCAGTCAAACTTTCGATAAATTTCGCCTAGAAGAACAAAGGGATTTGTTTTGTTTTTTTCATGTAAAAAATCAAAAAAATTTTAAAAAAGAAAAAAAAAATAAATAAGACCAATTTTTTCACCCAACCACAGAAATACCAAAAGTGATCAGAGTGGCCATATTTAAAAGTCCTTTTTGTCATCTTTAGTTAATATTTTGTATCCTTACTCTAAACATTATATAAGAACAACTCTTTAGAATACCATTATCAGTATTATTTGACGTCAAAAATTAAAATCATAAATGATTAGATATGTCCACATCGATTAAAAAAACGTGGTATATACGTAAATTGTGGTATATAGAAAAATGGATACAAACTTTTAAATAATCAGGAGAAAAGTTCTATAATATCTTGGCTTTTCCTACTTAACTATGGTGATGATTGGACATTTGCACGATTCTTTTTACTGTATTTTTAATGGTTAATTTGCAGGAAGGGGAGAACGGGTGATTAATTTATCATATTGATGTTTTTCACACTAAATATATAATCGATATAAGCCACATATTAATGTTATATTTAGTTCAAAATATTTTTTTAATTAACCTTGAATTTTAGACAGATCTACTTGTTCATGAGCTGATTGAAAATTTGTTGAATATTAACTCTGTAAATCATTGTCCTTTTCAATGATCAGATTTACAATTCAACTGTGTTTTTTAAAATAATATATAAATCAAAATGGTGTTCAAGAGACTGATCTATGACTGTATTTTCACCCATTATAATAACTTGAAACAACCCATGAGACATACGTAATTTTAAGGACTCTTTAAAGTTATGGTTAATAAGATCCTTTCATTCAAAAAGAGAGAGAAATGAAAAAGTTATATTTAAAAAAAATGATACAAGACATACTCATATATGTCTGACTATAATTAGTATGTCTATTGATGATTTCCCAAATAAAAAAATCATTCCTCCTTACTCTCAAAACCTTTTATTTTATTTTTTTTTTCAAAAAAGAAATAATTTTGTAGATTAGAATATAAAGAATCCTTCAAATTATGTCCCTTGAAGCTTTTTATAAAAAATTACAAAAAGACACTTATTCAATAAAAATAAAGGTGACCATAAGTTAATATATCTCATGATAATTATTGAAAGAACTCTGGTAAAAGGATAACTACTATAATTGTGTACACATGGAATAATATCTTGTCAACAATTAAAGGAATCTTTTTTTTTATCACTTGTACATAAAAATAAGGCCCTTTCTTAAAAAAAAACCCAACATATATGCATACATCATAAAACATGAAGTGAGTCTCTTTAGATAGCAAAAATCGACATACATAAGAACTATACAACAGTTTTCATTGTTCAAAATTTTCTTTAAAACAAAGTATGTCTCTAAGTACTCATATCTAAGATAAGACAATTTAAACTCTGTTTTCAACTATTTTTTCTTTTCAGCAATATTTTCTTATTATTATTATTATCTTTCCTATTTTTTTGTTTTTGTTTATGATAAACATATTTTCGTTTAAGTACATTTATTTTGTCATAAATATGCAATATTTTTCCCTCAATTTCTCTCTCCTCTCCCATAAATTATTTACAAGAGAGTCATAAAAGTATATGTGTATATATATATACATACATACAATATATACACATAGTTATAGAGGGACCTACCTATAGATTTATTGTAGGTTGGCTATTAAGTAACTAAACATACCATTTTTCTGGATAAAAAATACAAAACAAAAACTTGAGGATTTATTTTTCTTTATTTTTTTTGGAACAAGACATTATTGTGTTTAGGTATGTACATATACATATAGAGGGAAACTAGGTTATGTAAATAGGATTGCATGATTAAGTGCCTAAATACAAGTATCTACGTATATACCTACTTACTCTATAAGTGTGCATTTATACAATCATTAAAATGAACTGATTTATGTATGTATGTTTCAAGGTCAAGGGAGTTTAGGATGTTTTTTTGCCACTGAAAGGACAGAAATATAAAAAAAGCTGATCCCTATTTTGATTTTTTGTATTCTTTGTATGTATAATTTTAATTTTTATAAATGATCACCAATAAGTTATTATAAAACATCCATCCTTAAAACTTTGTGAAGAATACTTTAGCCTTTGGTAGTAAGTAATATGTTTAAGACATGTACACAATTCATATAGTGAAGTTTTGCTTGTATACGCTTTTAATTTCCAAATTCAAGTAAATGTGTGACTTGTTGGATAATTTTTTTTAGCATAGTATGTAATTAAAATACAATCTTTTTGCCTTAGATGCCTGGGGTTTGATCCTATAAATTATCATTAAACTGCTGCGTCAATCATGTTTTGAGGGATTTAAATACCTCTGCATTATATATTATTTAAACATATATTATATTTAGTTTCGAATCAATAAAAGTCTTCAAGGAAGGAACTGTTTCTAAATCACATCCTATTATATTGTTTCAATCTAGTTCTGAAACTAAAAATATATGTGTAAAAATATCATTTATACATATTAAAATAAAAATAAAAACTTATTTTCAATAGAATATGCACAAAGGGGCTCAACATATTCTCTAATTCTATTGCATAAACTTTCAAAAAAAGGATGACTTACATTTACATATATAGGCCTATATACTTAATGCATATAATAAGTACATATATAATGCTTTAATTAATTACTATACTAAGTACAACTGTACATTTACAAATAAGATGTCTTTGGAATGTATTTTAATTAGTTATTCAATTACATTTCAAATATTATTACTTATAATTAATTCCAGGGGTAAATGATTCTATTGATTTGTTAATTTAAGCTTTCTATTCATTTTGATTGTGAGGTACTAGATACATAAAGTCCCTACGTCAGAGTATTAAATCAATGTTTCTACATATTATATATGTAGATGAATTTAATCTAAATTGTTAATAGTTTTCTAGTTTCAAATATAAAGTTACGTTAATATGCATTTATGTATATCGAAAAAGTATCATACTCAATATGAAAGTATACATATATAGTCTATAAAGAGATAGAGAGAGAAACCAACTTTTAACTACATACATATATGTATGTATATTTATGTATGAATGTGAATATAGAAAAGATCTTTTTTAAGAAGAATGATGCACTTTGTAACCCTTTTGATAATATTTTGCAAAAAAAAAAAAATTACTTATAACTACTTTTTTCTCTAATTTTACTTTTGTTAAAGTACAATGTAGGTAGTCATATTATTTTGGCTACTTATTCCTCTGCTCTTTTTCCCTTTAGTTTATTTAGAAGATATATATATATATATATATATACAAAAAAAAAAGTAGAAAGCTTAGATTAGCAAACACATACAATTATTATTCATCCCTGGATGGAATTAATAATAGACATATGTTTAATTATTATTATTATTGAAATCATTTTCTTCCAATGTTGAATGTACATAATTGAATAACTAATTAAAAAACTTTCTAAAGACATTTTATTTGTATATGTATATATATTGTTTATAGTTTTTACATAGTACCATTATTAATTAAGGCTTTAAATGTGTACATATTATGTTATATGCATTAACGTATATGTAAGTCATCTTCTTCTTTTTTTTTCTCAAATTTTATGCAATAAAATTCGAGAATATGTAGATTCTTTTGTGCAACTCCTATTCAAAATAATGATTTTTACATAGATATATAATATCTTGACACTTGACATAGCCATAATCAAAATACACTCAAATACTCAGATTTTGACTCATTGTTGTACAATTTTTAAAGGCTGCAAGGTAGTACATACATAAGTACAAATCCCAGTTTCTTTGTGGTTCATGAATGATTTTTAAGAGTTTAACTTAAGCAACTTAAGTCTGTAAGTTAGAGTTGAAGCTGTGTTCCAGGACAATTTTAAGTCCTTTTGACGCAAGCATGAATACTTAATTTGTCTTTTAGCTGACGAAGATGTATTCCACACTTAGAATTAATTTAAATGGTTATGAGTGAATTCTAGGATTGAGAAAAATTTAGGAATCTTTAGCTGTATGACCCACTAGAGAAGAAGAGAATATCATATTACCTCTCATTAATTTATTTTCTAATAATAATGCAGTATATATTAATATAAATATGTGTCGATTTACAATGTACAATTTTAATATATTACCCACAGTTTTGTTTGACGCCAGAAGGAGAGGCTTATTATTCTAAGAAAAAAAAAATTTAATAATTTGTTTCGACGGTCAAATTGAACTCACTTCATTTTCATGATTTTTTGGTCAAATCCAGGCTCCCTATCACAGAGCTACATATTAACGTTATGTTTAATTTGTCTTTATTTTTAAAGTTTTTAGAAATAAATTGAAAAATTGTTCATCAAATATGAAATGTACATAAATAAGTATCATTCCATTGACGCTTATTTGATATGATGAATAAAAGGTATGGAAAAAGGTCATTGCAAAAAAACGATATTAAACCTACAAATATTGTTAGTCTATATAATTATCATTGTTTAACTGGAGCACTTGTTATGTTACTACTTTTCAAAAAAAAAATTGTCACTAATTTGAATCCTATTTTTTTAAAATTAAAAATTATATCTCATATCAATGTATGTTTAAAAAATATATAATTCTAATACAAAATAAACCAGTGCATATAATTTTTGATAATAATTGATTAGTCAAGAGTTTTAATTTGATAAATAAAAAACAAAACAACTTTTAATTTTATTATTGTTTTTTATAAGTATTTTTCTTGTATTTTCGATAATAATAAGAACAATCCATTAATAATAATTAATGGATTGTTCTTTGTGACATCTAAACAAATACCAATGCTGACTATTTTTTTATTCCCTGTAACAGCATTTTAACCTTTTTTTTAAAGAAGCCCTTTAAGTATTTTTAGGATTAAGGGTACATTTTTTCGCTCCATTGTCCATATTTTGAAACATATATATGTATTTTGGATGGAGAGAGAGAGAGAGTAATTTCGACGTATACATTTTCAGAAAAAGTATCAATAATATTTTAAAATAAAATATAAAATGAGACACTGTAATTGCACACTGCATTTGATCAGCTAATTTACAATTCGTGAATCATTTCACCTGTTTTTATGTATCTTTTATCCCATTATTATTCTTTTTACCGATAAATGGGGCGTCCAAGAGAATGGATTCGCACCTTTTGCTTTAATTTCAAACTCTTTTATATGTAATATAATTTTATCTGCTTGAAAGATTCTTCTCTATTCGTTAGCCTTGTAGTTCAATTTATCATAGAATTCAATTTTTTCACGAGTTTTTTACAAAATATTTATGTTTATTTATCCTAATACATCCATTCAGGTTAAAGAAATCACAAAAAACCATTGCAAGAAATGGTTAAAAACGGCCCTAGTATAAAATACAAAACGTACTAAAATTATCCACTAAAACTGTGATCTTTTTTTTTTTATAAAATTAGACATTTTAGAAGGTAGACAATATTTACTGAATTTGATTACATATTCATATTCTCTTTTTCCAAAAATCTACAGAGAAGATAATATTCTGCAGTGTTTGTTTTTTTCAAAACAGTCTCAACTAAACAACGAAAATTGGGATAAAGGTTAATCATGGCTAGAAAACAATGCAAATCGATTGCGGAACAAAATTATTCATTCATTCTAATTTTGGCAGCTGTACGCAGTGGTAATGAAAAATAAATATTTTAAATATCATAGTGAACAGAACATAACTTTCAAATATGGGAGTAGTCTGGCTGATGAACGAAAACGTGGAGGGACTTCGGAAACAAATATTAAATGCCCAATCATTGTTGATGTACAAAAGATCCATTTTGATATACAGCTATGTCTATCTCATTACTCATTTGAGACAAAACTGCTTACTTAATCCATCACTATCTATAAGTATCTTTATTTTATAGGTATCGAGATGTGAGGTAGCGTATTTTATTATTAACAATCCTGCACAGAACTTTCTGTGACGAAGCACGTTAATCATGATTGTAAATGTATTTTTAAGAAGTGCTTGGCTTATGTGTATCCAAATTAGCTCATAATCCAAAGGGATGACATAGACTCATTATATAAACTTATGTAAAAATGATTCAGGTATTACATGCCTGTGTGTGTTATGTACTATGAGCAAAAAATATGAGGAAATTTGAGTTAAATTTTTTCAGGATTCTGAGAGGGATATTTTTGTTTGTTTTTAAGTTGGCACTACTGTCATTGACATCTGCGCCAAATTATACGTTAATATATTGATTAGCGTTTGATATATGTGTCCTTTTGTGAACAGCTTAAATCGAATTGTTCGTTTTTTAAAATGTCTGAAAAATGATGACTAATATGCAATTTAATAAAATGTCGTTTGAGCCAGAAAAGTTACAATGAATATTCCAGAGTTGGTTTTTTTGAAATTTTGAGAATCTGTGGTTTATTTCTCAAGTTATATAATCTATTACTCAAGAAACCGATTATCAGATTTTTAAACTTAATAGCATATCTAAACTCAACAGTTGTTCTTTTTTAATTTTTGACTTCGTACAAATTTTAAAACTGTTTAGAATAATTGAAAAAAGCGTTGGCTCATACGCACTGCATATGGAAGGACTATTTTTGAGGAGAATAAAATGAATTTTGATGATTAAATAAAGATTTTTATGATTCCCGATATTTTTTGCCCATAATACATAGATATTTGGACTAGATGAAAACCAGTCCCTTTTAATGCCATAAAGGATCATATATCTATACCTAAAAAGGATATTTGTGGCAGGCACATTTATTGATATTCAGATTCGACTCTTTTGGATTAGTAATTTTTTATTTTTTTTAAATACCTACATAAGTGAGTTCCTTCAACAAAAAAAAATATAGAAAAAAAAAGTTTATAATGCCTTCTACGTGATGAATAAAAGTTCAACATTTTTTTCTTTATTTTTTTTCTCATCCCATACTTTTTTTTTAAAAAAAAAAAAGGTAAGTGACTTCTTATTACTTACTCATTATAAACTTTGCAGGGAAAAAAAAAAATACTTCTCTTTTCAATAAAAAAAAGTTTAAGAGTCTTCTATTGAAAAAAATAATAATGGTGTGTTAGGTGGTGATGCATTATTATATGTATGTTGCTTTGTTACTCTTGAATAACTTTTTAGTTTGTAATAATACCTAGCCCACAAGAAAGTTTTTAATAAGTCAAGCATTTTATTGTTGTACCATTTGGATAAAGCAGGACTCGCAGCTATTGACATCAACAAATGGTGGAAATGATTTTGAATGGCTCTAAGCATTATCTTCATGCTCCAATTTTTGATTATATTTTTGGGAAGAAAAATGATCAATTGTACAAAAAAACCTTACATATTTAATTAAAACATTGCTTCACGTTTGATTAAAATATATAAATAGTTATGTATCTATATATTAATGTTGGTTAATTAGTGCTCCAGGTGTGCTGTTTTTTTTTCGTTTTTTTTTTTTTTTTTAATTTGCTTTCATTTTTTTTTCTATTATATATATATATATATTTGCATACTCACATAAAAGCCTATTGAATTGATTTTTTCCCCTTGTTCTTTTTAATAATATGTACTTTACTTTTAAAATCTTCTCTTCTTTTTTTCATTTTTCAAGATGTTCAAATGCATCAACATATTTAAAGGAAAATAAATCCTTTGTGTTTTACATTTGAGATTCACTAAGAATATTTTTTTTCTTAAAGTGATCTTCTATTCTTTTATTTATACGCATATATGTACATATATCATATTTTGCAGAAAATATCTATTTAAAATGTGAAAGTTTCAAGCAAATGTATGTACACATTTTGATATGTTTTGGATTGCATTTGATGTATGTAATGGTTGCCATGTGATCATTTGGAGAGTTAAAAGTTACTAAGTTTGAAATATTTTATTAGTACTCTCTACGATAGGTATAAAACTGCTCAGTCGAGCATATTTAGAAACAAAAAAAAAATGAAAATCTTTCAAAAAGTGAAATAAATTAACCATTTTAACATTATGTAATTTTTTTTTTTTTTGCAAACCAAAAAGTAACCAAAATGTGTACGTTTTACCAACGACTATTATCATTCCTAAGGTACAACAAATATAAAAATTTATATACAACGGATCTTTGGATCAAAGTTTCATAAAATTGAATGTATGAAAATATCTCAAAATGTTTTATAATATATTTAGAAATAAGAAAAAAGATTAATTTTTCTACACAAGTCAGTTTTATCTTCAAATATTACATTTATAAAAAAAATATCCCTCGAAACATTAAGATACTAATTTGCAGAGTTCACTTTCGGAATATATTAATTCGATATTTAGTAAAAAGAAAGGAAAAAGAAAAAAGCAATATCTCATTAATTGATACTAAAATTGAGTATTTCTAAGTAACAATAATAAACTTCAACTTTTCCACATCCGTTCTCATAATGTACAAACTTAGATGTATATACAATTTTATTCTCAATTGTTATACTATAACAAAATTAAGTACCTCAATATGAACAAATAACAGGTTATAAATTATAGGGTTACCAATCGCATATCAAATATAGCTTTGGTGTACTTAGAGTTGGGAATGTGTCTGTCTTATACTGTATATAGCACCAATAGTCCCCTTCCCCCAATATTTATAGTATTTCTGCAGTTAATAAGGAACTGTGTTTACTAAAGACGAGGCACTTTAAAATTTGGACATATAAATGATGTAGCATTGTGATTGACTCATGTCAGGCCATCAGTGAATCAATTCACATCTAAAAAATATTTATAATCAGAGTGATTGAGCCTTTCATCCTGATTGTTATCATGACAAACATGAATACGACGACTCAGATGGAGAGCAGGGAAGCTATTTTAACCCTTTATGACCGAGGCAAGACGCCTATTAAAATCAGCCATGACCATAGTGTTTCCAGACAGACTGTCAACTGAACCTTTGAGAAAGAGACTGCTCAGGCTCCTGAGAGGGTTAAGCTATGTCCAGAAAGAGACTGTGGATGCTGTCAAAAATGTCATTGAGGAGAAAGAATGGAAGGTCACAATCAAGGGACTCTCACTCGAGTTTGACATATGTAGACAGGAAGACCATGACGAAGCTTGTTCAAGAGGAAACTAATACAAGTTCTGAAGGGGATCGATTGTGAGAAGAGGTTAAGAGTAGCAAATCTAAACTTGTATCTGGAAATATCATAAATGATTTTCCTTATTGAAAACAAATTTTCTAGTGAACATACTTGCTGAATATTCCAATGCAGATTACTCTTGGTACTCTTCAGCTTTCTAATCTTCATGTGGCTAGAAATATTGTTTTCTACTCATAATTGTGCCTCAAGTCTTGTGATTTGTAATTAAATAATTTAATTAGAATGAAGGAATGCAGACCTGGTAAAAAATGAATAAAAAATGTGTTATATAATTGTCAAAAATTAGTGGATGAAAAGAAATATAGTCTTTAAGTAGATTTCAAATTAAAGAAATATTCAATGCTCACAAAATTTTTTTTAATTATTATTCGTTAGGGATAAAATTAGAACATAATTTTCATGGTATTATTATTATTATTTCCAGAGTCCATATAATATGTACATATCTTCATTATCACTTCTTTATATTAAATATAGGGAAAGTAGAATTCTTAATATAAGCAAATTGGCAAAAAAATAGTATATATGTTGATTGCCATTTTAGGTTTTGTACAAATTGTGCTTTGTACAAGTTGTACATAATTTGTAACTATTAACTTTGTTTTTAACCATAAAATGATTTTTTTTCTAAACGAGACAAAATGTTAAAGAGAATACATTTTCGTAAAATAAATGATGAGCGTTGCTAATTGAAAATGAGACTTTGGAAATATTAAAGTAACAAAAAAATAATTGAAGGTTTTAAAATGACACTTAGAGGAGTCGAAAATAGGGATTGTTCTACGTTCTTTATAAAGTACTTTTGCAACGTGTATTGGGAAATGAGCTTAATTGTACCTTGAAAAAAAGTTTAGTATTTTATTTTTGCTAAAAACAGCTTCTATTTCTTGTACACTCGAAAGATTGGGATTTGTACCAATAGCCCAATTGGTTTCAGAGCTCTTTGACTCCAGTGTTTCATTTATCTTTTGATGACAAGCATCAATTAGAGGGTGACATTTCATTGCTTTTTTAGTGGCTGTTGGACTTGTTTGTAAAAAGGATTGATGTAGCAATTCTGTATCAAATCATCTTTTGATTGGAAAAGGTTAATTGACTACTTAATCGATGATGGTTATTTAATATTCCTTATTTATGACTTATTTAAGAGTGATCCAACTTTGGCACTTCTTAATTTCATAATGTACCAAAGATTACTATAATATTACCAGAGGACAAAAAATATAGATTTGTTGATGAAATTTGCTCAACTGAGACTCATTTATATAACAAAATATTTGAACATTGTAAAACCATTCAATATTGGTATACACACGCGTTTATATTTCGGTAGGTATTTTATCTCTCGAAGGTATACGCATTTATCTTAAATTGAAATAAATTGTTATTTGCTAAACAACATACATTGCATCAAACTATTGAACAAATGAAGTCAGTATTAAAAAATGAAGCTCATATTTTTAAATTTGGGATCTCTAAAGTCATTAGAATATAGTTAACCATGGATTGCTTGACTTTTTTTTAAAAAAACTTTTGAATATTTTTTTGGTATTAATTATAGACTTTTATATTGGTAAAATATATCCAATTTTAGTATGTATATCTAAATAACAACTCTGCCCAAAATTATCAGTTGTCAAAGGAAAAAAGGCTTTTGCAACCATGTGTTTTGTTTTTTTTCAAATTTCTCCTTTCCCTTTTGAGAAACTGAGCTACAGAATATCACATTTATGGGGTAAAAATTATACCCTACTTATAATGTAATATATGTTTTTTAGAAAATATAAATAGTCTTTTGTTCATTAATTATATCAACCAAACTGTGTTTTAATTCCTCCTCTTTTGTGGGAGGTACAGGAAAAGTATAAATTACCAAGATATTTATGTACCTTTAAAGAATAATAATAAGTTTGAATGTAATATGTATTCATTAAGAATTTATTTCTCTATAGAAACTACACAAAAGTTGAGTAAATTAAATAAGTCATTTATGGATACTATTTACACAAAACAGAGTCTGATAAAGTCTAGCTTTTTTTTTTTTTTTTTTTTTTTCATTCAAGAATAAAGTTGAAAGAGTCAATAGATAGAGATCACATCCTTGCAAATCTTTAGTGTGTCATGTTATTCAGCAACAAAAAGTACATATACTGTCCCTATAGAAAAGTGATTCAATTAGATATAAAGTCTTATGATTACACTTTCACATGAAAAAATATTATTTTATGGGGGATAGAAATATTGCATGAATAGCAGACATTCTTTTTCTTTTTTTATTTAATTTTTGTTCGTCTACCAAGTTTTAGTATTATTTAATAAATAAATATATTATAGATGTAATAAAGTCTTATAACATAGACTATAAATCGTGTGTTTTCCCTTTAAAATATGTATATTATATTAAGAATGTAGGAATTTGACGTTGTTATCGTATGGTGAAGGACGTTTGTTCCTTTATAATGATATGAAAAAAAGGGCTTCTTTTTTTTCCCTCTTCTTCTCTTCTCCTTTGGGTGACAAAATGGAGAGGGGGAAAAAACATATTACATATTATTATGAAAATATCTTTGATAAATTATGATATATTAGACTCTCTAAATAATGACGGGATATGACATAAACACACAGACAAAAAAATGTGTGGGTTATGTATGTATTTATGTATAAACATATCAACCGTTCACCCTCCATTCATTCATTATCACACTCTGTTTATACCATTTTTTTTTTTTTTTTGTTTTCCATGTGACATCCTTGACCTCAAACAAAGAAGACGGATTGAATATGGAGAGGAGTCTACTATTCCGAGTCAAAGGTTTGAATGTAAGAACTTGTTCATACTGTATATTTGTATGTTTCTAAAAAATATGATTTGCAATGATTTGACCTTCATATTGTCACAAAAAATATTCTTGAAAGGTCACCTTATACATATGTAGGTAAATTGTATAACTATTAGGGATGGAGCTATATAATCTGTACATAGGGGAATAATAAAGAACTCGAGTAAGAAAAAATCATCCAATTAGATGTGTAAATTTTCATCCAATTTCGACCAAAAATCCACTAGAAATCTAATACTCACGGTAAAGCTACTTAAGGAGTAGCACATAGATGGATTTCAGCTGGTTTTTTAATCCTTCAGCGCGCAACTACTTAAGTAGCTCTACCGTGAGTCATTGATTTCGGGCGAATTTTCTCTCCAAATTGGATGAAAACTTATACATTTAAATGGACGATTTCTCCTTAGTTAAGGATTCTTATCGGCCGATTGACCTCTCGTTTGAAAGCTGTGGATCTCAGCTTTTTGAATGCATTCCTTATTAATCCCTTTCATGTACTATTCAAGGTATTATTTAAATACAAAGGATTTGGCCGAATTTTGGGCCTACTCCCGTCCCCTACGCTCCCAGGAGTCCCTTTAGGTCAAAATATGTACTGGAAATGAAATTTGCATTAAATACACTAGTGGATAATTATTTTTTAATGCACATAATGAGTATTCCTCTAGGCTAAAATTGAAGTTGAAGTTGGAAAATGGGCCAAATTAGCTACAAAAGTAGGGTCCGATTTCTCGAAAACTTTATGACCCTCAAAAAAAAAAAAAATTACAGATTTGAAATCAGCGTGCAAATTTGAATAACTTTTATAGTACTTATACCCCTTAGCATTTTTGACATTTCAAATTTGTTGACCTGTGTATTCAGAATAAACACATTTTTTCCAAAGTACAGAAATGATGCAATCATGATGATTGCATCTATTGTTTAACCCAAAAAATTTGACATCTGTAGATTAAGATTATATGATTACACATCTATAGCCTTCAAATTACGGCGGTGCAAGGTCAATATCAATGTACAGTATCAAAACAAAACTTTACCCCAAATGCAGAACACTTTTATGGTGCGGAAGGATACAAATGTACCAACACTGTACATACTTATACGAATTCAAAGTCCAAACGATTTAGTATATGACTAAAAAGGAAAAAAAAATACAGTCTAATCTGTCTATTAACCACAAACTGTGAATATTTGAATAGTTTCTCGTTTTATCGAGTGAAAAGGCAATAAAAAGTTGTGCTAGTATTTAAAAAACACGTGAGTTACTGAATGTATTTCAAAATTTCCTTTTTTTGAGTGTTTCCTACCCATGTTAAAGATCTATACTTAATTAATTATATTTGTACACACAAAACATCTCCTACTTTAAGAAGAATCTGATTTTGTATAACAAAGTACAATACATATGTCTCAAGTCAACAAGAAACCAAGTTTTATTTGAAATGTTTCAAAAATGAGTTAGAACTGCACTCATATTCTTGAAGACATTCTCTTTCGTTTGTATTAATAGGTTATTTCGATTAATTAAAAATGACTCCAATAATTGCAACTTTATTACAGGAAAAAAAAAGGCCACAATCAAGAATAAAAAACATCTGGTATTTCTGACTATGTAGTTACTATTATTATGATTAATGGTGAGCCTGATAGTAGTTTATTCGTAATAGTTCTTAAACGGATGAACAGGTTTTAGCCAACTATAACTAAATAAATCTCCGTGGCTATAAAAAAGAAGGACGTTCTTTAAGGGACCATAGCCATGTGCAGTCCGATTGCTCTATTGGATAGAAAACAATCCTTTGTTTCTCTATATAAAGCGACATTTAGGCAAAAACCATGCGCTATAGGTCTTAAAATGACTCCAAAATATTTGACCGTCATATTTATGAAGTAAAAAAACTACTTAAAAGTGGATTTTCTCCTCTTTAATATTTGAAAACAAATTTGCTTTCTTTTTACCTTGACACATATGTAGAAACAAACTCAAACCTTCATAATAAATTGATTTACAAAGGGATGTAGAGTTTGACTTATTTATTTATGGGCTGTTTGATTCTTGACATAACCATACAGTTATGCATGCAACATACCACCACTAAACTCAAATACATGATAAGTTTGTGCTTAAAATACATACATGCTTAAGTGGTTTCAAAACTAACAGACAAAGTTAAAAAAAATAACCCTTTTTTTTGTTTCCTTCATCTATTTCCTCCATTTACAAACTCAATTAATCTCAACATTACTACATATATGTACATATAGCTCTTAAATATCCTTCCAAGAAAAGCCATTAACCATTTTTATTACATTAATTTTTTCCAAGATGAAGTCAAAACAACTCTTTTAATTTTCCATTTAAATGAATCATTTATGCAGATATGTATATGTACTACTTAAAATCGAAAGAGATTTATTTTTGTTAAGTATAAGAATTTTACTACAACGTATATATTATAAATATGTACACACACACACACTCTAAAAACTTTTTAAATGCCTTATTTATTTATAAAATAAATGTCTTTAAATGAGTATGTCATTAAAATATATAATTTCTTTTGAAGTATCTTCATTTTTTTTTTTTTTTTTTTTTTGGGGGGGGGGGGGGAATTGTTGTTGTACTGATGCTTTCATCATCATCATTTACATAAATCATTGAGAGCTTTGGGAATATATGTATTTCTCTTCAAAAATGAGATTGTAACCTTTAATATATATTTATTTATATTATATATGTACGACTATGGGCAAAAAATATCGGGAATCAAATAACCTTTATTTAATCATCAAAATTCATTTCATTTTCCCCCTAAAAATTAGTCCCCCTCTCATGCAATGCACATGTACCTACGTTTTTTTTCTTCCAATTTTAAAAACAGGTAATAAAATTTCTTATTTAGTTAATAATTACAGAACAATAACTGCTATTGAAATTAAAAATTGGATGGTCAGATCTTTGAGCTATAAGTTATATAACTTGAGAAAGAAACCACGGATTCTCAAAATTTTAAAAGAACCCGGTCTGAAATATCATTGCAACTTTTTGGATTTAAAGAACATTTCCCTAAGTTGCATATTATTCACCATTTTTCAGACATTTTAAAGAAGGAAAAGTTCAATTTAAGCTGTTCACAAAAGGACGCGTATCTCAAACACACATGAATATTTTTACGTGTAATTTAGCACAGATGTCACTTACATCTGTGCCAAATGAAAAATTAAGAACATTTATCCTTATCCGAATACCCCCCCCCCCCCCAAAAAAAAAAAAAAAAAAAAAAAAATTCAAATTTCCAGGGTTTTTTTTGCTTATAGTAGTTTGCTTATTGCATATATGTATGTTAGTGTTCCTTTCTAAAAAACAAACCTACATCAAGATAAGTTTGACCTTGGAAGGATTATGAAAAAATATATTCCTTCAGAGCAGAATTGAAAACAAAACAAAGCACAAAAAAAGGGATTTATTTGAGGTTAACTAATGAAGGATTTACAATAAGATAAAAGGTTTTTATTTTCTTTATCTGTAAATATTACAGGGGTATTATCAATAATTACTTTGTCTTTTGCTCTCATAAAAGTGGGGGAAAAAAAGAAAAATTCTCATAGGGGAAATAAAAAAAAAAGGAAGAAGCTAGAATAGAATTGTCAAGTTACGTTTTAATTAATCAAAAAGGGATGATCATAACAATAGAGAAAGTAAGTCTATTATAAGATTTTCATCTTTCTATTCATGCCTTTAGATTCTAGAAAGGCACATTCCCATTCTTCTATCTATAAAAATTTTTCTCTTAGGTAATAAACGTGGACTTAAAATTGATATAACTTCCCATTCAAATAATCCGAATTTGGGGGCTCTGACTCGCCCTTTATATACAAAAAAAAGGCATATATTTTTTAACCTAGTTATGCCTCTGTATGTTGGCTGGAGTTAATTTAAGTTCCATAGCCATAGGACTTTTCATATCCGACCAAAATAGAAAATTGTGCTAAAAACATAAAACAAAAATGCTTTCTTTTTTATATCCAATTTTTTTATGAAAAAAAAAAGAGAATTTTTAATTTTTGCCTCAATTTTTAAAATTTCTTATTATCTCAAATAATTTTAAGGGTTTACTTTCAATAGTATTTGACATTACCTGTAAGGGGCTATTTGTAAAAGTTCAAAGTATAAATTAGGACCCATAAAGTGTTCATTTCTCATAAATGGTTCATATTTGCTAGCTAAAAATTGACACATGTTATTTTGTAATGAATACGACTTTCTATGCTTAAAATAATATAATTTTTTTATGCTTAAGTTACTTTGTACACTTTTTTTATCGATTTGACATTGAGTAAGTGAAGTGCTTTTATAACAAAAGTATATATTTTTTGTGTCTCTTTATATTTTAAAAGGTATCAAATCCAAGAAGGAAGCCAAGCGCTCACACTCCTATGAGTTCAAGGGACAAAGGAACAGCTCTTCACCTCTAATATCCATAACTTCTATGCCTCTAAACAAAAGAAAAGTTAATCAGAGAGGAAAGATGCTCAAGAGATCATCATCATCCTCTATAGAGAGCACTCATAAGGAAGTCGTGTCTAGAGAAGAAAAGCTCGTGACACAGAGCATTTCCTCCAAGAAAATGGATCCCACTCGTAAAATGAAGGTTATCCTTAAGTGCAAAAATTCCTAATCCTAATATACATATATATATATTTTATTTTATTTTTACATTCAACTTATTTTAATCACACTAAAATTTATTTTCATTCATTAACGAAATGTACAATCTACGTTTTATTTTATATTTAATTCCTTTCCCTTGTTTTGCTGCAAAATAAACTCAATGAGAATAATAAACTCTTTTTTGTATCTCCTCATTATACATTTCTTCCATTTAATTAAGAAGGGGGAGTCGTAAAATATGTCTTGAAATAAGGCGCATTTATCTATTCAGAGGTTTACGTAGAGTATGTATTAACATATTTTTTATCTTAAAAAAAAAAACCAGGATTCGGTAAAGTAATTTATTTGAGCATAAAAAAATGTTTAATGACTGAGTAAAAAATAGTCTTAGAAGTTAAGTACAAATTTCGAACTTTAAAATCTATTTTTGACTCCTGAATCTATATAGGAAATAGTACAAAGGTGTCAAATTGCTTGAGGTAGGCGGCCAATTGACTGGTTAATTTCTGTAAATAACACGTTCACCGAATTTGCTCTTCAATTTATCGATTGTATTGTTTGCTGTGTGGCACCGTCTTATTAATACCCCATGTCATTTAAGTCCATACCATACAATTGGAGCCAAAAATGATTCGTTATCATGGCTTTATATCGATTTCCATTCACAATAATGTGGCAATTATTATCATTAACAAAAAAGTATGGCCCAATAACATCACCATCGGCAAGAAATCCATACCAAACAGTAAGTTTTTAGGGAGCTAATTATGTCGCATGAAGCACATGCGTGTATAAGCCCCTCACCAGTAACGCTCTTTTTGAATATTAACAAACCCCTTCATAATTTATGGTATGATTAAATAAAATCAAAATTCGAATATATGTAGGAGTTTAATACACAGTGCCAATTTCGACGATGTTCAGTATTGAATATTATTGTTTAAAAGCCATTAGCTAAAGTTTATTCTTGAATAATATTTTGTTATTGTTTTCATTTTTTTATATAAAATGATTTGATTTTTAAATTGTTTTTTTTTTTGTTTCAGCCCACAACTAAGAAACTTTGAAGAAAAAAAAATTACTTAACATTTTGAAAAGTTTAGATATACTAAGGATTTTTCCGTTTAAATATACATATAACATACATGTCAAATGTATGTTATCCCATCGATAGCAAAATATTTAATAGTGTTGTTTCAAAATATGAGTTCTTTCAAGAAAAAAGTTCAACTTGTCGTATATTTGAATTAGCTACTAAAAAATGTGTAAAAATCCTTCTTAAAAAATAATACAAAGGCAATGCTCACAACGTTTAAAAACTGTTTAGTACATACCTAGAGTTTTAATATACGTATATGTACAAGACTTTTTTGCTTTCTAATCGTGGTAGTTTTTGTTTACTGTTTGTTATTTATTTTATTTTTTTACGAATCAACCATATGAAATAAAGGATACTATTATTATTAATATTCTCACCAAATAAAGAGCCTAAAAGTACTGGAATTTACACTATACTTTTACTAACTTGATTGACGTTTCCTTTCACAACCATTGATCAATATAATGCATAGTTTATATTATTAATACTTTATAAATAGTTATATATTAAATAAATATTATATCTTGATAAATATATATATTTTGTTTTTTTGGCTAAGTACAATATATTTTTACACATATTTATGTGCTAATATACCTAGAGTGTAGGTACGTACGTACTTATGTAGGCATTTAATACATTTTTTGTAAAGAATAAAATATGTGGAATCAGATTGAGAGAAAGTTGGCTTTTTATAATATGAATACGAAATCATCAATCAAAATCATAATGGCTATGCTGTACTTGAGAAATATACATTTTTACAAGCATTGAATTAATGCTCGTTAATACATATAGGGAAGTATTTATCTGTATTTATACATATGTATGTAAAAAAAGAAAGCAAACCTTTCGATATGTAGATATTTTGAATCATTTCAAAATGATTCATTATCAATATTGTTATTCCTTTAGATGTAAAAAGCAGGCCTTTAGAGAACTTTACATGAATTAATCCTAGTGTTGTACAAACCTTTTTGTTAGCTTTTATTATCAGAAATGAGTATTTCTAGCAGCTCATTTGTTATCTCGATTGCATTGATTTTATCAGGAGACAAATGATCTATCTACGTAAACTATATTGCATTCTTTTGAAACTAAATAGCTTTTTCTTCAATCATTCCTTACTTAATTAATGGCTTGTCTTTCTTTCCGTTAAATTCAATACATTCAAAATATCTAATGTCTATTAATGATTGAAAACGTTCTGTTATTTATTTGTTTATATTAATTTTATTTTATTATTATAAGTAATTATATGCATATTAGCATAAAGTTATACGTTTATCAATGTATATTAATGAAATAGCCAATACAAGAATAATAGGTTGATTTTTACTAAATTATTATTGTCAAGTATAATTTGTACAAAGCTATCATTTGATATCAAAAAAAATAATACCATTTTACATATTCTGTTTCCTGAACTAAAGTTCTCAGCTCTTCAGTAGCTGGGCTCTCTCTCTCTTACCAGTTTCTTGCTTTTTCTAACTTATTGAGTGAAAAAAAAGAAACTTGATGAGCAATCAACTTAATGAATTTAATGCATTTTAGACAAAGCAGATTTATGAGTACTTTTAAGGCATAATTCATGAATTTTAAATCTATGACCATTACATCCATATATATATATATATGTATTTAAATTTGATAGGGAAAAAGTGTTAAAATATGGTCGATTTTGATTTAAAAACACTTATTTTGGTCATTAATTAATGAGCAATACCTTGCCAAAAATCCTTTGGCAATTTTTATATATAATATATAAGTTTTTTTCGTTTGTACTCAGGATAATAATAAATGATAGTCTAGTAGGAATTAAAAACCTTACAAATATCTTAAAAAGAGGCTGTTGAAACTATGAAAGTAGTTTCATATGCGTTGAATTCAAGGGATTAACAATGAGATAAACAAAAAAAAAAACAGATCATTATTGCAAAGTTTTTTATCACTTCAACTCATTCTTCATATCATCTAATTTTAGAAAAGATCCTTATACTACAATATTAACAACATTATAAATAGATAGATCATCATTGGATGGGAATTAGCACCATACAAAAAGAATGTATCTATGTACATAATTAGTTATTGTGTGAGTCTCCTTTCCTCCTCCATAATTAACATTATCAAAAAAACAATTTAGTCTAGATATTGTTTCTCTTTTCCCCTCTCCTTTTGAGCTCTTTAATGATGAAAAAAATCATTAATAAATCATCAAATGATGCGGTTTTTCTCCATGTTTTAACGAATGGATCTGATACAAAACTCCAGGAAAGTTTTTCTTTTGTAGAGGTGTACATAAGTTGTTACATTCAGCTCTCAAAGGCAATCATTTATATATTACGTATGTACTCTCCAGAAAATAAATAGAGGAAAAAAATAAGTTGGAGTTGTCTGAACAGACAACTGAAGCTTATTAAGAGAGCAGAAGGCAATATATAAAACTTTTTTTTCTATATGTATATGTAATTACATAGTTGTTTATCAATGTGACGAAGCATGATTAGTTAATTAACATTTGTTTGAACAAATATACTTATTAATATCAATGCTATTGAACTTGAATAGAATGGAATATAAAGCCCTCATTCAGTTGCAAATGTGTGTGGAATGAATCAATTTATTTCTACGTACTTAAAGAGAGATCATAATTTGAATTAGCTCTATTGACTTTCAATTAATAAAAGAACTACATTCACTTAAAACATATTTTTAAAAAAAGCCTATTAATACAAGTAGTATTTAATTTTCAATGAATTTATAGCTAAAAACGTTAAAACATTCTCATTAATCATCAATATTCATCAATGTGTAAAATGTGAATATGAAGAACATGTAATTGAACACTAATTGGACAATTCAGTAATAAAATTTACATTAATAATTAGTTCGTATAGATTTAATTATAATTCAACAATATTACAACTTTAATAGTATAATTATATTAGCAACAATGACTAGAATATCTTGCCTGCTTACATAAAACCAAATTAGAGGGATTTTCTTTCAATAATAATTAGTTTTTACTTACATTTGTATTTTTCAACTATGAGTCACATTGACAGAGTCACTGTCAATTGCTCTTAATAGTCACAAAAGTTCTTACACTCAAAAAGATCAATATGACGTAGATAGGAATGGATTTGAAAGGTCGATTCGGAGACAAATAAAGTCACATAACTAAATACAAATGAAGACTTCCAATTGATATGGTCCGCAGTATGAGTTTATATAGTCAGTGTAAGGGAAATGAAATTGTTCTATGAGAACGTAAAACATTGGGTATCAAAGACTGCACGAACTACAAAATAAACTGATTCAAACAGTATACATGTATTTAAAACTTTCTTTATATAAATTATAACCAAAATTAGAATAAAATTAACTGTAATTATAATATGTATCAATATACATTTATATAATTAAATGAATAATAATTTTCAATAAAAGTCTTAAATATCCCCTTGTTCAAACTGATTAGCCATGTAAATATGGATCCACTGTTTTTTTTCTAATTTAGCATACTAATATTTCTTCCATCGATACAAACTGTTTTAACCTTTATAATGCATCACTAGTTGGTGTTTTTTAAAATTGTTCTATTCATTTTCCAATAAAAAGAGAGAGAAAGAAATGTGTGGAAAAAATATCAATTTCATGTACGTCCATAGTTATTTTACTTATTGCATATGATATCTAAATTATACACGATCGGGCTTGAATAGAAAGATAAATAGTAAGTGCTCATAAGACCATCTCCGAGTGACCTGGATTAAATTTTATTATCTGAAATAATGAATGCTTCTATTTCAAGCGAACAACCTCTGATGTTTTGTCTTTAACAGACAGTAAACCCTCAAAAATGTGACAATAAAAGTGACAAAAAAGTTATATATTGGCATGCATTATTTTGAATGACTCCTGGCCGGGGATTGCAGAGGTACACTTAAGTTAGTACATTTATGTTATACATTTCCTCCGTGGGAACTAGATATGACCCCTTAGTGGAGTGGCACGCTTAAAGCAAGTGACCGTTAGACCAGGTTTGACTGTATTTTATGATTCTATAAATATTCGTTGATGTTGGAATTGTTTTTGCAAGCAGATAGTAAGACCTATCAATTGATTTATTTTGATACAGAAATATGTATGTACATATACGAAACTGACAGACAGAGGTAGAAAGATATCTAAAGTCACTCCAGTTATAATATTTTCATATTATAAATATAACTTAACAATAAAAAATCTACCTAATTTCCATATCATATTTTTACACAAATAGTATCACAATAAATCAGTTGAATAAGTACAAATGGGGGACTACGAAGGAGGTCCTTACACTCTATACCCATCATAAATAAAAATATGTATAATATATCATTTTTTTCTTTTTTTCTTTTTGAAAAAAAACCATTCCCAGATATAATTACTTCTCTCTTAATGATAATTACAATTTCTTAGAAACTAATGGGAATAGTTGCGTGACATAAAAATATTATTATGAAAATGGAAAAGCCTATTATTATTTTTATTTTGTTGTTGTTTGTTTAGATTGGATGGAAGTTGTGAAAAAAAATATAAAATTAATTAAATTATTTTTTTTTTTAGTCATAACTTTTCTCATTAACTTCTTTCTATAGTTCATTTTTTTTCATTTTTTTTTTGGTGAGGTTGAATATCTGAAATGAAAGAAGAATATGGGTTAAAAGATAGTATTTACATGATGAGTAGATATATACAAGGATTTTTGTATATCATCGTCTCTATCGCATGGCTTTCTTTTTTTAAAAAAAAGAAAGAAGAAAAAAAGCATTTAAAACCAAAATAGTAATAATTATATTACCCGCTTTATTTGAGTAGGAATTTTTTTTAAATGATGAGGGTATCTGTATACTTTTATGTATCTTTAACCATTTGATGTGAACTTTTTTTATAAAAAAAAAGATCTTAGTCTGTAATTAGTTTATCTGTCATTACAATAAATCCTTCTTTTTTTTTTAGTTTTCATAATCAAGATATTGAAAAAGATCTGTATCTACTAATTGATACTTTTGGATTTACAAACGTATGTACATACTTATGAATACATAATATAGAAATAATAGCATTGAGTACAGAGAAAATCGTAGAGTTATTATTTTTTTTTTTTTGTACAAATTAAGTTAATTTTTTTTTATTCAAGTCAACTAATCCCCTAAAAATAATTACTCTATTATAAATAAACTTTTAAATATTTATATAATTTGTATATAAGTTGATCATTTAAAGTGGGATCAAGTAAAAATAGATCCTCGAAACAAAGGTTTTTTGATTTGTGATAAGATTTTGAATCATAAAGGGTACAAAGATTAGTTGAGAGTAGTGTTGGATCAGTCCTAGGACTGAATTCCTCATTGGTCTTTTTTCTTCTTTTCCGCTTTCTCTCTCCGGTGGGAACAAAGACAAAATAAAAAAAAACACTAAGTCTGAATACCATTTGAAGTCTATTTTGTTTTCACTCTTTAACTTAAGTGTTTTACAAACGTTTGAAATCTGATTGACTACTAATCATGTTCTATTACTCTCAAAAAGTATATGACAGGGTTATTTGATCTTTCAGTAATGTTCTTGGTCAAATTGGAGAGGAAATGTTACTACATACAAAAACTTGGGACTACATAAACTTTCTCTAAACGTGGGTCAAATCATAAAAAAAAATCAAATAATCATGTAAGAAAGGTTAATAATATCTATTCCAAATTGAATAAAAAGGATATAATTTAAATATGGTTTGAGTTGAAGTTTTATAAAGTGAATCATTAGATAATTTTAACATTTTGCAATTGATGACTAATCAAAAAAGTTACTCCTTGGTATTAAAAAATGCTTTGCAAAGTTTTACTCCCATAGAAAACGATTTAAAGGCTCTAAAAAGCAATTGAATTATAAACTTTCATCATAATTTCTCTAATAATATAATTTTGGTAAGTGTGAAATTCAAATATTATCATGAATTTATCTTTTAAAAAAAACTAAATTAGATAAATGCAATGGTCACTTAGCTCTACTATTTTCAATTATATAAAATATAGCTTTTAAATATATTTGAAACACATTGCAGGCAAGTTTTTTTATTGTTTTTAGAGATAACTTTTGTGAGCATCAAAATAGCACAATTCAATCAGGGAACCTCAAAATTTTGATAAACCTTCCTGAAATTTGTTTTGAGATCATATTTTATCTCATAACACATAAAAAACCACCAGCCTAACCTATTTGTGTATATCATTTGTACACACAAGTGTTTATTAATATAACAAGCAAAAAACTGAAGAAAAACTAAAAACGACAAAAGTAAAATTGTTTATGTTGCAAAGATAAAAACATTTGTTACTCTTGGTAAGTCTTTTTTGAAAGCTAAAAACTAAGTTAGTATGAATGGGTATGTGTAGATATGTAAATGTTAGCCTTAAATACATTTGTATGTACATATATGTATACCTATAGACATGTTACTCACTTTGTCTTGTGTGCATGAGAATACATATTTTGTATTATGTATGTATAATAATGACACCTTAGATACGTAAGGAACCTAATTAAAGTTGTATACCAGGCTACATGACGTGTAGATACATACATATATTGGGGAATATAAACAATGTCGTTTGTATTGACAAAAAGGCTATCAAAGTAAATAATTAATGGGTTTTTTTTTTAATTGCAAGGAATGTGATTAGACAAACAACTAACATATTTATAAATTGCTTTCTCTTCTCTGTATTCCTAGATATTATTTATTCATTATATATATATATATATATACCTACTTATTTATTTATTTTGAAGAGTTTAGTTCACGAAGAATTACACACGTTATAAAAGAAAGGCTCTACCTAAATCACACTTTATTCCCACTCACATAAAAATTTACACTGTATTTGGCTGTCAACCGTCGTTTTTTTTTTTTTACTAGATCTGCCCTTTAGTAATAGTACTATAAACGTTGAATTATCGTAATCGAATTAGCTTTTGCTACCTACCTATGGCGAGAATCATTCACTATTTAATGAAATTTTGTTCAACAATGGGTAAGAATTATCTTACTACCAACTGATTTTTGATATTTTTTATTTCTCTTTTGTAATGAAAGGTTAAGAGATTCGATACAAATCACATTGAAATACATGAATATCATTTGACAAATGTATTTGACAAATTAATCAAGAATCCGTGTTTACAAAGGTTTTAGAGGCCTTCATGAAATCAGAAGTACACTTGATAATAAGCTTATAGGTCGTAAAACATGTGTGATTATTTATAACATACATTTATTTATACCAGAATATACAATTTAAAAAGGCCCAACAATGTTGCTCAGAATTCAAACTAGAGCAATAAGAGAAAAAGTGCTTTTAATTAATATAATTTATAACAATATATGTACAATAAATCATTATAAAATACATATCTCAGAATTAAACAGCGTTCACAACATCGGCAGATTAGAATTGGCACAAAATTTCTCAATAAATTTAAGGGCACAGAAACAGTCTTTTTAGATCTCTTTCTCTGTCTCTACAAAATAGTTGTGAAGAGTTCTAGGAACGTGGAAAATGAAAAACAGTATCACGATCGTAAAGACCTCTCTCATTAAAAACTGAAACGCAATTGATTCTGCAGATATGTTGAAGGCTTGCAAAGAATTAAGGCCTCATTTGAAAAATATGCTTGAGGTATTATACATAAAATATATTTATTCAACTTATATTTATTGAAATTGTATAATTTGAATACATTTTTCTCCCTCTCTCTAATGACTCTGGTTTGGATTCTGAACGGCATGTATTTATTTTATGGATAATATATGTATGTAAATCCTACCAAAGGGTCTAATTTAGGTAAATAATGTTACCTAAATAATATATTTTTTTGGAGGTAGAACTGATGAATGAATTTACAAGGGCTTCCAGGTTTTTGAAAAAGTAGCCTTTTGTCAACTCTATTTCTTGTAGATTGTTTCACTTTTCTAATCACTGTGCTAGCAAAATAAAAAATTACTTTTTTTTAAAAGCAAAAAAACAAACAAAAAAGACTATTATTTTCCAAGTATGTAGATGCCAAAAAATATATGTACAAACAATGTATAAACATGTGTGTTAAAGTATATGCTTGGAATAGATTTACTCAATTATTGCAAATATGTAAATATTTGCAAAATTGTTTTGAGCGGTTAAAAAAAATGCTAAGTGTGCGCATAGAAGCTTGTGAATTATCATAAATTATTATTATTTCCCTGCCCATAGTCTGAAGAATATACACATACATAAATCAATTTACAAGGATATCTATGACACTCTGACCAATATTGTATGTATAATACAACATATGTGTAGTCATGTCCTTTCAATGAGTAATTAATTTGGAAGAAAATATAAATTATATTTGAGGGTTTATTCTATGTACAAACTTTTTTTTTGTACACATGTAATGTATGTTTATCAAGCATTGAGGCAATATTGTATGAAAACGGCATTGCTTTTTAATCCTCCAAGTATTTTGTATAAATATTTTGTTTTTGTTCTTTTGCTAAATATCTTTATATATTTGAGTACATAATACATATATACATTCAAATATACCAAGGAGTCTTACATACATAGAAATTCTAAAAATCCCTTCCAAGACATGAATAAAAGAATGTTTTTTTTTAATTATTATTTTTTTACATATTTGAGTTCGTCTAGAATTACTTTTTGTTTGTGTCTTAATGCAGAATTATTAGGATTGGTTTTTTTTTCCTCATTTAACACTCAAAATGAGAGTGGAGTTGGAAATGGCTCTCAGTTTTTTTTTGTTTTTTTTTTTGCTGACTCATGCATCTAAATTACAATACACATATCACTATGTAAGCTCTGCTCTGAGGGGAACAAAACCCTTTAGGGATGCATACATATTCTGTAGTAAAGATTCACAGCTTTAAAGAAATAATATCCTTTGAAGAAGGACTTACATTCATACATCTTTGTATTCCAATGTGCAAATCAGTGGTTTTAATAGAAGCCTTTGTGTAAGAGTAAAAGTTCCCCTAAAACTAGGGATTTACAAAATTGATAACTCCGTTACTTTTTTTAACTACACGTTTAAAAATGATCTTTTCACAACTTTCTAATATATATATATATCGTCATCTGAAAAATAGGGAGACAGTGAGTATTCTAGCCAGGCTATCACTGATATAAAAAGTGTATTAGTTTCTTTATAAATATCCTTCTAAAAAAATTTGTCTTAATTTTCAAAATAATAACTTTTTTAAGTATTAATGACCATTTATTTTTATTTTTCCATTTTACAACAAAAAAATTTACCCTCAATAGTATGACAAATGAATAATATACTAATGTACATTAAGCAATTTACTAAGTTACAAACACAAACAAACAAAATTCATAATTAAGATCCTAAAAACAAAAATTCAACATCATATCCTCAATCAATTAGAAAATAGCCAACTTGCTTGAGAGGTCACAAAAATAGCCTTTGAAGGTGGAATTTTTTTCAAATATAATTTTATGATCAATATACAGGAGAAAATTTCTTGGTTGGTGCAAACAAAACAAAAGATCATCTAAAAATAAATATATTGTTTGTCAAATTTTTTACATCAATTCATAAGGACACACAACCTTTCAAATATCATTTTTTTTTAGATAATGTTGTAGAGAAATAAACAAAACATTATTCTTTTATTTTATTATTTTGAAAGGGAATCAAATTTCATATCATACATTTGTAGAATTGCCAAAAAAAGTACCACTTTTTATATAAATATAAAACTTGTGACAATTATAATACGAAACTTTATGTCTAAAGTGTGTACGTATATTTAATTTATATATTTTTAATTATTATCACTTTTAATAGGTATCACTTTTCTTAATACAACACACCATGCAAATAACTATCCATGTCCAAAAACATTGATATCCATCATGACGTGTAATAACAGCTTAAGAGCTTGAACAGACTGAAATCTTGACCTTTTTATAATCCAACTTTATTCTTTTAACCCTTTTTATGAAGTTAGGATCAATTTAAATTTAAAAGTGTCAGTACTCACATTTTTTTAAATTTCTTTTTACTCGTTGAGATAATTTTAGGCAACACTTTTTGTGTACATTCAAATTGCTAAGTGACACTTGCTTTTCAATAAATATCCTTTTAGTAATTGTACAACGCTCATATCTAACCAAATGACCTTTTTTTCCATCTTTTTATATATATATATATATGTATAAAAGGGCAATTCGGTCTTAAATCATCTACAACATCTTCTCAGCAATCTTTTAAACTCTTAAACCACTCAAAAGCCCTCACACGTAATAATAATTCATTGTTATATACTTATTTTAATATAAGTAAGTTTCAAAAGGGGTTTTATGCATAATTTTAACATGATTTGGGGCTTTATCGTTATGTTTATTATTTTTCTGCCAAAACACAACTGCATCCTCATAATCAAACAAAACTTCCATCCTAATTAAGTTGTCGAAACACACAAAAGATAGGTTTTAAGCCTCTTCCTCATTCATATTGTATTTATACTAAGTTTATCTACATTGAAAAAATCAGTTTGACTATTTATTAGGCTGCTACTCCTTACATAATATTTAACCTGAACGATGAGATTTACTCAGTTATTGTTAAATATCATAATACTGTCAAAGAAAAACAAAAGACTTCTAGAATTTTCTTTCATTTAGTTTGAATAGCTTTGTCAGTGTAATACAAACTCCTGATTATTGCTACAGACTTGAGCAGATCTCACTCCCAGAAAAGTTTATTTTATTCATAATTATTAAACATTAAAAAAGTTCTTCTCCCTAATGCAACCTTCTACATAGTACATAACCAGTAGCTGAACAAAGAACTTCTGGCTTAATTAACCTTTAAGTATGAATCAATGTAATTGTTGCAAAGAGTGATGTCATAGCTATTTTTTGCGATCAAAAGTGTTAATTTTGAAATGCTAGTATTGTTATTCAAATAATGGTAATATGAAGAATATTGATAAGCTTTATAAATACATACGAGAATTGATTAACAGTATTAATTTTAACGAATTTTGATGTTCTACTATACGTAAAAATTACACAAATAATAGTGAATATTTATATACTACCTAAACGGAATCAAGTCTGATATGAAAATTTAGACACCTTCAGTATCTATATAGGTATATTTGTTTCAAGATATCAAATACCAAAAGAAAGAAAAATTATTACCTAAATGAAGATATTAAAACCTTAGCTGTTGGTTAATAAAATGGTTCTCCGTAGCTGCTATCAAATATGAAATACTTGTCTCAGCCCTACGATATCTAATCCATGACAAGTATATTAAGAGTTAACACCAAATTGGCCCAATGTGCGCCCTTACTGAAGATAAGGAACGACACATGAAAAAATATTTGATAACTATGACCAAAATAGGCTATTATGCTCCCAAGGCAAACGTTCCACTTCTCAGTTAAAGTTAGATAAATCTAGATAATTTCAATCAAGGCAAAAGGAAGATTCAAGAATAATATACCAAGTATTGAATACGCCATGATGATTAAATATTCTCAAAGGATTGTTTTAAATTCTTAACAAATTAATCACCGTAAGTGATGTATGCAAATACCGTCAACACTATTCCAAAATGTTAACAAAAACAAACACCATCTACTATGCAAAAACGTACATTTTATGGGATGATTAAAAAACATTGTCTAAATACTCACAAAGCCATTGTGGGATGCAAATAATAGTTGCATAATATGCATAAATAGTTATATTATCTATATGATGAATCTATTTTGATTCATATTACCTGGAATTATTTCTACTATGGGTTGACTTTGCCCCCCCCCCCTCATAAACTAACGGTAATTGAGTAAATAACCAAGTCTTCCTTCCTTTTTGTCTTAAATGTAGTAACTTTCTTTAGAAACTCTTTTTATGAATATGAAAAAAGAAAGAAGCAAAACAATATAAAAGTTGCCTTAATAGGTTTTTAATCCAAAATGATTATGTTTTGCATAGAGTTATTGTGTATATATAACATATATTACATATTCTCCCATCTTCATTAGCTTTCTTTATTTTTGTCGCAGAATGTTTTTGAGTTATGGGTGTTTTTATGTATATTTATGTATTTTAGAACATGATACATATGTATGTTCTAGCATATATATAAATATATACATATACAAAAACAGAATTAGAACAAAAAAAATCCTTTTTTTGAAGAGTAAAAGTTGTCATTTTTTTTTAACAAAAGAATGATTGTATTTTAGTAGTTGGATTTATCCTATCTATAGAAAAAAAATTAGACAGCCCCTGCTTATATTCATGAATGCATCTGTAAAAATGTGATGTAGTTAGATTATCAGACCTACCAATTACCAAATTACGAATTCAGATCCTTTATATAAATAATATAGTTTTTCTATGTATGTTTTATTAGTTTTTTGCTATCTCAACTCCCTTACAACTATGTATTTAAATTTGTCCAGACCTTTCATAAATAAATACTTCAAAAGTAAGGGGTTAAAAAAGCTATGACTTTTTCTGAGGTAGTGGCTTTGAAGGTACAATGTGTAAATAAATATACACTTCTATAAAAAAAATCATAGCTTAGAGCTCCATTAGGATATTTTGTCATGCCTTGGGTACAATATGTAATCTCTCAATCATTTTTAAGCTGTTTTTTTGTCTCTGTGTGTAAAATGAATAAAACTAGCAGACAGACTTTGAGCTTTTCCAGCGATGGATTCGTTAAAAAGAAAAAAGGATTCATATGGAAGGACTTCTTCAAGTTATGAAATATAAATTGAGAGTAAATATTAAGTTAAGAGCCCTACATTCGGCAAGGATGGAATTGTGGTAGTATTGTGGCAATTTTTATTTATTAAATGGAAATCAAGACATTTATTCAAATTATTTTGCTCTTTATAATGCAAGGGAAGGATTCTGAGTATATAGCATATCCTCAGTTTAAATCCTGGTGGAGGACTTTTTTCCCTCAACAACGATATGTAGAAGTCTGCCTATCTTCTTCCTCGTCTTGGCAACTTGACACTACTTTTTAAAATGATGCCTCCTTTCTTCCTCCATAAAATAAGACTATAGTAGATATAAAAATATGTATTTTAAAAATAATGGAATTAAAAGCACTGATTCAACTCTTTTTTTTTTTTTTTTTTTGAGCCTCTTGGTGTGAGAGGAGCATTCCTTTTTAGTTTATATTTATATATAATTTAAAGTTGTCATGACAACAGCAATTATTATGAACTATCCCCTTATTCATTCGTGCTCTTTCACCATTAACTATCTCCAAATAAATAAATTTGATCTATTTTTGTACATATGTATGTGAGTCTTTCTAGTAGACACACGGTACAAAGGAGAAAAAGTCAAATTGAACTTTATTATTTCATTAACAAAACAAAAAAGAAAGCGTTTGAATTTAATAGAGACTGAATTTTTTTGTAATAATTCAATAAAGGAACTATGTCAAGCTGAAGCCAATGAAATTTCCTTACTCAAATTATATTTACGATGCATTTAAAATTTATTTTTCTAATCTCTTTCTTTATATATATACCATGTAAATTTATAAAATTAAACTTCTTTTTTTTATTTTTTCGTTTATAGTTAAATAATTGCTCTTGAAAAAAAAAATATTTTTTTATCCATGAATATTGTTTTATTTCCCCCTTAGGACTTAACGGAAATTTCAAATCAATTCTTTTTAAATATTATAATTTGCTTTTTATTAGACTATTATTATTATTATTATTGCTCAATAAGTTTCCTTTCCTTTGTATGAATAAATAATTCCATTCATAATTTGTAAAATAATATTTAAATCCCATTTGGAAATAAATATGCACATAAATATATATATGTCTTTTTATGACGCTCCTTTATCATTTTTTATGGAATTTGTTCTTCGAAAGGGGCTACAATAACTACACCATAGGTAGGCACATACTTATACAAATATCTACTTATATTGAATAGTCTGCAAACGCTATATTTCAATATATATATATACATATATTTAGCAATCTTGTGACCATATGTTTAGCCTTCTTCTTTTTTCTCTTTCTTCTCCCTTCTCCTTTTGCTTTCCTCTTTTCTTCCCCTTTTTCTTCTCTCTTATTATTTATCTTCTCTCTCCCTTTGAGTAGTAGTGGTTGTAGTAAAGAAGAAGGAAAGGGGAGCCGTGTGCTCTTACCTTTTGCTTTCTCTCTCTCTCTCCCCAGTGAAAGTATGGAAGACAAAAAAAAAGGAAGAGATTTACTTCTCTGAATTAGTACCCTTTTTTCAATCTTTTTTTTTTTGTTTTTTTTTTGTTTATATTTGGCGCTTTCTTCCCTAATTTTGTATCTTATTTCAGTTTGCAAGATGAGTGACTCGAAGCTTCTATTTTTTCATTGTCATCATCATAACCAGTGATTTTGAGAAAAAATACAAACTTTTATCATCATCTTGAGTCCCTACCTACTTTTTTTTTCTTCTTCTTCTTCTCAATTCTCACGCAACAACAAACCAAAAGAGACACTCTGCACAATTCTCCTAGGATCCGAAAATGATAAAACGAGGAAGAAGGAGGAACTTTGGCTTTCAGAATGGTAGTAATAGTAGTCGTTGTGGGAAGGATAATGATACTGAAGAAGAAGAGGAGGAGGAAGAAGAAGATGAACGGTACGTGAGACGAAAGGGTCGAGTTCGGGCTCTCACCCCTCCTTCTCCTCTAGGATCCCTTCAACTTTTGTTTGTCTTTATTTTATTATTATCAACAACAGATCTACTGAGATCAGGAGTCTCTGCCATTAAGAATGAATTCCGTATGTTTTTTTTATCTATTTATTAAATATACATTAAAAGGATAATTATTATTATTTTTGACAAATTTTAAATGATTTTTTTTTACTCTTTAGAAAGTTTTTTTTTCCTCTATAATTTTTTCTCTCGTCTTTTTTAATTAATTTCTAAGAGTTTTTTATGGTTTTCAAGGAGGAGAAATTATTTTTGTTGTTATTATTATTCGAAATGAAATAGCTTCTAAATCACTTATGATGAATAAGCAGGTTATCAAGGAAAAATGGGGACTGTTCTATTGTGAAGTAAATATGTTGACTAAGAGGATTTTGATTTTTTTTTGTAGTTTTGTTTATGATTTATTCATAAATCTTTGGATTGGTTTTTGAAATGAGAGATTTTTGAATCATTAACTATTCTTTAAATAAAGCATTGATTTGCATGTTCTTATAAATATATATATATATATATATATCTGCCTGTTACTTTTTGCTTAACTAATCAATGTTATGTCATATAAGTTGACATAAATATATATGAGCAATAGTTGACGGAAGCCAACTTTCCTTAGATAGATATATTTTTAATTCATCTTTGATTAAAAAATGATTTTTTTCCCTCTTTTTTTTTTCTTAGTGTTGTTGGAATTCAGATTTATTTATCGTTGAATTTATTTATTTTTTCTCCCTCAAAACGCACGCATATGTTTACCAAACAAAAAAAAGTTATATATATATTCATTGTTCTCTCAAACATGATGATCCACATTCTGTGCTGGCTTTTTCTTTATTTGGTTTTAATTTTCCACTTCTTGATATAATAATAAAGGAATCACGTTTGAAGTAATATTATTATGTGTACATACATATAAAAATAACTTTTGACATAGTTTTAAACTTCACAGAATATATATATATTTGGAGTGAGTGTTACTAAGAGAAATATATGTGTATATATACAATATATTATGTAGCACAAAGAAGAGGTTTCAAATAAATTTATTGTACAAATATATGTAAGGATCAATTGTAACCTTGTTTGATATGTAATAGAAAAAAATATAGATCTGAATAGAGTTTTTTTTTTGTAAATACATATGAACATACAGCATAGGTATACAAAATACTCTGAGCTACTTTTTCTTTTTTTGAGTTTTTTGAGGTACTAAAAAAAAATAATTCATTACTTATTATGTTTACCCAATGTTTTATTCTCTTTGACTCTATGCAGTTCCGATCAGCGCCTTGTGCGAACGAAATCAAAAGAGTTTCCTCTCCAATATCCCTCGACCCATCGATGGAGCAGTCATCGAATCTCGAAATGAGAGAGATGTAGATTGTGTTGTGACTTTTCAAACAGAGTCCATATTGGAAAGATTCATGCTTCGATTTGAGGATCTTAAAATTGACTGTAATGATCATTTGTATATATTTGATGGGGCGCATGCCATAGGGAACCACAGGGTAAGACGCTCTTCCTTATTTGCAACCTCTATCTAACCACATAGCTTTTACTTCATCTAGGCAAGTATATCCTGTGATAAGACAAAAGACTCTGTGGGTCATAGAGGAGTCATTTTTACACGAACCAACTTTGTTACTCTCAAGTATGTCACTGACTCCTGGGGCATGGACCTGAATGGTTTTAAACTTGTTATTACGGCTTTCAAAGATGGAAAGAAAACGGGTTGTCGGGAAGGGTTTTCCTGTGATGATCGTCTTTGTATAAACAAAGATCTCGTTTGTGACACCGTCAATCATTGTGGAGATGGAGAGGACGAACGGTCCTCTCAGTTCTGCTCTCGTAAGTATGAACCCACCCATTTCCTTCGTATCAGTCATGACTAGACTTCACTATTCATTATTTTTCATCTCCCAATTCATTAAAATAACCCTACAATTTTACCACCTCCTCTTTATTCCATTAGGTTTATTTCTCTCTTATACATAAATATATTTTTTCCTTCTCTGTCAATAACCCTCCCTCTCAAAAAAATAGCCCAAGGTTGAGTGAGGTATATTTTGAGTCCTTTTTTTTTACACAAATATATACACAAAAAAAGGAAAAAACAAAATGTTTTTGGCATTTTTTTTTCAAGAGAACGCTTCAATTTAAAAGAAGTTGTATTTTCAGTGATTGCATACAGCTCCATAATTCATTTTCCATTCACACAACTACCAACACATGTATACAAAATTATCCTACATGAATATCAAAAAATAACATTTCATATTTAACTAAATCAAATACATACATATGTATGTATGTTTTTTAAAAGAAACGGAAATTAAACTTACAAGAAAACAGACTTTAAACAAAAAAAATAGAAATAAAAACTTCATTTATCAATGTAAACATAATACCATTTAGAAAGGGGCTTTCCCTTTCAGGGTAGAGCTTTTTTCCCCTCATTTTAAATAAAAACATTTGGGGGTGTATTTTTCAAATGTATTCATACATAAGCAATTATTTCTACACATTACATATAACCTGTTAAGTAATTTTTATTTCATTTTGACTTATTTTGACAACAATGAATGTAACTTGACCGTAGTAGTATGTACACATGTGGTATGTAATTAGATTAAAAAAAAAAAAAACCTGACTACATACATATTATGATGCATCAAAACAAATTCAATCTTGAACAAAACTCAAGAAAAATTCCCTTTTTTTTTGTATTTACTTAATTCATCATTTCTTTATTAATTGAATTCTATGTATTTCGGCCATTTATTGTCTTTACACTCAATCATATGAAATTGATCAACACTGAAATGTCCAAAGGTGACCATACTGACTCAAATATTTAAGCTGCATAATTGGTTAATATCCATATACTGATTTTTTGAAAGTTGAAAGAAGGTAACATCGCCTTAAACAATAACATTGCGTATAAATTCTCGCCTTTTTAACTTTTTTTAGTCAAAACACCTCTTACTCCTTCTCATGTTATCATTCTCAGACTTTCAGCTATCGTTTTTTTTTATCTTACTTTTTTACATGCCAATTTAAATCCTACTTTAAAAAAAATATATATATAAATTTGACTCAAATGGAGCATTCAAGGCCAAAATAAATAGAACTGATGATACTTTAGCAACTTTTTCTACATTTTTGCTAATAGAAGTAAATAATAGGTACACTTTAAGAAAAAATCAAAAGTGGCTGGGATTTATTTCTTTACTACAGTTATAAACTTTTTAAAAATGGTCGAAATGAACATACTTTGGACCCTGCTAATGTGTTCAGATATTAAATATAAAAAAATATGTCATCAACTATTAGGAGTATAGAAGCCTTCATTTGATTTATGAGACTCTTAATATATATAATATATCATGTATGACCTTTCAAATATTTAGAATCTTTTCCACAAATTAGAGCATTTTTTTGTAGAAAAAAAATACCTCTCAGGTCAATTTGAGTCGCCTCAGAGGGAATTCATCTGAGTAATTGATAGACAAGCATCCTTGCTTTCTTTTGTATTGACGACAGCTAATTGAATTGACATTTGAACATGCTAAAAAGTTGTCTACACTTTCGAATAATGTTGTGTACAAACACAACTACACATAGGTATGATAAAGTCGTTTTATATGATGTAGATAGCATACATACATATAGACACAATAAAGAAATGAATAGACTTTCTTTCTTTTCCCCGAAAAGAAATAGGGAATAATTTAAAAAGTAACTTCTTTCAATAAATGTTATTGATAATAATATATCTAAAATATGCAGAAACTCTAAACGGATCTATTGATTTTTTTGATTATTTTTTTTCTTTTTCATCTGCTCTTTCATTTTTATTCTCTTGTTCCTTTTCTTCTTTAAATACATATATATACATATATAAGTATGCCTATTCAAGGTTGGAAGAAAATCAATAATTTTTTTGTTAAATTTCTATCAATTGTATAGATATATAGTAGACCTACATATCTCTTATAGCCAATATTGGATAGACTCTTTCTTATTCAACTTCATCTTTGTATGATTGATTTCTAAAAAAAAACTTTCTATAATGCCTCAAATCATCTCTTCACCCTCGAATTTCTTGCTTTCCCACAAAACAAATAAAACAAACTGCATGAACTCCCACTGAACTTATTATTATTACTATTATTACAACCATAATTATTTCCGCATTTCATTTTGCTTTATTCAATTCTCCCTCATATTTATTATTCATCACTATTATTAATAACAATATTATATTTAGCTTTTTTTTTTCAATAACTTCATGTTGTTGTTGGTTTTTTTTTTTTTTTTTAAAAAAAGACTCATTCTTTCATTAACTAAGAGTCAACATTAATAGTATGTAAATGAAAACAACTACCTACCTATTTCAATATGAAATACAAAAAAAAAAAAAAAACGTAAGAAATCAGTCAAATTTTATTTCGCTTTGCTCTCGCAGTTAAACGGAAAGGGCATTTGTTTTCTGCAATTATGAGTATTGGTCGAATTTGCCCTTGTTTGGAAACCAAAGACAGCTTATCGGCCGAACCAGCGAGGCAGCAGAAAGGTAAGATGGATATTTTCGGTAAAATAAATGACTCTTGACATCTCCCTCGCTCTCTCTCTCTCTGTATTTCTGTCTTTCTGTCTGTTTCTCTCTCTTTCTTTCTTTCTTCTCTCTCTCACTACTCACGAAACCTTCAATAAATGAAATTCACTTACACGTCAAGTATGAATTAGTATTTTTTTGATACACAAATGATAAAATTTTCAAACTAGATGTCAAGAGTCTTATTATTTTAAAGCCAAAAATTATTTATAGCATATATCCCTTATCGAGCTGCTGCTGTTAAACGAAAACAATTGCAAAATAGATACATATCTCAATGTTGGCGGCCGAGAGCACGAAGCGATTTGTTCATCTTAAAAAAAGTTTTAATTTTCTTATTTTTTACATGCCTATATCTTTTTTTTTTTTTTTTTCATTATTTATATTCCTTCTTGGTTTTTTTTTGTTTTTTTTTTTGGTTTTTTTTAGTTTTTTTCATAAATTCTTTCATAAATTAATTAATATTGTTACTAACTAACTTTTACTTTTTTTTTGACTTAAAGTTTCACAATTACATACCTTTAAATTTTTTTTAATTCTTTTATAAGCTCGAAATTTAATTTGGATATATACATATATATTTATAGATACATAGCAGTACAAATTAAAGTTATAGTTATGTAATAATATTTAAACTTAAATATTTTCTTCTTTTTTTTTTTGTTCTTTTTGAACTTTTAGGATTGAGTTTTCTACCCCCGTTCATGGATGTATCGTCTATGGTAGCAATAGCTCTTGCAGTAGTTCTTTTACTCCTCGCTGGAATCGTTGCAGTCTGGATCTCCTTTTGTCGAAAAACACGGGCGAGAAATAATAGCTCGGCCACTGCTGCCTCATATCAAAGTAAGATCCCATTGAATTTTCATTAAATACCTTACTCATATATATAAATATAATAGTGAATCCTGGACCTCGAGGTAAGGGATTGAATGGCATGATGACAACAGGGATTGGAGCATCAAATGATCTGAGGCTGTCAGAGAACTCTGCAACGACACGCTTCGTTGGCGGAAACAATTTAACAGTTACGACAATTAATCCCGATTCGGGAAACGGGATTCCCCCTGCGGAAAGACGAGGGTGCAAAATAAAATATTTCAATCCAATACTTCGTTGGTGGGCGGAAAAACTCCTTCCACAACTGCAGTGAGAAGTCCGGCCACGGAAAGGTGAGCAACCTAATTTAAAGAGATTCAGTGTGAACATTTAAATACATAATTTTAGTTTCTATTGTAGCGATTTATCCTCATGTAATCAAAAGGATGCAGAATGGTTTGTTTGAAAATACACTTCTTTTTTCATTCAATTCCTTTACCTGAATTGTGTGTCTCAAGAGGAAAAGATCGCTCTTCATCTACTATCATAATGGATTCCATCTAATAGAAAAAAACAAACAAAAAAAAACATAAAAGAACATATCAGTCCCCGCAGGGCGGAAAAAAAATCAAGTGCAACCTGTGATACGTTTCATTGATATCCAGTGTTGGACCTTTTTATACCCTCCAAGTTGCACTTACAATACATAAATAAATCCTTCTCTTTCAACAGTCCCTTTTTCATATTCATATCCCTACTTAATCAACAACCAACCAACAAACAAACAGACAAACACTTAAGAAGTATATTTCACAAAACAAAGAAAAAAAAAGATCTGACACCTCTTAAGCTGAACTCCCACATCACATGACCGTCACACATCTGAAAAGATCAACTTTGAAACGGAACAAATGAGAATTTTGTACTAAGATTTTCAAACCTCAACACATTATTCTTCCCCTTTTCAAAGGAGAGAGGTTTTGCGGTTACACAATTTTCTTGTTTGTAGGAGGGAAAATATATTTCGAGAATTATGTATTTATGTAACGTGGCATTTTGTTCCCGTACAAACAAGATACTTTTTTTCAAGCGTCACAGAGCCTCTTCAAATTGAAAAGGAGAAGAATTCTAATATATTTAATGTTTAGAAATTAATACTTATCTCATTGTATTTCCACTTTGAAATGGATTCATTCTCACGTGTGACAGTTTGTGATTTGAGAGCTCATAAAGAGCTTTCTTTTATTGTTATATACAAACTAGTATCATACATATATTTAATAATATAATCTGTGATTCCTATTTCATATTAATAACAAATACTATTACGTCAATTATAATCAATAACAAATGTTTTTATTGTAACACAAATGTTACCTACCCACACACCCATTTTCTTAGCGTTGTGAATGATAAATATCCTCGAAACGGACAGGCGTCATTTTTTAATAAAACTATGCATTTAAAAAAAAAATGAAACGTATTTTATTTTAGGTCTAAATTGTTTTATAATTCAATATACATAAATATAATTAATCAATATTATAATAACAATAGGTATTCATATCAAAGAGCTGCAAAGTTATAAACGCTTTGCTTTTGCTAACTTTCTTTTTTTATAATATCTTCTTTAAAAAGAAAAAACATTTGATCTCTTATCATCATCATTATTCATATTTACCTTGTCGTCTTCCATAATTCATTGGAAAAAAAAGCTGTAGTACAAATTTCACATAATAGAACTTTTTTTTTTTTGTTAAAATCAAAAGCATTTCCTCTTGGCTACTTATTATTTTATAATTTGTTTCATTATAATAAATATTTCTTTCCTAAGACATATCAAAAAATGGTTCGTGAATCTATGTATGGTCATATCTAACGCATATGTAGATATGTACATATATGTAACTTTCAATTTTTTTTTTTCATTTTTTCAAGACCCAAAAAATAATACTAATAAAAAAGTTGTTAATTTATAAATTATATGCATACGTAACCAAACTGTTATTATGTCAGTTTTATTATTATATGAAAATAATTGACTTGAGTTGTGAATTTTTTAAAATGTGTTTATAATATTTGACAAATATGAAACGACTATTTATCAAATTATATAATAAATGTTGTGAATGATTTGTTTAATACTTTATTTTATAAATAATACGATTTAGAAAGTAATGATGAAGGATGTATGGATCAACATACGTATATTAGAGTTTTTGGTTTCTGTAGAGCCGTAAATAATATGTGCAGCCAGTATGTAGATAAAAAGTAGAATTGCTAACTCTGAAAATTTGATGAATGTTTAGGAGGAGTGCGGCTTTACCTCTCATTACATTTTACAATATCAAATACAAGTAGCTATTTTGTTAACATTTTATAGGAGAAGACATTGATGCTCTTTGAGGAGGGGAGTAGGGAAATAAACTCAAATTCATACCTATCAGAAGATTATATTTTATTTCTAACATAAGTTCCTGAGCTTGCACGATGAGACATTTTCACCAGAAAGATTCATTATGAATTACTTCCATACGGTCAAACACTATATTCTGACCTGTACTTTCAACAATTGGACATTTGGAAGAAATCGATCGTCCAGAAGCGGCCATTTTTTTGTCAATAAGAGAGGAATTGTGTTCCATGAGGATAACGCCAGGCCAAACACATCAATAGTGACTCGCCAGAAGCTCTAGGAGCTTGATTGGGAGGTTCTTATGCATCCATTTTACAGTCCGGACCTAGCACCAAGTGATTAATACCTGTTTCTGTCTATGGCGAATGATTTTGTTGACGAAAAATTCGCCTCAATAGAAGCTTGTGAAAATCAACTATTCCATTTTTTTTGCCAATCGAGAGGAGGGTTTTTTTGACAGAGGCAAAAAAAAATTACTCTCAAAATGGCAACAAATTATCAGTATATTTACTATGATAAATAAAGCTTTCAATTTCATGCAAAAATAATGGATTCCTTCTTACTACACCTAGTATTTAATATATGTATGTACATTAGGGTGATCCGTCTGCCCCCTATCGCACGGATTTTTCTGGCTATTTTTTCAGTGTTGAGGCTACTCGTGATAAGCACCCCTGTAAAATTTCAGAGCAATTGGTCAATGATAAACCCATGCACAAATTGATTGAAAATTGCCACTTTTTATGATATTTAAGATAAAGTTACTTATTGCTAGGCTATCCAATACCTTGAACAATTTTTATTTTTATTGCATTTTCTTAGAATTTTGGTACTTAGATTCGCTTAATTTTTGATAAAACAATCCGCTGTATATCAGTGTATATCCGCTTCTCATTTATCCGAGTTTTTCTAACTGCTTTTTTTGCAACATCACTGGCTTAAATGACTCAACCTGATTTGACAAAAGCACGATTTTCATAGAATACTGGATTTTTTCCATCCATCGTGCGTTGCTTATTGCTCCTGGGACTTGGAATTGGTTGAAATTAGCTGGGGCTTCACCTAAATATATTAGTGTAAGCGTTACCAACTCTTTGTAGTCTCCTCTAACAAAGCTTTTATTTAAAGCTTCTTTGCACAACACGATTACTTCTTCTTTAAGAATTCGTAATGAGCGTCTAGTCTTCGGAATGAACAAACTATACTTCGTATACTGCAACTTAGAAAATCCATTCTTGAAATTTTTGAAAATAACTGTTTGAGGACCAGAGGAAGGCTCAATGTTCAAGCACTCCCAGCAATGTGCTAGAATTCTTTCACCTATATGTCTTCTGCAAGGTAGCCAGAGCAACTCTCGCTCCAAAATGTTCTGAACAGATACGCATGCAGCAGTAAGGGATCCGGTGTTACTGGCTGTCGTATCGAAAACCATGGCACGCACCTGATCTTTGCACTTCCAGTCATCTAAAAGATCAAGCGTTGTAGCAGCAAGTTCTGGGCCGATTTTTGCACCTTTCTCATGCTTTAGTACTGGGACACCAAGCATCTTCACTCCGTTTACACCTGATACTAGTACTGGCAGCCTTTCATCATTTTCAGGTCCGTGTTCCAAACTTTTCATCAACTTCCCGTCCCAGTGAAGGGCAAGTATTGGAGACGGCTTCCACTTTTGCTTGATTTGAAATGCAAGATCTTGCACCGTGTCTGCCCTGTATCTGTAGGATGTGGTATAACTCAAGCTTATTTTGTTTGGATCAGCTTGAGTAGCTCTTATTAACGAAGCGGTGAATTCTTTAGCTGCAGTCACCGAAATGTTGTTGCGGACAGCTGTTTCTACAACATCAGGGTTGCTTAAGACATCAAAAGGCCAAAAAGCTGATGAGCCTGTTTTTTTGGTTCTGCGATGTTTTCTTTGGTTATTTGATGTACTTGGTTGAACGTCCAAAACATCTTCATTTTCAGTGTCTGAAATTGTTTGATTTAGAGACTTTTGAGCTTGTTATTAAATTCAAAGTTTGAAAATAAAAATTTTTATTAGAGTCTAAAGTTTTAAAGATATTGTTTGACTTATCTAAAGATATAATTTAGCTCACTATTTCTTAAAAATCATCAAAAATTGAAAATTTTCAATCAATTTGTGCATGGGTTTTCCGTTGACTAATCGCTCTGAAATTTTACAGAGATGCTTATTACAAGTAGTTTCAACACTGAAAAAATAGCCAGATGTCTAGCTTGAATTTTTTGTTTTTGAGGGGCAGACGGATCACCCTAATGTACATATCTATTTCAATCAATTAAGAACTTTATACTCAAATTTTTTTGAATGAATTGAGATACCCAGGATTGTTAACTATAATTTTAACCTGAAGCCCTTGAATATCCTTAGGGCAACATACTAGTTGTGTACTCTTTTAATTTAAATCATAAATCAGTGACAAATGATTTCCCATAGTATCTAACTTTCCCTGTTTCAACGTTTCGTATGACTTGTATCAATTTCCTCCACTCCTCACCCTCTTGATGTTAATATTTTAACCTTACATTTATGTTTTAAAATTTCAATATCTTTATTTTTTGCCTCACAAATATACTTTTTTTTTTACATGATACTCTTGTTATCGTAGGAAATGGGTATTTTTATAGTCGGGGGAAAAAAATTCCAATCCTCCGGAATTGATTTTTTCTCCCATATATGTAGGAATATAAATATATATTTATATACATAAAATGTTTGTAATTTAGTTCAAACTTTCATCCCATAAAGGACTTAGACACCATAGTAGCTAATTTTGGAACATGTATTTTTGAATGTCATTTAGCTCTTAAATGGAAATAGGTTGAAAATACATTTTTTAGAGTCTTTATGAGTTTTATTTGACTTTATTTGATCTCCTTTAGGCCATTTCATGTTATTTATCATAAGTTTTGCAACGTGTAGCTGCAATTTGCAGCACCTCAGAAAGATTATTTTCAATAATTTAATAATAGAAATTAAAAAATAGTTAATTATGTTATTGAAGAACACAAATATCGCTCATTTTTGACATAAATCATTCTAATATGTTAATGTGCTGAGAAGCCATTATAGTTTGGGTAATATTGTTTTTGATTGTTTTTGTTTCAAGTGAAATCATTAGACTTCATTCATTTGAGATGTTACATTATAAATTTATAAAAATGCATCTATATAGTGAATGTTTATGAAGAGAAAAACATGTTATATGTACACATATTATTATGTAATTCCGCAATCAAATTATGATTATCTAATTCATAGGAAATTCTAAATATAAAACTGAGAAAGTTAAAATCTACAACATATTAATATCATAATCTATAATGGATATTTTTACATGAACAAGTACATTGTGCTTACCTATATAAACATTCCAAAATCCTCTTTATTCTACTCATGTTAATATGATCCATATATATATATATATAATCCTATTAAATTAATTGTCATAAATTAACCGTTCCTGGCTACTGATGAGAGATTCACGAGTGATGTAGCAGGTAGATATCTACAGAAAGTTTTGATATTTTATAATTTGCTTATCTTACATACACATATTTCTTTGTTTTCGTTGTGTTTTACACCTTTTAATATAGTGTTCAAGATCCTAAAAGTCAACTTACATTATTCATCTTTTAAATGAATTTGTAAGGTTTCGACATTTTGGGTTGTTTGCAGAGACCCCAATAAAGTGACTCCATCATCAAAATTGATCTTAAATTCAAGTAAAAAATTTAGTCTCAAAGGGATCACCTGGAAGTCACTCACAAGAGGTAACTGATCCTGAATATCTCTCTCTATGTCTTAATCTAAGGAAGTAGGCGGCTCTCCTCAAAGAAATATTCCTACTGGTGCTTCACCTCCAGTAACTTTGACGTTATCTTCCCACGCCAAGGTATTGCACGTGGACTATAGGCCTCCACGATTTTCAATCCAAGGGCCTGATAGGTGGTTTTTTTAGGGCAGAGACAAGGGATCACATTTCATTACTCAAAGGATTGTTTCATCATCATTGTACTTTAAATTGTATAAGTTTTTTTTTTTTTTCGATACAGGAGCACAGACCTCCGTCTTCCCTAGAATGAGTAGAAACAAGTGTTTCAAAAAGATATGTTGGTTCAAGCAAAGAAGTTCAAGATGAATTATGAAAATGACACATTGATAAAAATAGATTGCCTTTGGTTCAAATTAATATTCCCGTCAAGTGAGTTCTTCAGTTCAACCTAAATCATATCGAACTCTTCACGCTTATCAAAAGCCAAGCTATTGGGTTTTGATACGCATAATGGTAATAATTACAGCTACTTCACTGGACCACGTTGATAAGATTTTCAAACTACTTCATGGTGAATATTTTTCAGGGATTCGGGCTTCTGCTAAACGAATATCGATTTATTATACTTGGTTAAAGTTGAGTATATTGAGCAATATAGAGTTCATTATAATAACACATTAAAAACTTGAGAACAATTGACTTATTCCTCTTTGTGAGTATGTGCTCACCGTACCACCACCCTTCAACCTAGATATTGTGACTTCTAAACATTGTATTGTTCCCCAAAAAATTCTAGAGTATGTTGTTTTCAATCCAATCAATAGGTTATATCTTAAAAGTTTCATACTAATCTAGCATTGAAATCAAGAAATGATGCCTAGGAAAAGTTGGGGTCCTTTTTGAATAATTTATATAAGAGAGACGTGCCTTGAGATTTTTGAACTATGAAGCACACGCAAACTTAGTAATATTGACTCATTATTAGTACTTCGTTCTTTAGAGCAGTGGCCCCCAACCCCATGGCCGTGGACCGGTACTGGTTTGTGGATCAATGACTACCGGGCTGCACAAGAATTAATGAGTTATTTCTGTTTTATTTATTATCTAACTCTGGGACGATAATAAAGGAGGACTTGTTGCTTCATCTACAGACTGTTGGAGAACAAGAAAATATTAAGTATAAATACAAATTACAAAAGATAACTAATTGTGCAGAGTAGTTGTTGATTATTTTTGGGTTGATAATTCTTAATTGACTCATCGGGCAACAAGCTACAATGCCTACTACAGTTTTTGATGTTATAATATGTTATATTGTTGGAACAATGTGTTAATAAAGTTATGACTTCTTTATGTTATAATAGGATTGTAATGTTGGAGCAATGTGCTAATAAAGTTCCATATGAGTACACAGTGGATTCACGTTTATTGTTATTATTAATACTTCAATTGTCAAGTGTTGAACGGTTCGCTGTTAGAAAAAGGTTGGGGACCACTGACCTAGAGCACTTTTTTTGCCGAGTATATATAATTGAATTGTCAATATTTTACTGTTGTTAATCCTCTCTATAGAATACTTTTTTGTAAGTTTCATTCTTCAAAAACTTTTTATCGAAAGAAACATATTTAAAAGTAGTTACATTTATTTATATTTGTATACACCTAATATGAAGTTTATATACATTTATTTATATTTGTAACCACCTAAAATGAAGTTTATATATGTACATTTATTATACAAGTTTGGAGGTACATATTTCGAGACTAATTTTTCCTTCTGAACGAAAATATCATTGACTTTCATGTTAATTTGGTGAGTATCATTCCTTAGATATTGTAACCTTATAGTATTGACAAATATCGTTGCAAGGGAGGAGAGTCTTTACTCAAAGTACGATTGAATGCAATATGCTTAATTAATTATTTTAAGCATCGATAATTATTTTTGTCAAGATGTTGTTGTGACTGAAATTATCAGAATCAATTGGAGTAACTTTGGTACAGTTTGTATTAACTCATTTTATTCCAAGAGATAAATATGAGCTCATCATAGCTTAAGAATTAATAAATAGAATCAAATTTGATTTTAATCTTCCAAATTTAAAAATAATAATATTTTTCCAAGCTTCACAGTTATGATTCGTTCAATTTTTTAGGTACCTTTATGAATTTAAATTAATTAACTAGACCAATGAGAAACAGCATTCAATTTATAAAATCTAGACTTAAGTTGAGTTATAAGATATTTCTTGATTTTCAATCCACATAAATCATGTTGATCCTTGATAAATCCTTGATCCTCACTTCATCTTGAGTACTATCCTCCAGTCTGAGGGAATAGTATTATCCTATAGTTTTATGGAAAGTCTTAAAATTCTTTTATATCAATCAATAGCTTCAATTGTCTCAAAGAACGACAAAATCACTTTTATCCGTAACACTCTAAAGATACCATCAGATATTCTAAGAATGTTACGATATGTGGTTGATGCTTTTGCTAATATTTAGTTTGTAGCGATCTATACTTTTGCTATTAAAAAAATATCAAAGTCAAGAATAGAGGGACTTCTTGTCTAGGTAACTTTTAGCTGAAATTATGAGCAATATGGTTTTATCTATAGATCTCCCTACTTTATTCTACAAAAATGTTTTGAACAATTTCATAAGAACGTAAACATGGAACAAAATAATTTTGAGTATTGGAATAACAAATATTAATATATGTAAGAGGGGATTAATTTGGTTTTATTTTTTTGTGATAAGTTGTTTGGGATTCCCATGGAATTCTCTTTCTTCTCTGAAAGTGAAAATTTGCTTCCAATATTTTTTCTTTGTTACATATATTCACATTCTTTTCTTATCCACACAAGTGGACATTGCCCTTTAACAAGATAAACGGTTAAGTACCCCACCTGCTTTGTACATGGGATTCCCCTTCTTACCATGAAGAAGCAAGAAAAAAAAAGAATAAGATATTATATGCATTACTTGCAAAAAGGCGCGCAAGTTCATGATTTGGGACAAACCATTTTGTGGTTTTCGATGCATGGATGTGATATAAAAGAAAAATGACTCTCGGATTCGAACATCAAACAGATTTGAAACTTATCACAATCAGACGAACTCTCTTTACACTCAAACCATGATTTCCAAGATTTTAATTGTGTCTGTATTCGTAGCCTTTGGATCTGCTCAAGACATTACACTCAAAGCACCTTCTCTAGCAGTTAATTGTGGTTGTCAATGCTCCAACTACATATTCAGGGACCTAAATGGAAGAAATCAAGGAAACTGCAATTCAATAGATAGAACCGGAGCTAAATGGTGTTATGTTGAGCCTGGTCATACTTGTCAAGACACAAGGCAATCCAGTCGTCGAGACCGTTTTGGAAGATTCCGTCAAATTTCCTATGAAGCTTGTGCTACTCCAAGATGTGGAGGGAGGTTTCTTAGGAGGATTTGGCAACAATAACAACGGATTCGGCCACAATAACAACAACGGATTCGGTAACAATTAACAATGATTCGGTTATAATGGATTCAGCAACACCAACAACGGATTCGGTAATAATGGATTCGGCAACAGCAATAATGGATTTAGAAAGCCAAGTGGTGGAGGAATCAGTATCACCAACATCTTGAAACCAAGGGCAAATAAAAATTCCAACTCCAATGTTGTTCTCTAAATTTCTGTGATTACCTATTTCTAACTATCCATAAGTTATGATTGAGCTTCAATATTAATCCATACAAAAAAATGAAATATATCTCATAAAAACAAAATAAAACCTTCCAAAAAGTTTTTTAAAAACGACTGGAATTCGAAAGCTAATATACCTGAGACCATTCTTTAACAAAATTTTATCAGAATAAAAGGCAATGTACCGAATTAACGACAATCTGTGGCATGTGACCGAAGAACAAACTTTATTTTGTTTACAAAGGTCTCGTGATTCGTTCGGATTCCACATGTTTTATTCGAGCTCAAAGACAAAGTTTTCTTAACATTTTGCATCGAACTCTGAATATATCGAATACTGAAGTGATCGAAAACCAGGGTTCTAGTGAAACTTCAATTATTTAACTGAATATAAAATACTCTTATAAGTATTTGAAAACTCAATTTGAGTATAATATTACTTATTTGATTATGTCTGCTATGGTAAAGAATAATAATCAATAAATACATGAACCACGAAATAAACATTCCATAGCTATGGTTATACTCAGCTACAAGCAAGTGCAGTTTATTAAAATTCCAATTGAGTGCCTTTTTAAGTTTGAGACAAATTTTGAAGAAATAAAATTGAAATATACACTTTTTTGTTGTTAATATAGTTGAGACTTTGGATGTGGGGTCAATTTAATGACTCAATACTCAACATGAGTTTAAATATTATGGACTTAAGAAGACTTATAAGAAAAGCAGTTACAAAATACCTTTTACCGAAATTGATAAAAATAATTTTGAGCAGGTTATACCCTCATGGTAAATAGTACTTCTACATAATTAATTACCAATTATGTAACTCAAAAATATTCTAGTTCGATCAATAATAATAATAAATATACAATTTTTAGAAATAAAGGAAGCTTTTTCAACTAGCTTGGGGCACATCCTAGTTGAGTTATCCCTGGTCTAAAGTCTTCATTTGATTTATAAAAATTTAATTGGCTTCAATAAGACCTTTCAAACAAATTTATATTCAGGCCCAATGAATGAGAGGAGGAATCCGTCTGGAGCCCCACTTTTCTAGAAACAAAAGTATACAATTGTACGTATAAATTTGATACTTATAAAGTGATTACCGATCCTGCATATTTATGAATCATTTTAAAATGTTGTCCTAGCTTTTGATTCATCAAAAGTCTCAATGACGTTGTCATAATTTAAATTTCAGTGATGTCAGACTCGATCAGGCAATGCTAGAGAACATTGTAGTCTTTCTAGTACAATTTTTTACTATTTTAAGTTTCCTAAATGATCTTTCTGCAGTTGTGACTCTGATAGGCAACCTTTGGAAAATTTATCAATACAACCAATTTATTAGTATTTAAGTTCTTCAGGTCTAAGAAGTGAGTTGAATTTAATATCTCAAATGGGCTGAGTTGAGTGGCTTTATTGTTTCATAATTATTTTTTATTGACTCTACCAAGTTTTCATTATGAATGCTTTTTACAAGTTGAATTTCTTCAGCAAATTCAGATGGTGACAAAATATCACACTTATATTCTTTATCAAAGATTGTGGGCTATTCCTGAGAGCTTCATCTCTGAAAGTTTTGAGCACTGTCATACAAAGCCAAATTCGTTATTTCTTTCTGTCTATGAAACCTTCTACTAACCTCAGCAGTAACGTTATAGGTAGATAATACCAGAGAGCTGTACTGTCCTTCGATTCCCTTGTAGTATGTCTGTTTTCTATGAGGAGATGTAAGATATTCGTTTTTCTGGCTACATATGAATGAAATATCATTCTTTTATTCTTTGTTGTAAATGTAAGATACAGTCAGCAAATCTATTTAAAATATAATTATTTCATGTAATTTGAAATGATGAATACAATAAAATTATCTAATTTTATGTCAATTATACAATATACATAGATCTATTTATATCTACGCCTAGAATAGTGTTTTTATAAACATGAATCTTATTAAAAAATTGGTTGGAAATGAACACCACTAGCTAAATCAATTTTCTGAAAAATTCATTCATTCTTAGTATGCATTTCCACGACAAGCTTTTTTGTCCACTCTCAATCTTGACTCACAAATTTAAAAGGAAAGGAAAAATTTGGAAAAACAACTGGTAGCTAACCTTCTGTATTTTCCTTATTGCCAACTTGTTAAAATTTGGCAGAAGTTATTATTTAAATAGGCTATACATTCATAAGTTCTACCAATATATAAATCAATCGTTAATACTTGTATAATATTCAATAATTCAAAAAAGGGCGCGCATTCCTAGATTTAATATATTTTTTATACATCAAAATCATAAATAACTATATGAATGAGTTCATTCATATTTTTTTCTTGTTGCTGTGACATGTTATACTCACAGCTGAATCGATAATTTCTTAGAGTACTTTTTATATACCTGGTTTTACAGAGTTGGATCACTTTAAAAGTTCTCTATAATTGTGTACATGATGATAGTGTTTTATACATATTTACTTGGAAGTCTCAATTTCTTTTACATAGGAATAATTATTATTGCAAATTTTATTTAGATAAGGAACATCGGGATAAATTTCTAGATTAGGTATCTATGTATGCTAAAGGCGTTAATATATCATTATATTCTAACTGATTAATAATTATAATTAATTAATATTTGTTACTGTATGATGAGGAAAAGAATAAATGAAGGTAATAAAGCAAATTACCATCTTTTTCAGCATTTTAATTAATTTCAGGATATATATTGAATCAGAACTTGACCAAATGAAATAAAAGGAAAACCGGTATCTTAAAAATAGTGTCAAATTTTTGAAATTTGGCTAATTGGAAAAATTAATTTAATATCGAATCTTCATCCATGTATATCTTTTTATTATTCATTTTACATAATATATAATGTAATATTTAAAAAAATCATCCACGAGTTGTAGATTATAAGTACTAAATGATGAGTGAATTTTGAAAGTCAATTTATATTTCAGAGTTATTGAATTATCATAAAATACATCAAATTTATTATTATAATCTGTTAAAACAATCGATATAATAATGAGTGATTAATATATATCTCAAAAACTCTTTTGAAGAGCATCATCAACCACTTAAAGCAGAGATATTACATGAAAAATTACGTGATTTGCTAAGATCTTGCAATACTTCAGACCAAACTTGGATTTCATCATCTAGGACCTTGTGTCATTTGACATGACAATCATTATAATAGAAAATTAAATCAGGTTACATTTATATTTTAGATTCTTAAGGGATCCAAAAAGGAATTAAGGTACGAAATTTGGAACATATTACAATTTATTAAGAAAATAATGATTTTTTTTAAAAATTTAAAATTACTTTCACTTAAACTATATCAGTGGTTCTCAACATGGGCAATCTATTTTTTCAGGGATACTCTTTAATTCTTAAATTTAAAACATACAGAGAAGGAGGAGGGAAGAAACATTCTGATTCTAGAGGTGGTTAGATAAAACGGTTGGGAACCACTGTATTATACAATTTTTTAAATAACAAATGTATTACGTATATTCAGCTTGGGTATTTATTCAATTACCACTAACATAATATCATCAATAGAAATGAAAATCATATGCAATTCGGGCGTGTGATAAAAAAGTGGAGTTGGCTCTTCAAACAGGTCTTTTTGTTTTCCGAAGCTGTTATCATTTTTCCAATATTACTGAGGGGAGAACATCTACCTGATAGTAAAGATGTCGCATGAAGGAATACATGCATTAAGATTAATAAAACAAATGAAATGTAAACAAAAAGAGCTCAAGTCCTCGTATAATTATTATTAGTTAAAAATATACAATTTCCTGACATTAATTTCAGTTAATTTTCTTCCTCTCATCTATGTTATTATTTATTGTTGTATATATAATGGAGAATAGCAGCTTGTAGCTCAGTAAAACGTCATGACAGCTCAAGCTTCTTCCCCCCTCGACATTCATTAAATTGTCAGGGTTGCCAGGTTGATTTTCTCTTTCTTTTTTTATTACAAGCCCGAATTGCATATGATTTACATTGCTAGTCATCAACTAAAAACAAAATGCTTCTAGAATTTTTCTGCAGTTAGTCTAAATAATTTTTCACAGTAATAAAAATTCCTGATTTTTGCTACAGACTTGAGCATATCTCACTCCCACATAAGTATATCTTATCTATAATTGTTTAACATTTAAAATTTATTCTCGCTAAAGTGATCTTCTACATACTTGGTAGCTTAAAAAATTACTTCTGGTAGAATTATCACTGTGTTTGTAGCATTATCTTTTAAAATGTAACGATATTATTGTTGCAAAGAGAGATGCCATAGCTATTTTTTGCGATCAAAAGTGTTAATTTAGAAATACTAATGAGGTTATTCAAATAACAGTAATATGAAGAATATTGATAAGCTTTATAAATACATACGAGAATTGATTAAAATTTATAAATTTACTATTTTATTTCGTCAGAACACAAATAATAGTTAATATTTATATACTACCTAAACGGAATCAAGTCTGATATGAAAATTTAGACACCTTCAGTATCTATATAGCTATATTTGTTTCAAGATATCAAATACCAAAAGAAAGAAAAATTATTACCTAAAATGAAAATATTAAAACCTTAGCTGTTGGTTAATAAAATGGTTCTTCGTAGCTGCTATCAAATATGAAATACTTGTCTCAGCCCTACGATATCTAATCCATGACAAGTATATTAAGAGTTAGCACCAACTTGGTCCAATGTGCGCCCTTGCTGAAGATAAGGAACGACACATGAAAAAATATTTGATAACTATGACCAAAATAGGCTATTATGCTCCCAAGGCAAACGTTCCACTTCCCAGTTAAAGTTAGATAAATCTAGATAATTTCAATCAAGGCAAAAGGAAGATTCAAGAATAATATACCAAGTATTGAATACGCCATGATGATTAAATATTCTCAAAGGATTGTTTTAAATTCTTAACAAATTAATCACCGTAAGTGATGTATGCAAATACCGTCAACACTATTCCAAAATGTTAACAAAAACAAACACCATCTACTATGCGAAAACGTACATTTTATAGGATGATTAAAAAACATTGTCTAAATACTCACAAAGCCATTGTGGGATGCAAATAATAGTTGCATAATATGCATAAATAGTTATATTATCTATATGATGAATCTATTTTGATTCATATTTCCTGGAATTATTTCTACTATGGGTTGACTTTGCCCCCCCCCCCACCCTCATAAACTAACGGTAATTGAGTAAATACCCTAATTAAGAAATGAGTATTTCAGATAGAAATAATTTAGCGAACCCATAATTGTTTTTAGCCTTTCATAATCTTCATGACAACATTCAAGAGTCCTACTATATGTAATTAAGTGATTCAATAAAGAAAATAAGAATAAGTACAACATGGATTAAATATATTCTCAGAAAATATTATGTAAACTAAATATTTCCTTGAATTAAAGAAAAGCACACATTATTGTTTGGCATGTGCCCAATCATTCAAATACTACAACTTTTACATCATGGGATTATACGAAAGTAAATGTTTAGTATCATTGAAAAAATTCTTAAAAATCCATAGAAATAACGGAAGTATACCCGTTAAATATTTGACGATTAGAAAACTACTATGTTATGATTCATGTATGAAAGTATAAAGTAAAAGAAGGTGAGAAAAATAAGGGTATCATGAAGTGAAAAGCCATAGAAATTCTACGTCATACGAACAAATAACTATATAAATTTAATTTCATATTGAATATATCTCCAGATTTAAATCCTATTTCTTTTAAAAAAGGAAAAGCAATTTCTACAAACAAATGTCTTGGGAAATAATTAATAAGCAAGTTTTTAATGACTAAGAGAACAACACATTAATGTAAAAATATCTAGCTGTAATTAACAATTTCATTATGATTAATTGAATTAGGAATAATCTGAAGTGAAAAAGCATTTATAGGAACAAGTTGATACAGAAATTAGAAGACGAGTCCTACATATTTATGAAATACTGAATAGTTTGAACAACACTATTTTCTATTTATAGTAATAAGTCAAATGACACAACTGTACTATATAGACCTCTTCTTCATCATATAAAAAACGAAAAAGATGTACGTTTCAACAAAAAAAAGAAGTACAAAATTAGTCATTAAATTGCGATAAGTTAGTGAAATAAGTGCATCAACGAAGCCAGAGCTTTAATCGCAGTGCATCCACCCCATTTAAGTAGTATCGAAAAAGTCTTTTATCACGTACAAATCCAAGGTTTTCATAAAGACGTAAAGCTGGTTTATTCGTTATTTCCGTCTCTAGAACAACCTAAGAAATAAGGTGAAAATCAAGTATTTAATTAAAAATGTATGTATTAGAGATTTACTTCATCTGCTCCCTCTAGAACCATGGCACGTATCGCTTTTTTCACTAAAGTAGAACCAATTTTTTGTTTTCTATATTGTTTGTCGACTGCCAGCATTGCTATGTAGCCACGTTTAGTACAGGAATATCGCATTGAGCTATGGTAATCAAGTTTGCATACAATGGCCCCAACACAGTTGCCATTTACCCGAGCCTGTAATAAAAAGAAGTATGTACAAGTTTATAGAAGTAAAGAAGAACGTTCATATTGAATATTAAACATAGGCTGAATCACATTTTATAAATTTACAAATAACGTTGGGCTACAAGGGATAGGGGATGCTTTATTTATTTGAGGCCAATTCTTGGGCTACATTGAGATAGCGAGAGTACGTCAGTCAGTCAGTCATATAAATATATATTTAGGGATAGAGCTCTAAGGGAAGCCCTTCCTTACCATGAAGCAAAGATGAGGCCAATTATGAATGAAATATCTGTATGTATATATGGAGTAGGGCTCGGACAAGTCTTTTTGTATTCGAGCCATAATGTCCGGCATTTGCAGTTCGGATTCGTAGACAAGGTATTCAATCTCAAATCCTTTTTCTTCTTCGTTGACGTCTTCTCCACACTTCAACGTGCATTTTGTCTTTAGACTTTCCTCCAAGGACTCGACCACCTCCTTTTCTCCGCATACCGGATCCTTCTTATTCATTCGGGATTCATTAAGAATCACTTTTTAACAGAGTTTGCAATGGTAAGAAGCACCCTCTAGAAGAACTTTTTTCTTGTAATCCTACGCACAGCTCCAGCTCCTAGCTATGTATTAATATATTAATATAAAGCATTGCAAACAGCTGCAACACCAACAGCTGGCAACACACAATATTATTTCATTTAGCTAGAAGAAGCTGCCCACAGCTGAAGTACTTCTTCTTTTTCCATCATACTAGTACTATATATATATATATATATAATCAAATTCCTTTTCTATTTTCACAAACAGCTATTGCTAATGGCCGGAAAATAAATGTTTCCTCTTTTGCCCGCAAGGGCATGATGCTCCGATGACTGTCACTCGTACGTACGTTTAACTCCTCGTACTATATACAGACTATATTAATACTGTATAATATATATTATAAATTATTTATAAAAATATGAGCTTCAAAACGTTTATCGAGCAATTTTTGTTATCCGGGTAAAAGGATTTTATTTATTAACATCATATAATATATTGAATTCTCAAATGAGCTACAAAACGTGTGGTTCTACATATTTTAGGAATGGTTGGTCGAATGATGACTAAATAATTATGTTTTTTATATAAAAAACTTCTTGATAATGCGCTGTCTATATAGTTAGTTATTCATTTTAGAGAATATGGTCCTTGCGAATCTAGGTGTTTTAGGAAGAAGAAAAAATGACTAGCCATGGGTAGTATTCTAATGATTATAATTTATCATCATTGTTGTATGTATAGCTTAATACAAATACAAATAGATAACTATGTTGTCATGAACAGGATTTAACCTTTTATATTTGTACTTATATACTGATTTATGTACCCTTATGTATAAATTGATTGCTTATGAAGACTGAAATTCATATTATTGCATTTGCTTGTTGAATTACGTGTAAAATATCTAATATTTTGACTGATAACATACTCATTAAAATGCAAACTTGTCCTGAATTCAATTATTATAAAGTAGTTTCAGTAATATATGTATATATATACATATTATATTATAATGTATACTATTCCAGGAATGAATCGAGTTTGTTTACAAAGTGAAGTAGATGTTTATAATATTATTTCCATGAATAAATTTCTCTTAGCTTTGAAAATTAAAGAAAATTAAAAAGTTCAGATTCTCTTAACTATGACACAGAGACACTTCCCTTAAGCTATCATTTTACAGTAAATATCCGTTAGATTTGAAGCTCTTAATTGACTACATAATATCTAGACAATATATCATTCTGCTTTTTCTCTATTTCAGAATAATTACACCTGGCATCATCATCAGTGAATGAAGGTAAAGAGATTAGAGAATTATCCAGTAACGTTCATCTTTCAAACCAAAGAATTGGCGAAAAAAAAATGCGTGACAGTATCTGCCATGAGTGACACTTAGTATATTATTTGATTATAAGGAGTAAAGGCGTACAAAATGTGTATATAATGCTTGTCGTGTAATGAGAGTTATTTCATATATTTTGTACACATTTTTATGAATGTATCTACATCGAGGATAGTAAGACAAAACACTTTTTTTTCCTGTTTGAGTTGTGCCTCTGCTCTTTCTAATGAGTAGAGTTTCACTACGGATCTGAATTCTGAATAATTCACAGGGAGAATAGCAGCAGCTAAAAGCTATGTATTGAATGCTTTCGATCTCATGTGAAGTACTTTCTTTTTTAATATTTTGCTGTCGTCCGAAGTGAAAAGGAGTGAGGAATTGGCGTTGCTGTGTTCGGCTTCCTCTTATTTATTAATTTCTTCATAACATAACAAACAGAACAATAATAAACCCTGGATATCGGAACCAAGTTCCGCTTTCTTCCTTGACTCCCTACAGATATGTGGTGGACACTAATATTAACGTCTGTTTTTCGCTTCATTTTCGTAGCACTCAACAACGTCTACTCCATTTCGAGCCACTTTTTTATTTTAGCCCTTGTCAGTCCCCTTAAACTCATTGGATATGGGCGGACTTTTGACGAGATCGAGGAGGTTCTCTTTGGGTGGCTGCTATCACAAGTGGGTGTTTGGAGCTATACAGCAGGTTACAAAATATTTGAGTCGGGGGATTCTCTTCCACTTGGGAATGAATGTCTTTTCATGCCGAATCATCAGTCCACAGCAGATGTTCCCTATCTCATGACGGTTCTTGCTTCCAAACCTGGTGTTGCACCCAAAATCATGTGGATCATGGATAAAATATTCAAATATACATCTTTTGGATGGGTTGCAACTGCACATCAAGACTTTTTCATATTAGCAGTAATTATTTAAACACGTACATTTCATTTCAAAAGAAAAAACATTTTAAAAAATAATATTATTCTAACACAATATACTCACATTGCATTTTATAGGGCAAACGGAGTCGTGAGAAGAGTTTAATTGATTTACGAAATCATTTAAAGACGGTTTTTATTCCCAAAGAACGAAAGTATCTTGTACTCTTCCCCGAAGGTGGATTCCTTCGAAAGAGGAAAAATGTCAGTCATGAGTGAGTTAGATCTGAATGTACCTCAATACTATGAAGCTTGAAATCTATCTTTTTCTGCCGCAGATATGCTAAAAAGAATGACTTGCCTCTCTTGGAATACTGTACTCTTCCTCGCACGGGAGCACTCGAAGTGATAATGGACGTACTCAATTCGGATTCTTCGCAGAAATCATATATAAACAAGATCGTGGATATAACTATAGCGTATCCTGAAGGAAAACCTCTTGATCTTCCTACAATTATTATAGGAAATCGTCCTCCATGTAAAACATATTTCCATTATCGTGTCTTTGATATCGAATCCGTGAGTTAGCCCCTCATTCGTCCTATTTCTCTTATTTACAACACAACATTTTTATTACAGCTTCCAAAGGATGTTGAAGAATTGAAAAAATGGATTTATAACTTATATGTTGATAAGGAAAAAATGCTGTCCGAATATTATCAAACAGGGGTATGGCCATATCAAATGTTCAATGCAAATTCTAGTCCTCCTAAAGAACTGATTCATGATGGGTCATACTATGTACTGATCCATTTTTTCTTTATTTTTTGGTTTTCTATTTTAGTATTTTTCATTCGAACAATATTATAATTATTTTGATGAAGCACTTAGCAAACGGAGGACAACTGCCTTATTTTTTTGAACTTATTGTCAAATTTAAGTGATTTGTATTATTCTATTTGCTATGTCATATAACTTTTGTATATTCAATTTGTGCGTTATGACGGACTTGTTATGTACCAAATGGCACTAATATTTTGTACGAGGGGACAGCCTCTCTCATTTCTACATTTTTTTTCTTAATTTATGATTTCTAACTCTTGTAAGAGTCTTAAATTGTTAAATAATCATTAATTTTCTGAGCTTATTTGTTGACAAGATTGTCATTATTATATATTTTTGTTTTGTTTTGTTATGAAACTAAGGACTTGAGTGAATTTTTAATTATAAGGAGTAATAACTTTGTAAGTGATTATAATATATATCTAATTGATTAATTATCCACCAAGTTGTTCTATTACTTTTAAGTCATGTTAAATGATTTTGAGTTTGTTAATTTATAAGTCATTTAGAACTAAATCTGTATTTCATTTTTATATATATTCTTCACACTGTCTTAAATTTTGTGCAGTCCAACTGTTGATAAAAGTATAAATATTTCGTTTAGACAATGATTGATTGATTTCTTGGTATGCGAATTTTGATTCTAGTCCCAATTCTAGTATATATATACGTAATATATGCAGATAGTACGGACTTCTTTTATTGTGAGTACTACAACTGTTATTGACAAATAAATATGTATGTCATCTATTTTAAGAAGAATCTTTATTCCTTTTTATTTTTCATAGCGATGACCTAGTGTTTACTAAGCCCATTAATTAATAGGTATTAAAGGTAAATATTATGCATTCATAATATTTTATACTTCCATGGATATTCATGGCAACGCTATTGTCCATTAATGTAATTATAATTAACTTCCTGTCCTTAAAAAATAATCTCATAGGTTTATACGCCTTTTTATTTTTAATTTATGATTTTGCCTTAAGCATAATTAACTTATTAAAGCTTCAAATTATATATATATATATATATATATATTTGTTACTTGCTTGTGCATACCGGGTTCTTCATTTATCCTGTCACTATTTCCATGAATATTCTTTGAATGTAAATACAGATGTTACGATTTTGAGTAAATCCTTTTTACTTAAATATAAAATCTATTCACAAATAGTTTTTGTGAAATAAAGCATATTTCAATGTCTTTATTTGTATGTGAATTCATCGTTTTATACCTGAATTTGAGCTGAAGTAAAAAAATAACTCATACGTGACGTTCATCCACATTAGTTAATTGTTATGATTAGAAATATATATTGATACAGTTGTTCATTCTATTTATTATCTGATCAATTATGATACTTTTTGAAAAATCCTCGATTCCTATATTCTTGGATATCGTATTATGACTAACCATCAATGAACAAATGTTAAGAGCTGACACTCATTAGAAAACTACTAATAATACATTACATACATATATTAAGAGATGACACACTTTTAAATTATTTGTTTTGTATACATATATATATATATATATATATATATATATATATATATATATATATATATATATATATATATATACCTTGTTAGAACAGAATGTGATTCCTAACTAATAATTTCACTCAAATTATTTTTTGATGTACATGTTTTGTATATATTATGATGTATACAAGGCGTTACCTGTACAAGTATATTGTACATGCTGTAATTTGTATGTACCTCTTATTCAAGCTATTTTAATTACCAACTATTAATTGATGCATTTGTATCTATTAAAAGTACGGATTTATTATGCATTATAATTAAATATCAAATAGTAATCAAATTATCATCAGAAAAGTTACAGAAAACAATCTTAATTACGCATATATTGAACGTATAACTGAAAATTATTCATCTCATTTTTTGGGGTTTAAACTATCTGCTTGTACAAGTTGTTATTATATACATAATTATGGTGCTAGGTAATGTAACGGAATGTAAAGATTCAAGTCCAAGGACTCATTCATATGGTTCCCATGATATATCTACAAATATACTTACATACACCTCAAACGGCATTTCATAGTATAAAATTAATCCTGGTGGGGGAAGAAGTATAAAACTAACTTCCCTTTCATTGTGTAACTTTCTGTTCTAAGCTTGTATGCACATGTATGTACATACTTTCATTTATATATGTATGTATATATAATATACCTTTGTGAGATAGGATATTGTTATGTCTTCTAAAAAGTACTACGCATGATTATAAATTAAAATAGAAACGATTTTTTTTCAGCTGCAAGTTCTAACGTGTAAAAATGTATACAAAATAAAAAAATTGTTCCCTATAATATGTGAGATATTGTGAATAAGAGGTATAAACTCTACGACCGATTTGATTAAAACATTTTACTATATTTTTTCTAAGCTACAAATGACATGAAATGAAAAGTACAAAAAAAACTAAGCAACTCTCCTGTAAAGTAAGTTCATTATTGTAAATGAAGACAAAAAAATAAATAAAACAGTGAATAACTTTCTATACATTGATGTATCAATGTACTAGGATATTTTGTATTATTTTATTGATTTTAAGTATGTGTATGTCTTCCACGTTTATTGTTGCTTAGTTTGCAGTAGGGGGAGGGAGAAAAACGTTAGAATGCAATATTCTCTTTATTTTTAAGTATGTGTGTATTCCTATTACTTTACCTCACTATTGAGGTATCACGTGAAAATTCTGTTTAATAAATTCAGAAAGATTGTTTTAGGTGTTTTTATTTGATGATAGTGTAAAATGAATGATTAGGGATAATGTATATCTTAGAATATGTCAACTGAACTAAGCACTCGAACGTGAATAGATTAGATTTAAAATTATGTGATATAAATACATTGGATTTGCATGTGACAATGAAATGGAATATCATATTACTTACCACTCCAAATATCTATATTTGTATGGATATATTTATATCATCATATATATATATATATATATATATTTCTTACAAAATAAATTACAACATGATATTAATCTGCAAAATTTGTACTCATAACTGAAAATATTATAAATTCACAAGGATCCATTTTGACTCTAGGTATAACATTTTTGGATCTATTTTTTTACTACTAAATGGTCAACAATGTACCATAGCAGCAATTTATTAGTCCTATCACTGTTTACAATATTAACTTTGAGGATAATCTAACTCACCACGGCACATTTTAATATCATACAAAAACATTGATATAGTTTTGGCATTATAATTATGGTCGACCTAAGGACATATCATTTGACCTTAGTACATTAATTTTATAAGCAATTAAGTACTTATTATAGACTTCGAGACACTCGAATTTTTATATTTACAACTAAATATTTGAAATGACTGGATAGCTAGTTACTTATAACAAAATTTTCCCAAATTAGTCTTAACATCAGGGCAATAGACTCTATCTGTGGCAGACTATTCAATGCCAAAGCTAGACATCTTCGGCCATGCTATGGAATATATTGGTAATCTCTAGAAAAAGCGCAATCAAAGATTAATTCTTTTTAGGAACAAATGCGCAGTAACTTTTTTTTGACTAATCATAGCTCACAAAAAGAAGAGCAACGTATACGTCATAAAGAAAAGAGAGCGGATTTTTAATATAACGAATATGATTGGCTGGAAATATATCGTCCTAGATGTAATAGTATAAATAGCCTAGCTCACCTCGGCTAGTTATCATTACCAGCTCAATCATCGCGGGAGGAGGACGTGTCTTAGATTTTTTATAATTTGTGAAACTGCTTCGATCGTTATTTCGAAAGCATGGGAGACCTCATTCTTAATTGAATGTTGCAACCATGGAATTTAAGATCCTTTATAATTCGGTAAGATTTATTTGTATTGAAATTCCTTATGAAGAAAGTCACTTTCAAGGACGCGACGCCATTTTGAAATTAGTTACTTCCAGGGTATTTAAATGAGAGCTTTCAAAATGGCTCAAATTTGTTATGTTGCTTAAATGATGTTGGTAGGAGATTCAGGAGAGTTAATACGAGGATGGGCGGAGTTGTGGGTTGGAAAGAGTCTGGTAGGGGGGACGTGTGGTTCTAATTTCAAAGGGATGAGTCATGCGTCGGCTACGTCACAGTTGGGCATGGCTACATTGAATCACACTTTGTAGCTAGCTAGGTTTTAAACGTTTTAGTAAGAAAGGGCGGAACAGTGTGGTGTGTGTGTCTACTGATTACTACTTATTACTCTTACTTGTTACTCACTATTGATTTCTTTCTTTTTCAGAGCTTGAATCCTGGATCTTTGAGGTCTGTTCTACTCGATTGGCAATTGTTACAATTGTTCCCTCGCTGAAGTGATGATTGAGCTGGTGATGGTCCCTTGCCCTCTGTAGCCAGTAGTAAATAAATTAATTTGAATTAAATGATGGAGTCAAGGTAATCTTTTTTTTTTTTTTTGTGCTCACTCGCTTTGTTCCCCATGTAAAAAAGATATTTGTACTGGTTTTTTTGACAAAGCCATGAAATGATGCTACTTAAAAAGGGAAGCCAAGGCTTAAGAAGATATAAATCTGTTATAAAACATGTCTATTCTTTGGGAATCTTAAGAAAAGATTTCCTCAAGAAAAAGCATTGTTTTTAGTGGTGCTGTTGCCTGCATGTTTAAACAATGACAATAGTACTACGCAATAGCACACACCACCACCTTCAATTCAATTTTATTTCGAATGAATCAATTTTAGTTTCCAAGATACAAATCATTTAGATAATATCTTTGCACCAGTTATATATTTAGCCATTTAATATAAGATAGTATACATTAAAGGGACAAAAGATAATTAAAACAGCCGATTGTGTATTTCCATCATCCTTGCATACAGTTTTAATTTCTCTTTACTCCCGTCGTTTTCCTAGAGAAGGTTTTTTGATGAATGTATCATAGTTAATTTTTTAAAATAATACTTTCATAGTTAAAGGCTAAAAATTTTATTTTTTCCGTGTTAAATTGATATTAGATATATGGCATGTTTTAAAATTTAATTTGGAAACTATTACTAAGGAAGAACAAGTTGTACTAAATTATTTTGCTTTTCCTATAAATGATGATGCCAATGAAGTACTGAATGGCGATTTAACTATTTGATTTTCAAAAGAAAAAGATCACAAGCGCATACCAGTGGGACACTATCTGCGAAGTCAATGCATTTGAAAATGATGTACTTTCTGGCACATATTCTATGTATGCAAGGTTTGGGTGGGTAACTTTAAATGTCTTAAAATTATTTATGTGCGTATCATAGCTTCATATATTTTTATATTTGCTACCCATGTGGGAGCTAATTTATTTTATTTTGCCTGATTTTTTTTTGTCTTAAACTTTCTCCACCACCTTATAAAATTTTCAAATTAGTGAATTTATCTTTTCCAAGATGTAATCCACAATTAGGGCATGCGAAAATAATTCTTATTTTTTGGAATGGGAAGTGCTGATGGGTGGTGAACCTCATAGCTGCCATAAATGTGTTAAGAAGATATAAATCTTAAAAAGTTTGAATCTGCTTCGGTATCATTTTTACTTGTCTCAAATGTTACTAACTTGGGGCGAGTCTGCACCAACATCTTAAAGAAGATATAAATCATTGTTATACATTTCATTTTTATTGACCTGGTGCTATATCACTGTTGTGTATTTTTATAATTCATGTTGCATCAACAACGCTTGCAGCAGACCTTTTATCCCTATTTAATTCCTAAGCATAAAATCTCAAAGTAGAATAATTTTTAATAATTTGGTTGGTAACATTTGCACTTTCCTTTATTTACTAGTTTCATTGACAATCCTTTTTTTGTAATTACAGATAAATTTTCATGTAATTGTATATTAATACTAATCCTCATAAATATTAATTGTATACAGCATAGTTGGTGCATGTCTCTTTGCTGTTAAGTCCAATGATAGCAACAATTAGATAAATATGTTTGGTAAGGGGATTTTTTTACGTACTTTCACTTAATTGTCGCTCTTTAATTTATTAAATTTCCGTGTTTTTCCTTTTTTTTTCCTTTAAAATGTAACACGCTCTAAGGTACATGTATTTCTTACATATCATTACCTTTAGTCATTGGACTTTATTTAGGCAAGTGACTTCATGTGTTCTATTTTTTAAGATTTGGTCTGTGGAGAAATTTTCTTTTAATTTTTAGCTAACTTAACTTTCTTTGTTACATCCCTATGATTTTACTTTTATATTCATGAGTGGTATGGCAAGTTGTGGATATTCCTAGATTTCCACCACGTTTAAATAAAATGCCACTTCGTAATGCTGTGAATATTACCTAGTAAGCTTTGTTGAAACGTTTTAGGTGAAATATGTAATCAAGATATAAAACGTAAATTCTTCTTATGATTTACCACACAAAGTAATCTCGTTTGTCTATTTTCAACTTTCATTTGGGGTATTTGAACGTTACTTTAGAATAATTCAAAATATGGATTGTGTGTTGGAAAAGAAGATATAAATCTTAATGATTAAATTGTAAATAGTACCTAATGTTTGTAACCACATGGGAACAGATCTTGTCTTCAGGATTTGAAATTTCATTATTCAAGCAAAATTGGCTATGCTGGATATAAGTAAAATGTGAAATATGAACACCAGATATTTTTAGGACGCAGCCACTACGACAACCACTGCCATTGCGAGAAGATATAAATCATTTAAAAAAATGCTGCATTATGATTTTTTTACATCCAATCAATCCTCCCCAATGTATTTGTTTTTGTCCACTTTGCAAATTATTAAGTTTTATTACTGCCATTTCTCCTTATGAATATAAAAGAAGATATAAATCTTATGTTAAATGGGCAGTAAGTTGTGCACAGCTAATATCGAATTTGTTAATTTGAGTAGGATGTCATGTGTTGTACTTCCAGAAATCGTGGGGCTCCTTGCACTAAATGCCAATGATTGCGCTAATTCTGCAAGTGAATTAACTAGAAGTGGTTGTTGTTTATTTACAAGATATAAATCTTTTTAAAGCCCAAGATGTGTAGTGTCCCATGAAGTATGGTGCTTTGTGAGATAGTTTTTACAAGTGGTCGGTCTTAACAAGTGATAATCTCAAGTGGAAAATCTTGCCTCTTAATGGTATTTTTTTGCTTTTTTTTTTTTTAATTTACGTCATCCCCCTTATCGTAATGAATGGACCTGTGATAATCAAGTACGACATGCAGCTCATATCTGTAATTTTTGTGAATATATATACATATTTATATATTTGTGGAAAATGTATATTTAATTAATTCAAGTTTGCAGTGAACTTTTTTTTTCTACTAAAATGGAGAGAATAGTGATAATGAAATATAGAACTGCATGATAAAAAGTGAATAATGTGATCTTAGAAAGCTTTTGAATGTATCTTATCAACCTAATTAATGTTCCGGTGAGCTCCTATTCGGGCCCGGGAGTGGAATGGTTATTGGTAACTATGGAATTCAATTATCTCAGAATAACTGGCCTTCCTTTTTTCAAGTGAAAAGGCCAATAGGTTTTTCTTTACAGTATTTTGGAAAACCTTAAGTAGGAAATACTCCTTAAATGATTCAGGATCTTACCTGTTTGTCTTGGTGAGCTCCAATTTGGGCCCAAGTTTTTATGTTGCTGCTTGGTGAGCTCCTTTTGGGCCCAGGCTATTAAGCAAGCTTTGAATGCGTTTGGTAAGCAACTACAAGTTACATATTTTTCTTCACAGCGTATGTTTCAGAGTCTTATTCGAAATCTTTATGATAAATTCGAGTATGAATAGGAAATTCAAAGCTTCTAATGACTCTGGTGAGCTCCGTATGGGCCCGGAGTTTGGTAAGCATTTTATTTAAGTAATCAGAGGAAGTTTTCGAGCTCTTACAGATTCTTCAATTCCCTCAAATTTGAGTATTGATATCTACTTCTTACCCCGTCAAGTATATTTTCAACTCTTTAAGTACGAGAGGTTAGTTTCAAGTCAGCCATCCTTAGGACTGAAATTCTCAGGTATTATCAAACATGGTGAGCTCCGCATGGGCCCGTGTTATTTTTGACATATCCCTTTACCTGAATTAGTGCTATTTAACATAGCTCTGGGGTTAATATAAAGGGGGGTTCTCCTGCTTGCAGATATGAATACTTATTTGCATCAATTTTAAGAAGTTGTTAAAATAACGACCGGAGTCCTCTCAGATCTTGCAAAAATGCGTCCCAATTTTTTAAATGGATTAACCGGAAATTCTGAAACTCGACGATAAGTTTTACTATTCTGAAAATAAAATGTGGAACATGATGGCTACTTTTTGAAAATTTTGAAACAGATAAGTTATAAGGATTAAGACATTCGTATTATTGGGGAAATAGTTAGGGTGGGGATATATGTTACCTTCCCTCTTGTTAAATTTTACAGGATTGAGGTACCTGGCCAACCGTAGTGGCTATCACCTACAACGAACAAAATTCAACTATTGAACAGATAAGTTAAAAGGATACGACATTCATATTATTGGGGGAATAGCTAGGGGGGGAAATCAAGTTACTTTTCCCTCTTGTTAAATCTTACAGGATTGAGATATCCGATCAACCCTTGTGGCTTTTTTACACCTGCGTTCGTCACATTTCAACTTTGTAACAGATAAGTTAAAAGGATATGACACGTATAATTGGGGGAAATAGAACGGGTCGGGGAAACATCACGTATCCTCTTTTTGTCAAGTTTTACAGGAAAAATGTATCATGCCAGTCCCTGTGGCTCTTTTCCATCTGCAACGAACCTAATACAACTTTCAAGGATATCTATTTGACCTTACCCGCTATGGGCCTTTGTTTCGATATCGCCACGTAAAAGCTGAAATAATAATCTGGTGAGCTCCTCTTGGGCCCAGATTCCTCAATTGGCAAATCTACTCAACTTGTTCGTAATGTATAGTCCAAGTCATAATTTCGATTCTATAGGGCGGGGACTACTCGGGTTCAAGAGTTTTTCTTGTGTTACAGAAATTCAGACTTGTTCCTGTGTCGGTGAGCTCCGTATGGGCCCGACAAGTTCTTAACCTACGTGAAGAGATATTTAAAGTGCAATTTAAATTTAATGAAGATATGCTTGATATCCGTCTCAGCCTTCCAAGTATATTGATTTTTTGACCAATTTGTAAATGTTTTATTCACATTGTATTATTGTAAATGTGTTTTTATTGTTATTTCAATTTTTTTGTGGCGATGTTTTTTTTTCTTTTTTGTAACCTCAGATGTAAGTGTTAGAAATATTTTGGTTTGGTGCCTCAAAAATGGAAACCAATGTCTAGGAAAATGAGATATATGGATTAAGTGGTATATTTATGAAATTACAAAAGTGGCCTTCATGTTCGGGGAATATGTGGTTAGGATATAAGAAGTTGAGAAAAATTTCCATTTGAGATACCTTTTGGCTCAATTATACTACTTCAGTAAATTTTTTACCCTACTTGAATTGCGTATGGTTCGTTCTGGGATGGGCTTTTATCACTTTGCCTATGGGACCCGTTCAATTTCGTCTTGTTCTAAATTATTCATGTTTTGGACCCCCTAAAGGATACAAATTTTCTTCTATCTTTATAAGCGGTTTTTCTTCGTTATCATAGCTTTTTCGGGTTGTTTTTGTTTTGCTGGTGCTGGAAGTCTGAACTCTGGTTGTTGAAGAAGGAAAGTAATCAAAGAAGAATGATTGCGATTGTGGTGAGCTCCATGGGCCCACATAGCAGTCAATGGAAAGAAGAGAGGGATATACAAGTGTCCTCTTTGAGGTGCTTGTGTTATCTCTACCAATGGTGTATGGATTCTCCGGTCTAATCAGTAAAGTTTTGAAGGTTATTACGTTAATACCAAAGTAGCATTGATTTAACTTGGTGTGAGCTCCTAGATGGGCCAAATTGCAGATTTTATGACGGTTAGGTACAATTCGTTTACGAAGCACTGCGTTTGACCTCGTATGTCCAGGTATGAAGTAATTATTTGCTCTCAATGTCTCTATTAATTTTCTTTTTCTTTTCAGATATTGAACTGTGTAGTTAATGCTACTTGTGCAGGTGGTTTTCCTCCGGGTACTCCGGTTTCCACCTTTTTTAAATATTGATTGAATGAATTAAAGAAAGAATATTAAAAGAAAGAAATAAAAGAAAATTAAATACTAAAATACTTTTTGTTTTATTCGTGTCTCATTTTAAACTCATTAAATATTACTTACTCTTTTTAAGTAGATTAAATAGATCTTCCTACCGTGTGTGTAATATTTAAAGTTAGCTTACTTGTTGCTCCGTATTTTAATAGTGTTCTTACTTTTACTAAGTGGTCACACTGCACCACATCTTATTTTATCTACGAGTTTCACTGCTTACTATAGTAGTTCGAAATATTCCATTTTTTAAATTATATTTTCATTTATTCCAAAAATTGTGTTAAGGAAAACTATCAGTGTATTCTACTGTAATTTGTTTCTCTTGTACAAACTCAATTCTTCTTGATTATCAATAAATTTATAATATATTGATACCTTGGCGACCCGGTTAATATATTTAAGTTTAGGCTCATTATCAAAAAAGTTAGGGACATCCTTGGTCGAGTAGATGCACTGTGTACAAAAATCAAATTTGGGATATTAGAGGTCTGCTTACCTGGTGGTTTTCTGGCTTAATTTTAAAATGAATTGAGCGATTCCCTGATAATGTCACTCCCACCTTTAACGTGGAGGAAAGCCTTGCTTATTTATTTTCAAGTGGCGCAGTTTTATTGGGACTAGGTCTAGGTGCCCGTTTTGTAAGAAAATTTAAAAGGGTTAGACTTTCTCCAATCCTTGAGAGTGGTCTTATCAGGATATGTATTGATATGAATAACAAAGTATACTATGTGAAAACAATTGATCAACTGTACATAGACAAAACTAAAATTTCATCAATAAAACTCTCAGATCCACGAATATTTAGGTATAAGATTTCTGGAAAGTCTTGAAAATCGTGAGGTAACCACGAGTATTACAATGAGGGTCTACCAAGTTAGCATGGTTAAAGGAGGATGATGTTCATTCGAGAAATAAATGGCGACAATGGTCCAAGCTTATATATTGTACCCTCAGGGATGCGAATGATGGTCTGAGCACAAGGCAATGAGAGTTTTCTAGGTTGATCCTAATATTGCCTCTGTTTTCGAGTTTGATAATGTTTGAAGGGCCGAACCTTTCCTGGAGTTGAAATGATCATTAAGAAAAAAACTATATTCAATTTTATTTGGTTGATCTCAAGTATGGAACATCAGGTGAAGAGATTCATCTGAGTTACACAAAAGGAATGTACGGCTCGATTGACACCAAGGGGTTACAATTTTTTCTTTTTTGTCTAATAAAAACCTAAAAATATAAGATTGGGAGTTGGAACAACAGATACAAAAAACAAATTTTTTAACAGACAGTTGATGTTAACAAAGATTACAATTAGTAACCTAAGTTTCACTCCTTCCTTCTCCTCGCACTCTACAAAAGTCACATCCATAACACAGGTCAACAAAAAGAAACTTTTTAAAAGGTGTCTGATATTTTTTAACTGATTTACTATATTTTTGCCATGCTAAATCTAGAAGTAACATCCATTTTGCTCTCGGAGGTCAAATTTTTTTGTAAATTTGAATTTAAAATTATGCCACTTTAGTTACCAGGTATATTTTTTAAACAATGTTTTCAAGATTTACTAATGATCTTTCAATGGCAAAATGTCAGTTTTTATGATAAAATTGCTGTATTCTAACAAAGAACCATCTATAGTACATATAACTAAAAATGAAAACTTAAATTTTGCATTATTACTGGCTAATTTTTCGTTTTTTTGATTGTCGCGAATGTTTTGGTGCTTGCACATCTCTTTTTAAATTCCAACAGTAGTCCGCCATAATCACCATATCCCACCTTCCCTGGTAGCGTGACTCCATTTTTCTCAAGTCCTGGTGAAAGAACTCTCCTTGCTCATCGCTTAAAGAACCAAGATTTTCGGGAAAACGGTCCATGTGTGAGTACAGATAGTGCATTTTGATGCTCATATTGCAGCCAAGGTTCCTAAAAGCCACTAACATGTTTGCTACTAGATCTTTGTAGTTCTCTGCTTTTGTGTTGTCTAGGAAATTCATCACGACCTGGACAAAGCAGTTCCAAGCTTGTTGCTCAACAGGATTCATGGTCTCCTCAAACGCGGGAGAGTTTTTGATCAGCTTCCTAATTTGAGGACCATCAAAAATACCTGCTTTTAACTTTTCAGTTGACAAATTGGGGAAGGTTTTACACAGAAACTGAAAACACCGTCTTTATCCAGGGCTTTTGTGAATTGCTTTATCAAACCGAGCTTTATGTGCAGTGGAGGAAATAAAATACGTCCCCTGTCAACTAGAGGCTTGTTTATCACATATTTTTCTCTACAAATTGCAAGCTTTTCACGTAATGGCCATTCTTTTTTCACGTAATGGTGAGTACGATCCCTGCTATCCCAGAGGCATAAAAAGCATGGGTATTTGGTAAATCCAGACTGTTGACCAAGCAAGAAGTTGACCATTTTTAAGTCAACGCAAATCAGCCATTTATGTTGGTCATAAGAAATTTTTTCTAGGACGTACTTAATTGCTTCATGCTGTTCTTTTAATGTTGTCGAATGTGCTAATGGCACAGATGCAAATTGATTTCCGTTGTGTAACAACACACATTTCAAAGACCTTTTGCTGCTGTCGATAAAAAGTCGCCAGTCCTCTGATTTGTATTCAAGTACACCGAGATGTTTCAGTAGCTCTACTATGTCATTGCAATCGACTAATTCTAACGATAGCTTAAAATGTCGACCTGGCCCGACAAAAACAGTGTTATTTTTGGATTCAGTACATCAAAATTGACCAAAATCAGCTTACAAAACTGAGACACCAAATTTGCTGTTGACCAGTGTAATTATTGCTTCCAAATAGAGTTTAATATGAAAAATAATACTAATAATAAAATACAACCGTCAATGCCTTGTCTCTAAGTGAATAAACTAAAATAAAATTTAGTCATCTATTGATTACTAAAAGACATCAAACCGTTAAACTTTAACAGTTTGTTTCTCTAGTAGGAGTGGACATTTTGTTGAAGTGAGTGAGCGTGATTGAATTACAATCTGGTACCTTAGCATTTTATTGGTTAATTGACAATATAATATAATACTCAATAACTGGTAAAAACTGAAAGGATTGAAGAGAATTAGAACTATCAGAACTCCAGGAGAAACTGCACACTTTTTTCGGCATAAGTTCTTAATAATAATCGAAAATTAAATTACTTATAATTGTACATAAAAGACTGAATTCAAATTATTATATCAAGGTAGTGGTACCAACAAATATTTTTCTTTCCTCCCTTAAGCTCAACTTTATCTCAACATTTTGCCCATGTCTAGTTAAACCATGAAGTAAAAGGGCCAGCTCTTTTTTTCAAATTGTTGTACCTTACCGACTGCAGATCAAGCCAACAGAAGTATTCTTTTGGTGACGTCACAGAGTACGGTAAAGGTCATAGATCGATTTCGGATACTTGTTGAAAGGGGTTAAAAAAAATGATGGCTGAGAATGATCTTGTCATATAGGAATGAGTTAAATGATCCGTTTCTATGCTTCAACAAATTGCAGGTCCTATTTTGAATGAGAGATACAGAAGAAAACAATTAAGATATTTCCTAAGTAAAAGATATTTAATCCCTTCAAGACTTGAATGATTAAGTTTATGATAACATTTTCGAGCATGAAATTAAAAGAAAATATTGATTTTAAAAGCGATTCAGATGAAGACAATGATTAAAAAGCCCAAGAATTAGTATCTAATGATTTACGTTTTCGCAAAATCAAAAATTGTAAAGAAGGATTTATTTATGTTGCTCAAATTTCCGACTTGGACATGTAATACTTCTAAACTTCAAGTCCATGGCTTCAAAGATTATCAAAAGGAGTACTGCTTTAACCTTCAGCCAAGTTTTTGGAGTTTTGCAAAGCAATGGAAAAAGATTTTATTCAATTTCATGAAAACTTTTTTGATACTGACCATTTTTTTTTTTTTTACAATCTTAGCAAATGTCTGGTCAAAGGAAAATTAGTCAGCAATTTACAATAAACATCTCATTTCATAAGTTAAAATGTCTTAATTAATTCACAATATTATAAAATAAGATAAATATATTCATTTTGACAATATTTTTTTTTGAATTTGTCAATTAAAGGCACTTATAATATTGAAGGTACTTATTTCCAACACCAGTGGGGCACAATCTAATGTCACGTCTTGTATATAGCCAAGCGTGAAGATTGGCGCTTGTGGCAAGGGAATATTTCCTTTTTCGATCACCTGAATTCAATTAAATTTTATAAACTTCAAGCCAGATAAGTGACATGTACAATCTTAGTATAAGTTATTTAAGATTTTCGGCTGCTTAAATACAATAACTGTTTCCATCGGTAATGAAGGCTTTTAGTCACTTGAATTCGGAGCCAATAACCTTCTTCATACTTCCTAAGATCCTCCAAGTTATTTATAAATGGGCGACTGCAGTCATGAATCGTTGTTGAGGATCTGTAGTTTCGTCCAATGCAAGAAAAATATCCTTTTCTTCAACTTCATAATATATCTTGGACAAGACAACTTCATTTTGGGACTTCATTGAGCTTCCATAAACTTATCGAAATTCGGATGATTCACAATATTGATTGGGACATTGCAAGATACAAGCATCTTGGTCATGTCAATAATGAAAAGTGCTAGGATTGTCTTCCAATTATGTTTTTTAAGAAAAGCTACATGTTCCTTACTTGATTGTCTTTTCATGTGATGGACTCTGCTGAACTTTCTTAAGGACCTCGTCTCAAAATCACAAAGACAACATCTCAATAACCTGGATTCCTCCTTGTAAATTCAAACATTTTCACGTCTATTTCCTCTAATCAAAGATCTCCAATTCACTCGATTAGGCATTCTCTTATTTAAACAATAACTTCCTTTAAGTTTTTTATACGTCGAGCTTTTTTGTCCACTCGCAACCTCGACTCACAAAAGGGAAAGGAAAAATTTGGAAAAACAACTGGTAGCTACCCTTCTCTATTTTCCTTGTTGCCAACTTTTTAATATTGGGCAGGGTTATTATTTAGATATATACAATACAGCCAAATTATATTTAAGCCATAGTAATTGGCATTCCTACATTTAATGGGAGGCGCTTCCTTAAATATGAAGAGTAATAACTAAAGATGTAAAAAATGGCGATTTTTAAGCGCGGGATTAGTTCTCAAAATGCCTGTTAGTTGAAATCCTATATAATTAGGAATGTAAATATTATGCAAATCGGGCTTGTAATAAAAAAAGAAAGAGAAAATCTACCTGGTAACTCTGACAATTTGATGAATGTTGAGAGGGAAGCAGCTTGAGCTGTCATGATGTTTTACTGAGCTACAAGCTGCTATTCTCCATTAAATATACAACAATAAATAATAACATAGATGAGAGGAAGAAAATTAACTGAAATTAATGTCAGAAAATTATATATTTTTACCAAATAATTAATTAATTATTATACGAGGACTTGAGCCCTTTTTGTTTACATTTTATTTGCTTTATTAAACTTAATGCATGTACTCCTTCATGCGAGATCTTTACTATCAGGTAGATGTTCTCCCCTCAGTATTAAAGGAAAAATGATAACAGCTTTGGAAAACAAAAAGACCTGTTTGAAGAGCCAACTCCACAAAGTCTCGCACTCGGCATTTTGCATATTATTTACATTCCCATATATTATATTCTTTCATCATTCATAAATCATCAAGCTGTTTTACTTTTCCTTTTGACATAATAATTCTTATTCAGGTCGAGCTTTTTTGTTCTCTCGCAACCTCGACTGACAAAAGAGAAAGGAAAGATTTCGGAAAACAACTGGCAGCTAGTCTTCTGTATTTTCCTTGTTGCCAACTTGTTAACATTTGGCCCATGTGTCTAAATTAAGAAGTCCAAACAATAAAAAAAGTCAAACAAATTTAAAATGTCTCTTTAAGAAAATAATCAATTTGGATAAATATTGTTGGAAAGAGATATAACTTTATTTTTTAGAATATAAACGGTGAGCTTTCCAGAATCCAGACTGAGTAAATTATAAATACACATTTTAAGTATGTATGCACATTTCATTTGAAATATTGGATAGTCACGGATCTCGACCGCTTCAGTGCTCGACATATTCAATATTAGACGTCAAATGTCAATAAAACTTTTCCTTTAAGCTGGATCAAAACTTGAGCAACACGCATGACATTTCTGTTACATGCTACAAGTTGGTGTTGATTTAAATCAACTTCTCGACCGCTCCTTCTTAGCGCCGAGACCTGGTGTCCTATTGAACACATAGGGTTTTTTTATATACAAATTGGCTTTTTTAAAAGTGTTCTAACATAAAATATTTGATACTAGCAGGGGTAGCCCGTGATTTATTCAAAAAAGGAAACGACACAAATACAAAAGAACCTATATTATATTTATCCGATTATCTCTCACATATACATTCTCACACGCATATGTATTCATCTAACTTTGCTTGTTGAATGATATCCCATGAATACTTAGGCCAAAAGGAGCATCCCGGGTCCCACAGGTAGTTACTTATATTAGCCCAACGGTCAGGAGTTCTGGAAATCTTCTTCTATAAATTATATAGATTTCAGACAGCTCTTATACTAGTTGTTTATTGCCATATTAATATAGTATAGTGCAATCAATATATTAAATTAACTAACAATTATACCCAACTGTCATATCTATATTGAATTTAATAACTTAAAATGAAAGGAGGTTGAGTGGTAATTAAATGTTCCGTTAAAAAAAAAAAAATATGTGTGGCTATTTTATACAAATATTTATCGTTACTTAGATAGATATTAATATCTGTGCGGTATCTCATGATTTGACAAAAAAAATTATATATATATATATATAAGTACCATGTATGCTATTCAACCATTTTGAACTATCCAACTTCCAAAAATCAAGAATAGAGAGGTATGAAATATTTTATGAATATTTGTCAGATACTTTTAAAAAAGTATATTATGTAAATTCTGATGAGTTAAATCCGTTTAGTCCCCTATAGAGGCTTGTGTTTTGATTTAATGTCAAATTTGTGATGCAAAGCTAACATGAAAATTAGTGGAACCAGAATTGATTTCCTCTCCCCATCACAAAAAAAGGTGATTTAAAACACTTGAAATTAAATGAGAACATGTAAAGATCTGATCGATAGTGACTCTTGTTGAGAGGAAAGAATTTTTGTCCTTTATTTCATTATTGTTGTTCACTATGCTTTAAAATATAACTAAAATATAGATTATAAAATATATTAAGTTATATTTTGGTTGCAAACCTAAATTCAATTACAATGATCAATATGTATACCTATCATATGTATGTATATGTTGATAACTAATTAACTATTTAATTATTAATATTAACAATAGCTTTTAACATGCAGTTTATATCAGTAAACATTTTTGGGTGTTATTATCTGAAACAAAGCATTTTTTACTCATCTCTATCATGTGAAATTGCATTCAAAAACAAGGAATTAATCATGACTTTCGTTGAAGCAATGCTTGTCACTTTCTTCACACTTTAAAACTCTTTCCAGAATAATTAAAAAATCTGAGAAAAAGATTACAAATCCAATATTAAATTAGCATGTGTGTATTATTTAATAGTACATACTTAAACATGTAACGAAGGAATATCAAATATTTGTTAGAAGAAATATTTCTCTGAGCCATGTACACAAGAATATGGTGATTAGTCATTCCTCCGACTGAAATATATAAATATAAACACTGCATGTTTGAATATGTCATTTCAAGTTGTTATCTCAATGGAACAACAATATTCTTAAGAAAAAATATTCGAATTTTCCCTTCACTCATGGCCAAAACAATACAAAAAACCAACAGTCCAATAATTGCTCCAAAGTTTGGAAGAGTTGGCTAACCACATATCACATACTGACTGATCTCGGGCCTTTTTTCTTTTCTTTTAAAAAAATGTCAAGTGATCCAATTAATATTTCTATGTGTGAAATGTAATAAGTATTTTGCATTTTGCTGAGGTGAGTGAGTGTGCCCGCAATTACTAACTAGTGTTCTGTTTGCTGATTGTTATTTCACAATATTAAATAATAAACAAAAGCTTCTTATAATTGAAGCAAGCTCAAGACTCTACCATCACGACGAGCTTTTTGGGATAAACAAAAAACCCACTGTATTCTCCCTTCAGCTGATTTTCATCATTTGACTCTTTTAATTTAAAGCAAGTGACCCTACGTAATGTGAACCCAAAAAGGGTATTATTATTATTTCTGAATTTGATGCATAAAAAATATATCAAATCAAGGATTGCGCGCCCTTTTTTTGAGTTTTGAATATATTACATGTAGTAACAATTGGTTTGTGATTGGTAGAATTTATAAATATATAGTATATCTAAATAATAAATTCTGCCAAATATTAACAAGTTGGCAACAAGGAAAATACAAAAGGGTAGCTACCCTATGTTTTTCCAAATTTTTCCTTTCCCTTTTGTCAATCGAGGTTGCGAGTGGACAAAAAAGCTCGACGTGCATAAGGACAAGACTGAACTCAAATTCATTGTATCAAGGTAGTCGTACCAACTGATATTTTTCTTTCCTTCCTTAAACTCAATGCTATCTCAACATTTTGACATGTCTAATTAAGTTCATCGTTTCCCTCCAGCTTCTTCCTTCACATTTTGTATACTTTTTCTTTTTTCATATTGCATCATAAAAATGAAAGGTTCATTAAATATTTCAGAAAAGCAATGAGTAAAAATCTTAAATAAGAACAATACAATTGGAAAAAAAAGTGAGGCGTAGCTTTTAAAGCTTATCAGTGAATCGAAATTAAAACATTTTCTTGGAGTCCTTCCCAGGGAAGGCATTCAAATCCCTTCAATAATATTATTTATCCAGCTTACAACAATTTAAATTCCTTACGAGTGGCAGCTACTATTATGTGAAATTATTTGAGCCTTGCTCTGAATTACTTCCCCTGTTTTAAACAACATTTTCATAGAAAATGCCACGACATATAACTGATTTGCTCCGAAGAAAATTTAATACTTCCGCAGGAAATTACAAAAACATTACAATTATCTTTTTTTGGCACCTTTCCTCGTATAAACAAGAAACGTTTCAAGTCATACAACTTTTTCATTTTGGAAAGGAAAAGAATTGTTGATATTTGAAGATCATAATGTACTGGGGTGACCAAAAGTCTAAAACCTTTAAGACTTTGGCACGTAATATTTTGATGGCAAAGTATCCAATCTGCAATCTGATTGGTTGTAAATTATTCTGGGTTCAATTCTTTTCTTATATAAAACGAAGTTGACTCAAATTATTTTCATTAGCTGCGATGAACCACCTAAGAAAAGTGATAGAAAGCCTATCTTCTGTTGGTAAATAACCGCTTCAAAATCTTCCAGATTTTTAGACCTTCAATGAGTCTCAGTTCTATAAAATGTAAAATCAAGAAGATTAGAGAGACTGAAAATATTAATGCTCATCCCTAATTATAATTAAAAAAAACCACGCACAATAGTTATATTATTTTAAAATGGATGACTGGATATGCATTTCGTTGAGTTGAAATAAATATGTGGTACTTCTGCATTTTATCAGCTGATACATTTGGTACAACTGATACTTTTCTTTCCTTTCTTAAACTCTGAGCTATATCAATATTTAGCCCATTTTTTTGGTGTGAGCATTGCAGCACACGTAAATATCCTGATATCTGTTTTCACAGTTGACCAGTATCAATCTAAGCTAAAATAATAATAATAATAATAAAAATAACTGGTTGCTATGAATAATTACTATGTGGAGTGTGACTATGTATGCATTCACAGAGCCTATCATTGATATTGAAATATAATACTGACTATCAAATTCAATCAAAACTACATTATTATTCAACTTTTATATAAAAAATTTAATTCATGTTTAATTTTATCAAAAATTTTTATCTATGGGATCCTATATACAATGTCCACTCTCCCATTCAATATTTAAAGTCTAATATTATTACTTATTTTTGTGTATTTTACCCATAATCATAGCCCTTGGCCCATACATAACCGTTCTAATTGATATGTACATTAGGGAGAGCAATGAAATTTAGCTTCAAGTGTCACTTTTTAGGCATTGCTTCATCTTGGTATAAATTTAACACTCCATGCAAAATTTGAAACTGAGTGATCCAGATTAAGTTTACTGCATATTTTATAATTGAAGTATTAAAATTCAACATTATATGTAATAAAAAAAGTCATATTGGATCATAATCTCTTGCGCTTAGTGTGTAACATTTTAGTTTGCTAAATTTAGCTGTTCATGCAATATGGACATTTTATTGAAGTTCGTTTTTTTTGTATGTTTAATCATAATAGTTGATAAAAAGTTAATCAATTTGCACCTGAGTAAATGGGGCTTAAATGGCTTGAAAATTGGCTCAGATGTGGATTACAACCATATTGTAATAATGTGCAAACAAACAAGTGGAGCTGGTAATTTATGAAATTTTGCGTTTTCAATACCCCCAAATGTGTATATGCTAAAAAAATGCAGGAAATTTTCCTGACACGAGATCATCTGACAACGGACCACCTCCACCAAAAAGGAAGCAACCTAAAGGTAATAGGTGGACTATGTCACACAGTAAACAATTTGAATATACCTTATACTATATTCAAATATGTCCATGGTCACACTCTGAAAATATAGAATATGATAATAATTTTCGAATAGACAAGACATACATAATGAAAAATGACAACTCGTTGTATAAATTATTTTTTCTGTGTTCATTGTATGTGTATTATGTACACACACAAAGTTTTTTCTTCATATTTTAGTTTTTGATGAATGGTTTATGTTCAGAGTAAATAAAAATGTACATATAACTAACATGAATATTTGTATACGCATATGAAACTTAGGGCACAAATACAAATTAGTTACTGCAAAAAATGCCAGAAAGAGAGAGAGAGGGAGATTTTTTTTAAAAGAATATTTAATAAATCAGGGAACTCTCACATATAAGATATATACATACTACATACTTTGAGCAAAAAATTCTGGGAAAATTTGAATTTAATTTTTTGGTGATATTCCAATAGGGATGAATGTTTTTGTTTTTAAGTTGGCATTACTGTATCAGACATTTGTGCTAAATTACATGTCAAATTATTCATTAATATTTGAGATCTGTGTCCTTTTGTGAAGAACTAAAATCGAATTTTTACATTTCTTAAATGTCTGAAAGGTTATGACTAAAATGCAAGTGTGATAAATGTTGATGATACAAAAAAAGTTACAATGAATATTCCCGACTCTACCCTTTTGAAATTTTGTGGTTTATGTCTTGAGATACATAACCTAATACTCAAGAAACCAATTTTTATTTTTAATAACATATCTATATTCAGTAGTTATTGTTCTTTAATATTGACTTAATAAAAATATTGACACAAGTGCATTGCATCGGGGGGGGGGGAGGGGGATTTTTGAGGAGAATGAAATAAATTTTGATGATTGAATAAAGATTTTTTTGATTCCCGATATTTTTTACTCATATTAGTACTTAATAGGTATGTATATGTCCATATAGAAATTTCAATTGTGGAGATCTATTAAAGGCTTATCAGAATTTAGGCATAAAAAAAAAACTCAACCTCGACAAATGGCTTTTTTTAACAAAAAATCACAAATTAAATCAATATTTCTAAAATTAATTAACTTAAACATTCATTTTTGAAGTGAGTTCCCTTTAAAATAAAATAAAAATGAAGACTTCTTTGTTATGATCATATTTTCGTAATTTGAAGAACTCTCTATTTGTGTTGTATGATTGTAGTTCTTGAGTGAGATCCGTCTATATCCCAATCCCTTTAAACTCTTAGTCTAGAGCATAAGACTTAGGGTTTTCAAATGAAGGATTTTGTAGATCAATATATGTATAGAGAGTCCTTAAAACTCTATACTATTCTCAATCTTTTCGTGGAACAACTTTAATTTTGCCCGAATATAAATATCTGTTTATTTAATTGTTTTTAACAATTTCATGTCCTGTTATTTCTATCGTGTGAATTTTGGTAATTTTGCAACAAAAGTATGGTAGGGAGAGGGGAGGGGGAAGCAATTGTTGCTCCTTTCTTTTAGACCGACTATTTTTATGCTTCTAAGATAGTTTTCAAAAACTAGAACTCAACACATAAATAATTATCTTTATGAGTTATTCATTCCCCGAATATTGAAATATTTTAAAATTAATAATAAAATTATAAAATAAAAGATATTGAATAAAAATAAATAAAGTAAAAAAGTAATACATTTTTCAAGTGCATTTCTCAATTTCTTCAATTCTAAAAAAATAAAAAAAATATTATAATCAATAAACTGAAATTTAAAACAACTAAAAAATTGATCCTTTGAGAAAAAATTATTAAATTTGTAGATTCTCTATTAGTGCTAGATACACTAATAGTGAATCAAGTATACATTGTTTAAAATATCACAATGTTTTTTGTAGTTGTTATGTACCTCAATATCATAGTGATCCTGAGATACTGACAAATTCAAAATGCTACTAAATGGATTTTGAAATTGGTTTTTTCTGCAGCATTATGTCAAATAAAATTTTGGTGCCCTATGACGTAACAAAACATCATTCAATTAGATATATATAATTCGGGCCGGTTCTAGTACATAAATTGCTATGAATACTTCAGTCCTTTTCCACTCAAAATATTATATAAATCAAAAAGGTCATAAAGGGCTATTCATATCCACTTATAAGGACGTCTGCAGGATATACTTATATATAGTATAGTATACAATCAATGACTTATATACTTCATTATAAAAGACAATGTCTGTTCTTGTGTATCTTGTGTTTTTTTGTTACGTCATCAGTGGATGAATATTTTTATGATACTGAAAGTACGGATTCTAATATTAATTTTGTATTGTACCGTTTTTAATGTGTTATAGTACCATTGTACCGCTTTAATACCCGGGTACCTGAGAACACAAGGATGGTTAAATGACATAAATATAATTTCAAAAACTTTCCCTTAAAGAAAAAGCGAAAAAGTTGAGTAATTTGTTGTACATGTTACATATAAATATATTGACATAAAAATAAATTTGAATTTATTTTATTATTATCAATAATAATAATAATAATTTATGGTCTCTAGGGAATTTTTGCAAATTAATTAATATCTTTTAGATAGATATGAATAGAAATTTCTCAGAATCATTAGATGATTGGTTTAATATAGTTCATCATTGTATACTACACAGTTGGCTTCTCTTCAAAACCAACTTATACAAAATCAAGGTACAGAAATCGATCCCTTGTTTGTTTTTTAAAAAAAAGATTAATTTTCATTGGTTTTCGTAAAATTGATAACTGTCCTCATTGACATGACAAATTGAGATCAAGCACATTGTTAGAGCGTTTTGATGGCTAAAAAATATGTTTAGGACTGTTATGTTGTATGATTTTCAAGAAGCTCTTGATCATGGATGAATATTTGAATAAATAAAATATAAATTCGTCAATGAACATTGTCATTTTTAATAAATGCACAACATAAGGGGTACTTTTACGCTGTGTAGTCATAGTACATATTATTAGCATGATAATACTACGCTATAAAGAAGTAATAATAATAATAATAATAATAATAGGAATAACAAGAGAGGCACGTTTCATGAAACCATAATGACATACCTCCTGCCCTCCCCCCTCTCTCAATGCTCCTTTTCATGACCTTCTAGGGTCAACATATAACTACCTAACTAATTACAAACATAGACATGTACATTTGTATCACTTTGAGAAGAGTTTAGCATCTATTGGTATGAGATGAGTGTTTAGACTAAGGAGAGGGGGGGGGGGAAGACATCATCTACATTATTAAAATTGGATAATGTATATTTAAACGTTTAAGAGGGCTTTCATATGCCATTTATGTAAAAACAGGGGGGCTTTCTCTTTCTTTTTTTCTTCTGTTTTTTAACCTTAGCTTTCTAATATAAATGTATATATACATAAATATATACAAATTCTCTCATATAATGATACTAACATAATAAAAAAATAATCACAAAACCTCTTCAAAAACCATGAAAATTACAAATGTTTGTTTGTTTTTTTATTTAAAAAAAGGGAGAATTTGAAAAAGGAAAAGAAGAAAAAAAAGAAGGAAGGAGAGAAGAAAAGAAAAGGAGTTGTGAGTTCATTCTTTTTTTTTTTCTTTTTTCTTCTTCACCATGTTGTTTACTTATGACGTAAAGTAGAAGGATGACGATAGAAGTACAACAACCACTCAAGCCACAACAGCAACAACAACAACGCTCTCTAGGAGTGCAAATCGTATGGTATGTAGTAGTAAAAAGAAGGAGAGACGGTCCCAGAAAATAGTCTCCCTTTTTTCGAAGGTCGTGAGCGCGCTCAGTAAGCCCCCCTTCTTTTCCCTTTCTTGGTGTTGTTGCATGTAAGAAGGGAAGAAAAAGAAAGCAGTAACAGCAGACACTGTTTTCTTTTTTTTTTCCTTTTTTCCTATTTTTTTAATATAAAAAAAGGAGGAAAAATCGATCGTCTGAAGCGCTGGGCTATAGAAAGGGCTCCTCTAATATCTCCATTGTGTATGCGTGTATACATTTTTTTTCTAAAAAAAATAAAATAAACCATGGAACACCAGTATCAGTTTAAGCATGATGTGAAATAGGAGAAAGTGATCCCGTAAGGACTTTTTGTATGAAAGGAAGTTATGCGACAAAATAAATAAAAATAAAATCCTGGGAATAGTGAAAACTCCTAATTTTTTTGTTGTTGTCTTTCCTCAAAAAAAAAAAAAAAAAAAAAAAATCATTGACACGAGATTTTTTTAATTTCATCCTTTTTCTTTCAAAGAAGGAAATTATTCCTCAGTAACAGCAATAATAATAATAATAATAGAAATTTTTATTATTGTTAAAAGAAGAAAAAAAAATATCTTCGTTAAACATTTGGTAAGCTTGTTATTTTTTTTTCTCTTTTCTTCTTCTCTTTTCCTCACATATGTATTCCCCGGAAAGAAATACGTGTTCGAATCTTATTTCCAAGGCGCGGCACTTTCTCAGGCATGCTACCTCAAAATTTAAAGTTGAATGCTTGAAAAACGTGTTTCAATTATGTGCAATAAAGATTTTATATACTACCATTGTAAATATACACTGGTTTATTTAAAGGGGAATGTTATCAAGTCAGAGAAAGAAGTGTTTTTTTGACTTTTTTTTTTGTAAAGGATTGTGATTTTAATAATGATGAGTTAGGAGCAGTCGTCAGTGGGTACCATGAAAATTCTTATTCATAATATACTTATCCATCTATCAAAAAAGAACATTAATAATAATAAAAATCCATGTGTATGTACAATACTAGCATTTTTTATATATACTGAATACATAATTCAGTGCTTAGAGAAATACTTGTACTCGAGATCTCTCTCAGTAATACCCATTCTGAGATATCACCTCCAAAAGCTATATCTCTAATAAACATTTGCAGTTATAATATTCCTAATATTTTTTTTACAACAAATTTTGAACCTAAAGTGAATATATGTACATATATTCAATTTTGAAAGGGCAATTGTCATTTGTATAATAACATTGAATTAGAGTCATTCATAGCTAACAATGATATAATAATCCATGTATCTACGACTTTTTCCAATAATTGCCCCTCCGTTATTACATACATATAATGATGCCTTGTCTCTACAGAAGCAACACTCTACACACTAATTGTATACAGTATATAGATAATAAAAGGAAAAATTTTCACTTGTTAAACGTAGAAGAAAAACTTAATTGCTCTTTGAGAGATGAAGAAAAATAATGATAATAATAAGAATAAATAGAGGAAAATAATGATAGCAGACAATGGACCATTAAAATACTTTTGAAATTCCAAAGTTTTGTTTCATGAAGCTTTTATGTACATATTTTTTAAAAATTAAAAGCTTCCTTTAATATATGTATGTACGTACATATATGTATGTTTATTGAGACCAGGTGAATAGTTGAACTTGTATTTAAAAGAAATTTCTTTAATATTCAATTATATATATATATATGTACATATGTGTAAAGTCAACAAGAAAGCAAGTTTGTTTTCAAATATTACAAAGGAGAAAATCCACTTTTAAGTTTTTTTACTTCATAAATATAACGGCCAAATATTTCGGAGTCATTTTAAGACCTACCGCGCACGGTTTTAGCTAAAATGTCACTTTATATCGAGAAATCAAGAATTGTTGTGTCTATCCAATAGAGCAATCGGATAAATGTGTCGACTGCACATGGAGTCGATATGGTCCCTGAAAGAAGTTCCATCTTTTAGATAGCCCCAGAGATGTATTTAGTTGCAGTTGGCTAAAACCAGTTCATCTGTTGTAGAACTATTAATAATCAACTTAATCTTTTATCATGCTGCCCATGAATCATAGTAACAACATAGTCATAAATACCAGGTGTTTTGAGTTAATGATTGTGGCCGATATTTTTTTCCTTTAATTAAGTTGCAATTATTGGAGTCATTATTTAGTTAATCGAAATATACTATTAGTACAAACGAAAGAGACTGCATTCAAACATATGAGTGCAGTTCTAACTCATTTCTAAAATCTTTCAGATAAACTTGGTTTCTTGTTGACTTGACATATATGTGATGTAAGTATGATTCTGTAATGATTATCAAGGAAATATGAATCTATTCACATAATGGAGTATCTTTTATATTTTGCTTTTTTTTCCTAATGAAAGGACATTTTTTTTGACAATAACAAATGTATCTAATTTATTGAACACATCAAAAAAAAAAAAAAATGAGCAGAAAGAAAGTAAATCAATGTTTCGATTCACAATATCTTCTATTTATTTATAAATATATATTGTAAGATGTGTACATTTGTTAGAGTTATTTTAATAGATCCATGTAAAGTGTGTATTTTTTATTAATCTACTCATTAAAATATAATAAATTAAGTTTGACAAATACATTTATCTAAAAAAAAAAATAATGATACTATTCTCAAAAGAATCCTTTACTTTAACATATTATTAAGATAATTAATTTTTTTTTGGAGGGTGAAAGTATTATTTTTCTAGTTTTCTGCATTATTGAATGGTGCCTTTCTTTCCATTCTGAATGGTTATATATTTATTAGTTCTGTTGTTCGACTCTTTGTTTTTTTCCTTCATTCTTACCATCAATAGTTGTAATGATAATCATGAAGAAATAAAAGGTTATTCCTCATTTTTTTTTTTCATCTTCAGTATATTGTTGTTGTTGTGTATGTTTTTTTCCCTCCCTGAGCTTTCTCTTTCTCTTTCTCTCTCTCTCTCTCTCTCTTTCTCACATAATAAGGTTATGTATGTATGTATACATATGTACATGTTGTGAACGAAGCTTACAAATGATGATTACTAGAAATATCATCATTAATATATATGTATGTATCTATTTGAGGATATGTGTGTGTCTACATATATTCAGACAACACTTTTAATGATCAAAACATCAGTAGTCATATTAAATGTAAAATAATAATGTTCCCTAAGGTTAGATACTATCTATGTATGTAGATATACAATTGTTGTATACAAGAATCTTAAATTTACCCACACCCTGTTGAAATCGACTCTATGGCTCTTGAGTATCTAGATTTTTGAAAGTTTGAAAACTTTTTTAATATTCTTTTTTGAGAAAGTTTTTTGTAACCATTCTAGGGACATATGGAGCATCAAAGACTCTTTCACGGTGTTGAGTTATCCACCCAGCAAGAAAATTTACTCTGAATTATCTTGAAGGCTGTAGATTTGTCTTCTTCCAGTTTTTCTTTTTATTGGTACACTGAACATTGATTGTTTGAACACAAATTAGCTTTTAGATTACCGTGATTTAATTATTAAATGCTCAAATATTGAGAAAAATGGACAAACAATCAACTGATTTTCAGCTTTTCTATTCGTACGAAAGGTTTGGAGATACAATAAATACAAGATCGTGTTCCATATTTTGCTCTACGTAGAAATTTAAAGATATAAATTATATTATAAATTAATTCAAACTCACTTTATTTTTTTGCTTATATGAAAAAACAATAAATTCTATAACAATGTAAATATCTGTGATAGAAACACATCAATGGCTCAATTTCATTCTTTTTCCTTACTTAAACAATTATTTTTTCATCTCATAGAAACTATTTTTCTTTCTTTTCTTTGTTAAAAAGAAAATAAAGGATCATTTAGTAGGATACATGCAAAAATTCTTTCTGATTTCTTATTAATCTTCATATAGAGGCAATGGAATTTATGAAAATGTGATATCTCATATTTTTTTCTCCTTTGAAAACAATATTATAAATATTCTAGACCTTTTGACTGGGGAAAATCAAAGAAACGATTCTGTATGTTAATTTTAATGACTTTACAATTAATTATTTGTATGTTTAATTAAATTTGTTAAAATATTTGCTTAACGATCTCTATATTTTTCAATATTTATTTAGCCTTAAATGCATTCTTTTTTTTTTTAAAAAAAAAAAAGAAAAGTATGTTTATTTTGAAAGTAATATGTCTATCTAAATTCAATTTATTATATATTTTGTATACAAATACATATGAAATCACTGATTTTAACCCAATTTACTCACAGTCAAAAGATCTACTATTTTGTTTTAAAATATAATTTACACTTTTGTACTTTTTATTTATTTAAAGTCTTAAATTGCAAGAAAAAAGTTTTGACCGTGCTTTCGAAAGTCCATATGTAACTTTTTCATAGAAGTTTCCATAGAAATACCTGTCTTTTGAACTATTTATTTACTTTTGGGGTATTTAAATTATTTTTAGATCTGGAAGATCATGTTTAACAGTTACATAACTTCAAAAAATAAGAGAACAAAGGCAAAGGATTGACTATGACAAAAAAATGAGAATAAAATGTATAAAGTTTAAGATCACACATGGTATTGACCACTTCAAGTTGTGTAATTTTAGGAGACATCACGTTTCAATGGCATAACACATATATAATTCAAATGATAAAATGTATTTAAGATGAGAATTAAATTTTATTAAGGACTTACGTATATGTCCTTGCTCTTGTAAGTCAAAAATTACTTCACTCGTTTTACAAACGTCATAAATGGTATGTATAAACCTAAAGCCATGTTTGAGGCATATGTGTAACTATATAGTTATCAAGCACTCATAAACATCATACGGAGTCTTATCCAATGGTTTTAAAAATAAAAAAAAACCATATATACTAAGGTTTCTTTCGCCGAGGTGTTTCACCACCAGAGAAATTCAATATATTCATTATATAATTATGATACATAATTAAGTTAATGGCTTTATAAAAATGGAAGAATCACTCAACTTAAAGTTCTTACAATTTAATCTTCGGAAAGATGCAATATATGCATTGATAGTCATCAATTATGCCCAACAGCGACCCAAAATATATCAATATATGTATTTAGTTTAATATCAAAACTATTACAAAAAAAATATTTAATTGTTATTTAACTTTACAACGAAACGGGAACTAATTGTGGATTTTCAATAATGTATTTTAAGAATTTATTATTTATTTTTAAAATATAAAAATAAACACTTGGATTTTAGAGTAATTAATGTTTACTATCCGGATCCTGTAGAAAGTGTGTATTCAAAACGCCCTATGAAGTATTTTTGAATTTGATGAGAAATTCTACAATCTATTGTGATTTTCCGCTCATTTGTCACAGGAAATCACAGGAAATTATGGCTCTTTTGAACTTTTTCTAACTTTTTTAAAAAAATATCTCAATCTAATTTGCTCCTACTATTTTCAATTAAGTTCATTTCTATTGATTGTCTCAGGTGATGGAACTCAGTTGATGCTCTTTGCTCTTCATTTAATGAATGAATTATTATACTCGATTACACAGACATTATTGCTTCCATAAATCTATATCGTATGTTTGTAACTGCAAGACCACATTGAGAAAATATACATATTTTTAAAATGTTGTAGGTCAGTACAGTTTTTTTCTGTCCATGGATCTAAGGAAAATTCTTAGCAGTATACTCATTCAATGTTAGAATGGATTAAAAAGCAAATGTTACACATACATGAAGTATCTATTTTTGTAAACTTATTTTCTATTAACTAAATGAATACTTTTTTTTTAAAAAAAATATTATTTTTAAAACATGTTTGATTGAATTTTCATACTTATTATTTATTGGAGTATATTAAATGTTTCTTACAACATTACTTGTTTCAATATCCTGACTGTTTGTTGTTGTTTTGTATGAATGTGTATGTGTGTTTTTTTTTGTGAACATAATTAATTATTTAATACCTTATTTTTTCCATAAATTTAATCATATTCTTGACGAATTTATGTCAATATTTCGATTTATTTTGTCTATTTAGTAAAATGATAAACTTTTTCTTTAAATCTTATTTAAATAATTTACAAAAAAAAAAAAATGAGCAAACTTAAAGTACATTATACAAAAACAAACGTGAATTTATTTAGATTTCAATTTCAAATTAATATGAAATAAGAATAAATGAAATAGTCGAATTAATTATAATTATCCAACCAAGTAAAAGCTATATATTAATAATTATCATTATTTGTATGAAAAAGAACATTAAATTTACACTTAATTAGCTATCAAAACTATTATTAATGATTTTCTCTTTTGAAGTATTTAGAAAGCCAAAAAAAAGCCTGTTAAACTCTTTGCAAATATATTAGAATTTATATCAAGTTAATTAAAAATATGTTGGTATATCTAACCATTGCTCAAATAACCAAATGGGTATAAATATCAGATATTTATATTAACGTATCACGAGTAAAGAAGCACTAAAAATGTATATGAGTTGATTTTGTTCCCAACATTACAAAAGGAAATTCATTTTCAACCCATTAGAAATGTATTTTGTGAGGACGAACATTGGTATTTTGGTAAGAGAAACTTGACTTCTGATTCAGAGTACATTGATTGTTCATGGCCTTAACGATATTTTTAACCTTTTTCTCTTAAAACTACACAAAAAACATGTCGAGAGTTCAATATTTTTTATCATTCCTGTATCAATAAGGAAAAGATATTTTACCTCCAAAGACCTATAATATTGCACATTTAATGTGAAATTTAGTTAGAAATCAACTATACAAGTATAAGAGTCAACTATACACCCAAATATACCTATATACAAATAGGGTATATGAGTTTTTAAATTTTGAGTAATGCAAAGCCAATTATATTTAAGTTTAATTTCTTCCTTTGTATTGTACCTTAATGACATTACATGTACGTCTTTTTAAATTAATAGTTATAACTTCAATTAGATAAAATGAAGGGTTGTTTGGTCTACAAATTATGTAATAAAATTCTTTTGGGAAAAGGTAAATGCACATTTGATTTAATTTAAAAATATAATATATATTCCAATAGAATGGGTATAAAAGTACAATAAAAGCCTTTCATTAACTAATAATAATAATAAAAAAAAAAACCCAGCTTCGAATATATTCTAAAAGGATGCTTTTATTATTTATAGACTTGCTTAAAGTATAGAAAACTTCTTTATTCAGGCCCTTATAATTTTTAGCAACAAATATAAGATATTGAAAGTCACATCTACATATGTTCTAGTAAAACTTCTCAATTTGTCAACTTTTCCGTAACGAGTGAGAAGTTTTTCAAATAGCGACGCACCAAAATGTACTTTTTGTGTTCTTTAAATGTGCATACACTGTACTTTCAAAAAATGTATTTGTGAGAGTGATATATTTAATAGACTTGAAATCAGATACTTAACAAGTCCTAATAACAATTGCACATTCTAAAAAGTTGATAAAACAACAACAAAAAACCGATATATTTTTGATTTTGCAAAAAAAAAAAATAATAATAATAATATGCCAACAGATTGGATCCTTAGTTGTTATACATATATAAAGATTTGATATTGGAGGATCATTCTGATTTTGTCAAAAAATATGTAAAATAAAAACAAAGAAATATATGTACAAATTTTTATCAAATTCCGAAGAAGAGTTAGTTTGTAAGTAGGAATACAGTTTATTGTAGTGGTGAGGGAAATAATAGAGTTTCTTTTTAATCAATCCTTCATTTAAATATTTGCTATCCTCTTTGCAATGGTATATCTTTACAAAAATAAAAACAAAATTATTGCACAGATACAAACATAGATATATTGGTTTTTTTTCTTTTTGAAAAAAGAAAGCATTTTCTAAACATTTTATGTGTTGAAGCTACTCTAGTATAATAGTTTAGAATTCCCATAACATAAGCAAATAACTAATTTAAAATATCGGAGTTTTTTTTTTTTTTTTTTGTAAATAGATAAGATATAAATTAGAATAAAAATGAATTATTGTCAAAACATTAGTTTTATTTTTAATAAAGGAATACATAGAACAGCGATTCTCAAACTGGTTTTTTTTATAGAGACAAAACATGAAATGGAAATTTTTCCCTTATAAAAAAGCTCAACTTTTATATGCAAAATATAAAGGGTAAAATTTTCTTTTCTTCAATGGTCCACCCTATAGATATGAATATTTATTGTAAAAAAGAATGAAAAGCACTAACATATATAACTGCATAAATCTATTCTTCAATAATATTTGTTTTTAGTGAGAAATAATGGATAACATATGAGATACAAAAATTAGTATGTAAACTTTAGACAATAGGGTATTGTTCTTAAAACAAAAAAGTTGTTACTTACTAATTGTTGTATTTCATTACCTAGTAAGGGTTCTTTGTTTCTTTTCTTCTTTTTTTTTTTTTTTTGAATACACTAGTGACTCATTTGATGCATCAAAAACTCATTGTCTGTTTATTTATTAAATTTTATATACTATAAAAATTTACTACTCTGTAACACTGAAAAATCATGATTTTCTGACTAACAAAAAACAATTTGCAATGCTATCAATCGCTCTGGTAAAATGAATCATTGACATCCATAATTTTAAAATAAAAAATATCAATATTTAATTAATGTAATCAGGAATTTTTTAACTTGCACTCTTCTCTTATTCTATCAAGGATCATTTTGATTTAATACAAATACTTGTTGAAAATCTTTTTGAGCCTCCCTGGCGCTGCTCCACGCCCTCTTATAAGGCGTGCCTCTCCACAGTTTGAGAAGCCTTGAATTAAAAGGACGCATTAATTATATGAAAGCTCCGTGTTATTCATCTTTAAAGAAAACCTTTGAAGAAAAGTATTAATGTTCCTTTCTTTTCCTTTTGGCATAAATTTGCCTGATTCTATGTATAAATAGTTTAACTCAGCATTTGAAACTAACATCCTATTTTAATACAAGATATTATGTATTCTTGAAGATATACTTTTTTTTTTTGAAAAAAAAATAATGTCTCAAACCTTGAAGGAGTCAATGTTTAAAAGCATTGTAAACAAACTTCGTACAAGGAAAATAATTATATATTTATATCTTGTCTCACTTTTTAGCTGATTCCTTGTGTATTGTAAGTGCTGAGTTCAGTTATAATTCAATTTTGTGGAAAACATTCTTTTTCTAACAGCATATTCATAGTAAACCCATAAAATCTACGTATCTTGTACACATCTATTTAAAAAAAAATCTGTTTTGTATATAAAAATTGACATCTCTAGGCAATTGTTTCATATTTTTAAACATTTATTAATATATAATTTAATGGACAAAATGTTCATAAATGAACTCAGGGTAAGGACTAATGTCATAAATGCACTTAGGAGCGTTACACCTCTGTACTTCACTACTTCGCTGTCATATCAAAACTTTACAATCACTATACTCAGCCAAATTTTTTTTTTTTTAAAACCTTTGAAGTTTCATGACCATTTCAATAGTACTTGACGGATTCAACACGAATATCTTAATTATTAGGGTTTTTTTGGAATCAAATTTCGTTTAAAGAATTTATAAAGCAATTAGTAGCAAAATTACACATTTAAACTTGAATCTATAAAGACATATGCTCTTTTGAAAAAAAAAAAAAAATTCAATGACCAATGCTTTTATTCAGGGAGGGCTTTAAAAAAGTTGACATTTACATGATTTTTTTTTCCACTAGAGTGTACTACACCAAATTGTAAGCATATTGTAAGGTCAATCTTACATTTTCAAGAAAATCAATTCATTCTACTTTAGATGTCTGATTTTTTTCCCTGATTACAAAGTTTACCCAACTTAACAAAAGTGTAAAAATAATCTAAAAAACGAAAAAAAAAAAATTGTTTTAATATCTGATCCCTTGGAAAAAAAGAAAGAAAAATCACTCATTTGTGATCAGCACTATTATGACTAGAAGAGGATTCGAAACCAAAGGGTATCAAATTTTTCTATTCTTTCATATTTAAACAAAATGAATATTTTGCTATTGCTACAATGTGCCTATGCATATATTTTGGATATTACAAATTAAAACCGGATTAATTTATTCATTTGCCTATGAATTAAATAAAGCATACCACTTCACTAAATGCAGACTGTTTAAAGTGGTTGAATGTACATATTTATATTTAAAGTGACAGAAAAAAAAGCTATTACTAATTTACTTATTACAGAAATGCATTTTAAAAAAGCTAAATAGTGATCATACAGAAGAGCCATTGAGTGTCTCTACAATATTACCTGACATCAAACAGCTTTTCTAAAAAGAAAAACCAAAACTAATTTACTTTTATCAAGGGATAAGTTAGAATGTCATATAAAAATTATAAATTTCTTATTTTACTACAACGACATGTACCACAAAATATCAATAATTAGTTGTTTTTTCGTATCAAATCACTCGATATTGATACCCTAAAAATAAAGAAAAGTTCAATATTGTATCTTTTTATGTGTCTTTTAAATCAATGTTTTTCAACTGGTGGTTTGTGACTTAAAAACAAGACTCAAAGAGATAATTGAAAATGAAAATTATTCTTAATATTCATCTCTTGTACAATTTTGTACAAAACAATCCAACCTTTTTTTTTTATAGAGAAAGAATGAAATCAAAATTGACGGCTTTCACTATTTTAAATCGTATTAAATAGAGTTTGTTAGAGAGGGGGGGGGGAGGAGGGTGATACGGGTAGAGGTACAAATTCTTAATGTAAGCTTATGATATCTAAATGTAATGCTTTATGTTTGCTAGAGTTGAAGGGTAATACAAATGGATCTTGACAAAATGACCCATTTAAGAGCATTTAAGATTTGTTGTTTTTACAATGAATTTTCATAAAATACTATGATTGAGTATATGGCCTTTATTTAACGTCCTTCCTGTCCTTCTAATATTAAATAAGTTTTCTCAAGGAGCAAAATAATATACATAGTAATGAAACTTGATTGTTGGAAATAAAATATTGGTGAACACAGCGTAGTGATTCTATTTTTGGTTGATTCATTATTGAGTATAAATAAAAGGTACTTTCCTATAATTTATGGTTTCCATAGAAGCTAGGAAACTTAATTAATAAATGGTTATTTTTATATTAATGGGAAATTAATGTAACCTTATTAGGTGGAAATAGAAGAAAATAATAATATCCCTAGGGGTTTCACTACATTCCTTTTTGACGAATTTAATTAGAAATCCCCTATAGACACTCAGACTTTATGGACTTATAAAAACTAATTTATAGTTGATCATAAGTTGGTAACTCCCATTTAATTTTCCTATCAGAAACACTCATACCAACATGAAATGTGTTTTATATATATATATATAAATATATAATTAGTGTACAAAAGATAAAATTTATGTGAAAAAAAAATTATTTATACTCTTTTTGCCTTCTCATCTTCTTTGAAGATAATTATAAAAAATATCCTTTTTTCAATTGTATCAATTTCAAAAAAGAAGTGGTATAATATAATTCAAAACATATACAAGAGATTACATCTTGAATTTACTCCATACCTACATATTTAAACACATACTACTATGAGCAAAAAAACAGAGCAATTTGACTTAAATTTATTGTGAATTCCGATAGGAATAAATGTTTTTGTTTTTAAGTTGGCACACCTGTCACTCACATCTATGCAAATTACACATGAAAACATTCATGTGTGTTTGAGATACGCGTAGTCCTTTTGTGAAGAGCTAAAGTTGACTTATTTGTTTTTTGAAGTAACTGAAAGATGATGACTCAAATGCAATTTAGAGAAATGTTGTTCAAGCCAAAAAAGTTTAAATGAATATTACAGACACTATTCTTTTGATATTTTTTTGACCATAATAGTACATAGGAAACATAAAATACCTCCTAATTTATTTAGACTTTTTTAATATTATAAAGTATAACTTCTCATTTGTATGCCTCGTAGAAGATATATCTGGTAAAATTGATTCATGCATATGTTGTTACATATCATTTGAGTCAAAGAAATGCCTGAAATGAACTTCGTCCTTTGGCATTACAAAATGTCACAAAATACAAATTTTTGTAAGGAATGACATTGCATTTCGCTTTTGTAGCATTTCACTTAAATATGTTAAAGAACTGTTTTGAGATAAAGTAACAAAGTAATAAACGCTCCTTATTTCTCTCTTTTATTTAAGAATAAAACATTATCAGCTGATAATATGCTATTGCTCAGGGTTACCATATTTATAAACAACATTTGAGGTGTATTTTTTTCACTACCTAGAATCTTTTTTTTTTTCGAATCTCCAATAAATTGTTTTATGAGTGTGTGAAGGTTGGGGCAAAATATCACTGATACTTAAGCTTGAACTTTTTTATAATGATCCATAGACGCTATGGGTATCTAAGGACTCATATAATGAGCTATTAATATATGGAACATGTAAAATGAAAATTTGATCGTAAATTTATTCTATATCAGCTGTTTACTTCAAATTTAATATAGTTAAAATACAAACCCTTCATGGTTGGATTGAATAATTCCAAAATAATTGTTATATATCAACTCAATAGATTTGTTAAATTGGAAATAATTTTATTTTCAAATTAACTAGTATAACATAATTAAACATTATATTTTTATAAAAAGTGCTTGAACTCTCTTGAACTAAGTATATCCATGGATTGATACTTAAATAATATTTATATTTTTTATGATTGTAAGATTCTACAATTAATTATAAATGAAATAGAATTTAAGAAATCCAATAAATTATTAATCGATGTTGCTACATCTTTTGAGGTTAACCCCTTCCGAATCCAGCCTTTTTGAACTGTCCATTCAACCTTAAAATTTTGTTTCCGAAGGTATTATGTATGGAGCTAATATATAAATACATATATCTGCGTTCATATGTCTATGTCTATGTATTGTAACCCTGCTATTTTAGAACAAAAAATAGGTATATCAGTACTGATTTGAGTCTAAAATTAGAAAAAGCTTTGTTTTCTTCTATAGATTATTTTTTCTGTACTGCTATTCCATAAAAAGTCTTTCATAGCTACAACGGTACTTTCACAGACTGTATTGTCTACTGTTACTTTGTATAAGTATTCTTCATATGAATAATACGTGTCAATAATAACAATTTTGCATAAAACAAACAACCTCGAGTATCTCAACGACTTCGAGTCCAATAGATTGAGATGTACAAAAGATCTCATTCCAAGGAGTGTCAATCCCTCCAAAATCATGTTAGTTGGCGAACTGCATTATACGTGTACTGGTTCTGTTTTAAAGATTATTCTTTCTTAATTCTCGAGGAGGATACATCTATTAAACCTGACTTTAGAAATGAGTCAAAAATGCCTAAATCTTTTAAATCTCTTTTTAATAAGTGCATAATACTACACTTTTATATGAAAATTTGACTTTTTACTCAAATGAATGAAAATAAAAGCTGCTTGAGGAGCAAGCAGCAAAATGACGACTGCAGTTTCTTCATTTATTTCCTCATTTAAGACTTGGCTGCATATTAGCTGATGAGATTTTCATTATTTTGTACCATATTTTATGAGTAGAAAACAGGGCTCAAGTCGTCCCATTTTGACTTCTTATTTCAACAGGAAATGAGCTAAGAATATTCAAAAAGCTACATACCATTCTAAACAATTATGAATACTACATACATACACTGTAAGACGACAATTGCAGAAAAAAGCAAAAAATAAAACAGCAGACAAATAAACAAAAACAAATTGTATGATTTTTCGTGCGTAAAAATCAATATTCCAAGAGAACAAATATCTAAAAATAAAAAGGTTTATATGTAGTCCAATAAATAAATTGGCTCATCGTATATTATTTATATGAAGGGTGTGATTTACACCCATCCCTATTTGATGCATACAAACAAAAATCCCACAGAATATTTGATAGAAAAGAAAAAAGAATACAATCTCCTTATAAATTGAATGAAATACTCTAACCAAAATGAAAGGAAATCTTTGTGCTGAGTCAGCTTCAATAAATAAATAAAGAAATGTATGTATGTAGATGTTACATATATGGTCCTCACATTTCATAGTATGAAATATTTTTTGAAGGAGATGAGGAGAGACAAAGTTGTGTGTGTATGTAGTCTGATGTTTTGTACACATTTTTGAGAAGGAGATGATACAATTAGAGATAGTGGTGGAGTCTATGCTTCAAAATGATGTTCAAATGTACCTATGTATGTATGTATATAAGATATATGTATACATACGTAATGTGTATCTGAGTATTTATGTACTCTATAAAAGGTAGATACATACATACTCGGTACAATCATGATATGAGGGCTTTTTTAAGACACAAAGGATATGGAGAAATAAAGAAAAAACCATTTTTTATTATTTTTGTTCTTGTTTTAAGAAAACCAAAAAGAAACGCGTATGGAAATCATAATTTCTTCAATAGGAACGCTTCTTGCATATGGAAGTATCCATATATATATATATATATATATATATGTATATATGGATACAGTTATGTGTATTTAACATTAATGATATGTAAGAAGAGGGAGGGTTCAAACCCCCCTCCCCCCTCTCTCTTCTTTTTAAAACTATATGTATAAAAAATGAACATAAAATGAAGCTTATTTTTTTAAAATTGCGGAAATGTTTTTTTTATTTCTGTGTATTTTTATTTTTTAAATGTACAAATATATTTTGTGAATTGTAGAGACAAAATGGAGAAGCTCTAGATATAGAATAAATGTAATATGTATGTATATTAAAAAAAAAAAAAAGAAGAAGAAAGAAGTCTAAGGTACTTGACTCTACGTATATATATATATATATTGATTTGAATTAATTCTTTTGTTCTTCTAGTCAATCTGTTTCTTATCTGTTTTTTGTTTCTTTGGTTTCATTTCAGACCTTAAATCGTGTTCTGGATTGAGTGAAAAGGAAAGAGAAGGACTCCGTCATGGGACGAGGGAGGAAGGTGGTGACTGAGGAAGGAGGAACTGCTCCATCGTCGAGGAGAAAATCGACGAGTCCATTTTCTAACACGGAATATAAGTTATGATAACTCTCCAGATTCATCCTGGAGAGTTTTCCTTTCCCTCGATATTTTTTTTTCATCGATTCAACTAATTGTACGGGGGAATGCCCCGATCCGATCGTTTCGAACGGAACTCATTAAGTCGAGTAAGCGTGGGCCGTGGAAGTCTTGGACGTGCCTCGGAACTAAGCAGCGGTTCAGTTGCTACCCGACATTGGGTGAACTCCGTCTCGGACATTTATGGTCCAGATGAAATCGAGGAACTGTTGGAAGATTTAAACCGATTAGAGTTGGCAGCTCTGGAAGCGGACGATTTTCGAGATTATGATATCGACGGTTCAAGAGTTGGAAGTCTACGAGGAGGACGGTCAGAAGATATAGGGAGAGTGCGGCCGCGGGACCGGCTTGCCTCTCCAGAAATCGAGGATGAGGGATCAACTAAAGTACATAACCCAGGAGCCCGACGAGTTCCTTCTCCCTCAGAGTCAGTTAACTCTTGGGATTCTCATGTTCATTATCGGAGAAATGAGGACGAAGAAGATGATGAACAACGACATCCTCCTAGCATATATCCATCCAGGCTAACGCACTCAATCATCTGCTTTTGTGATACATCCACATTTAAAACTCCAAGAAATTTTCTACGGGTCTTATTAGTGGTAAGACTTTGTTTTTCCTTTTTGAGTATTTCATTTCTTTTTTTTTTCAAAATTATGACTATGAATACAACTGTATACTATATGCTCTGTCATTTTTTAAAGCACCACTGACAAGCGTCGCAAGGTGAAAGCACTATTGATTTACCTCCCTTTTTTTTAAAATGATAATTTATTCTTTAAATGAACGTGTGTTAGAAGAAAAAAACACCTCTCAGAGTTTTATGCTTTTTAAACAGTTAAATACTGAAACCTGTTATATGACTATTGGTCCATAAAAAGAAAACAAAATGGAGGTACTTATACTTATACTTAGATATAAAGGCCCTCTTGACTTTGAAACTAAAAAGGGATAGAGGAAACTTTTTACTTGTTTTGTTAGTTTTAAATGCTCTACACACGTCTTTATCAAACTAAGGAGTTATGTGTACGTACAAAACTAGGTATGTGCAATGGTACAGAGAGTCAATGCAGATATTTATTTTTGGTATTTTTTTTCTTTCTTTCTCTCTCTCTATGTACTTTATACACGGTTGTTGTGTGTTATAGCAAAAGCTCTTTTGTCCTAATACTGTTTTGTATACATAGATACTTAACACATGAGTTTATAAGCTGCAACCTGCACTTTTTGTATAGTATTTGTATATAATCAACATTTAGGCCCATTTTCAAACCAATTCAAGCCTATTCACTCTACCACACATGCATGGATCCACTTTTTCTCAACTATTATCTTTTTTTTTTATTTCATGAAGAAATAAAGATTTGTTAAATATAGTGTCCATATCTCATATACAGCTGATTAGGGTGAATAAAAATTTGACAAACACCCTTTTCTCTTGAGTACCCAAAATAATCAATATCTATCAAGGTCTAGTTTTTTTTGGGGGGGTTATGTCGCTGAATTTTGAGAATTATAATTAAAAATATATGAAACCTCAATCTATCAGCTTCAAATTTGGTATAGAGTCTTAAATATCTACAAGGAACATTATCTGAAGAGTACAACCTTCTCCTAAATCTCCTTCCTCCCAAAGATACCTATATTTGCATTATTTGCAATTAAGGTATGCAGAAATATATATAAATTACTGTCAATAAATGCATACACTTAAAAAATTGCTATTACAGATACGAAAAATATTGTTTAAATGACTCCAAAGCAAATTAAGGAGCATGATGATAATTAATAAATACCTCAGTGAAATTTTGAACTGGAAACAAATAATTAAGTTTGGAGCACTTAGATACAAAAAAAAAAATGGTGTATTTATGAAAAATATGAAATAATTTGAGTCCAAGTAGTTTTTGTGGTTCTTTTGAAAGGATTATTCAATGTCATAGCTAGAGAGGGGAAAAGCAAGAAGATACACGTTTACTATCATTCCCTAGCCACCAAACAATATATGGTTGAGAGATCCCCATGGGCTATTAGTCTCCTTAGCCCCCAAATACTTTTTTTTTTGAAAATCAATTTATAGCTCGTTACCACCTTTTTGAGTGTCATATCGTAATTTTTGGAACTATTCTCGGAGCATAATTTGAAAGTCTTTCTAGATTCTGATCTATAGAATATGGTAACTATTGTTGTTTATTTCAGGCCAATGGATATCAACGTTGAAAAAAAAAACCTTCGTTCCTAATGTATGTATTTCAAAAATTCCTAACTTTGTATGTATGTATTGAGTGCCTTCAAAGTATTGTTCCTAAAATACTTAGTTCCAAAAATTTACGATGTAAGACTTCGAGAGAGATGAAAAAAAAAAATCAAAAAAATCCAATATTCTGTACAAAAAAGGGATTTTAGAGAGCATACATTTATAAAAGATTATATTCATTATATAAGCGATCCTCTTTGATGTTTTTGGTTGAGTACCACGTTGGTAATATTGATAAAAATAAAAAACTTGTAAATACATACAACTTTGTACATACAAATATGAAAATGTTAGATAAAAAAATTTAATTAGAAACTATTTTTGTATGTGTCATTTACATATGTAACAGATGTGTGTATATTTATACATATGAAGGCTTATGAGTATAATTATGTATATATATATGTTAAACAAACATATGTAAAATTGTGTATGTTTACAATCAAAAGTTTTTAAATCATTGTCTTCAAAATGAAATTCTATATATATATATATATACATTTTAATCAATGTTCATAATTAATTTTAATGAAACACTTAATCATTATGTATCATAAAAATTATTTTATGAAATAAGGGATCACCCAAACAAATGAATTAAACTATCAAATCTCTTTTGACTTTATCGAATCATTTACATCGAATGAATGATTATTCTCAAAGAAAAGCGGAACATTATTTTTTGTAGACACCTACACAGTAGAAAAAAAAATATGATGATATACTTTTTATTTTAGAAAGTCAAAATTAGAGGCAAATAATGTCTTAATCATAGTCAAATGAAGACTTTAAAAATAACTTTCACATTTCCGAGTATCTCATCCTATCCCAGAAATGTGAAAATAATACTTCACCTTTTTGAATAAATTTATATTAGTGTTGACACACCAGATTTGTATTTATGCATAGAACATAATCTGTTTCATATTGTAATCCAAAGTTTATGACACTCAAAATTATTTGTTTAATATATAGATATGTTATATGTTTTTTAACAAAAAAAAAAAAAAGGTTTATCTTCAGAAATTATAAAAAAATTGATTTGTCAGTAGTGTGATAATGTGTCAAGTCAATAAGAAACCAAGTTTATCATAAAGATTTCAAAAGTGAGTGTGAACTGCACTCATATTCTTGAAAACATTCTCTTTCGTTTGTATTAATAGTACATTTCGATTAATTAAATAATGACTCCAATAATTGCAACTAAATAAATCTCTGGGGCTATGAAAAAGATGGACGTTCTTTCAGGAACCTCATCGGCTCTATATGCATTTGTAGCATTTATCCGAATAGATAGACAACAATCCTTGGTTTCACTTATTAAAACTGACATTTTAGAAATACAATCCTTGCGCGATAGGTCTTAAAATGACTTTGAAATATTTGGCCGTTATATTTATGAAGTAAAAAAATTTAAAGTGGATTTTCTCCTTTTCAATATTTGAAAACAAACTTGCTTTCTTGTTAACTCAACACATATATTCTTTTCAAAATTTATCTACAAGGACGTCTCTAACGAAATTCCTTGCTTACTTCATAATAACCCTTATAACGAATATAAAAGAATTTTGACGTTCATATACATATAATATAATATACAATCAAATAAGATTTCATATTAATTTTTCTATAAATGAAGATATTATGTAACTTATATTTTTTTGACTATTTTCTATTTTTCATTTGATGCTTGTATAATTTACATATATGATAGTGTATGTAAGCCTTGCAATTTTTTGAATATCTTTAGACTCTCCAAATATGCTTTTGAGCAAAGCAGACTACATATATATGTAGTATGTTTAGTATATTTTTCGAACCAAAATTAAAAAAAAAAGTACTGTATATTCAAAGAAATTACGCAGTTTTTATATAGGAACAATGTCACTTCCTTTTTATTTGAAATGCCTGAATCTTCTTCAAAGAAAACTGATTTCTAAAATATTCTCTATTTACGATGTCTCGTTATTAATTAGTATTTGTTTACTAATGAAAAAATATGACTGCAAGTTTAATCTATGGGTAATTCTAAGGCAGCTTAACAAATGGGCGTTATCCAATTCATCTAAGAATTAGAGGACTTTGATTGCAATAGCTCTTATTCACTAAAAAAAGAACGTGGGGCCAATTTAAACTTGCTAAAATGAAACTTTTACCTCTCATAAATTTATGTGCTTCGTCATGAACTTTAACTGACAGTTGTTTTTTTGTAATTTTAGAGAATAATGAAGGTAGACCCTTCAAATTTTGTACTTTTTATAATTTCAAGGAGTAAAATCTATAAATTAAATCAAAAATGGGGGGGGGGGGGGGAGGAATCATTTCTTTACATACAAAATGCATTTTTAAAAAAGGATAATTTTTGTGTTTAGAATTAATGCTAAATATATATTCTATTTTGACTGGCTATAAAAAAAAAGCCCACCTCTTAGATCTGTAAGATTTGAATGATCTATTTTACATTTATATAAAAAGGCATCATTAGGTAAAATTAGGGAAATTATATTTATTTTAAGTATATTTTTACCGTGCAAAATTAATTTTAACTATGACTCCGTCACTTCAAAATAAACTTTAAATGGAATTTGAATATCTTGTACAAACAAAAATATTCATATATAGGTAAAATAAGCTAAATAGAGATACTATACAAAAAAATATAGATATAGACATTATGAGTATTCTAAAACATTGGCCCACACACCTGAGACAACAACGTCAAAAAATTGTTAGATACAATTTTTATCAAGGTTACTAGAAGGCGTAATGTATTCAATAAATGTCATTAAATATTCTAGTCTTGCCTTACATTCAGTCGTTTATCAATAAAGTTAGTCCAAATTCGTTCAGTCCAGTTTTACTACTGTACGTTTTTTTCCCATTTCCACCACGAGATTTTTTCTGCATTCGCAACCTCGACTCTCAAAAGGAAAAGGAAAAATTTGAAGACACAACTGGTAGCTACTCTTCTGTATTTTCCTTGTTGCCAACTTTTTGATATTATTTAAATATACTATATATTGATAAATTCTACCAATATACAAATCAATCGTTAATACCTGTATACTTTTCAAAAATTCAAGAATAAATCAGAATCATGAATAACAATAATACCTTTTTTGAGTTCATAACACGTAATGTCAGCTGCTTTACATCAGAAGAGTCAACTGATAAAAAACAGCTGAAGAAAGAATACAGTGTATTTTGTTTATTCCAAAAAGTTTGTTGTGCTTAAAACACTTTTAGTAATCAAATAGTCTGTTTACATGCCAAAAAAAAATACAATCTTAGTTCATAGTATGATATTTAACACACACCCTGTGTTTTGAAAAGTCTAAATTCAAACAAATGTTCTGGACTGTTTACTTACAGTTTTGCCATAGAAACACGACGAAATTTTGAGAATCAACAAAAATACACTGTATTGTCCCTTCAGCTGATTTCCATGAGTGACTCTTATGATTTAAAGCAGATGACTCTACGTGTTATGAACTCAAAAAGGTGTCATTATTATTTATGATTTTGATACATAAAAAATATATTTAATCAAAGATTGCGCACCCTTTTTTTGAATTTGTGAATATTATATAAGTATTAACGATTGATTTGTATGTATATTGGTAGAATTTATCAGTGTAATATAGGGAAATATAGAAGTTTAGCAGCTACCAGTTGTTTTTCCAAACTTTTCCCTTTTTCTTTTGAGAGTGTAGGTTGCGAGTGCAGAAAAAAGCTCGTCGTGATATACTGCATTTTATTTAAAAATGATCATTCCTTTTTGACAAATTTTTATAACATTTATTTCGTTAGATGTGAAATAACATAAATGAATTTCTATAGTAGAGTTATAATTTTATCTTTATTACAATTTCATTATTTAATTGTCAATCATTGATGGAATAGATTATATGATAATAGGTATTTCTTGTTTAATATCTATGAAATTAAATTGACTCTAACACAATGATATTTACATATTTTAAGTTTAGAAAGTCACAAAACACTTTTACTTATTTGAATAGAATGAATAATCATAAATTTCATGCATTACTATCAGCTATAATAAATCACTCTCAACGATATTATTGTTATTAAAAATATTATTTATGCAAACATTAAAAGCTGATATACTAAAGTGCAAATTCTATTTTTAGATAAATTATTATACATATATTTTCCTCTACTCTTCTTTGCTTTTTAAAAACAATATACATAATATATATAAAATTGCATGACAAATTTTTTATTGAATTATAAATTATTGATATATTTTTTTATTAGATATTTCATCCTTATATTATGTACATTTAAATCATTATCTATTGATTTATCATTATGTATGTATGTATGTATATGCTTTGAATCGTGAATTATTTTTTAGCTCTTTTGTGTGCACATAAAAGTGTCTGTAGGTTTCAAGTTGTGAGGATGATATAACAGGACTTTGCATCATACGTGGATAAAAATAATTGCTCAGTTACTTAGTTCATTCTATATTAGAGTCAAACGTTTGTGTTTTTTTAAATGGTGCTGTGATATACTTCCATCAGTCTAGATGTAATTTATTTTATATCTCTTTCTAGTATAGTAGTTTTCGAAATTAATTTTTGAAGATCTTTTTGATTTTGCGTCGGTGTCGAAATCCTTCAATGTTTTGGTCTCGGTGTCAAAATAGCTAGACTAAAAATTTCATTAAAAAAATTTAAAAAAACGACTAAATCGACTAAAATGTGGTTTTTGACCACAAAACACTGGATCTTTATACTGATAAGCCATTGAAAAGTTTTTGTCCGCTCCTGTTCTTCAACTCTTGAAGAGCCTTTACAACTTTTTAGAATAAGAGGATAAAATTAAACACCTATATTATGCCCTTAAGTAGGTAATTACATTAAATGTAGAATATTCGAATAAATTTTATTGAATTCAAATCACTTCGTTTAAAAAAAACTTTTCTATTTTGAAGACTAAATGAAAGATAAGGAGTGAAAAATGGTTTTATGTCAAATAGTTTCTATTGTTGAAGGGAAGGATGACGCCGCTTGCTGGCTAGGGGGTGGCAACCACTATCTTTCTTTATATATTTATTTTGGTGATATTTTCTTCTTTAAAGAAGGGTAGAAAATAGATAAACAGTTGACTACCCATGTATCCCCACATTTTGTAATTTTTCTTCCTTTTGAAGAAAAGGTTCAGTGATAAATTATCTATTTAACAAAAGACAATTAGAAACGAGGATTTGCTCTGTAAATTTAATTTTTTGGTTATCCATTTGTCGAGTTCAAGATTCATATGGTCAAAGCATTGATACTCCCCTCCCCCCTCCAAGCAATCATCTAAATGAGAGAAACATTTCCACTTCTAAATAGATGTAGCACTAATAACTGATACTATTCTTGTTTATCTGACCAAGTTTAAATCCATGAATCAAATATTATAAATGTCCATTAACATAGTTATTGTCAAATATATGTAACTCAATTCTGCAGATATCTTTAACATAATAAAAAAAGTAAATTGACATGAAACTTGACATAATGATTTAAACGATTGTCTTAGGTACATACATGACGTAGTCAACTTTGTAGAATGTTACTCCTAAATTTTTTTTATAATTTGATTGACTTATTTTATATAGCAAAAAAAACCATAAATATCATAATAAAAGAACTACTTTCATTTAAATAACTTAATTATTTATAAAATTATTTAATTATCAACAATTCATCACATTATTTACCCCTATCCGGGGTCCAAAGCCCTTGAGAAGCTATTATTGAGTCTATTCTTTTGTTTTTGGTGACGCAAAATACATTAAACCCTCGCCTAAGTCATCAACGGAGCTTTACCGAGTTCAAATTATCCAAAAGGCATCAGAATATTGTACAAATTGATGTATCATGAGATTTTGCAAGTTTCCTGGCAGTTACACGTCTGTATTTGTGGATAGCCTCCTCCAATGTCTGGATAAACTGATCGTCTCGAATCTTTATTATTGATTCTCCTTAATGATATTTAAGTTATTTCCTTTTCTACCTTTATAATCTTTCTAATTTGACTTATGAACATTAAATTAAGATCAAATGATTCATCAGTTAATATTTTGAACTCCTTTGGTGTTTTCCCTTTCCTTGCAAGATCAATTACATAATTTTTTAATTTTCTCATTTCAAAATATTGAGAGACAATTTCTGAATCTCAATTTTTAGTAGGGATTTTGAGGTTTTTAACTTGCTCATTACTACTCTATAAGCGGTATAATTTATTTTAGAACATTTGAATCCTTGTCAAATGATAAAGTGACAATCGGAGATAATTGCCATTACTTATTTTGAAGCTAACATTCCTCGAATGTGGTTTATACATTTATATTTATTTAAATATTCATTGGAACAACATACTTATAGCATTGTTCAAGAACGTTTATTAAGGAATATCAATATGAGTAGTTACGAAAAAAATATACTTTTGTTAGTACTTTTTGATATTACATCTTGCCTCTGAAATGTATTTGTAATAAAATATTAGTCGTTTAATCCATTTTAAAATGTAAATCTTACAAAAGGTTTGAAGTTATACCATGATTTTGATTTGTAACAAAGAATTTCTGCTTTTTATATCATTTGATTACTATCTCACGCTTTGTTTTATTTTTTAACCCATTGTTTGAATATATTTTTTTACAAAAATAAAATGAGTAAACTCACAAAATATATTTATTGTAGATCTTGAAGTGATTCAAGTTGTACATACTTATTACACTTGCATAAGCATTTAGTACCAATTACAAATTTATAGGTCCCTCCTCTTAACAACAAAATCATTGAATACATTTATTAAATATCGTGTTATATTCTTAATGCTTCAAATTATAATAATATTTTTTTAAAATAAAAGGTAAGTATTTTGAATACATTTTACACTAAGATATTTTTTTTTTGAATTGATTTTAATGAACTACTAAAAAATATCAATATCTTCAAATCAAAATGTCATCATTTATACAACGAAAACAGAAATGAGTAATTCAAAAATAGACATTAATGTTTACCTTATATTAGGACTCAATCGATTCAGTTGAGATTGAGAATAATTTGTAAGGGGCTGAAGTTCAGAGATTTTTGCCGATATTTTTTTTCATTAAGAAAAACAAAGGAATAAAAAAAACACCAAGGTCATGGGTTTTTCAATTACATAACCCTTGAATCCCTTGTGTGCTGAGAGTGTTCATTTGTGTATTCAAAGCCTTTACTTTATTTTTATTGTAAAAAAACCAAAAAATCCAAAACCAAGGCATGGCCACACAGACTATTAAAAATATGAAATGTATTTGTACTCAACCATACAACGAAGAATCAATCCACGGGTTAAAAAAGATTCTAAGATATCTAAGATTTTTATATTTTTAATTGAAAAAGTATGTCTGATCTGCTAATTGTTCTCTAACTCTAAAAGTTTATGAGTCATATTTTTACCTTCTTATATATATATATATATATATATATATATATATATATATATATATATATATATATATATATATATATATATATTTATATATATTCAATGCTGAATGTTTTATTATAAAAAAGTTTTATTGCAATTTTAAGAATGAATAAAATTGAATGAATTAAGTACTTACATATATTATACTAAATACCAGAAACAAAAGGACGTCTAATTCAATGATTAATTCTTATTTTGTTTTTCTTTTAGGTCACTTCTGTGGCTTGTTTGTCGACGGTACTGACAGCGGGCACTGCCAAATCCGGGATATTTGCTTTGCCTCATTTTCCGAGGTTGCGGTTAATAATTTTTGTTTCAATATTCACAATTCTTTTTACGCTCTTTATTTTGTTCCTCAACATATCACACCTACACGCTTTGCTACCTGTTGAGTATGGTAAAATGGTAAGAAATTTGTCTTTTTTTTTGTTTTTTGTGTCTTTTTTCTATAAAAACATATGATATAAATATTAAATTCCTTAACGATTTTATGTATGTATTTCTTATACATATATGTGTCAAGTCAATAAGAAATCAAGTTTATCTGAAATACTTCAAAAATGAGTGTGAACTGCACTCATATTCTTGAAGACATTCTCTTTCGTTTGTATTAATAGTATATTTTGATTAATTAAATAATGACTCCAATAATTGCAACTGTATTATAGGAAAAAACCAACTGCCACTAAATAAATCTCTGGGGCTATGAAAATGATACACGTTCTTTCAGGGACCATATCGGCTCCATATGCAGTCATAACGTTTATCCAATTGCTCTATTGGATAAACAGCAATCCTTAGTTTCTCGATATAAAGTGACTTTTTAGCAAAAACCTTGCGGTATAGGCCTTAAAATGAAAGGGAATTTTCTCCTTTTCAATATTTGAAAACAAACTTGCTTTCTTGTTGACTTGACACATATATACTACGTATATTTTGTCATCAAAATAAAATCCCATTTGAAAATGTAATCCTATAAAACTATTATAATGTGAGGGCTATTCAAAAAAGTTCTAATTAAGGAAGTTCTAATTGTTTCTTTCCTTTTTTGGTCTAACCATGTACAATGTAGATTGTTCATTAATTCAATTTGAATGAAGAGTCAAAAAATATTTTGAATAAGAGAAAGCAAAATCAAACATGGAACAAATTATGTAAAGTTTATTATTAGAGTTCTGTGTATACGATCCCTTTTAATTATAGCAGAATGACTTTACATTCATGAAATGAATGGTACAAAAAGGAGTTGGTTTTCTTTTTCTTCAATGTAGTCCCCCCTTTGATTCTCAATAACAGTTTAATGAAGTATTTTTACTTGACGTCATAATGCTAAAAGTCGACTATCGTGGAAAAGGCATCAACAAAAAAAAATTCTAAGAATAAAAACCCTGGTTTTTTTTCCTATTTAAAAAGCCATTATATGAACTTTCTTTTAATATTACTTTTGTAAATTTGTCAATTTTGTTTACTGGCTAACTAAATCAGCAACTATGTTTCCAACATGAGCTTGTCCCTTTCATTTCATTAGGCAATCTGTGACGTCAGTGAGCCCTCTATTATGTGTTTTCCTTCACGGCCTTATCTCACTAACATAAACAGTTACACGCATTTTTGTTGGCAGCTGTGGATTTTCTTCCCTCTTTTCTTGCCCTATACTAGTATTGAGATGGTGCATGTAAATCAACTGCATACAAAATACCAAGGTATTTTGTTGTCAAATCTATATTTCACTACTTTTTCACCCCTATTAGTGGTATGACCATTAATAGGTTGAAGTCTAATTAGCTCAAGTGTGAAGCTGTGAGCAGTTCTCTATTAATACATCAAGAATAATTCCAACGTAGTTGGGAAGTATTTGCAAAATACCAACTGACTTTGGGCCTTTTTTTTCTTTTTTTTCTTGGGAAATACAACAAAAATAACAACGTCTGTTCTGAGCAACCTTGATTGATTGAGTATGAATTACCAATCTGTTAGTAAGAATTGGCTCACTATCAACTGATTTTGGGCCATTTTTATTGATTTTCTTGGTGGAAATCTATTTAAATAACTGACGTTCTAGCTATGGGCGTAAAATATATGTAGGCAAAACAATCTTTATTCAATCATCAAACTACAAAACAACAAATGTTGAGTTTATATATGCTATTAAAATAAAAACCGGATGATTAATAGGTGGTGTATCTCGAAAAAAGAACGGATTCTCAAAATTTTAAAAGAATACACTCTCAAATACTCATTGTAACTTTTTTATACTCAACAACAACAACATTTCTCATAATTGGATTTGAGTCATCATCTTTCAGACATTTAAAAAGAAATGAAAAATTCAATTATAGTAGTTCATAAAAGAACGCGTATTTCAAATACACATGAATATTTTGACATGACAATTGGACCAGATGTCAGTGACAGTATTGCCAATATAAACACAAAAACATTTACCCCCATTGGAATTCCCCCAAAAAAATTAAATTCAAATTTCCCGGTATTTTTTGCTCATATTGACGTACATAATATGTAGAGAGATTTGAACGTATGGCAAAATATGTAAGAGACATTTTGATGGCCCATACTTTGAATGGTCCACTATGGTACATATATAAATATATATTATAGTACTGCTTATAAGTCATATCTCTCTCTATTGGATCAAAAGACGTACTTATGTTGTAACTATGTTGTATATTCTGCATACATTAAATTTGAAGCAAAGCAGCAGTAGTAGTAGAGTGTTCTCATACTATCATTTCTTCTAATCTATGAAAAGAGAGAAGAGTTTTTTTGTTTTTTTTTAATATATTCATGACTTCATTTTTTTCTATAAATGTATTTTCATAACATTCACTTACATATCAAATATGTGTATGTATGTATGTATGTAGAACAAGAAGATGTAGTGAGATATGTATGTACATATTTCCTATCTTCTTACATATGTATGTTTGTATGTAGTTAAGAGGGATCATAGGGGAGTATTGAAATCCAATCCTTATTTTGTCTACTTAACATATATACATATATATATATATATATATATATATATATATATATGTATGTATGTATGTATGTATGGTATAAACAAAATACCATTAAATGTCTATTTATATTATAATATATAAACACATTTATGTATGTATGTATTGATAAAATTGTATTGAATACTCCATAAAACCATTCATTACTTTATAACATATATACATATAAATATATATGACCATTCATACAAAAAAAAAGCAAGACTTTTTAACGATTTATTGATGTCCTTCATATCTTTTTTTTTTTAGTCTGTCTATATTTAATCATTCATATGTTTATATATATATATATATATATAATGTTATTGAGATTAAGAAATCCAAAGATTTATTGTTGTGTATTATTGTAATAATCTTCATCATAAATAGAAGAAAAAAAAACTTCTTAAAAAAAGTCCCCCCCCCCCCCCCATTGTCTTTAAGATATTATTATTATTATTGTATTTTTAAAGACGATTAATGTATGTATACGGATTTGCTGCATTTCATAATTTGAAGATTTTATTTTATTTTTATTAATATACAGTATATATTCTGCTGATAGATAATATATTTACATATACATATATAAAAATAAATAAATTCGTCAAAAACTGCAATATTTATGAGGCTTTCATTATGACAAAACCTCTCATAAAGTAATGGCCTTCAACTCTTTACAATATTCTACAAAGAAGAAAACCAAAGAAAAGAAAAGAGGGGACATAAAGGCCCAAAATTCTAATATATATATATATCCTAAGTGAAAACTAGTTATAAATTCTTCATCATTTATTACTTGAACTCAACAAAAACTGATTTGACTTTGTTCCTTCTTCTTCTTCGTTTCAAACACATTTATAAAACGCGGAATCTAAGAAACAAATTGACTCCTGGCAAAAAATATGCAGGCGTTGTTGATGTTTTAGGAATGCCACCATGGTGCTACATGTGTAAATATATGGCTAATAGCAATCCACCAACACTGTAACATTATAATAAATATACGTTCATTTTACATTGAGATTAAGTTACAAGCTTTAATCCTTGCTACAATCTGTTTTCAAACTATAATAATAACAAGAAACTGGCATTCAAATACATAGGTCCTATAGTTATTGCTATTTCTGCACCAAATGCAACAAACCAACTAATACATAATAATAATAATAATAATTATATCTTTTATTACCATCTTTAATTATATTTGTGTATACATATAAATACGTTTGTTGTATAATATATAACATAATTATTATTGATATGTGTTTAAACATCTATGTCCGAGTGTGCATGTATTATACTTTCAAAACCATGCATGAATAAGTTAAAAATATATATGTTCATACAGTGTGCGTAACCGAAATCTGAGCAAATGTTAGTAGATTGATATTTTAATAATTCATCATATAATTAAATTATAATTTATTGAATATGATTCCCATTAGCTGGGAACCTTAGTCTGCCTCATCCAATTTGTTTCAAGCTGCAATGATGAAGATAAATGTCTTCAGATCATTCGCATTCCTGTGGAAGGTCAGACAGGCTTCCCTCTCCACAAACCTCCATATGCTGTGATTCAATGGATTCATACATGGATGACGGCCAAAAATCACATAAATTTGACCAAGTTCTTGGTGGAAAAGTTTGAATTAACAACTCTTAAAGTTGACTCAGATGCCTCGAACCTACCCCTAATTGCATACACAGTAGTGTGGGAGCACCTCAAATTGTTGGCAATTGATCTTGGGTTTTATTCGTGCGTGGTGCGAATGTTGTTTTATTTTGTTTGTTCCATGATTGAGGTCAAACAAAATATTAAAAAAAAAATGACTTGAAAAATTTTCTTCATCAAATCTCAAAACCTCGGTAGAAATGTCTAATTTGTAACTCTACTCCTGACTCTCCATTTTAAACCTTTATGCTTGTTCAAATTTTGATCACGCACACTCTAAATATGTATGTACAAAGCTAAATTCATTGAGATGTGTGTACCTCAATTATTTCTCATTTTAAATTCTCCTGCTATAATTCCATTTACATTTCCTTTCAGCAAACCGTGGTATACTTGATATTAACGGTGTTGTATGTCGTGTCATCATCGTTACTATTCCATTTACAATCCGAAATTCGAAGTGGTGGGTTTCATTCATCACCTCTTCCACATTGGACCAAAAACCATTTGATAATCGCAGCCGTATGTATTTTTTTTTATAGAAAAAACATACTAAATTCATTTCATTTAACAAAAACATCAATATATGCAGTGATAATTAATTAATTATTTAAGTATCTATAAACAGTACTTGCTACGAAATAAAACATGATTGAATGAAAACAACATAAATTAAAAATTCAAACCGATAAAAATCTAATCGATAAAAAATAACTTGACTTTTGAGACAATGCTCTTTTTATATATAAATTTAAGACTCTATAATGTCATATTTAAAGCTAATAGATTGACATTCTTAATTCAAGTTCCAAAATTTAAATACATCAAATAAAATCACAACTACTTCAAAAAAATTTGATGATTTTTGGCAGGAATGCCCAAAACTCAGGAAAAATGAACGTGTGTCAATTTTTCGTTGATTAATACATACAAAAATTGACTCTAAATTTCAAAATATAAAAAACGTTTTGATTCGTTGGATATGTAAAGTTATTTTTTTTTGTATCCTGAGTACACAAGTTGATAATAATAATTAATTAGGAGTAAAATAAATTTTCCAGTACATATTTTATTTGTACATATAAAAAGGAAAGTAACGATACAAAAGTGTGCAAAAAAAATAAATATAAAAATGGTCTGGTAGTTTCTTCAACCTCTTAAAAAAAGTTTCATGCAAAAAGAAAAAAGAGAGGAACAAAATTTGGTTAATGCTTTTCTTGAATCCAAAAAAAAAAAAAAAAAAAAAAAACAGAAAGAGAGAGAGAGAAAACTGCTATAACTGTTCAGTCTATGTATTTATATTAGGATATTATAAACTTATCTGCATTGCTGTAATAAAAAAAATTGATTAATTACGAAGCAAATAAACCCTGCATTTATTGATGATGATTTCTCCTACTATGTTTGTATTACAGACATTATACGCATACAATGTAGAATATATGTACAGTTGTAGATACATCAGGATCAGCCTAAAAAAAATAAGAGAGTTAGCTAACTATCTTTTTAAAATTCCAGTGCCTGGGTTTTGTCTGTGGCGTGGAGACATTTTTATGTTGTTTTACTCCACCACTCGACGATCGACTCCGGGACTCCTCAACCACCACACACTTTACCCTTCAAGAAACAACTCCACGCGGAGTTTTTGAGAGCTCTCATCATCCCCAGAGTAGTACTCGTATCCCACCGCCCAACGCATCCTCTGAGGGCTTCCGATCCGTGATAAATCCAGTGTCGATGTATCATAATGCTTGCACTGCATCGTCTTCATCTCCATCCAAATCGGATGTCTTCCTTCGCCGCCAACATGATGACGAAACCAAGTTCAATAGGAAGTCATCCTCATCTCATCCAGTTCGGATAACAAACACTGATACTCCTACGACTAAAACGACCTCCACTACTCATACGTCTGCTGTCAAGTCGTCTGGAGCCATTCCGAAAACCACGTCCCGCCGTGGAAATCATTTAGATGAGATAATTGCACTTCCAATGGATGATTTCCCAACATCACCCCCACCCCTACCACCACCACAACAACAACCATCACTTCCTCCTCCGCCACCACCTCATCATCATCATCCTCTAAAATAGCTCAAAAGATTCATAGTTGTACTACTCAAAGACTTCGTCTTCGTCTTCTTCTACCCAATAAACTTTATTTAACAAAACGACTTTTTCTATTCAATAAATACAGACATACATACCTGTATCTACTAATTACATACTATATATATACATATAACTAACTAACTACCTTCATAGGTAAACAACATATATTCAATATCCATGATTTTTTTTGTGATTTTTTTTTAGTCGTTTTATTGTGTTTTGACTTTTTTTTGTGTGTTTTTGAACAGAGTCATTGTTTGTTATGTAATGCCACAGAGAAATTAAAAAGATCGTAATCCATTTTGAGCAGACCATTTGATAAGGTTCATCCATCCATCCATCCTACTCTGAATCTCTCTTTTTTCATTAGTTCACCAGCAATACTGCCACAGACATTTGATCCCTATGGAGTGTGCCTTTTATATGGATATTCATGGAGAAAAGGAAGACACTTCCAGCATCAAAGTCACACTAGGTGTTCAAAATCAATAATCGCACAAAATAATTTTTATGTACTTTATGATGACTACATACATACATACTGTTGTGAGATGAGTGAGACTTCAGAACTCCCTCCCTACAAAATATTCAATTCAATAGAACCCTATTAAAAAACTAACTCGACAATATTTCGAAAAAAGCACAAAATTTCCTTGTTTTTTTCGTTTTGATTTCTCAATTTGTATTATTTCAAATCAGCTCTGTTTATAACAAACTATATATATATATATACAAATCTATTGTCACCATAAATTAGAGTTCCTCACAAATGCTGCTCTGAATGGATTCAAAGAACTCTTTATATTTAAACATTTTCTTGATATGAAAACAAGCAAATATTTTATAGTTTTTTCCTGTAAATTTTTATTTATGCTGTTAACTTTGATGATCTTTGTAAAGACTATAAGTACTATGAATAACTTTTATTTTATACATTTTAATAAATGTTCTTTATTATTAATTTATAATCGTTAATAAACTGAATATGTTTATACAAATTACTATACTATAGAGAAATGTTACAAGCAAAAATTTATAAATATTGAAAAAAAATTACAAAATATAGATGAATGATAACAATAATAAAAATAATGGCTTTGCTATTGAATGTTTTTTTTTACTGTTTATGGAGTTTTATTCATTATATATGTACGTAATATATGGTCGAGTATGCAAATTTTCAAATAGTCATCAAAAACTCAATTTTGTTTTGACCATAAATCTAAATGGTGTGTCCATTCTTGCTTTTACATAAAAAAAAGAAGATATTTATAAAACCTAATTGTTGGTTTTGTTGTTATTTTTAGGCCAAAACTGTGTTGCCAAGTTTTATTAATATCCCTAGCCAACAGTCAAAAATCCTAAGGGGTATAAGTATAATAAAAGTTATTCAGTTTTGCTCGTTATTTCAAATCTGTAATTTTTTTTTTTCAAGAGTTTTTAAAAAAACGGATCCTACTTTTTTTTGGCCCATTTTCCAACTTCAACTTCAATTTAAGCCTAGAAGGCTATTTGTGTATTAAAAAATAATGGTCCGCTAGTGTATGTAATGCAAATTCCGATTCCAGTCTTTGTTTTGTCCTAAAGGGACTCCTGGGGCACGGGCGGTGGGAGTAGGCCCAAAAGTTAGGCAAAACGTTTGTATTTAAATAGTTTGTTGAATATTACATGAAATGGATTAATAAGGAAAGCATTTAATAGTTGAGACCCACAGCCTTCAAACAAGATGTCAAGCGCCCGATAAGAATTCTTAAGTAATAAGAAATCGTCCAACTAAATATGTAAATTTTCATTCAATTTCGTTTAAAAAAACCACTAGAAATCAAAACTTACGGTAAAGCTACTAAAGTATATAGTAGCTCGCAGAAGAATTACGAAATCAGATAAAATCCTTCTGGGCGCATCTACTAGGTTTCTTCTAGGTTTAAATTGAAGTTCAAGTTGGAAAATGGGCAGAAATCCTTCTGCACTCTTCTACTTTAGTCTATTGGAGTTGTTATTTAGTAGCTCTACCGACGGACTCTCGATTAAAAAAAAAAAAGATTACAGATTTGTAATTAGGATGCAAAACTGAATATCTTTTAGTATACTTTTACCCCTTAGGATTTTCGACATTTCAAATTTGTTGACCTGTTTTATTATAGTTATATTGTCGGTATCAAACAATATTTTTAGAAAATATAATGTAATTTGTTCACAAGTATAAGATTAATCATAAGTTTAGCTAATATTTGATTAAGATATTTAAGCATAATGGATAAATAAAAAATACCCTAATGATTTAATTAACTATTAATAATAATTACTTTGATAGTATTGAATAAAACGAAGTTTTTCTTTTAGAAATAATACAACAAAGCTCTAGTATCAAGGGTTACGTGAAATAGGTGAATTAATTAAAGTTACGATATTTTTACACTCCTTTAGAGAAAAATTAAGACTTTTTTTCATTCCATTCTATATATTCCAATCCTAGTTGACTAATTTCTAATATATTAATGAGCTTATAGATATTCACTAACTCCCAGAATTTACAAACTATTTGACAAATTTCAAGACTAAAAATATGTTTTTATAAATATTTATTTATGTAATTACTTCATAAATACAGTTTATGGTTAGCTTTTAATAACTTAACTTAGTTGTAATTGGCTTAGATAGATTGAAGTTACTACATATACAAATATTTATTCTTCTCTGATCCAAGGTCACAAAAAAGATAAATAACAAAGGAAATATCAAATTTTTCCTATCATTTCAATAAATATTTTTCTTTGTTTCATAGTTGTCTCATTTTCATAGTAAAAAAAATCCAAAACATATAGTAAATGTGAAGCAAGGAGTGAAAAATAAATGTATTATGAAAACAAAACTTTTAGTGAAAAAGGTTGTAACCATTAGTATATTGAGATCGAATAACTAATTTCAAAGAACAAATTCATCAGCTTAAGTAAAAAAGTTCACTAACTGTTGTAACCCTGTTTATTATAAAATCCTTAAAAAAGTATTAATTTGGATTTTTAACATGAAAATATGCTGTATCTTTTAAATAGCTTCCCAATAATTTTTGTGGATGTCAAATATGACCCTAAAGTGGAAGGGTTGTTTGAAGTACCCACGTGGTATTGTTATTATACGACAACAACGACAAAATATGATTGATATATAGTTGTACAAACATCATATCAAATTGCCAATTAGAATTTTTCACCACAATGGGTTACGGGATTTAGCTGGTGCTCCTTCAGGTGTAATAGAACTTATTGTCCCTACATAATTATTAAATGGTATAATTAGTGTACTTTGGCTTATGAAAATTACAAAGTTGTGAAATTTGATAATAACGGTTAACAAAGAAGAAACCATATTGAGAATGAACGACAATAGCATTAAATGATTTCTAGGAATGGAAATTATTGATAAAAGTAAATTTCACTTTTTAAATACTTGACTAAGTAATTAGTTTAGTTTTGTAAATTTACCTGAGGAATCTAATTCAATCCTAATTTGCTCCTTGAAGGAACAAAATAAATTTAAAAATGTATAATTTTTTAAAAAACAATGATTGAAGATTTAATAATGATATTTGTAATTATTCTATCCTCTATACATATAACTAGAGAAAATGGTTGAAAACATATACAAAATGTCAACAAATAAAACATTTTATCAGGTAGAAGCATAAATATTTTATTTAGAACTAATTTTTTTCATGAAGTTAGTTTAACTTAAAAAAAAAAATTGAAAGAAAGGTTGTGTGATATTATCGCAACTTTTATAATTGATAATTTGTTTTTAAACCAGATATATATCTAGTTTAAAATTTTTGAAAGAACAACGCTCGCCGGGAGCTGGTTAACAAATTATTGTTTTTATTTTTATTTTCTTGATTGTTGATTCATCATTCTGCATTCATCAATCATCAATGGATAAAAAGGGTCCAGCTGACTTGCAAAAAATACGCGGTTGTTGGCAACATTTGTCTTTTCAAACTTCTTTTTCTTTCTTCTTCTTTCTTCTTCTTCCTCTATGACTCAGTTCTATTCCATTCAAAAACAACAAGTGTCATTTTTAAATTAAGTTAAAAAATGCCTGAGGATTTGACTCAGGAACTTGGGTCGCCGACAATGGAGGTAGCAACGCTTACAAATTTGTCCAGGATACGAGTGTGATGGCATTCCGGCCATGCCATTTCTCGACTTCTTGAAGAAATTCCCGATCATGAGACTTTCAAATCGCTGATGTCACAAGAAAAATCCTGATCCATTCAATAAACATGGTATTAGTAAAGATTCAGGTACATTTGATTTCACATCTGACCTATCGTAATTCATTGCTTCATGTATTATCCCACTTTCAGTTGGAGGACATCAAAATTGCATCCAATATATGAAGAAATACGCCGGTAAATCCGTCTCTTCTTGTTTTCTCGTAACCCAATCATTGGAGCTCTTAAGTAGAGTCAGCATTTTCAAAATGAAACGGGAAACTGACGAAAATTATAGATTTATAACAATGGACGAGACTAAGGACTTCAAGTGTGACAATGGTCGAAAAGATATTCCACTTGAAACATTCAAAAGTGGATAGTATAAAGAATGCCTGATACATCCAGTTGAAGAATATTGTTGCCGTGATAAGCATCGACTTGAAGAATTTTTGCTTGTACTAAAATACTCCGATCGTCAATTGTGATTCTGAGAGAGGCTTTATCATGATGAGGGGATGTGCTTTTATCTAATGTCATAATTAAAGTTTGGCTCATCTCGTGTATATTGGTCTTTATTATTCCATTTTTATGGAATATTTTTTTATTTATTTCTTTTTGATGTTTATTTTTTGAGAACATATTCAATAGATTCAGTGACTAGTTACAGTAGTCACTGTATCGATTTCAATGTAATTAATTGCCTGACAATTGTTACTTTTTTCTTTTTAATTATATTTGAAAAATTTAAAATTGTAATTATGACGTACATTTTCATCGTATTATCAATTTAATCTATTTTTTTGTGTTTATTTATGAAAACTTAAATTGGAGTCACATTGGTTTTACGAATCAATGTTCAGTTTTTCTTATATAACTATATATATATATATATATATTTGAGATAATCATTATGAAATTTCATCTTATTTTATTTTTTTATGGAAAAATTTAAGTGATTACAAAATGTGTTACTTTTGACTGTATGAAGTTTTTATAATAGTTTTAAATGATAATTAAATTGTTGAATAAAAAAAAGTAGCCACTACATGGTTAAATAAAATCATTTCATTTAATTGTACATATGTGTTTCTTAAATATGTAATATGAATTATAGGATTCACTTATGTGTAAAAGTGTTATAATTATGAGGTGCAATTCCGTCAGACATATTGAGGTTTATACTATATTAGTATTGATTAAATAATAATTAATTTTCGAGTCAAGTCCGAGTCCATTCTAAAATGACTCAGTTCTCATGCTATGGCATTAGTTGCTACAAATTTAGTGTTTTATCCTTTACAAACTTTTAATGTCACTCAAATATAATAATAATCTATTCCTAATTAAAACATCAAAATAATAAGTTACATTCCGCCCCTTCAAATGTGATCGGCTGAAATTCTGCCTTACTTCAAGGGTACCATATTCATTTATGACATCATCTCGGGCGTGCGTGTCAGATGGACCCTTTTTATACATCACTGCTCATCATACATATTCATATCATATTTGTACTTATCAGCATGGTGTGCAAACTAATTACAATTCCGTGTTATAGATCTCCTGTACTTTCTCTGGAGAGCCGTTCGATTGTGGGATTATATGGACTTAATGAAACCCGTGATTGGATAGACGATGGATCTTCTTTTCTAAAAGGATACGACTCAAATTATTGGAAAAATTATGATTTCACCAGCAAACCCCTAGATTTAAATCAAGGAGATGTAATATTAAAAAATGATAATCGATATACTGTGGAGGGAATTAATTCCATTCTAGGTTTGTACAATATATAACTCATGATCCTATTTGTTGTTTGATTAAAATTATTAATTGTAGAATGGCTTCATCGATATCCCCCGTCGACAAAACCTGATTTCGTTCTCCGCTCGGGGAATCTAGCGATATTTATGCGTACTCCTTATGAAACAAAGGTTCCATGGTCTTACTCAATAGTTAAATATGATGGTACTCTTTATTTAAAGTCAAATGATACATCCTATTACATAAATGATAGGGAAAATATGTCAAGTTTTCGAATAAAAGCTAGAAAATGGGGTAAAAAATTTCAAGACATTCTTTCCCAACCCCCAAATTCTGATTATCACAATATCCTTAATACAAACAAAAGTTGTAAAGGACTATATAGTTCCAACCTGGATGGAATGAAACTGATATATCAATCAAGTATTAAGGCTACAAAGGATTCAGTAAATAATGGGGAACCTTTAAAATGTGAAGACATCATTGATTTTAAGACGAACAAGGCTCTTTACACTTATCGTCAGTTTAAGACTTTTTCAGAGAAAAAACTTTTAAGATGGTGGTGCCATAATTACATAACCGGTATTTCAGAAACACTGTGTGGCTTTCGAAATGATGCTGGCTTTGTTAAAGAAATAAAGAGTTTCAAAACTGCTGATATTCCTAGCATGAGAGGAGTTAACTGGAAGCCGAATGTCTGTCTGGGATTCTTAAGAAATCTTCTTCATTCAATTAAAGAGGAATTGCTAGACACGCCCAACGTCGTTTTCAATGTGTCATGGGATCCTCCTGGATCTACAATTAAAATCGAAAGAACAGAAACGGATATATCGTATGTCATAGAATCCAAATATCGAGTATAACTTGGTTAAAAAATGTTAAAAATATTAGATCTGATATTGAGAATGTTTATGTAAATTATTAGTAACTAACTTTATATTCAAGAAATTATAAAGAACTTATTTCCCCAGAAGTAATTGGTGATATCCTTTCTGTCATTGACATAGACTAGCTAATTTCTCTATTTGTACACTCGACTCTTCATTAGATGATTATTTGTAATGGATTAATTATAAAAAGAGAAACTTGAAAACAAATATCTCACAAGGAATAGTATAACTAAAGGTACATTTTAGGTGAATGCTTCTTTTTTGTGTAAGACGAATCAGCATAAACACACTGAATTTAATGAATCCATATGATCATTCAACAAGTATCTCGATTTCTCTTTACATTGTTACTTGTAACGTAAATATTTATGTAAAATGACAAAAGCACACATTATATTAAGACTATTTGTTGTATTTGTTATCATCGTGTGGTAACTTTATGGGACTTTGCCATTTCAAGAACTCTATTTGAGCAGGTTTTGAATTTTGTTAATGGGTAGAGCGGGAAAATTACCAAAATGGTGATGGAATATTATATCAGTATGGTATTATCAGGTGACAAATCTCAATAAATGTTGAATAAAAGGGCAAAAATATTTGGGGAAAAAAACAGCAAGTGAATTATAATTATACATTGATCTATTTCTATATTCTTAAACCAAAAGTTAAGTTGTCATACAAAAAAAAGTAAAGAAGAATCACTGATTAGTCATAACTCATAATGCTTCTTTTATTATTAGGGAATTTAAATTGCGGCTGAAATATTTTAATTTTTTATAAATGATGTCCTAGATATCGAATTGCGCGTATATAGATATAGAAATAACTATATGTACAATCGTCTCAAATTCATTTATATATTTTCATGCAATGCTTCATCATTCCCTCAAACACTGCGTTATCAATCCAACATACAAATTTACAAAGTTTTTTGAACAAATGTCGAATTTTCACCTACTCATGCCCCTTATCTGTGTACAAAACGTTGATTAGTTGAGCTCAAACTAGTTCTTGCTAAGCATTAAAACAAGATGTGAAGCGCCCGATAAGAATCCTTAACTAAGAAGAAATTCTTCATCTAAATATGTAAATGATCATCTAATTTCGAGCAAAAATTCGCTAGAAATCAGACTCACGGTGGAGCTACTTAACTAGTAACGCGCAGAAGGACTACAGTATCAACTGTGAGTCTTTGGTTTCTAGAGGCTTTTTACTCAAAATTGAATGAAAATTTTCACATTTAGATAGACGATTTCTTCTTAACCAATGATTTTTATCGAGCGCTCGTTTGAAAGCTGTGGGTCTCAGCTCTTGTATGCATTCCTTATTAATCCATTTCATGTAATATTCAAGGAGTTATTTAAGTACAAAAGATTTGGTCGACTTTTGGGTCTACCCTAGGAGTCCCTTTCAGTCAAAACAAAGACTGGAATCGGAATTTGCATCAAATACACTAGCAAATCATAAATTGAAGTTGAAGTGGGAAAATGGGCCAAAGTAGCTCAAAAAGTTGAGTCCGATTTTTCAAAAATCATAGGACTCTCTGAAACTTTTTTTTTACAGATTTGAAATCAGTATGCAAAACTAGTTAACTTTTATCCCTAATACTATTACCCCTTAGAATTTTTGACATATATGTAGTATTAAAAAATTCTAAAAGTGCTTGATTTAATAAGTACCTACATCAGTCATACATAAATAAAAACCCCTTTTTGAGTTAATACTACGTTGACACACCGTATTAAGTCTTGTTAAGGATTGAGTATCCCTACTATTAAATCCAGGATAATCCTACAGTTGGGAAGAAGGGTTGTAATTCCTTAACCACTTGTAATTTCCAGGACTTTTTTAATACTCTTTTTGGTGGTAAGGTTAAGAGACGCATGAAAAAAATCTGAATCAACTGAACGACGAGCTTTTTGGGATAAACAAAAGTACTACATATGTAGGAATGTAAATCATATGCAATTCGGGCGTGTTATAAAAAAAGAAAGAGAAAATCAACCTGGTAACTCTGACAATTTGATGAATGTTGAGGGGGGAAGCAGCTTGAGCTGTCATGACGTTTTACTGAGCTACAAGCTGCTATTCTCCATTATATATACAATAAATAATAACATACATGAGAGGCAGAAAATTAACTGAAATTAATTTCAGGAAATTATATGTATATTTTTAACTAATAATAATTATACGAGGACTTGAGCCCTTTTTGTTTACATTTTATTTGCTTTATTAACCTGAATGCATGTATTCCTTCATGCGACATCTTCACTATCAGGTAGATGTTCTCCCCTCAGTAATATTGGAAAAATGATAACAGCTTCGGAAAACAAAAAGACTTGTTTGAAGAGCCAACTCCACTTTTTTATCACACGCCCGAATTGCATATGATTTTCATTCCTATACATATGTATTCTCCTTTCAGCAGTTTTTCATCAGTTGACTCTACGTATTATGAACTCAAAGAAGGTATTACTATTATTATTTATAATTTTGATCTATAAATCAAGATTGCGCCCTTTTTTGAATAATTATTGAATATTATACAAGTATTAATAATTGATTTATATATTGTTTGAATTTATCGATGTATGGTATATGTATCCATATAATAACTCTGCTCAATATTAAAAAGTTGGTAACAAGGAAATACAGAAGGGTAGGTACCAGTTGTTTTTCCAAATTTTTCCGTTCCCTTTTGAGAGGGTAGGTTGCGAGTGACCAAAAAAAGTGGAAATCGTGGAAATGAAAAAAAACCGTAATGTAGTAAAACTGGACTGAACGAATTTGGACTAACTTTATTGACACTTTATTTATAAATGACTGAATTTAAGGCAAGACTAGTATATTTAAATACGTTTATTGAATACATTACGCCTTCTAGTAACCTTGATAAAAATTGTATCTTACAATTTTTTGTCGTTGTTGTCTCAAGTGTGTGGGCCAAAGGTTTTATTCGAGTTTGGTTCCGGTCAGTAAAACTGAACTTGCTTAAACATCAACTTTTCAATTTATTTATCGATCATTTGCATATAATCAATGATTATTAATCATTTAGATATGACCAGTTATGCACCTAGTGCCTGACATCAGTCCTACTAATATTGTAAGCAATGGAAACAAACTAGGATCTGTTTCAAAATAAATATGACCTGGATAAGAGTAAAAATTTCATGAATTATCATGTATGTACATTAAGACTCTTGAAATCACAAGTTTGATAAAATCACAAGCTTTAACGTATTTTAAACGTGTCTTTTTCTTACTTTTCCGTTATACAATTATTTTTAAATATTTCAAAATATGTACAAGGGAAGATTTTAATAGATTTTTGCATGAAGGAACTAGGATGATTATAGGGTTTGAAAAAAAAATAATACAGACATTAATTTAAAGATCCAAAAAGAGTATTTAATCCTATTATAATCAAATTAAAAAATAATTAAATTAAGTTGATTGATTTATCAGGTCTAGTTATTAGAGCCTACATAATTCATTTGATGATACTCAAATATAATTACACTCCCATGAATAACCGGAACATATTTTGTACTCCCAATTACTTCCAACAAATACTGAACCCTTACATACTGAGATATGATCTGAGCATTTTCTAATGCAAAAATGCTGGTACCTTAGTGCTCCATCACAATTTGTTTCAAAATGTGATGGAGAACTAAAAACTGATCAAGACTATTTATGAAATCCTGATATGAAAAATGAGGATAAAATTAAAGGAAAATTATTCTGGCTCTGAAATTGTGTTTTACTTGATAGTGTAATTTGTAAATTTCTAATGTTTATTTGGTTCAATACTAAATTTAAAGCCGTACAAGTACAGATTCATTTGATATAATTTAGTAAAAGCAATTTTTCACAATTTCATATTATACATAAATGCTATGACTATTATGGTATTAATTTATGATCAAATAACTATTATTGTAAATACCACCTCATAAATAGAACAATGCCCTTGTTGAAACGTTTTCAAACATGTGTTGTATTCATTTTTAAATATTTGAAAAAAAGTGTTGAAAATTAGATTAAAAAGTACTTATAATCTAAACATGGTTAGAAAAATAGTTGTGTAATTATTTTGCCAAAGTGATTGAATTCATGTGTGACTACTATCTACTATAACATTTTACACTATAAATATGTGTGCTCATATGAAATGTTTATAACGTCTAATAATATCCATAGTTCTTATTTTAACATCTTTGTTGATCTTAGAACTTGATATAAAAATCCTCAATTTAAAGCCAATGCTTATATTTATAAGCCTAGATATTTATAAGCCGGCTCACAAAGTTGTTTTCCAACTTGTACACAAAATATGGATATATGTTGTAGAAATTTGTATAATAAATTATTTATCAATTTGAAGAATTTTTGTCCACATTAAATACATTGTAATATAACTTCTTTTGTTTATCAAAATTTGAAACCAATACTTTGATTTAAATTCCTTAACCTGTAACATATTTTGTCTTAAAGAAGTGACTTGTAAGTAAAACTTTTTATATCTAAAGAAAGATCAAATTTTGATTAAAAATTGAGTAAAAACTGCTTCCACATCATGCCAAATATTTTTAAAATAAAAATTTTACCTCGTTTTTTTTACCGGTAGAAAATTTACTCTGTTTCATAGACTATGAGAGCTGTTATTTGTGAGCTTCTGAAGAAAATACATCAATATTCTAACTCAAACAAAGGTGAGTGAATTAAATACATGATAAAAAGAGTTTGAGTATATTTAAAGATTTGGCTTTGAAACATATTTACACCATTTACCTTTATCTACATCACTAAGCGTAAAAAAGCCTCGAATCTTGTGAAAACCGAAAAATGCAAAAGAAAACATTTCAATATTTGTATTAATTCTTAAGAAAAATAAGTACATAAATAGTAATCTCTGCTCTGAATATATAATTAATTATCTTCAAGTTTTTAGTTTGATAATAATGGTTATTCATTCATTAACAAAATAAAGCTTTAAGTTTTTAGATATTTGAATATTTTAAAAACAATAATTGAGGGTTTAATAATGATATTTATAACTAATCTACCTTTTCTATAACTCAAGAGAATGGCTGAAAACATATAAAAATTTTAGCAAATGAAACATTTTTTTAGGATAGAAGTATAAATCTTTTACTTCGACATTAAGAAAGTTTTGAACCAAAATTGAAGAAAAGGTTGTGTGATATTATCGTAACTTTTATAATAGATAATATACAGTGATCCCTCGCTATATTGTGCTTCACCTATCGCAGCTTCGCTGCTTCGTGAATTTTTTTACATTGCTTTTTTTACAGTGAATCCTGATTGGCACAGAGGCGTTACTGTTTTCTAGAAGTGAAGAAGTTGATATTGGTTTTTCATTAGATCAATGCCAACAATTTTCGTTCCTGTACATTCTTCCAAATCTACGTTTGCAATTTTTCTCCGTGACAAAACCCACAATGTCAAAGAAACGTTCTGTACCGACAGAGTACAGTATTGCATTGTAAACTCACAATAAAAAATAAAGTTGACTACTTTGCGAATTTCACCTATCGCGAGTTATCTTTGGAACGTATCCCCCGCAATAAACGAGGGTTTACTGTAATATACATATGATAAGAATTATTATGTCAAAAGGAAAAGGGAAACAGCTTGATGATTTATGAATGATGAGAGAATATCATGTAGAGTTTCAACTAACAGGCATTTTGTGAACTACTAGCAAGCTTAAAATTCGCCGTTTTTTACATCTCTAGTTATCAGTTAAGACTTATGAGTAGGGATGTACATTTTGAAGAGTGTGGGAAGAAGGGAAAGGTAAGACTTATGGTACCATTGATTTCATACCCTTTGTTAATACCAGCTGTTGTTTCATTGATTTTCAAAGATAAATCAATGTAATACTATTCTGTTCTTCTACGTATTAAAATATAATTATCTCAAACACAAATTTCACTTGGGATTAGCACCACATCTGCTTTGTGTTATGATGGATGGAAAAATTATCACATAGTATCTGAAACCAAGTCTTTATGTCAATCTATCAAAAAGTTGGATATTTGGAATTTTCTTCATTTAACAATGATGAAAACAAGGGTATAATAGTTCAAAATACCCACAACTCCAATGTTTTTCTATATTTTTATCATCTTTTGGAAAATATGACTCCTTAAATACCCAGTTTTGATCCTTTCATTTTATTTTTTGCATATTGACAGTCAATATAATTTATATTCATAAAATAAAAAAAATATTGGGTGTTTGACATATCTTTGGGACTTTACTATGTTCCTACATACATATACGAAATGCGTTCGTTCAAGAATGAGATCATTGCTAAAAATAAAAAAGTATAAGAGAAATATAGAAAAACATTGGAGTTGTGGGTATTTTGAACTATTTTATTTTTCCTGATATTTTCAATGTACGATCCAGCTACTTGAATATATTTTGATATATTATACTTCTAAAAGGCCATGACGTAATCTTCTTTGATGAGAGCCCTGTCCCACTCCTTCTTGAAGATCTCAGCGATCATGAAGGTGCCCATTAGTTTTCTCTACAGGTTTGAAAACGTAAAAAAGACAACAGGGGCCATACTAGAGCTGTAAGGCGGATACTCGAACCTTTCCACATTCATTTTGGCCAAAAACACGGTCACCAGCATTGTAGTGTGAGCCGTTCCATTGTCTTTGTTCTCCTTCTCCTTAATGTTTTATTTAAGTTTAAATATATGTATACCTAACAGGGATTAAGACTATTTTTTATCTATAAGTACCTATACAAAAATAATTTTTAAGTCATATAGGGTTAGTCGTGTTTGTTAAGAATTATAATTCTATTCATTATTAGATAGTTGTAAAGGAAATATTTCCCTTTTAAAGAAGGGTTAAATTTTTTGTCTAGGTTTCTTGTAGATTTTGTCAAAAATGCAATATAAAGTTATAATAAAAATATAATTATATTCAGGAATGGACATTTTGTTGAGGTTACTGATCGTTAATTTGACAATATCAAATAATACACTGTAGCCACAAATAATTGTAGCAAGCTCTAGACTCAATGATACAGAGAAGACTGACTTCACATTGACTATCATGATAGTGGTACCAACTGATTTTTTTTCTTTTCTTCCTTAAACTTAACTTTATATCAAGCCTATTAACCATGTCTATACATAGAAATGGGACTTTTGATTTGAAGGAGAAGACAAGAGTTATGGTATTATTGAATTAATACCCTTGTTAATACCAGCTGCCTGTATATATGATTTTAAAAAGGGGACAATATATTATTCATATTATATCTATAAAAAGGAGAAAATTTAAGATTTGAGTATCTATTTAAAGCAAATACTCGAATATTTTGATCATATGGAAAATTTATATTAATACCATACATAATTGTTAGGGTGATCAAGCTGGTATAAAAAACCGTGTTCTTAGAAATTGTTGACTTAACTGACACTGGTGGTGTATGTAAAATGTCACAACAAGGTATTGTTTTATTCATTTAAAGAATGAAATTTGTAAGAAATTTGTTAATTTGCAACCAATTTTTTAGTTAGATTCCTTTCTGTTAAAACATTATTTTAGAGGAAAAATTACAAAATGTTTTAAGGCAAAAAATACTAACAACAACTTTCCAATCACAAGAGCTGTTATTTTTTATATAATAAGCTCTATCAATGTTTTACATACAATCTACCTCTAACAAGTTGCAATATTTCAAAAATGAGTTAGACCTGCACTCGTATTCTTGAAGACATTCTCTTTCGTTTGTATTAATAGTATTTTTCGATTAATTAACTAATGACTCCAATAATTGCAACTTAATTATAGAAAAAAAACAACTGCCAATAAACATACCTCTGGCGCTATGAAAAAGATAGACGTTCCTTCAGGGTCCTTGGTTTCTCGATTAAAAGTGATAATTTAGAAAAAACCCTGCACAATAAGTCTTAAAATGACTCCAAAATATTTGGCCGTTATATATATGAAGTATAAAAACTTAAGAATGGATTTTCTCCCTTTCAATATTTGAAAACAAACTTGCTTTCTTGTCGACTTGACACATTTGTGTTTAGAGTATTTGAAAACAAAAAAGCTATTAAAAAGGATACACAATCAATAATTGTAAGTATGCATAATTAACTTAAAAAAATGAAAAATGCTCCATGAGCTAAATGAGAAGACATCAACAAACAGCAAGTGTGGATACCCTCTCATGACAATTATTAAAGTACATATATTATCAAAATAGGATCAAATCTTATCTGAACTGTGTATGTAATATATGTATGTTAAAGACCTTTCTTTAATGCCTATGACATTTTTTATACATTCCAAAATATTTATAAAAGAGATAGATATAATATATATTTAGACCATTGGAAAAAAATAAATAAATCAGATTCTTTGATAAAGAAAAGTTTATTCTTTGATATAAAATTACTCACGCAAATGTATGTATGTAAGTTGAATGATTAAGAAATTAGAATGAAGAAGTTATATCTGACTTTTCCTCTACGTACATACATAGATTTACTTATTTTAGATTTATTGATTCTAATATACTGCCTCTAATTTATGTACATAATTACAGCCCTTCATGAAGTACGGCAGAGCAAGGCTCTTTCAATAAAAGATGGCTCAAATTATTCCAGTACTTACTAAACTCTCTAAAAAAGTATTTTCTTTCTTCTTTAGTTTTTGGATAAAATGTCTCAAATAAAAATGGAGAAGGAAGCCGAAGAACTATTCAACTTGCAGTTTTCTTAATTATGCTTCCTGTTCGTCTACTCCTTCGCCTCACTCTACCCTCATATGTAATTCAATTTATGAGAAGCAAATGTTTTTCCATGATTAAAAGTTCAATTAAAGTCTATAAATCATTCGGAAAATATGTACATATATAAGTTACAAAGTAATCTATTATTGACAAAACAATTAGTTAACTGGCTATTTAAATTGAAGTTCAAGTTGGAAAATGGGCAGAAATCCTTCTGCACTCTTCTACTTTAGTCTATCGGAGTTGTTATTTAGTAGCTCTACCGACGGACTCTCGATTAAAAAAAAAAAAGATTACAGATTTGTAATTAGGATGCAAAACTGAATATCTTTTAGTATACTTTTACCCCTTAGGATTTTCGACATTTCAAATTTGTTGACCTGTTTTATTATAGTTATATTGTCGGTATCAAACAATATTTTTAGAAAATATAATGTAATTTGTTCACAAGTATAAGATTAATCATAAGTTTAGCTAATATTTGATTAAGATATTTAAGCATAATGGATAAATAAAAAATACCCTAATGATTTAATTAACTATTAATAATAATTACTTTGATAGTATTGAATAAAACGAAGTTTTTCTTTTAGAAATAATACAACAAAGCTCTAGTATCAAGGGTTACGTGAAATAGGTGAATTAATTAAAGTTACGATATTTTTACACTCCTTTAGAGAAAAATTAAGACTTTTTTTCATTCCATTCTATATATTCCAATCCTAGTTGACTAATTTCTAATATATTAATGAGCTTATAGATATTCACTAACTCCCAGAATTTACAAACTATTTGACAAATTTCAAGACTAAAAATATGTTTTTATAAATATTTATTTATGTAATTACTTCATAAATACAGTTTATGGTTAGCTTTTAATAACTTAACTTAGTTGTAATTGGCTTAGATAGATTGAAGTTACTACATATACAAATATTTATTCTTCTTTGATCCAAGGTCACAAAAAAGATAAATAACAAAGGAAATATCAAATTTTTCCTATCATTTCAATAAATATTTTTCTTTGTTTCATAGTTGTCTCATTTTTATAGTAAAAAAAATCCAAAACATATAGTAAATGTGAAGCAAGGAGTGAAAAATAAATGTATTATGAAAACAAAACTTTTAGTGAAAAAGGTTGTAACCATTAGTATATTGAAATCGAATAACTAATTTCAAAGAACAAATTCATCAGCTTAAGTAAAAAAGTTCACTAACTGTTGTAACCCTGTTTATTATAAAATCCTTAAAAAAGTATTAATTTGGATTTTTAACATGAAAATATGCAGTATCTTTTAAATAGCTTCGCAATAATTTTTGTGGATGTCAAATATGATCCTAAAGTGGAAGGGTTGTTTAAAGTACCCACTGGTATTGTTATTATACGACAACAACGACAAAATATGATTGATATATAGTTGTACAAACATCATATCAAATTGCCAATTAGAATTTTTCACCACAATGGGTTACGGGATTTAGCTGGTGCTCCTTCAGGTGTAATAGAACTTATTGTCCCTACATAATTATTAAATAGTATAATTAGTGTACTTTGGCTTATGAAAATTACAAAGTTGTGAAATTTGATAATAACGGTTAACAAAGAAGAAACCATATTGAGAATGAACGACAATAGCATTAAATGATTTTTAGGAATGGAAATTATTGATAAAAGTAAATTTCGCTTTTTTAAATACTTGAGTAAGTAATTAGTTTAGTTTTGTAAATTTACCTGAGGAATCTAATTCAATCCTAATTTGCTCCTTGAAGGAACAAAATAAATTTAAAAATGTATAATTTTTTAAAAAACAATGATTGAAGATTTAATAATGATATTTGTAATTATTCTATCCTCTATACATATAACTAGAGAAAATGGTTGAAAACATATACAAAATGTCAACAAATGAAACATTTTATCAGGTAGAAGCATAAATATTATATTTAGAACTTATTTTTTCATTATGTTAGTTTAACATTAAAAAATTTCTTTCAATTTCAAACAAAATTGAAAGAAAGGTTGTGTGGTATTATCGGAACTTTTATAATTGATAATTTGTTTCATATATCTGGTTTAAAATTTTTGAGAGAAGAACGCTCGCCGGGAGCGAGTTAACACATTATTGCTTCATAGATCATCGAGAAATAGCATGGCAGGAATGCCATCAGACTCGTATCCTGGACAAATTTTTAAGCGTTGCTACCTTCATTGTCGGCGACTCAAGCTCCTGAGTCAAATCCTCAGGCATTCTTTAACTTAATTTAAAAATGACACTCGTTGTTTTTGAATGGAATAGAACTGAGTCATAAAAGAAGAAGAAGAAGGAAGAAAAAGAAGTTTGAAAAGACAAATGTTGCCAACAACTGCGTTTTTTTTGCATGTCAGCTGGACCCTTTTTATCCATCACTGATCATCATTGATGATAACCCTTTTTTAATTTTTCCTTTGTTCCTCACCATGATATAATCTTTGCAGACTGTTCTTTACTTGTAAAACATTATGTTCAGGTAAAGTTGATGTTACCTTCTTAAGGGAAAAAAAATAATGATAACAGCTTCGGAAAACAAAAAGACCTGTTTGAAGAGCCAACTCCACTTTTTTATCACACGCCCGAATTGCATATGATTTTCATTCCTAATCAATGATGGATAAAAAGGGTCCAGCTGACTTGCAAAAAATACGCGGTTGTTGGCAACATTTGTCTTTTCAAACTTCTTTTTCTTTCTTCTTCTTTCTTCTTCTTCCTCTATGACTCAGTTCTATTCCATTCAAAAACAACAAGTGTCATTTTTAAATTAAGTTAAAAAATGCCTGAGGATTTGATTCAGGGACTTGGGTCGCCGACAATGGAGGTAGCAACGCTTAAAAATTTGTCCAGGATACGAGTGTGATGGCATTCCGGCCATGCCATTTCTCGACTTCTTGAAGAAATTCCCGATCATGAGAATTTCAAATCGCTGATGTCACAAGAAAAATCCAGATCCATTCAATAAACATGGTATTAGTAAAGATTCAGGTACATTTGATTTCACATCTGACCTATCGTAATTCATTGCTTCATGTATTATCCCACTTTCAGTTGGAGGACATCAAAATTGCATCCAATATATGAAGAAATACGCCGGTAAATCCGTCTCTTCTTGTTTTCTCGTAACCCAATCATTGGAGCTCTTAAGTAGAGTCAGCATTTTCAAAATGAAACGGGAAACTGACGAAAATTATAGATTTATAACAATGGACGAGGCTGAGGACTTCAAGTGTGACAATGGTCGAAAAGATATTCCACTTGAAACATTCAAAAGTGGATAGTATAAAGAATGCCTGATACATCCAGTTGAAGAATATTATTGCCGTGATAAGCATTGACTTGAATAATTTTTATGGAATATTTTATTATTTATTTGTTTTTGATGTTTCTAGTTTTTTAGAACATATGCAATCGATTCAATGACTTGTTATAGTAGTCGATTTCAATGTAATTAATTGCCTGACAATTGTTACTTTTTTCTTTTTAATTATATTTGAAAAATTTAAAATTGTAATTATGACATACATTTTCATCGTATTATCAATTTAATCTATTTTTTTGTGTTTATTTATGAAAACTTAAATTGGAGTCACATTGGTTTTACGAATCAATGTTCAGTTTTTCTTATACAACTATATATATATATTTGAGATAATCATTATGAAATTTCATCTTATTTTATTTTTTTATGGAAAAATTTAAGTGATTACAAAATGTGTTACTTTTGACTGTTTGAAGTTTTTATAATAGTTTTAAATGATAATTAAATTGTTGAATAAAAAAAAGTAGCCACTACATGATTAAATAAAATCATTTAATTTAATTGTACATATGTGTTTCTTAAATATGTAATATGAATTATAGGATTCACTTATGTGTAAAAGTGTTATAATTATGAGGTGCAATTCCGTCAAAGACATATTGAGGTATATACTATATTAGTATTGATTAAATAATAATTAATTTTCGAGTCAAGTCCGAGTCCATTCTAAAATGACTCAGTTCTCATGCTATGGCATTAGTTGCTACAAATTTAGTGTTTTATCCTTTACAAATTTTTAATGTCACTCAAAAATAATAATAATCTATTCCTAATTAAAACATCAAAATAATAAGTTACATTCCGCCCCTTCAAATGTGATCGGCTGAAATTCTGCCTTACTTCAAGGGTACCATATTCATTTATGACATTATCTCGGGCGTGCGTGTCAGCTGGACCCTTTTTATCCATCACTGCTAATCATCAATTTGGATTGTTGATACATCATTCATCTATCATCAACATATTTGCACTTATCAGCATGGTGTGCAAACTAATTCCAATTCCGTGTTATAGATCTCCTGTACTTTCTCTGGAGAGCCGTTCGATTGTGGGATTATATGGGCTTAATGAAACCTGTGATTGGATAGACGATGGATCTTCTTTTCTAAAGGAATACGACTCACATTATTGGAAAAATTATGATTTCACCAGCAAACCCCTAGATTTAAATCAAGGGGATGTAATATTAAAAAATGATAATCGATATACCGTGGAGGGAATTAATTCCATTCTAGGTTTGTACAATATATAACTCATGATCCTATTTGTTGTTTGATTAAAATTATTATGTAGAATGGCTTCATCGATATCCTCCGTCGACGAAACCCGATTTCGTTCTCAGCTCGGGGAATCTAATGATATTTATGTGTACTCCTTATGAAACAAGTGTTCCATGGTCTTACTCAATAGTTAAATATGATGGTACTCTGTATTTAAAGTCAAATGATACGTCCTATTACATAAATGATAGGGAAAATATGTCAAGTTTTCGAATAAAAACTAGAAAATGGGGTGAAAAATTTCAAGACATTCTTTCCCAACCCCCAAATTCTGATTATCACAATATCCTTAATACAAACAAAAGTTGTAAAGGACTATATAGTTCCTACCTGGATGGAATTAAACTGATATATCAATCAGGTATTAAGGCTACAAAGGATTCAGTAAATAATGGGGAACCTTTAAAATGTGAAGACATCATTGATTTTAAGACGAACAAGGCTCTTTACACTTATCGTCAATTTAAGACTTTTTCAGAGAAAAAACTTTTAAAATGGTGGTGCCAGAATTACATAACCGGTATTTCAGAAACCCTGTGTGGCTTTCGCAATGATGCTGGCTTTGTTAAAGAAATAAAGAGTTTCAAAACTGCTGATATTCCTAGCATGAGAGGAGTTACCTGGAAGCCGAATGTCTGTCTGGGATTCTTAAGAAATCTTCTTCATTCAATTAAAGAGGAATTGCTAGACACGCCCAACGTCGTTTTCAATGTGTCATGGGATCCTCCTGGATCTACAATTAAAATCGAACGAACAGAAACGGATATATCGTATGTCATAGAATCCAAATATCGAGTATAACTTGGTTAAAAAATGTTAAAAATATTAGATCTGATATTGAGAATGTTTATGTAAATTATTAGTAACTAACTTTATATTCAAGAAATTATAAAGAACTTATTTCCCCAGATGTAATTGGTGATATCCTTTCTGTCATTGGCATAGACTAGCCAATTTCTCTATTTGTACACTCGACTCTTCATTAGATGATTATTTGTAATGGGTTAATTATAAAAAGAGAAACTTGAAAACAAATATCTCACAAGGAATAGTATAACTAAAGGTACATTTTAGGTGAATGCTTCTTTTTTGTGTAAGACGAATCAGCATAAACACACTGAATTTAATAGATCCATATGATCATTCATCAAGTATCTCAATTTCTCTTTACATTGTTACCGTTAACGTAAATATTTATGTAAAATGACAAAAGTACACATTATATTAAGACTATTTGTTGTATTTGTTATCATCGTGTGGTAACTTTATGGGACTTTGCAATTTCAAGAACTCTATTTGGGTAGCTTTTGAATTTTGTTAATGGGTAGAACGGGAAAATTACCAAAATGGTGATAGAATATTATGTCAGTATTGTGTCATCAGGTGACAAATCTCAATCAATGTTGAATAAAAGGGCAAAAAGATCACATTTTTGGGAAAAAAAACACAACAAAAAACAGCAAGTGAATTATAACTATACATTGATCTACTTCTATATTCTTAAACCAAAAGTTAAGTTGTCATACAAAAAAAAGTAAAGAAGAATCACTGATTAGTCATAACTCATAATGCTTCTTTTATTATTAGGGAATTTAAATTGCGGCTGAAATATTTTAATTTTTTATAAATGATGTCCTAGATATCGAATTGCGCGTATATAGATATAGAAATAACTATATGTACAATCGTCTCAAATTCATTTATATATTTTCATGCAATGCTTCATCATTCCCTCAAACACTGCGTTATCAATCCAACATACAAATTTACAAAGTTTTTTGAACAAATGTCGAATTTTCACCTACTCATGCCCCTTATCTGTGTACAAAACGTTGATTAGTTGAGCTCAAACTAGTTCTTGCTAAGCATTAAAACAAGATGTGAAGAGCCCGATAAGAATCCTTAACTAAAAAGAAATTGTTCATCTAAATATGTAAATGATCATCTAATTTCGAGCAAAAATTCGCTAGAAATCAGACTCACGGTGGAGCTACTTAACTAGTAACGCGCAGAAGGACTACAGTATCAACTGTGAGTCTTTGGTTTCTAGAGGCTTTTTACTCAAAATTGAATGAAAATTTTCACATTTAGATGGACGATTTCTTCTTAACCAATGATTTTTATCGAGCGCTTGACATCTCGTTTGAAGTCTGTGGGTCTCAGCTCTTGTATGCATTCCTTATTAATCCATTTCATGTAATATTCAAGGAGTTATTTAAGTACAAAAGATTTGGTCGACTTTTGGGTCAACCCTAGGAGTCCCTTTCAGTCAAAACAAAGACTGGAATCGGAATTTGCATCAAATACACTAGCAAATCATAAATTGAAGTTGAAGTGGGAAAATGGGCCAAAGTAGCTCAAAAAGTTGAGTCCGATTTTTCAAAAATCATAGGACTCTCTGAAACTTTTTTTTTACAGATTTGAAATCAGTATGCAAAACTAGTTAACTTTTATCCCTAATACTATTACCCCTTAGAATTTTTGACATATATGTAGTATTAAAAAATTCTAAAAGTGCTTGATTTAATAAGTACATACATCAGTCATACATAAATAAAAACCCCTTTTTGAGTTAATACTACGTTGACACACCGTATTAAGTCTTGTTAAGGATTGAGTATCCCTACTATTAAATCCAGGATAATCCTACAGTTGGGAAGAAGGGTTGTAATTCCTTTACCACTTGTAATTTCCAGGACTTTTTTAATACTCTTTTTGGTGGTAAGGTTAAGAGACGCATAAAAAAAATCTGAATCAACTGAACGACGAGCTTTTTGGGATAAACAAAAATACTACATATGTATTCTCCTTTCAGCAGTTTTTCATCAGTTGACTCTACGTGTTATGAACTCAAAGAAGGTATTACTATTATTATTTATAATTTTGATCTATAAATCAAGATTGCGCCCTTTTTTGAATAATTATTGAATATTATACAAGTATTAATAATTGATTTATATATTGTTTGAATTTATCGATGTATGGTATATGTATCCATATAATAACTCTGCTCAATATTAAAAAGTTGGTAACAAGGAAATACAGAAGGGTAGGTACCAGTTGTTTTTCCAAATTTTTCCGTTCCCTTTTGAGAGGGTAGGTTGCGAGTGACCAAAAAAAGTGGAAATCGTGGAAATGAAAAAAAACCGTAATGTAGTAAAACTGGACTGAACGAATTTGGACTAACTTTATTGACACTTTATTTATAAATGACTGAATTTAAGGCAAGACTAGTATATTTAAATACATTTATTGAATATCAATCTATCAAAAAGTTGGATATTTGGAATTTTCTTCATTTAACGATGATGAAAACAAGGGTATAATAGTTCAAAATACCCACAACTCCAATGTTTTTCTATATTTTTATCATCTTTTGGAAAATATGACTCCTTAAATACCCAGTTTTGATCCTTTCATTTTATTTTTTGCATATTGACAGTCAATATAATTTATATTCATAAAATAAAAAAAATATTGGGTGTTTGACATATCTTTGGGACTTTACTATGTTCCTACATACATATACGAAATGCGTTCGTTCAAGAATGAGATCATTGCTATAAATAAAAAAGTATAAGAGAAATATAGAAAAACATTGGAGTTGTGGGTATTTTGAACTATTTTATTTTTCCTGATATTTTCAATGTACGATCCAGCTACTTGAATATATTTTGATATATTATACTTCTAAAAGGCCATGACGTTATCTTCTTTGATGAGAGCCCTGTCCCACTCCTTCTTGAAGATCTCAGCGATCATGAAGGTGCCCATTAGTTTTCTCTACAGGTTTGAAAACGTAAAATAGACAACAGGGGCCATACTAGAGCTGTAAGGCGGATACTCGAACCTTTCCACATTCATTTTGGCCAAAAACACGGTCACCAGCATTGTAGTGTGAGCCGTTCCATTGTCTTTGTTCTCCTTCACAAGCTTGATGATCTTGTAGACCTGACTACAAGATAGAGCCTGGCTCCTAAAATCGGATCTCATTGAAGGTCTTGACGACCTTAGCGAGTTCAACAGTGAATTCGGGTCATGATAAAATTGGAAGGAGTTACCAGAATTATCTTCAGAAAATGGCCTTTGTGTATCTTGGCTTACCTTAACAAAATTCACAGCCACACTCTCATTCTTGAACGAACCCCCTCATATATGAAAGGTTAAGCCATAATATTATAATATAAAGCTATTTAAAAAAAAAAACATTTTGTAGCGACAATGATAAATTTGTTGTATCTTTTGTCGCTAAATTATCGGCATTTTTTTTGTCATCCATCTTGCTCTTGACTAATCCATACAATAACGTTAGTGAGTCTTAATGTTTTATTTAAGTTTAAATATATGCATACCTAAGAGGGATTAAGACTATTTTTTATCTTTAAGTACCTATACAAAAATAATTTTTAAATCGTATAGGGTTAGTCGTGTTTGTTAAGAATTATAATTCTATTCATTATTAGATTGTTGTAAAGGAAATATTTCCCTTTTAAAGAAGGCTTAAATTTTTTTGTCTAGGTTTCTTGTAGATTTTGTCAAAAATGCAATATAAAGTTATAATAAAAATATAATTATATTCAGGAATGGACATTTTGTTGAGGTTACTGATCGTTAATTTGACAATATCAAATAATACACTGTAGCCACAAATAATTGTAGCAAGCTCTAGACTCAATGATACAGAGAAGACTGACTTCACATTGACTATCATGATAGTGGTACCAACTGATTTTTTTTCTTTTCTTCCTTAAACTTAACTTTATATCAAGCCTATTAACCATGTCTATACATAGAAATGGGACTTTTGATTTGAAGGAGAAGACAAGAGTTATGGTATTATTGAATTAATACCCTTGTTAATACCAGCTGCCTGTATATATGATTTTAAAGAGGGGACAATATATTATTCATATTATATCTATAAAAAGGAGAAAATTTAAGATTTGAGTATCTATTTAAAGCAAATACTCGAATATTTTGATCATATGGAAAATTTATATTAATACCATACATAATTGTTAGGGTGATCAAGCTGGTATAAAAAACCGTGTTCTTAGAAATTGTTGACTTAACTGACACTGGTGGTGTATGTAAAATGTCACAACAAGGTATTGTTTTATTCATTTAAAGAATGAAATTTGTAAGAAATTTGTTAATTTGCAACCAATTTTTTAGTTAGATTCCTTTCTGTTAAAACATTATTTTAGAGGAAAAATTACAAAATGTTTTAAGGCAAAAAATACTAACAACAACTTTCCAATCACAAGAGCTGTTATTTTTTATATAATAAGCTCTATCAATGTTTTACATACAATCTACCTCTAACAAGTTGCAATATTTCAAAAATGAGTTAGACCTGCACTCGTATTCTTGAAGACATTCTCTTTCGTTTGTATTAATAGTATTTTTCGATTAATTAACTAATGACTCCAATAATTGCAACTTAATTATAGAAAAAAAACAACTGCCAATAAACATATCTCTGGCGCTATGAAAAAGATAGACGTTCCTTCAGGGTCCTTGGTTTCTCGATTAAAAGTGATAATTTAGAAAAAACCCTGCACAATAAGTCTTAAAATGACTCCAAAATATTTGGCCGTTATATATATGAAGTATAAAAACTTAAGAATGGATTTTCTCCCTTTCAATATTTGAAAACAAACTTGCTTTCTTGTCGACTTGACACATTTGTGTTTAGAGTATTTGAAAACAAAAAAGCTATTAAAAAGGATACACAATCAATAATTGTAAGTATGCATAATTAACTTAAAAAAATGAAAAATGCTCCATGAGCTAAATGAGAAGACATCAACAAACAGCAAGTGTGGATACCCTCTCATGACAATTATTAAAGTACATATATTATCAAAATAGGATCAAATCTTATCTGAACTGTGTATGTAATATATGTATGTTAAAGACCTTTCTTTAATGCCTATGACATTTTTTATACATTCCAAAATATTTATAAAAGAGATAGATATAATATATATTTAGACCATTGGAAAAAAATAAATAAATCAGATTCTTTGATAAAGAAAAGTTTATTCTTTGATATAAAATTACTCACGCAAATGTATGTATGTAAGTTGAATGATTAAGAAATTAGAATGAAGAAGTTATATCTGACTTTTCCTCTACGTACATACATAGATTTACTTATTTTAGATTTATTGATTCTAATATACTGCCTCTAATTTATGTACATAATTACAGCCCTTCATGAAGTACGGCAGAGCAAGGCTCTTTCAATAAAAGATGGCTCAAATTATTCCAGTACTTACTAAACTCTCTAAAAAAGTATTTTCTTTCTTCTTTAGTTTTTGGATAAAATGTCTCAAATAAAAATGGAGAAGGAAGCCGAAGAACTATTCAACTTGCAGTTTTCTTAATTATGCTTCCTGTTCGTCTACTCCTTCGCCTCACTCTACCCTCATATGTAATTCAATTTATGAGAAGCAAATGTTTTTCCATGATTAAAAGTTCAATTAAAGTCTATAAATCATTCGGAAAATATGTACATATATAAGTTACAAAGTAATCTATTATTGACAAAACAATTAGTTAACTGCATGACAAAATTGTACAATCAATCACAGATGTACATACATATTTAAAAAAATGTACCATTGCGTTACTATTATGAGAAATTTAAATAAAAATACTCAAAGTAAATACTTAAAGTAACTAAAATAATTTAAGTTATAAGATTAATACGCCTCTTTGTGATTTTTGAAAAAAAAAGATCAACTTTTTTTTTCTACCTTGAATTTTTTAATGATAGCTATAAAAAAATATGGATGTAACTAGAGATGTGTATAGTTGTTGTTATGATTTTTGTAAAAAAAAATATTCTAAATAACGTATATGTTAAATTAAAATTTTTTCAAAAGACTTTTTAAAACAACAACAACAAAAAAAAAGTTTAATGTGTAATTAGGTTTTTGTCGGTTTTTCATATCGTAATGATGACTACATGGGTATACCATAAGTTTTAATCGATATTTTTAAAAGTATTGCTAAAAAGCATCAATAAAACCCGATTTTCAAAGCTTTTATAGGCTTTTCATGCTGTTTTTGTATGATTCTGGCGCTTTAAAAACCTTAGTGCACAATTTTTTCAAAATCTATGGTGTCCGAAAACTGTTCAAAGTAGTTGTTGCTTCAAAATGACGCTAAATTTTCTACCGTTCTTATATTTTTGTCAAATTAGCCTCTTCTTATTTGATCTAATAAAAGTGTTTCAGACATCAGAATTTTGTGAAGTCTAGGTACTAAATAGATGAATGCCTATGAAATAATAAAATTACAATATTTGCCCCATATTTTTAAAATTGTGTTCACGACGTTTACAAATTACCAATTGTAATCCCAAAATGATCATTTTTCATCTTTGAAATGATAGACTATACCAAAAATGTCATGAAAGATATGAAATTCTGTAGTTAGCGTCTTTTTATGCCTTCTATCTGATAAAACTATAAAATAATTATAATAATAATTTAACACTTCAAAAATAGGGTTTTTATATCTATTATTGTAAACCTTTTTTTTAAAAAAATAAATTGATTAAGTTTCTTATCACTGTGTTTATGCAAGTATTTTAGTAAGATGTGTCATTGAATTGCTTATAAATTTCATTCCAATTATCTATTTATGTATCTTCTGAGTCTTCATGACAAAGACGAAAAATAAAAAATCATCAAACAAGAATGTTGTGTCCGTCCACAAATTAGGACCACAATCAATCCATTCTGGTACACGATGTTGTCCCATAAAACAGGAACTAATAATCTTTGATGAAGTCGTGGTTTTTATTTTCTAATTCGAACTAAATTAATCAAAATATACTTGTTCAAATAAATTTTAACTATTACTGGACTATTTGTTTTATAGATATGTTAATACTAGAGATGATATAGTTCTAAGAAAGTTATTGCACATCTTGGTATATGTAATATTTAACTAACTTTGAGATCTATGGAGAAAAAGTTATGTGACATTCATTATTAGGATATGATGCCCATGAATTGCTAGTAAATCATACAAATCAAAAAGTAAAATAACTCATCAATTTAGTTTGGCTTTTACAGCTTTGGGACCAAACAATATTACTTTGCTCCATATCAATCACTTAACTCTAATTTTACATTAAGTCATTGACTATAAAGAGAGGAAATTAAATACTATGCAATGAGTGACAAGTTATTTACTTATTTGTACAAGCATTCTTCAAATTATTTCACTTTTTATGTCAATAAGTAGAGCCATCAATACCTCAAAAACCCAACAAAAAATAACTTTTTAAATTGAAATGACTTTAATGTGTTATTTTCCTTTAAAAGTTGTATATATTAAAATCAATTTATGACTCTTGGTATGTTATGTCAATTTCTTTCAAACATTTACCTTTTCTCTCATTTCAGAAAGTTTATTATATATCATAATAGTAAGATACATAAGATAATCAGTCATTTAAATACTTTTAATTTGCTTCATTCATGATAAAGAGCTTTTTAGATAGAGATTCCCTTATTTATATTTATTTCCTTTAATTATAATATGTTACTTATTTCTTATTTTTTTTAGTATATATATTTAAAAATATATATGTTATAATAGGTCGAAAGTTTAGTGTCCTGTAAATTCAAAGTTGGAGGTAAGAAAAGGCTTTTGGATTTTTTAGTTTGTAACTCATACTTAAATATGCCAAATTAAAAAAAAAAAAAAAATGAAAACATCCTTTCTTGATTGATTTCATTTGAAATGACCCTATATCCTGTTTTGGGGATCGAGTTTTTTTCTTTCGAAATATTTATAATATTTTCAACAACAAACCCTAATAATTTAATTTATTCAAAATAATATTTCCAAAATAATAGGGATCTTAAATATCCCTGAAAAATATATTGATTAATTGAGAGCATTTTTTTTTTTTTTTAAATGAACTTTGCTCCATATCAATCACTTAACTCTAATTTTACATTAAGTCATTGACTATAAAGAGAAGAAATTAAGTATTATGCAATGAGTGACAAATTATGAACACAAGGAAAATATTTCATTGGTTTTGAGGGACCATTTTTTGACTTTTAGGAAAATTAATTGATTTTTCAGGGGTTAATTTGAACAAAAAATATCAACTAAGAAATTACTAATTGTGTCTTCACTTACATAAAAATCGCTATGTGTCTCCCAAAAACCATATCGGTAATAACTATCATAATTATAAAATGATTTCAATAAATCAAAAAGAATAACGTCATTAAGGAAAGGCTTCTAATTCCTGTCTCAAATACATAATGGGTAAATTTATACTTCTTTATCTATGTATACCTTTTGACACATCATCGAACCATGATTTATGGTTTCCTCTACTTTTAAATATATAAATAAATCTATATATAAAATAATAAAGAGAAATCAAATAAACTCACTTTTTTCCCCCTAAAGATAATGTATTAAATATGAAAATATTTTTGTCAAAAGTTTCAATTACGATTTAGAATGGTTTTTTATATGTTATAAATACAATTGTATACTTAACTTATTTTCAACTGCCAAAAATAAAATGTATATATTTGTTTTTTCTTATATTACAAATTTAAAATATTTTAGGGAACAAACATAAACGTAATTATAAATAAAACATACGAAAAAAATAAAAAAATGATTTATATATATATATATATATATATATATATATTGTGTTTTTTAACATGTAAAATCAAGAGAAATATAATTAATATACAATGTGATCGAATATAAAAAAAGGCACTAAGTATATAACTAATAAAAGTATCTATGTACTTAATTTAAAATCCCTTATTTACTAATTTGACACCGTGTTAACTATACTCCAGTTTATTTTTCAGTCTTTACACTTGGCCAACTAATTTTTTTCCAGTTCGAATATTAGGTGATTCATTTTTAGACCGCTTTAGAGAAGTATTTCTGTCGATAATTAATCAGTTTTGAGACTCTGGACCGAAATGTAACCTTTTCAAAGCGTTATTTAATCGGTCTTTGACGCTGAACTGAAAATTTTATCAGTTTATTATAAAATAAGTAACTTTCTGTGATGTCAACAAACCAATGTTTTCTCAGCTGAAATCAGAGTTAATGACATCAAAAATTCATTAAACAAACCTTTAGAAACCGTCTTTTTATATAAAACCGACCAAAATCCAATTTTTTATGGAATCAAACCAGACTGATCTTGTTCTCATAGCCAACTCAATGGACGGGATACAATTAGTTCAAAATATAATAAATCTGGAGCAGTCCAGAATTTCGGAGTCGAATAGGAACATTTTCTATGAGAATAAAAGTTAGTTTTATTAATTTTTTTAAATTTTTTTGATGAATGCAAAAACATTGGATATTACAAATAAGTAAGTCAATGGATTTGTTCTTAATTTGACCTTGAGTACTTATACAGATTCATGTATCTACGGATTTCCTGCCGGTTTATTTGAAATAATAATATTATATTTTTAATACAAAAATTGAATTATTCCAAGTTTTTGTTTAGTTTTTTTTTTACTACCGTTTTTGAAGGGTCTACATCAAAGAAAAATTTATAAAATAACAAAAACAAAAACCTTTCATCACCAGAGGCTTTTTTTATCGTTATTATGTATGTATAAAAATAATAAAAAACAAACACATTACATTGTTCATTTCAACAATTTCAAATTTTATATATAATTTGACACTAGGGATATCAATATTAATGCCATGTTTTGTACATGTTGTAATTTTGTACAAATTATAACTTTTACAAACTGGTTGTGTAGTTTATCATTTGTACTTCACATAAACTCTTTTATTAAAACTGTTACTTTCATTATCAACTATGACTCTACTTTGATATTACTTATTTATGGTGAACTTTGGGGGTAACCTAGTTGTGACTGACATATATATATATATATTTGTTTCTAAAAATACTCAATGCTCTTGTGATGTGACGCATAGGATATATTTGAGATTTTTTTTTTTTCAAAAATCATGGAATTTGTATAAAATATTTTCACACTTTTTTGAAAATTGAATTGTCCATGTGAGGATTTTAAAATGCACTATTAATTTTAGGAAAATAAATATTACAAGATTTTACTTTCTGATGAATTTCCTCAGACGAAATATACAAGAGAGTTACACTTGGATTTATTTCCCTACAATAAAACATAGTGTTTAATGTTTTTTTAACTCAATATGTGAACAAATAAGAACCTTTTCCCATAAACCACTTTAATTTAAACCCATGTAATAAATATTATACTATGCTTTATATTGAAACATTAAAAATTGAAAGTATGTTAAAATAATAACTCAGAAAGATTAACACACAAATAAAAATAATAGTTTAAAATACTTTTTATTTTATTTTAAGATAAATTTAATGTTTAAAAAATATCCCATTTAAAAAAAAATGTATATAATTAGATGATATTTAATAAAATATGTATATAAAAAAACAGACAAAAAATTAGTTGAATAGTAAAAAAAAAATATTCCTTTTTGTTGGAGATTATATATATTTTACTAAAAGTATATGTACTATAAATATTTGTCATAGATACATATTTATATAAAGTTTTTTTTCGGACAATTTAATGAACAATTACAATCGTCAACAGCACAAATATCGAAAGATTAAATGACCCTGGAGTTTTTAGAGTTTGAATCCTTCATTTCAAAATGCCAATGTATTTTGTGTATATTTTATCGGCTTTCTATGGCTCAAAGATATGTAATTTTTTGCTTAACTCATTAGTTAAAGCAACTTTTTGTATTGGCCTGGATTAATGTTAAATGGTACTTCTAATATGTAAAGTAAAAAAAAAATGTAACAATTAAAAAGTTGTTGATAGTGCTCTTTAGTGCTATAAAATAAAACTTAGAACTTTATTTACTCAGCAAGATGTTTTTACAAACTATTATTTGATTTATTCTCCTTGGAGCTATATCCTTCGTAAAAAAATATGTATATAAATTATCTTACTCAAGATTAATTGAATTTTAAACATGATAGAAACAGAATACAAAGGATTTTAGAATCCATACGCATTACAATAATACCATTGATCTCTTTCTAAAATAACAAAATCAAACTTAAAACTGTCGAATAATACATTTACTAAATACTTTAGAGTCTCCGCCAAAAGGATTTGAGTCTGACATAGAAAATTCAAGGTCTTTTTTTAAAACATTTTACAAAGTCCAGGGGTCATTTGATCTCTTGAGTTACAAAAATATTTTGTTTTGTTGACTAAAATTATTAGAAATATGTTTTGGGTTGGGTTTTTTTTTTTCGTGTTGAGCAATATTGAGTAAAATACTCAAAAAATAGAAATAATAATAATAAGAGACTTAAATAAATATATTTAGAATGGTTATTTTTTCTTCTTCTTTTCCTTTAATAATGATATTAATAATTTTAATAGAAGGTATAAAGTGACATCATCAAAAGGACTTGCAAATTGTGTCTATAACATATCACAAACTTTGGAATTATAATTATAATATGGGTATAAAGAGAGATATATACGTGTTTTTTAATTAATGTGGAGAGAGAGGGAAATGAAATATATATAGAGAGGGGTTGTTACAAAGGTAATGTAAATTGGAAAGTCATTATTTACTTGCAAAAGATATTAAAAGCAATGATGCCATGAGTCCTCTCTATTTGATTTCTAGAGTTATTGCAAAAAAGAGGGATTTCCACGGTCATGATTCTTCCGAAATTTTGTCAGATGGTAACCTGCGATATTTGTGTGTGTGTGTGTTTTTTTTTTTTTAAAAAGACAAACGCATAATCCATTCACTGCCATCACATATGTACATGGCTATATTTTTTGTCAGCTGTCCATTTAAAAAAATACTCTTGCCACTTCTTAGAGCTCTGAACGCTGTTGACTCCTTGAAGACATATACATAAGCACTACATCGATGTAGCTGTGCCCTATTATCTAATTGGATAGTTGAGAAGAATTGGCCAACTATTACCAAATGATTTTGGGCTCTTTTTTTTTCTTCCACTTTTATGAGGATGTAAGGTTGAGAGATTTGTTTCCTTAGTAGAAGAGTTCAATTTCTGTACACTTTGAGAATCCCTCTTTTTCGAATACTCTAGTCAATTATAACGTCATACTGTTAAATAGAAGGACCGTAGTGAAGGTATGTTTAAATGTATGTATGTATGTATGTCTGCTTAATTGTAAATTGTTGGAGGGAGATGAAATGGAGGAAATACCTATATATGTATGTAGGAGGAGATTGGGAGACGTGGATCTCAATTGAATTGAGGATTTCACTGAATGATCATAACTCAGAGATCAACTTTGTTCATACAAGACTTTGAGTGATTATTATCCTTTATTGAAATTTAATGCATGTTAGCGGCTGCTCTTGCACCTGCATTCTGAATCACTTTACTCGGAATGGTGAGGTTATTAGCGGCTCCTGGCATGGGCGCTGCAGCCATTTGTTTAAACATGTTAAACTTTTGCATCGCTTTAAGTTCAGCAGCTTGTGCCAGTGAGCGCTCCCTCTTCTTCGTGGCTACTTCGTTTCTCCAGAGTCTGTTTTTATAGTAGGAGGCAAAGCTGTTCACTACGATAGGAATTGGGAGAGTCAGAATAAAAATCCCTGAAAGAGCACAGAGTCCTCCAACAAGCTTACCCATATAAGTGGATGGACTAAGATCGTAGCCAACTGTGGTGATGGTCATGAGACCCCACCAAAATGACTCAACAAATGTCCATGAAACAACAGGGGCAGGCTGAGTGGAGTTGTGTAAGTCAGTGTAAGCCTCCTTTTCTGCAAAATAAACAAGGCTGGAAAAGGTAAGAATGGCGACTGCCACGAGTAGCATTAAGAGTCCAAGCTCTTTGTAGGCTTGCTTTAGAGTGAAGAATAGGGACTGAAGGCCTGCGAAATGCCTCACTAGTTTAAATATGCGGAGTATTCGCATGACTCGAATGAGTCTCACAATTTTTCCAGCTTTCCCAATGATTTGTATATCTTCTAGCTGATGAAGGAAAATGGCGAGGTAAAAAGGGATAATGGCGAAGACATCGACTAGATTCATGGGATTTTTGAAAAAATTCCATTTCCGAGGTGCACAAATGAATCGAAGAAAGTATTCCAATGTAAAAAATACAATAACGAATGTATCAACGTACTCAATGACTATAATAAAAGGGAGGAACTCATCCGGAGCGGTTTCCTCTTGAAATTCGTCCATTGTTGATATGATGAATGTGAGAGTTGATATTACGACCATTCCGAGCGAGAAAAATGCCATAAACTGTAATGGACAAAGGAATCATTTCATTAATTATGTATACAATTGATAACAAAACGGACACTATGCAATAGTCAAACATAGGGCACAAATATTAAAAGAAACCATTAGCCATAATGACATCCAAAAAAAGCCCCCCCAAAAAAATATCTTAATATCATGATTGATAAGTTATATAAAAAATATACCTATATTTATTATATCTATAAATGTATCAAAAACTTCCATCATATGTTTTTCAAACTTGTCCTTGGAACAACACATGTATTGACATCAACGTCTGTAGATTCATTACATTATTTGTGTAGGGTAAAGCGTGACTTTTTCAGTTCTTTTATAATATTTTTTTTTCATTGTCTAGTTAAGCCACATAAATATCATTTGTTTTACACAAAAGAGTAATTATCTCTAAGCCAAAGGTACATATTTGTACGCAAAAAGTAGGAACTCTCTAAAAAAGTACACTAATTATACGATATGGAACATCAGTTTGGTGTACAAATTTACTTTTGTTAAAATACCTTCCAAAACGTGACAAAACTTTTGTTTTATGTCGAAATTATGTGTCGTAATTTACTTTTAGGGAATTAAATTAATTGACATACATAAACGTAGATCTTTCTACAACAAAAATTAGTGAATACATAAATAAGTTGACTTAACATAATATACAAATCCTAGGACTATTTCTGAATAACACATCTGACTTTTATAATATACATTTATTCGTAAAGACGAATTTAACTTTATTGAATTTGGGCGAGTCTCAATTCAGCGAGTTTTATCAGATATAATCGAACCTTTCAAATTATTTCTTATCTTCTTTATCCCTCCCAAGGGTTTTGTAGGCAATTAGTCCTATTCAATTCACACGAGTGTGGATCATTTTACAGGATACAAAATCAATGCTCTATTGATATATTTGGAATATATTCACCTCTAAACATGAAAAAACGAGTAAATATTCCTTATTATAGGGGCTACGATAAAGAGACTGTAACTTGTTTGAGAGATGGCTCATTCATCAACGACTGCAAAAACTTTGTTCACAAAAGACTACGCAGAAGAGACCGTTTATGAAAGGTTTAGTTGTATTATGTATCTAATAAGAAAGCCAAAGATCTTATCTTACAATCCTTATTATAACATTAAAAAAGTTGCAAAATACTCGCTAAATTGAATTTTGCTGAAATAAGGGGATACAAATCTAGCCACATATGTATTCAAACCTTAATAAATATTGGTAAGAGGAGGACATTCGGTGATTTTTTTGTTTGGTATTTTGCAAAATTGCAAAATGTAAGTAATGTAGGAATTAAAAAAGAAGGTTTTTGTATTTTTTTATAATGATTTTTTTATAATGACTATAATCGTTTACATACCTAAGATATGTAATGTTCTTGGAGTATTGCATATTTCTTATTAATATAAATATTACTACAAAGTAATAGAACATAGTCATTTGATCTTACAGAATGTAATAATATTATATACACGCTGATTAAGATTTATTCGATTATAATTACCCAATTTCTTTAAGGGTATATCCTTGTACATTGTACATACTCTGCACATTCATTTATTTTCTTAACTTTCTATTATTTAATGCTCTTTAAAAATGCATTAATATAGTGATTATATGTATTGTATAACTAAAAACATGAAATGAACGAATTGCATTTTAAATGCAATCAAAGCAACTAACAACATATGTACTAAATATGTAATTAAATCGTATTGCAACTTTTAATTAAATAATTGTCGAATCAACTATTAATCATTATTATTATTGTTTTATATATATGTAGATGAAAATACAAGCAATGCATAATTATTATACATTAAAAAATTTAAATAACAAAGGGAACTCCAAAACACACAATAATTAAGTTAGGAAAATTAATAAAAGAAAGATTTAAACTTGATTAAAAAACTTTATACAAATGCAATTTGTTTGAAAGTAAAGAGTTCAAAATTACCTTACTATGTAGAGATATAAAGGCTATTGGCTATCTTGATTCCATCATCAATGTTTATTTTTTTTCAACAAAGATTGCGAGTATTTAGGAATTTAGAAATGAAACAAAAATATGGGAAAAGAAGGCTACAAATAAATTGGTAGTTTGGAAATGACGTCATTCCACATTGTCAGCGTCCCCTTTTTCCTACTACTCTTGATCACTTCCACATATTTTTAATTTAAGCCTTGAGAGGTTTTTTAAGTGTTAAACAATTCCACATGAAGAATAGTCCTAACCTCTAAAGGCTCTAAGGATGAATATTTATGTGATCTTTGTCAAAAATAGTAAAAACAAATAGCCTGACAAATATCTGTTATGAGGATGTATAAAGCTTTTTCACTCATATCACCGAATACAATATTAAATCAAAAGGCACCATGTTGTTGAATTATAATATATAATTCTGAAACAAAATGATGAAACAAATATCTTAAGTAAAAGTCATCCAATGGGTTTGAAAAGTGAAAAACAAAAAATTGAATTCTTCTATAAATATTTAGGAGGAAGTGTTTTGATTTTTTTAAAATTTAGTTCTTTATGTTCTAACAAATAACCGACTTAAAAAGTGATGATGTCACTCTCAATATCCCATTTACTTGTTTCTAAATAAAAAGATACCCTATAAAACTTTTTATTCATGCATTTTATTACCAAAGGAGTTAAATGCAATTAAATAAGATAAAATGTCTCAATCATAATAAAATGGCAAAATTCAGTAACAAAAAAATATTGGAGATGATTAAAAATTCAACATTTTCATAATGGAAGCAATTATTTTTCTTGCAAAGAAGAAAGGTGACAAGATATTGGTTTTCCTTGCTTTGACGTTTTTTATAAGAACTTAACAAATTACTTAATTATATATTCCATGAGCAATCAAGTTTTTAGATGAGTCTCTAAAGAACAAAAATTAATTGAATCATTGTGCCAAATAAATTGTAAAAATGGTTTTTATAATAAACCAATTATAATTGATCCAACTCTCTAATGAGAGAGATAAATTTGTAATTTATTTCATTTTGTTGACATGCTCTCGACAAGGGAATATTTAAAGTTGATTTTTTAATCCTTTTTGATTGGTTTAAAATTGTCAGCGTCTGTGAGTTCCTGACTCATTCAAGGGAATTGGTCTTTATATAGCCAAATATATTTATTTTAGTATTGATTATCATATAATTTGGAGTCATTTTAAATTTTCTTAGAAGTTACGAAGGAATAGAAGTGAAATTAATAAAAACAGTTTAGAAAGCAAAATCGTTGCTAAATATTGAAAATATGCTTTAATTTATTAATTATGCTATAAGCAATTTTATTTTAGATGACCCAATTTTTCAAGATCTGAAGCAAGATTATATGTAAAGCATATGTGGTTATATATATTGTATTATAATTTAAATAATGGTTCTGATTTATATCTTGGACCTTATGTTCATTAAGATAACAGTAATTTGTAATATTTATAAGACATAAAAAATGTGGAAAACAATGTTTGGAGTGGCAGAGTCAATAATGTCATTACTTTTTTCTATAAGAGAGTAACTTTTTCGATTACTTTCCCTTCCCTCATAGGGCTGTAAAAAACAAAAACAAATGTATAGAAATAAAAGACCATTACTCTGTTATTAAAAAACCCTTTAATTGTAATAATTCAATCCGTCTCATTTTTGTGTGTTTTGTATGTAATAAATCCATAACCATGCTCTGCTCTGTGAATAATACAACTTTCAATTGAGTGTATGTTAAATTAGAAAGGTCCAGACTCAAATACCCATAATATGTTATTTCAACTTTACTTTATTGATTATTTTATAAACATAAAATATCATATATCGAAGTAACTGGCACGTTACTTTTACGAGTAACTAAATATTTTTCCTCTTGACCATTTAATTAAGTCAAATATATGTGTAATTCAATTTTTTTTCTCCAGAGTATGTGTTCAATGTAACCTGTATCAAATGGTTTTTGAGCATCCTATTTCAATCACAAATTCAAAGTCAACCACTTTTTGTAATAGAAACTCATGTGTTGTCACAGGATGTTGCTAAGCTCTTGGAATTTAAAGGCTCTCTTTGATCATTGTTTGATTATTTACTTTGAGTCCTTTCGTCACATTGAGTTCTTCCATTTCATGGTTGAAAGATTTTTATTTATAAATATAATGATAACAGAAATAATTTTATTTAGAATGTTGTATTTTTTTTAATGTTGACAAAATAGATAAATTATGTGAGACTGTTTTGTTATCATTGTCTTTTATTTTTTTTTCATGTGGATATTTTTGTTATATTTATTTCTACATTGAAAAAAAAAATAATTTATTTATTTGTATATATTTCTATACAGTGACACAGTCTTTCTTTATGACCTTTATGAAAGTTGTATGGCAATTATAATTTATGATTTATTTATACATACATATGTTTCAAATGCAATACATTACTCACATATAATGGATGATTACATAAATAATTTTACCATAAATGCAAATAAAAAAATGTCAATTTGCAACACCAATGAATTAAATATGTATACGTGTCCATTAAAGGAAAGAAAGTGAATGAATATAGTTACTGGAATGAGTGTGGGTATTTTATATTTGTATCTGAAGAGACAATTTCAAGAGACATCAATATGTTTTGGAGGTAAATTGATACATAAACACTATGAGCAGAGATACTCCGTAACAAATTTCGGAAAGAAGGCCTTAAGTTGAAGTAAAAAATGCTCAAATCAAATAATGAACAAAAAAGAATAAATTCTTTATAACGAAATTTGCTATGTCACTGACAATATTAAAAGTTTCTTATTTATTTTCTAAAAAACAAGGCATGCTATCTAATGAAAAAAATGGTTCAGGCAATCAGTAAACTGGTCTCACAACATGCTTTTGTGTACTTTTAACAATGTTCATTTGATAGTCTTTATATATATATATATATATATAAAATGAACTCTTTGAAGTTAACAACACTCTATTGTCAGAATATGAATGTCGTTTTTGACGATATACATTTCTAATTATTTTTTATGTACACACAAAAAAGTGTTGGGCACTGTCAAACATTCCCTGTAACAAAGGCTAAATCATTCAAGAAAAACATACTCATACTTACCAAAAAGAAAATTGGTGTGAAAGGACTCAATAAAAACTTTTGATTTAAATTTTAAGGCTAATTATTTTCACTTTTAAATTTGAGCCACAATGCCAAATTAAACTCATCAATCAGAATAATAAAGAAATACACCATGGGTACATTTTAGAAATTCCGATCTACATCTTATATATAATCTTGACTTAAATCTTGATTTAAAGTCAAAATATGCACTAAACAATGCTTATATCATTTTTATAGACTATATTTGATCAAAGTTTGTATACAAATAAGGATGTTTTGTGGCTTCAATTGATAATGTGAGTGAATAAGCAATTAATTAATATTTTTATATACATATGTATTTAAAAAAGCTTTATTTTTTAAGGAGTTTTATTTGTTGTTGTTTTCAAGTCTTATTATATGTAAATAAATTATATTGGTGTGATTGACAAAGACAAATATGTATACTACAGCATAAAATCGACCATAAGAAAAAAGAAAGAGGAAAAATCGATTTATATTTTGACTTCTATAAAATATTTATAAGTCATTTTGACCAAAAATATTAAAAACCAGATTGAAGAATTGTATTTACCACGATAAAGCTTCTTTTATAGCCATTTAATTCACTTGTCCTTGGAATTGATTTTCAAAAAGATACCTTTACTTCTTTATTGCAAATTTTTGCTTCAATACAATTGATAGCAACATTTTCTTTAATTATAAACATTAATGATAATATTTGCAAGAGTAACATAGAGATCTAAATTTATTTCGATTATTTATATTTGTTGTAGATATTGTCTATAAAATAGTTAATCTTTAACTAAAGGAACACATTATCATGTATACCTGAGCTAGTCTTGAGGTCCAGGGATATTCTAAAACATTCCATAGCCAGGATCGAATCTGACCCAAAGTCGTATCCCCAAAATTTTCATCTTCTGCTTTCTCCTTTTCTCGTGCTTTCACTTTAAGGTCCCCCTGTAAAAAAAAGAAAAAGAAAAGCTGTGTAACGGAAAAGTGTGTAATGAAATTATGTATCTTTGGGAACAGAGAAGTACACTCAATGATCAATCATAGGGCTTCGGAGTAGAAGGCAATATCATATAGTATTTACGTAGAGTAAAATAAAATATATTATAAATATATGATTATATACTTTGCTCTTTCTTTTCTAAGGATTCCTGACGTTTAATTCCTTACTTAGGATGTGTTTTTTATTTATTTAATTATATACGTAATAAATGATTCCCAATAAATATGTAAGTCTCCTTGTCAGCCATCTTGGAGGAGTCATCAACAATTAAAGTCTGTATCAATTATATGTTTAATTATATGACCGAGTATATATTTGTGTGGTACAAAATCTATAAAGTGCCTGACCAGAAGGACTAACAAACGGTGGGGAGCTTTCTTTAAAGACTGTGAGAGTCAATCGACTACTCCCCCATGACCCAATACAAAATCTATTATCTCGAGACGAGACCAGGGGACTGAGGAGATACCTATAGTAGGAGAAATTGATGATAGTTGCTACAGGCCCTTTTTCTTGAATATCAAAAAATCCATAATTAAAAAATTTACATCCCAGTTCTATAATGTGATGCCAATGATTGTCTCAAAGAATCAAAAAAAAATTGTTTACTTTTCTTTAAGACATTGGATAAAACTAATTTTAAAGGGTCAAGTAATTTTATGGAGGTGCAATTTTTCTAGGATAAATAATAATATGACCAGGTTTTCCTTGTTTTATTGTGATTTTTATTATTCAAATTATTGATTTCTGTTGTTATCATAATTCAAAACTTACTCATTGAAAATAAATACAGGATTCAGTTGCAAAAGTGTTTTAATTGCCCCTGTATTCTTGTTCTTCATTATTTTATACTAAAGTTTCATTATCACGGTAACAAGGCGTGCAATTAACTTAATGCCCCCTGTTTAGATATAAATTAAAAAATTAAGTGGATATAAGAAGCCGTGCTACATCAAATTATAGAGTAGATAGACATGTTACGATACAGGTTACCAACAAATTACCATTCTCTAAATGTATGTATATTATCCTGGCAACATACATGCATTAATAAATTATAATGTCCACATAGGTGAGAGGGAAAAAACACGTGCATCGAATTAAAGTTATAGTACTGATCTATATTACCAGGGAGTTCTATAATTAGGGATGCAAATTTTGTACGAAAAACTAAACAGTTTTTATCATTACAAAAGGAAAAACGGTTTGCACTTTTTTCTATTTTGAATTTCTGTTCATTCATTATTTGATCGTTTTGGAGGAGAGAATTATAAAGTTTCCCTCTACTGATTCTATCAAAAATGTATTGTAAAGTTATTATACAAATTAAATTATAATAATATCTCTACAATAATGTTGTTTAAAATGTAGAAGGTACTCATCTCTGGTGCAGTAACATATTTTTTATTTGATCAATAGTAATATATATAGGGATGAACATTTTGTTGAGGTGAGAGAGAGAGTGCCTGCAATCATTAGCGGATGCCTCTGCATTTTATTGGTTGATTGTGTTTTGAAAATATTAAACAATTTACAATAGATACTTATAATTGTTGCAAGCTCTAGACTCAACGATATAGAGAAGATTGAATTCAAACTGATTTTCAAGGTAGTCGTACCAACAGATATTTTTCTTTCCTTCTTTAAATTTACCACTATCTCAACATTTTGCTCATGTCTAGTAAAATATGTCTAGCTCCCGCCTTCTTCTTGCACTATACAAAAGTTGCATTCCTATCTATTATAAATCAAGAGGGATCATTCAATTTACTCACACGCTTTTTATGACCATACATGAACACGAATAAAGCTTTAAATCCTAAGCTCTGGAGGTATGTCAAAAAAAAGAAAAGAAAAAGTTGTCCTTGTCAGCTGGACAATTTGATGAATGTCTCAAAAGCTACCCAAAAATATACTTCGATTAATGAAGCAATTAAAAGGAGACATCAACTGAAAAAAGCTAAGAAAATAAATTCCTTGTAAATTTACTTTTTAGACTAAAATCAACTTTTTTATTCATAGCCCAAATTTATTTTTGGTGACATGCCCTTTCTGCAAAATGTACATATATTTGACAAAACAAGAGGAAACTTTGTTTTTCAATACCATATTCTACCAAATCACAGATTATTTTTCGATTTCGTAATACTATGCTATGCATAAGTGTATAATTTAACTTTCCTTATGTTTTCAATAAGCCATTAATCAGGTTCTGTTTACAGAACGACACAAATTACTTTTCCAATATTAGTGTACATATTAATAAACACCAAATAGTTACTCAAAGCACATCAAACATTTGTGGCATAGACTATCTATTCTCTTTGAAACAAATTCAATTGTGTAGCAAAATAGTGGAGAGTTACTTCATAATTTTTTAATGATATTTTTTCATTTCCTAACCAAGGTATTAAAAAAGCATTTTTCCTTGACGTGATAGAAACAAAAAAGTTACGTAAAAATTATCAACTCATTAAAAAAGTTTTTTTTACCTTTGATTACATGGAATATAAATATGAACAAAAATGTAGCCTTGACAAAACTTTTGATTAAAATTAAAACAGTGTACATGACTGGTAAATTTAATTTTAGGGATATGCATTAATTAACTTAATATTGGTAGATCCTAAAGTAAATTTTAACTCAGAAATACAAATTTTAGTATACCTTAATGGGCGTGCAGTTATTTCACTTAATTTAGCCACAAAAATTTTTTAAGAAGTAATTTCTGTTGATATATTATAAAAAAACTCCCTTCACACCCAAAAGTTCCAAAGAACTTAGACTGGAATAATTTTTAATGTATGGGTTAGAACTAAAAGATATTTTAAACTTATAATTCTTTAAGTATATAATATTAACAAATAATTTCCTTGAAAAACGATAAAGTTATGTTGGTTTAAATATGATTTTTTTTGCATGTGTAAAAATTGTAACATTCAGTACCTTAAAAAATATTGAAATCAAATTTTTTTATGACTAACTATGCAATATGAATAATAACTTGACATCTTAGCTATCAAACAAAAAAGAAAAGAAAAATCAGTTGACAATGGAGCGTATTAACTCATTTTGAATTGATGGGACACCATTGCCCCCTCGGTTCGAGAGATTTCTAGAAATAAGAATACACTAGAGTCTATAAAAAGTGTCATAATTTACATGATAAACTAAAAGGGACGCCATAATGGAGACATAACTACTGATATAGTATTTATATATATATATATAAAAGAACAAATTTAGAAGGAAATACATCCCCCTTCCCTAAAAAAAAAGTATTGGGGCCTTGATCTTGGTGTGAGGACCAAGTCCAAAGTAACAAATATATGTATTTATCAAATTTTTCATTCTTTTTGTATGAAAAATGTCTGTTCAGAAATATAATAACATTATATCCATTTTACAAACCTCAATCGTATCAAAAAAAAAAAAAAAATATGGAAAGATCAAAGAATGTTTCTTTTTCAAAAGCATTATATATATATATATATATATATATATATATATATATATATATATATATATATATATATAAATATGCACGATAATACATACAGTGGATGCAGAAACAGTATATATTTTTATAAAATATAAATAATTTAATAATTGTATATTTTCTATTTTATTTCTTTTATGTTGCCATTCAAAGATTGTAAAATGGACAGCTTTTATCCGAGTACTACTAAAATATTGATATATATATACCATATATATTTATATACAAACGTACTAGTGATAAGTGTTGGGTAGAAATGCATTAACTTGTACTGTACTATCACATATTATATTCGTATCTTACCCAGTAACAAGTAATGTAATAAACTTACATTATCAAAAGAATATTATAAATTATATGTAGAATGTACCAACATATCTCAATTTTTTTTTTACTAAGGAAGTTGTATACCAATGTATTTTCTATTCATTTTCAATTAGATATTCAGGTAAGCGTATTATATATAAATAGAAGACCTAAAAAAGCACTAAGGAAACGAATTAGGAATGTAGGAGTAGAGTGCATGATTCATCAAAAAGGAATATTGTCATAATATGCAGCACTTGGTGTTTAATGTGCTCTTTCCAAATGTACCCAAAATGAAGGAATTAGATTTCTCTAAACATGGAACTGTGCTTGGGCAATGTAGACGTTATTAAAGGATTTTAATTCTTTCTATTCAGAAATGTTGTTTTTGAGAACATTGGCTTTTTTTGTCCCCCCCTATTTGTTGCAGGTTCCTCTCTCCATGATTGGGAATATGGGAGAGTGGTTCTTCCTTTGATACTATCTGTATTTTAGCTTATTCGTATCCAGGAATGCACAAAAAAAAAGTCCAAATTCCTATTTGGAGTTTGAAAAGCCGTAGATCCTTTTTCCTATCAGGTAACATATTGAAGTAAGGCATGATTGTAAGTTCATCATATAAACGCCAAAACATTGAATATTTGCATTTTAGAAATATTAATATCTTCATTACCTATTTTCTAAAAAGTTGATATCTGCATAACTTGATTTTTAGATATTCAATACATCAAAGTACATATATCAGTGTATATGATTAAAGGCTTCCTCTTCCCTCTGAGCCATTAGAGCCCCCTATAGATTGAATCGTATTGGACCAAGAAAAATGTGTTTAATTATATATATACATATGGATATGATTTGCTTTGTTGGTAACTTTCAGGAAAAATCACATTCTTATCTACATAGCTGTGTTGTCAGGGGGACCAATATAGTTATAGATTTAAAAACAACCCCTTCCCCTCTGCCGGTTTTGCCCTATGTGAGAATGAGGACAAAAAAGATAAATTAAACTGATCTTTTTTTCCCCAATAAATTTTAAATTTAGGAATGTGGATGACACTTGCCACCCCATGTCCTAAAACAGGAACAGAATAGGCATTAAACCTGAGGGAAAGGGAGGCCTCGCTTACGAACTACGCCCCTGAAGTAAGGTTTTAGATCAAAACTAAAAAGGGTGCTAAGAGATACAGAGTGCAGTTAAAAGTAGTAGATAATTCATACATATGTGTGAAGACAACAAAAGCCAAGTTTATTTGAAATATTTCAAAAATGAGTTAGAACTGCTATCATGTTTTTGAAGACATTCTCTTTCGTTTGTATTAATCGTATTTTTCGATTAGTTAAATAATGACTCCAATAATTACAACTGTATTATAGGAAAAAAATACCAGCCACAATCAAGAATAAAAAACATCTGGTATTTCTGACTATATTGTAACTAGTACTATGATTCATGGCGAACATGATAGCTGATGTAGTTGATTCTTAATAGTTCTTAAACAGATGAACTGGTTTTAGCCAACTGCAAATAAATAAATCTCTGGGGCTATGAAAAAGATGGACCATATCGGCTCCATGTGCAGTCGTAACATTTATTCAAATGCTCTATTGGATAGACAACAATTCTTTGTTTCTTGATTAATAGTGACATTTTATCAAAAACCGTGCGCAATAAGTCTTAAAATGACTCCAAAATATTTGGCAGTTATATATATGAAGGAAAAAAACTGTAAAGTGGATCTTCTCCTTTTCAATATTGGAAAACAAACTTGCTTTCTTGATGGCTTGACACACATGTAGACCTAATTTCTTCATAGGCTGTAGCTATTTTTATAGCTATAATTCACAGTACATTTCAATAAAATGAGTTTAGTTATAAATACCGGAAAATACAACTGAATGGTGAAGCTCTCTTTATACAACAAGGAAATAATTGAATACCTATCAAAATATTATTATAATCAATCTACAGACATACATCGTATTTCTTTATAATTCAGAGAAAAAAACTATCATTGAATAATTTAGTATTTTTTTCCATTTTTTTCCACTTTTTTCCTTGAATAGTGTTTTCTAAAAGTTTGACTTAGTTTGATTATATGTGTATGATTTGAATGCCTGGATAGTTAAAAGTATTGAAACTAGGTTGAACATTATTTGGATCAGATCTTAAGTGTTTATTTCTAAATAAATCGATTTAGACATACGTATATGTACATATTTTGGTTCAAACTTGCTCTCAGAGCCTGAATTAAAACTTAATGGCTCTTGAACCTTTTAATTTTTTAAAAAAATAGTCTCATACTGATCTCATATCGTTATTGCACAATTTTATATGACGTCATCGAAGCCGGGTCTTCAAAATTTATAATTGGCATCATTTTATATTTATTCAAATACATAAATAGTTTAAATTTTTTCTATGAAACGGATCAAAGACAAGTCTAGAAATGGAATTAAATCGGTCAATATATACCCTATATATATATATTCAATATTGGTTCATAATTATCTCCCCGAATTGTAACATAAGTATATGTATACATTAGTGTGACACAAAAAGAACTTTCATTTTAGAAACATTGAGTCTTCATAGAAGACTTAAAATGTACATAAAGTGTGAAATACATATGTATATTGCAAACAATAATAAATGGCCTTGAAATCTTGAAAGTTAAAGTTTTTTTTTTTAAAGGAAAATTTGATCTTCTTTTTTTTCCGATTATACTCCAAGGGCATGTCGACAATATTTACTTTATTAAATAATTTTTTTTTACATAACTAAATGTTCTTAAAATAATATTGATATCATTTTTTTCTTAAACTATTATCTTTGATCTAAAATAAAGTAGAAGCGAAAGAAAAAAAAACTGAAACACAAAGTACAGATTTTATATCCTTATTTATTTCATTGAACAGCATTGTTACTGTATGATCATGGTAAAAAAATTATATAGTATTATCAGAACGACTTCAAAAATTAATTTCAATTTGTTAATAATTGCAAAACAATTAGTAACTATTGACAGAATAATAGTTATTATTTCTAACAAACTCTACATAGTATGTAAATACATCACTTTATTAAGCCACACAAAGAAGAAACTCTTATTTCTAAGCTGTCGTCCAGAAAGTAACAGCACATAAATGTATGTACAAAAGTCTGATATTTTTTTTTTTTTTTCCAACACAAAGGTTTCTATTTTTCTTTCATAGTTGTATTTATAAAAACATTTGATCATTAAAAAGCATCGTAAATCATCATATGGTAGAAGAAAAGATTATTTTCCTATTTTTTATGTGAATATATGGTCTTTTGCTCTACTGTCAAAACTTTTTCTGAATATCATTTATACATATATGTAGGTTCATGTTTATTAATTAGAAAAGTGTGGAGCTGTATGTATACATACTATAGATTTTAAAAGTGGAATGATAAAAAAAATATATATTCTGATTTTGACTTTTTGTTATTTGATTTAAAAAACTTGACAGTGAAAAGGTATATTTTTTTTTTTTTGAGCAATTCTCATTTTTAATTATAAAATATTTAATTTGAACACTAACAAAGATAGGAAATAGAAGTCACATTTAAAATGTGTTAATCCCTCCAGGGACGTTTATTTTTTGAATATAAAAGATACATTGTACATACAAATATAGGAAGGAGATGGGTTTTGTTGTTAGAGTTTCACACTATCTTGTGTGAAAACTTTAATTAGAAAATACTGTTTAAAAAAAATAAAAATTAAAAGTTATGAAAATATTATATTAAAATCAAAGTAATTATAACTTTTTTTCAATAATATTCCTTGCATTATTGTTGTTTGTTACCCCAGCTTACAAATAAACATAAACTATACTTCTACATATGTTACAAGGGTTTTTCTCATGGGATTTATCGGAGTTTTAGTTTTATACTTATAAAAAATTCTTTGGAAATATCACACTTTATTATTTCATAATGTAAGCTTCATTTTGTACTTAATTAAATGAAAAGTTGAATACATATTGAGGATTTATTTAAGATAAAGTTTTCAACCATTTATGCCATGAAAGCGATGGACTATGTGGATCAACAACAAAAAATGATGCCCACTGAAGCCCTTCTTTCATATAAGGATTTTGAAGGATACTGGTAAATAAATATATTTTTCCAATATGGTGAACTTTTTTGGATATTTCACGAATGTACGACTATGGGCAAAAATATCGGGAGTTTGCATATGAAAAAAAATCTTTATTTAATCATCAAAGTTTATTTAATCCCCCTCAAAGTATTCCCTCCTCCCCAGAGTCTGTATATTGAGTAATATTGCAAATCCATTTGATGGTTTGATGGCGGTATCTAAGGGCCTTCGAACCTTTAATCATGAACCACCGAATGGATTTAAAAACTTTGATGTAAAGGAAATTTTGCTAAGTTTAATATTTACAAATATTCGTCAGATATTTAAAAAAAAGAAAAATATGGTTTTAGCTGTTCACAAAAGGATGTGTATCTCAAACACACATGAATATTTTAACGCAAAATTTGGCACAAATAGTAGTTTTAACTTGAAAATTATAAAAGCTATAGGAATTCCAAATAATATAAATTCAAAGTTCCCGGTATTTTTTGAATAGTATTAGTTTGTGAGGATAAATTCACAGTATTTATTACTTATTATCTCATCCTATAATTTATCGGGATCCCTAAATTGAAAAAAAAAAATGTTTTCCTAGAATCTCCTTTAAGGAAAAATTCTTGGGAAATGAGAGGCCTTAGTATTTATGTACATATGTATGACATATTTGAAAAGCTTGATTCCTACCCTGACATTTTTCAAAGTCAAATTTGATCAAAAAAATATATAAATGAATATCAGAGTAGCTTTTGTAGCTTAACTATTGAGTCATTTCGAACTGCTTTTCTCGAGAAGAGTTTCACAAACTAGCGAGTTCGTAGGCATAGCTTATCAAATGATGGAGAAGATATTTATATATAATATATACTTATGTAACTTTAGAGCTATACTATATAAATATTGGCTGTTTGATAGAAATAGGAAAATAAACATCAAACATCTTGAAAACAAACAAAAAATTTAAATTGATTCAATCAATATCTCTTTCACTTCACTCCCTTTATATTTTATGGATGATGATAAAAAGGTAAATGCCTACGTGCAATGATTCACTTTGCCAAAATTATTAAGCCTAATTTCCAAATTCAACTCTTAACTATGTATGTATATTGCAAATCAAGTTATACAAATAACTATTTAAAGTACATTTCAAACAGAAACATAAATATCAGTTCGCTAGCAATTTTTGATTTGAAAGGAAACACGCCCACTTAACTGCATCTTCATACTCTCTACATATTATAAACTCTTTGCATTTACTATAAAGATGAAAAACAAATAGCATGGTATTATAAATGATATTTACACTTTTTTTTTTTTTTGATTTATAATCAAATTTGATTTATTTTGATAAATAATGGACAAAATGTTTGTTCGAAGGTCTTTCCTTTAATAACCCCTTTATTTATAAAATTTACAACTTACATATAAAAAGAATAAAAAATAGTTGTAAGACACACGCCTTGTGTCTCAAAAAATCTATGGATCAAATGACTTGGACTATTCTGTAGGATGTTTACACGGTTTGTAAGGGTAAATCCAATTCCCCCCCCCCCTAAATTGATGAATGGATAGTGGCTTAAGATATTAAAGTCATGTTTTTGAGTGATAGTACTTGAAATGATAGTTAGCAGTTAAAAATATTTTTTAGTCTATTAGAAATTTAATATTTAACGTTTTCTTAATGACTTGTAGAAGAAAGGACAAAAGTGTAGACAAAAAAACAACCTTATTTATATGCACTATAACAATGAAATATAATGTAATAATTGTAGTAAGTCCATTGCTACTCAATATAAAGTTTTAGTTAAAAAAAAACCAACTTTTTAAGGCGTACATGGAAGTATCCATTTAAAAAGTTCAATTTCCTAATAGTCATATATGTGTAAAATCTGATTATACCTTTGCAATGAAAATAACAATATATTTGCTATAGTAAACATGTAAAGTAGATATGTTCCTACTGGATAATCATTTGATTGAATATATGAAATAGCATGGAAGTCATTGTAATAAAAAAACATATTTTGTATTTTTATAGCAAAGTAACTTTTTTACTCACAGCTGACAAAATTGTGAAAAAATAAAATATTAATAATAAATCAAAACAATTTATTCGATTTGAAAGATCTTTTGATTTCATTAAACTCTTTCAAATGCATATGAAAAAAAATAAAAAAATAAAAAACAAATCAAATGTACTAAAAGATATTATGTAAAGTTTCAATTTAAATAAGGTAGATAAAATAAAAAGTTTGATTGACAAACAATCTATCTCTAACATAATATTACATTTGAATACATTTTGTTAATCCAATTTCCTCAACCCTCCAATGTTCATAACACTGCTAAGGGGAAGAAAAGTAGAAAAATCGACAGCTGACAAACGAATAGCACAAATGTACATTTTTATGTTTGTTGGAATAAGAACGTTTTTAACATATATTTTTTTAAAAGTACTTGTTGAAAATCTTTTTGTGCAATACTCTGTTTAGTTCAAATTCAATATCTCCAAGTTTGGTTACCGTAAAATTTTACTTCATTTCAAGACCATTTAAGTGATACAATTTACCCTTTAGCTACTAATAAAATACTAGTGGAAAGTACATCCTACTTACTTCACTATGATAAGATAAATAATAATTGCAAAATGTATCTTAAATTTTCTATGATTCAGTCACTATTTTTCGTTTATTTTTTAAATAAAACAAAAATAAAAAAAGGATTCTCTATAGTAATTCTGACTGTTTACTTGAAATGAATTAAAATATAATAACGGAAAAGAGACCTATGTATAGATGTAGATTAAATTGTTAGAATACTAAAATTAAATTTCATATTTAACAAGAATGCAAGTTTATTGTTAAAGAGTTTTGTTTAGTTGAGAAAATATCTAGGCGCATAAAAGTTTTTTTTTTTTTTTCATATTTGATCATTAATCATTTCAAAACAACAAAGACAACTCCAAAAAAATGGAGTTAACATTTTTTGAAACAAGAAAAAAGAATAAATTATTTTTTCATAATAAAGAATAAAAATGAAATAAGTATTAATTCACAATTAATTTGTATAGCCCTTGAATACATAGTATCTACACCTTTTTCAGAAGTGAAATCAAAATTGACCCAGGTTCATAATATCATTTTAGAGTTCATTGAAATGATATAGGGAATGATGATTAATTACACTGGTTAACAGTCAAAAATCCTAAGGGGTATAAGTATGATAAAAGGTATTCAGTTTTGCACACTGACTTCAAAGCTTTAATTTTTTTTTCAAGAGTCTGACGAAATCGGTCCCTACTTTTTGAGATTTTTTGACCCAATTTCCAACTTCAATTTCAATTTAAGCCTAGAAGAAAACTCATTTTGTGCATTAAAATATAATGATTCGCTAATGTATTTAATGCAGATTTCAATTTCAGTCTTTATTTGACCCAAAAGGGATTCCTGGGGAGGTAGGGGACGGGAGTAGACCCAAAAGTCGGCCAAATCCTTTGTACTTAAATATCTTATTGAATATTACATGAAATGGATTAATAAGGAATGCCTTAAAGAGCTGAGACCCAAAGTTTTCAAACCAGATATCAAGCGCCCGATAAAACTCATTCACTAAGAAGAAATCATCTATCTAAATGAAAAATTTTATTTTATTTCGAGTAAAAATCGCTAAAAATCAAAAACACACGGTAGTGCTATTTAAGTAGTAGCGCGCAGAAGGATTTCAGCTGGTTTCTTAATAGGTTGGTCATTCAAAGACAAAGATGTATCATTTTTCTATATGAGTTCTATATTTGATGACTTCAATAAAGCCAACATTGAATCATATTTATAAACAGAAGAAAAATTCAATGAATAGAACCAAAAAAAAGTTCAAAATTTTGTTAAAATAAAGAGTTTTAAAGGTTATAAAATATGATAAACAAAATGATACGAGTTTATTACTATGTACTAATGTTCGTTTTTTTGATCCCACTAGCGTTAATGTGTGGTAAATAATATGTGAGATTGTCAATTTCTTTGAGTTAAATTATCAAAATTGGAAAAATACATTTGTATCTTGTCAAAAATATGTTTCTTAAAGAATACTTGGATCTGGGGGATATCAATATACTTTATTTTAAAAATATCAAAGAATTCCTAGGGTTATTTTTGATCTCACTCCTGTATCTAAGGTTTAAAAAACATTTCCTTTAATATTAGTTATATTTAGAGTGAAATTTTCTATTATCATTGTAAGCCTCTCTCATTGATTTAATTTGATGTGAAATGAGTCAAATCTGATAAAGTATGTAACAAAATTTACAGAAAAATAATATGATGAGTAGACATGGAATGCCCCTAATCTAAAAATGGATTGAATTGAACCAATACCTTGAATGTTATATTTTCAAATTTAAATGAAACGAGCTAAATAATTCATCAATGTGTAATTTTAAATCTTGCAAAAAAAAACCTAGTCAGAAATGCAAATTTTACAATTGAAAAGCAAAAAATATAAACAACAACAACGGAATTATGACTTTGAATCAAAAATTAGAAACAGTAAATAAACCAATTTTTTTTAAAACTATTCCATCAAAAATATTGTTTCCTTCGTTATTAAAAACTTTAATTGCAGATAATGAAATTTTAGACTTGATTGTTTTTAATATTTTTGATCAGGAGGTCAACAAAACTTTGCCAGGCCCGTCAATAGTATTTGAGTTTGTTTGTTAAAACATGAAACAAATACTTGTAAATATTTGGATATCTTTTATATAAGTATTCACAATTTACTTTTTAGAGATCCAATAAATTTTTCCTTTGTCTTATTTATTCATGATTCCAATTTATGTGTGATCGAAGTATCTCAATATAATGGGATACTAAAAGAAAATATTTTTTAGTTTAATAATAAATATAATCATCATTTATGGAGGAAAAAGAAATAAAAAGATTTAAATTCGGATAAAAGTAACATTTTATCTGAAATAAATTATATTTTTTCCACAAATTACTTCGAATAAAAGCTTTATGATGCTAAACATTAGTTCTAACCAACCTTATTTTCTTTCTCATTGGTCTTTTCTATTCTTTTATATTTAAATCTTTCAAAAAAAAACCTTCAAATAAAATTGTTAAAAAAGTTATTCAATCAATCTTTATAACTAAAAAAACAACAACAGACAATATCAAATAAATATTCCTTGAAATTAATAGCAAATTATAATTTTTAATTGTACAAAAAAAATGTAATTTTCTCTGCACTTAAAATAAAAGTAGCATTTTTTTGCTGGGATTGAGGAGTTAATCTGATTCGAATTTGACTGTATAAGTATATGTATATATATACTGTTCAGTTGGAATTTTAGGACATAGAAGTTTCAACTTGTTCAAGTAAATTACAAGAAATGGACCCTTGAGTTCCCTAAGTTGCCATTAAATGTTAATTATTCAATAACTGTCATGAAAAATAACTTCTATTAATCTTGATAATAACCCTGATAATAGTAAAAATTTTAATTTAAAACACGAAATCTAATTTTTACTTGCAACCTGATTATATAAGTTGTAACTTATACCTTCATATATCTTTAAGTATTCATAGTTTCTGTCATATCATTCATTTGTAAGGAAGGTAAGTAACTTGATAAGCATCAATAATTTTTGATATGTTTTTTTTTTTTGTATGTAATTGATTATTTTTTTTGAGCCCATTGAATCATGAGTAGACATATATTGAGAGCTCATTACTCATAAAATTATCATATTGTAAGAGATAAAAGTTGTCAAAGAAAAACAACAACCTTTTTTATTCTTTCTAAGTATATACATTCAGTGTTTTTTTTTTTGTTGATAAAATTAGATTTCTAACACAATAAATTGTTTTCACATACGTCACACAATGAATAGCTAACCAAAAGGAATGTTAGTATTGAGGACATAGCTACTAAAGAAAATGAAAAAGTGAAAGGAGTTTCATCATTTCATGACTTTCAAAATGAAAAAAAAATAAAGTATTTTTAAGGGGTTTTTATTCGTGTAAAAATTAGTTTTTTATTCTTCGTTCAAGATGGCCAACTTTTAGAAAGATGATGTTACGTAAATAATTAATTAATCATTTCCATGCTTCCCTTTCAAATAAACAAATGAATAAAAATAAAATTAATTTTGTATAACTTTGTCAGTACTTGAGACAAAAAAAAAAAGAAAAAAAAGAAGATACAAACCACAACTCAAAAACAATATTTGGTTTTGTTGTTGTTGTTGAAGTAACCAAAAATGATTAATTATGATTTTGTATAACTACAACCATGTTTATTTTATCAATTTATATTTAACAAAATAAAACAAACTTTATTTGTGTGCACTCATTAAAATCTAATTGATGTATATTCAAATATGGTGCATTTATAAACATGCATATACATATTACACGTATCAAATGTATAGTTAGGCTATCATACACATATTTTAAAAAAACAGATGCATAAATATACAATAGAGTAGAATCCATTTCATCATTTTTTTTAAATAAATAAACACTCCTTATGTTTCATTATAGAACGTAAGCACGAGACTTTATCCTCTGGAAGTTGGCCATCTTGGATGAAACATAAAGAAACAATTTGTTTAATATTATTTTATACATATAAAACACTATAGTTTTTTGAATATATTCTGTAATTATATGAGTAAAATAGTCAAAATAACAGTTCCTGAATTCAAAATTTTAGTTTTGAAGTTGATATAAAATACTGATGACTTAAACTTGGCTGTAGTGGAGTAGCTAGAGAGATGATCATTGATAAATGCTTAGTAACGATCCCCAGGTATCCATGTTTAAAGTTATATTTGAAATTATATCTTATAGAATCGAAATGGTCTAAGTGTTTAAAATGTTTAATGTTTAAATGAAAAAGAACAAGATCATTATTTATTAATGTTGAGGAAGTTCCTCTGGCCCTTAGCCCCTGGGTCTCACAAAGTCATACTACACCCCTGATTATCTGCAACTAGTTACATCTAATGTACATACGTGTGGTATTACAACATAGAAATAATGATGGAAAAACGTTCAAAAGCTGGGAAGTTGATTTATAATTTAGCTCTTTTTACTTCTATAAAACATTTTTAACTTATAATATTTTAAAAAAGACTCAAACCCTTTTTTTACTGCAATTGAATCCCTATGTCGGAGTGTTTTCAAAGTTATTCAGAGCTCAAATTAGAGAAAGTAGGTGGAAAATTTATCAAATTAATATACAATTTACAGAAATGCTAATTAAATATATTCTACATATACGATCTCCCTCAGGATCTAGCAACTTCCCCAAACAAGATCTAAATACTATCCAGACCTTCATCACATCCATAAGGCCATACTGCTATTATGAGCCTTATTCTAGACTTGCCCTAGAAATAGAAAACCTAAGGGCTCAAATAGGGATAGAGACTAACACATATGTTTGTACTCAAGTAAAACACAGCCCCTGTACACAAGACTGTCAAGACAAAAAATTCCTTGATTTAAGGGAAATGAAGACGGTAAACTAATACGAATGAAATGTGTGCTCCCTCTGTAAAAGAAGAGTGACCAAGAAATTTATTGCTATATTATTTTTTTTAGCTATTTATAAGTTTCTGCAAAATTCAATTTTATTACATAACGTTATTTTCTTTCAGTTGTTACAAAAAACTCAATTTTCAAAAATATGAGGGAAGAGACATTCATATCTAAATATATCCATATATGTATTTGATAAAACTCACTGCACTGACAAGGCTCCGTCATGAGTATTGTCTATTCAAGTAGAAAAAATAACCCAAAGGAATGTATGTAGTTACTACAAAAGTTTATGTAAATAGTATATAGTTTATAACTTTGTGAAAGAAATCTTTCACATCCTGGGGAAGTAGAAGAAGAGTTATTTTGAAATATACATTTTTTTTTTCTATTAAAGATTAAATGTGTACATAGAGCTTTATATATTATCTAATAAAGTTAGCATAACTATGTATATATATATATATATATATATGGAGAAGGAGAGAGAGAGAGAGAGAAATGTATCTAGGAATTTGTTACATAAGGAACCCTCCTTTACCTTTTCTTTTCCTTCCTTCACAATATCCTTAAGTGTCATATAGGTCTGGTAGTTGCAAGCCTGTACAAATGATGTGAAATATTGTTCCTTTCGACAGAAATATGGATTAAAATACCTGCATGAAGGATATACATATATGTAGTAGAGGGTATAAGAGTTTGTATATTGACCTTCAAACTACATATTTTGTAAATAAATGCAGACTCGACCTAAATAAATACATTTATTATTTATAATATAATATATTTATGTATAATCAAACTATGTACATAAAAGGTCTAAGCCTCTTCAATGACACATTTAAACGGCTTTCCAATGATCAAATAAACTTTGTCAAATATCTAATATATATACAGTTTATATACATGTAAAAGTGAAAATATTGACAATGAATGAGTAGTGTTTGTTTCCAGGGACATCTAGAACGAACTCTACTAGAGAGGGGCAGTTATATACAAATAAACTCTTTGTCTCCCATTACTAACGCCATTATTTAGACATCATAAATGACTAAAGTTGTCAAAAAAGAGGGACTTTCGGCGTGTAAAACAATTCCGCTCTAGATGGGGTCAAAAATAGTAATGACGCTTGAACCTTAAAAATAGGAGAATGTAATGTGTAAAAATACAAATATGCTTCAGATGACCAATTTAATATATATTTTTGAGTGCTCCGCACTCCCTGAGAATCTCTCTATTTCAATAATTCTATTAATGACACACATCACATCTGGATGTTGCTTAATCGAATTAACTAATCAAATTCATTGATAATTAATATAGTTATTATGAACTGAGTATGTTGAAGTATTGACAAATCAAATTCCTGTTCTAATGTATGTCATATAACACAAATTTCATTACATTGAATATCGGTAAAATTACAGAATGGATAGTAATTATACTTCTAATAACTTGGATTCTGATCAAGACAATAATAATATGAACCTCAACCAATATCGACTGCAAAATGAAAAATAAAATAAAGGAGACAAGTTGTGTTCAAGACTGAGCCATTGAGTTCACCAGACAAAAGGATTTATTTACTTTTGAATAATTTTTAGATATTATTAATCTAAATAAACAGTAATGCTCTGTTTAGTTCCGGACGGTTTTCCATTTCAAGGCTCTTCTAATTAAAAAAAAATCACATGCTTCAAAGATAAAATACTAGTTTGCAGTAATGACAGTCCACAACTCTCCAAATTCAAAAAGTTCAGTACATATATCTGCAGAACCCAAACTCTTGGGAATATATTGTACCTTTACAATTCTATCAATTAGCAGATATTCTCCGGATGAATTTATTTCTTGTTGTCCAATTATGCTTAAGAGGTAATAATACACTTCTGACGTCACAATTTTGTATTTGGGAGAACAGGTAAGGTTCTAACACAATAGATCGAAAATATTCACATCTACTATATTATTTCAGTTGCAATCGGAAAAATTATACAGACTATGAAATTTTTTTTTCTAAAGTCAAGGGAATAACTAAAATGAAAATTTCATACAAAAATAACACCAAATCCTCCTTACCTCTTTCTCATTGACACAGATCTCAATTTCAGGATAGTATTTTAATGCACAACAGGGTTCCATGAGGAGTTCATCGATGCCCCAGTACTCGAGGTCCTTTTTTAAAACCAAAGCACAGCCAATGGAAGATAAATGGAAATTATTGGTCCTATAAATATCTGTAAAAATAAAAAAAGTTGAATCTAAAATTAAATATACTCGCATTAATAATTATAAGCAGCAGTTGCCTTCATCTTGAACAAAACTACTCAAAACTTTTGTAAGCTGAGGCTCTTTAATGGGATAACACATCACATAAGGAACACAATTGAAAATAAATTTTGGGTCTTGTGACCTTTTAAATAACATAAATATAAGTTGTGTCATGCTGCACACATTGAGAAACACATTGATCAATAAATAAAATAAAAAATTATGTACTTTTTTCTCAATGGGATCTAAATATAGATAGGATAAGATGTTATTGATAACTCTTGCAAAACTGTTTTTCAAATGTCATTTTAAGACGTAAGAAATTATAAAAGCAGAATGATATCAATACGATTATTCTCCTATGTCTATTCTTCATTTCTTTCACTCAATGAATTAATCATTTTTGTGTAGTCATACATAAAATATCTAACATCTTTTTGATAACCATGCATTTTTACACATATGCAATTTTACATAATCAATATGCATATAGAGGGAAAAAAATGAGAGTAAAAATAATTATTTTTGTGATTTCATGGATTTTTAAAAACCTTTTGAACAGTATCACCCAATAATTTACTACAAATCATGCAAATTATATATCTTAAATTACATTTAGGGTCATAACATCAATGAAGAGGAACAAGAATGAGTATAAAAAGCCGTTTTGGTCACATCAGTGCTTTGAAGAGTTAAATAATTTTAAAACATTTGATATTGTACTTTTAAATGAAATTGTGGATTTATTTTCATTAAAAAAATATTGGTAGTAATCAATAAACTTTTCCCAATTACCGATTATTTTGTCTCAATTCATTCAGTTCAAATTTCTCTACATATAACACAGGTTTTTATTTCAAAAACTTTTTAGCAATAAAATCAACCATTTATATTTGTTAAAAAAAAAGTAGCACATACAGTCACAAATAGTCTACAGAACCAATTATCCGGACTAAACGTGATAACATTCTGTACATTTTTACCAAAGTTAGAGTTGATTTTTTTATTATTGCTCACGTTAGAGTCCATTATAAGTTTGCTTAATGATTATACATAATTAATGGAAAAATAATTATTATTTTAAAAGTTTTTTGAAACTAAATTAATATGAAAAAAAAAAGGCCCAAATTTCATTTCATTCATCACTTTAAATAATATCCAATAATAATTTTGACAAAATTTATATTTTTTCATCACATATGTAAGTACTTAATAAGATTTATAATTCTATGTGAGAATTGAATCAACTTTCCCTATTCAAAAAACTTATTCTTACTTTTTAAAAAATAGATAAAAACCTTACCTGATTATTATATTTTCTTTTTAAAATATTTACTTATTTTTTGTTTTTTTTTCCTACTCCAAATGTGAACATATATTTATTAAAAATTACACGCTATATTTTTATCAATGTCAAATGACAAGTAAATATATGTACATATAAAAAATATTTATATATGTCAATTTCTTCAGAAATGTACTGATCCTTTTTTTTTGTAGATTGTTCGAAAAGCTTTGATTTGTTCGTTGTATATTACATACATAAATGGCTATGTAATAATATGTATAGTTACTACAATGTCTCATTGTCATATGTTTTTTTTTTCTTTTTAATTTTAAAAGAAAGTAGTTTTGGTGTACTAAAATGCATTACTTTCACTTTTTCAACACAAAGCAATCTTTATACATCTCTCAACCTTTCTGCCAAAAAAAAAGTATGCTACAGCAAGTTACCCCCAAATTTTGAACTATTTTTTATTAAATAGTAGGAATATTCATCATATAACAAGAAATAATTTGACCACAATTACAATTTCACGCTCAGGTCACTTATAAGGTGGAAGAGAAAGGCATATAAAATTGATAGCTGACAAAAAACAAAAAAAAAACAAAAACATATTGAAGTGTGATCAAGTCATGTCCATTTTATTTGCTAACTTCGTCTCTAACAGGGTGTTGCTTTTTGTTTATTATGGAATCTGTGACGTCAGTTAATATTACGAATAGAGTTAAATTTTCATTCCATGCTATGAATTTTTTTACACGTCATTTAAAAAAAATAAATAATAATAAGCCCTTGGAGACGTTATTTAGAACATGTTTAGTTGTTTTTTACAAATTTTAAATTGACATTAATAAGTTTTTATTGGCTTAGCAAAGGATTTTTTTTTCGTATACTGCTGACTTTGTTAATTTATAGATTGTAGCCTCGTAGAAATCATTAATGATTGAGCTTATTATAAAAAATATTTACCTCCAAATGAGATAGCTACTAAAAAAAAAAAAAAATAACGAACTCTACATTTGTACATCAATCCTGTATGTAAAAAGGTAAATCTTTCCTATTGATTTGATGGATAACTATTTACAATGAAGCTAGTGACTATTTAGATATTGAATATGAGAAATTTGATTACTTTTTCCATCATTTCTTGCTCTAAAATCAAATATATAAATTAATTTTTTTATAACTCAGCCATCTACCACTTAAACACTATTAATATTATTTATTGTTATCCAATCAAGCATCTAGGAAATTAGGTAATAATTAATTAAAGAGGAGGGAAGGATAAGAACAGTAGAAACGAGGAAAATATAAACTAAATACGTGTTTATTTTTCCTATGGAATCATTGTTTTCATGAAATGAATCAACAGTATGCAACTAATTATTTCATTTCATAGCAAATAATTAAACTAAAAATTCGTTAGATCAAAATTGGAGTAATATAAATGGGAATCACTGCACCTCTTCGTTAAGACTCATATATTACAATCAAATTTACTTATCATTCATTTAGTCGAGTTGGTTTAGAAACTCCCTCTATACCATTTTAAGTTCAATATGTGAATAAGCAAATTTAATATGGGAATAATTAATAAAAAACAATATTAAGGAAATTTAACATAATAATAAGTTATATAATTAATGAAACTAAAAAAAATAAATAAAAAATGCAAAATTAAATAGAGTTATTAAAAAGTCATATTTCCTTTCATTTATTAGAATCTCATAGCAACAAAATTAATCACATCTATCTATATACAAAACAACTCTGGATGCTTGCAATACAATTACTACAAATCATTGAGGTATTTTCATTTAGTTCTTCTTCAATTAATTGTTCCAGAGCTCTGGATCTTTGCATTTCTTTCAGTATTTAAAATATTCTCAATTTGTCTAGCTAATTTTCCTTTCATAAAGTTTTTCAAAATTGATCAAATATGCTCAATTGGATTGAGCATAGGACTGTTAGGACCAAGTCTTAAAATTTTGTGAATTGAAATCTCTTTTTCATTTAAAATATCTTCTATCCTGGAGTGGGCCGGAAAAAACTATTGTTCTATTATTTATTGAACTTGCTCATTCCCATATTGAACTTGAGAAGGTATAGATAAAGCAAGAGAGAAAAACGCTATTCATTATGTAATATTAGGTTTGAATGTAGAAAATGTATTTTTGATATTAACATTTAAGAATACATAGAACCTGTTTGATATATCAACTTTCCTTTTTGTAGTAATCTACCAAGATATTTGCACATTTTTTCATTTCATTGGCTAAGTCTAAGCTGTCTTTTTTACAATGTAATTTAAAAGCTAAATTCAAAATTGCCTTGTCACAAAGGAATGTGGACGTAAAAAACATTTATGTACATTTTAATATAATTATAATACTTTGCGGCAGTTAGTATCTAATGTTCCTCTTCAAGAACTAACTCGAATTGTAGAAGTTATCTGTGACCAAAATTATATTACCCCTGACTACGACTTCTAAAACACGACATTTTACATGTATGCTATATTTAAAAAAACCACAGATCCTTAACTATTATATAAACAGCCTGATTAATAATATATATTTTTATTAGATGTTTATAATGACCAATAATAAAAAAAGTAATTCTACCAATTCCATCATTTCATATAAAGTAAAAAAGATTTAGACGAAAAAAGAAAAAAAAATCATATATATAGCTCACATTTTTTTTCTATTTCATCTCAGCCCACTTTTAGATTGACATGCCACATTGAGCCTAATCAAGCTACATTGCCTCCAAATGAGATAAAGCACTTTTTATTCCATTACTCATTATTGTGATTCATGATAAAACGCCTGGTTTATGACCTACATATTTACATATGAGTATAAAAAAATATGTAAGAGTCTTTTACTTAATGTACAATTTGCATAAAATATGTAGATGGATGGTAGGAGCATACTTAATAGAAATTACTAAAGTTTATTCAGGGCTCTTGTTAATGTGGATACTATTACTTTTGAAAGTGTGATGATTCAATTTTATAGCGTACTCATAAATTTCTAAGTTCCTTATATGATACAAAAATGTAATCTTCTGAGTGAGAAAGAGAAAAAGTTGATTTGATATATTAAATTGTTTATTTGTTTTTCATCTCATTTCGAAGAGGTAGAATTTATACTCAAGCTATAATTTGCTTTAATTTGATCCAGAATATTTTATGTACTACAAGATACATATTATTGGTATGGCCCACTCATGCATAAAAAAACCCACTGAGTTTAAAGCAATGATATAACAAGGTCTAAGTTTAAAAAAGATTTATAATATCTTTTGTCCACACCTTTTCAAGTTCAATATGGGAATAAACGTACAGATTTTGTTGAAAGCTTACATTCTTATCAGTCTCAAAATTTACCAATCTTGTTTATGGACGAGACTAACTTTAATTTTCATATTTCAAGATCAATGACCAATACGTAAAAGCAGATGTTCTACATTTGCAGCAGTCTCTAAAGGGGCCAATGTACATGTTATTGGATGTATTGGACAAGCTTTGGGCCTTGTTTATCATGAGGTGAAACGTGGTAGTTTCAAAAGGGATACGGCAATGGAGTGGGTGCGTGAATGCCTAAGAAAAGCAAGGATGTATATGGAAGGCCATTAGTACATGTAATTGATAATGCTTCTGCCTACACAGGATTGAAAATTTTTTGAATGAAGAAGAGTTTTCAATTCACAAAATTTTAAGACTTGGGTCTTACAGTCCTATGCTTTATCCAATTTTTTTATTTTCATCAATAATACAATTTAATATTATCTTAAATTTCCTGGTTATTGTTTTGTATTATTTATTCCCACATGGAACTTTCTTATTCTCATACTGAACTTTACCATATTGAACTTACTTATTCTCATATTGAACATGGAAAGGTAGATTATGGAATTATATCTTATCCATTAAATCCATCATTTTATAACATCTCCCTATTACATTACAATCCTCTTCCTAAAAAGAGGATTATGGTAAGTTTACCAATTAAGCCCTTTACTTCCAAACTGTTTATAGAATTATATGTATTCATAATTTAACTAGATTTGATTTGAGTATAATGAATGATATAACTAATAAGGGACAAAAGTTATCAATAAATCAAAAGTGTTCGAAAAAATATAAAGGAAATGCTAATGCCTTGGGAATACCTATGAACAAAAAAACACATTTTAAAAATAATAGTGTTTTCAAGTGAGTTCATCATTCCGGAAGTAAACAATCGAGGAATAAAGAGCTTTTGCTCCTACAAATGCATGGTCTTGTTTTTGCTTTATTTTAAATCTGTGGCATCCATGGGGGCACTTTATATTTCTAGCTTATATATTTATCACTTATTAGAGTAAAAAAATGGAATTTGTATTAAAAAAAATGACTGTATGTGACCAAAAATAGATGATTTGTTGGTTTATTTGCTTTCACATTTTGAGGATATTCTCAAATAAAACCACCATAGAGATTTTATTTTCATGATTAAATAAAATCATGTTTTTGGGACACCATGATTCTGGAAGTCAGACATCTTGGAGGAAATAGTATAAACAATCAAATGTTGCCTTGAAAACATTCTGGAACATTCTGGGACGGGGTACATTTAAAGTTCCGTTTTAAGGTCGGATACAACTCTATTCTTAAGTATACTAGAGTTTATTTTTATTTTTGAAGAAGCCATTCAATAAAGTTTCCTTAATATATTATTCTTGAAATTTTCAGCCTACATATTATGCAATTTGTGACGTATGCGAAAACACTATATCAATATCCTTTATATGATTATTTCATCCTTTATGTTGCATCTTTTTAATATAATATATCACAGGTCAAAAACATTTCTTTAACTTATGACCACACTCAAAAGTCAAATACATCAAAATTGATTGAACGTATGCACTTTTGAAATATGTTATAATACAAATTTTCTTATATACACTTCTTTGAATATTTTTTCCTCAAAATATATTATATACATATATATGTATACAAAAACGAATTTAATTCTATACACATATTTTTGCAATAAATATTTTCTTTTTGTATGTATTTATATGAAAACAAAATTATTTTTTATCGTCAAGGCTTTTATTGACAAATTATGTGCAACGTACTTTTTTAATCTTATTTTTTCTATCAATGAATAGTTAAATTTATTTTTTCAAATTTCAAAATCCATTATTATTTATTTAAGATGAAAATATGTAAATATCTATATGCATTTTTTTTTTTTTTTTGCTGATGCATAAAAAAATAGTTTTTGAGTCTATAAAATGTGTTAATAACGATGACATAATAATAAGGAATCATAAGTGTGAAAAATAGTTGTCAAATTTTATATGAATAGAGGCTTCTTCTCCATTTTGATTAAGGAAAAGTGTGTGAGGTATTGTCGTGCACATATTTAGTTGCCGTAATCAAGCACACCAGCATCAAAACTAATCAATTAAAGAGTTACAGGGTCGTTCCCACCATATAAATATAAATGTATTGTGTAACTTTTCGTCAGTTGACAATTTATCTACTTCTCCCCCCTTTATTCGTGCTCTGAGCAATGATTGTTTGAGCTCAGATTAGCACTTGTTCACCCGTATAAAATTTTCAACTGTGGTTTGTAAATGAAAAATAATTTCATAGTTGGGAAGAGTTGAATAACTACCAAATGATTTTGGGCCTTTTTTTCTGTTTATTTTGAAAGGAAGGGCTGCAAAATACTCTTTAGAGATAATTTAATGTTGACAGCATTAGTTGTTGAAAGATTCTCCAAGGAGTGTCCATCTAAGGGTCCATTCAAAGAGGATGATTCTGATGCTTTATACAAAAATATGGAATACTCAATGAATCACTCTTCACATAGTTATTGGTTCAATGGGTCGAGGGGACGATTGCCCATTTACAAATTTAGTATCATTATTAGTATTCTAATAAACATCGATGTTAGTCCTTGTGTAAGAAAAATATGAGGGACCTTTTCTTCAAAATCAGGGGGTATTGTTTAGATAAATTAGGTAGGGATTGTAATGGGATACATTTAAAAGAGACAATTTATCTTTCTGATAAAAATTGAATTAAGCTTTTTGATCTTTTTATATTGGTAGAAAATTGTTTTTTACTTTTAGCTTTCTTGAATAAAAATAATTTAGTCTTGGTTTTATAACAGCCAATGTACTAAAAATAAGGATAAAGGTATCTTTATTGAGGGTTCCTGGCACTTGCCTGCAGTGTTCTATAATAAACCAACACTAGATTTACTAAATACATGCAATCCTTTAATTGATTTTGATTTACAAATATTGTATACAGATATAAAAAGAAATACATAAATTCGGTCTATTATGCAGTCATAACTATGAGTGGAAATGATCTTTTGAGCTTTTTTACGCGACGTTATCATATTGAAAGTCGACTCTTTGAAGGAATCAAATTTAAAAGAAATAAAAAGCCTGCTAGCGTTCTATTTGAATAATTATAAAATCTGGGACATCATTTAAAAATATTGAGAGTGTATTTTGACAGGTGGGTATATCGGCCAAGTCGGAGAAATAAATGGTATCCAAGATTTACTACATGAATAAAAATTCTTACAGACATTGTGTCCCTTTCGGTTTTTTTACTGATTATAAAAAATATATGGAGAGAGGGGATTTGAAGAAAGGTCGTTGCTTAACAATTTCACTGATTTTTACTGTAAGCAGGAATAAGATAAACTTTGAATTAGCAAATAAAAGGAAAGAAACTTCATCAATTCCTTATGAATGTATATTTTTACATATGTACAAAGTTTTTTTATATCTCTCTACTCATAAAATAAACTTCATTTCTTCATATATATTTTTATACTATAATCAGATGTCTTTAATTTATATGTCTATAAAAATTTATTATAATTAATAGAAATAATTTTACTCTTTATAATAAATTAAACAAATAGTACATAAAATTTCACCTATTTAAAAAAAAAGAATATTCAATCCGTTATACTTTTTTTCCCTGATCTATGGCATTTATCTATAAAACATTAGTACACTGATTTTTTATAGCTATAAGCTGATATATAGATATATACATGTAAAATATAATGGATAACTTGTCATAAATTTATAATATACCATTTACTTATGATATAAGTTAGAAAATGAATTTGATAGGTTACTTCAAATATTAAGCAATGTAAACAAATGTAACTTAAATTTAGCCACATATTATGAATTTTGACAAAATATCATAAGTAATATGAAAATTCAATTATCATCTTTGGTTTTTTAAACGAGTAGAATTTCCTTAGTTTAGTTTAAAGGAAATTTGGATTTAAAGGTTACTATAAAAAATTTACACGAATTGAAAGTTTTAAAATAGAGTGATTATAATAGCTAGTTATTGAATGATATTGTATTGAAAAAGAATGTAAATAGGCAAAAAAACCATTAATCAAACTTTATGAATTTGAAATTAAATCAATATGGCTGCTGAACTTAATTTTTTACCTTTACATTTCTTTTTCTTTATATTTAATGGTTTTACGTAAAATATAAACATATTTTTTAAATTAATCTTAAATTTGCATATGGATCTCTCTCTCTCTCTCTCTCTTGATTAAAAATTGGCTCAGTCCTATACCTAATAAGTAACAAAATGCTTAAAAACTTTTTACTTTTTTTTTTTACAAAAACTATTTTTTTAATATGAAAAAACTAATTTTATAAGCAGCACATCAAGGACTGCTTAAATCAGCTATGGAATCTAAATGACTGTTATTATTATCTAATTTAATTAATAGTAAGTTAGTATTGCAATAAGTACGTCAACTTTTAACACCTCACAACACAATGCAATCTTTATTGATACTAAATGTTAGCCAATTCTACCCCTTTTTTTGTGCACTCGTAACCGCCACTATCAAAAGAGGGAAAATAAAAATTTGGAAAAACAACTGATAGCTACCCTTCTGTATTTTCTTTGTTGTCTACTTTTTAATATTGGGCAGAGTTATGATTTAGATATACTATACATTGATAAATTATACCAATTCACAAATTAATCGTTAAAACTTGTATAACATTCAAAAATTCAAAAAAAAGGGCGCGTAATCCTTTTAATATTATATACATATACATCAAAATCATAATAATACCCTTTTTGAGCTCATAGCACGTAGAGTCAGCTGCTTTAAATTAGAGAAGTCAACTGATGAAAAATAGCTGAAGGGAGAATACATTGTGTTTTTGTTTATACCCAAAAGCTCATCCTGTTCAGAGGACATTAACAAGGGGTATAAAATCAGCAGCTGACAAAACTACGTTATCCTTATACTTTTCATATGAGATAGTTGGATAAGGACGTCTTAAAAACATATATTTTTTCTCCTTATTTCCCATACAAATCAATAGAATGAAATTTAAGGTATTTTTTTTTTCAAATATAAATATACAAATTTTATTTACCTTCCTATATCATGCATAAAAAAAGAAGTCAATCCCATTGGATTGAAAGGATCTACAAATTTAAGAGTTGCATACAAGGTACAAGGTAGAAGCGGTCAAAGTTTTTAAAGTTTATACACATATATGTATATACATGTACGTATTATATTTATATATAACATATATTAAATCCTCCATCTAGGGAATGCCTTATGCTTAACTTATTTGTTTGTTTGCATGTTGGCTCGAATGTTTTTAAAAAGAGAATAGCTAATGTGTTATTATTGTTCTGTTTTTTTTTTTTTTTTTTTTTTTTTTTTTTTTTTCATTTCTTGTATTATATAAAGGAATAACCATTTTACTTAGAGCTAACTCCAAGCAATATATATATGAATGAAAAGATTAATTATAAGACGGCCTATGAATAAGAAGGAAAGTGCTATGAGAATTGATGAAGAATGATTTGAAAGGAAGCCTTGTGTTGTCTTAGGTTCTATTAAACGTGTACAATATGTTTATTATGGGTACGTATTGTAATGTGCAACTTCAAAGCATTGACTTTGTGTGGTGTTATGGACAACCTTGGATAATTATAAAGTCGAAAGTACGTTTGGAACGATAAGCATAGATAATGAATTAAAGGGACTTCCATTGACAGTTTAGTTTAAAAGAGTAAACCTCTACTAAAACCTTATGCCTTCTCCATAAATTCTGCTGTGGAATGAGTTATATATATATATAATTGTATAGGTACATATAGACGTCCTCTAAACAGTTAGAGCTCTGCATATATACAAAAGACTTCTTCTACTAACTTTGCATGTCAATACTTGAATTTAATAACTAATAGTCTTTTAAAATTTTAAAAAAACATACCAATCAAAATGGATGAATCCTGAGGTTGTATTGACTATATTATGAATAATATAAAGTAAAATAACTAAGTATTATTCAGAAACCAAAGTGACGTCATGCTATGAACACTCCTTCAACATCAATTAGCTCATATCCCTTTTTATTAAGAAGAATCAATAATGGCTTAGTCTTGGGTATATATGGTATGTATAGTAAGCTACTTATTAAATCCTCTATATTTTTAATTAATTTTTAAATATTACATCCCACGTTCATATCATATACCTACAGAGTTTAAAATAGATTACATTGTTCTAGGGATTGTTACATAATTAGTTAAGGAAATTTAAACAAACGGTATACATTTCCTATCCATCTGTGTCATTTAATTTTCTTAAATCTATTTTTTCAAGAGATGTATTGTAGCTTTTTTTAAAACGGTCATTTTATTGTAGAATATTTTCATTCAAAATCATTATTTGTATGAACGTAATTTTAATTTATAGTGACAAGTGATTGATTGTTCAATTTAAGGAATTATTTAATTCGTTTATTGCATCAAAACAAAAACAAAAGATACATACAATGTCTAATTAACATTGTAAGAGTCTGCATACAAAGAGTACTTATCAGTGTGTAAATTCAGGTGTTCATAACATTATTACAAACTTGATAAAAAGTATAATAGGAGTCCGTTTGATTTTCATCGTTTATTTGAAAGAATTATTATATAATTATTTGGAAAGCTAATGACAAAATATGAATGAGTTTAGTATGTATTTAGAAGATAATTTTTTAAGATAATTGTAACAAACTCATTTAGAAAAAGTTTAATTTTTAATGAGGCTACATGTACATAAATAGGCCTTATTATAACCAAAAAACACTTTATTTTTAGTCAATGTATGATATCTTAAACACGTTCAATGCAAACAGTTTTATTGGTTTAAGTTAAAAAAAAACACAAAAAAAGCCCGAATTGATTGAAAAAAAGAAAATATTTAGCATTATATAAAGCAGCCGAAACAGTACTTAGAATATTTCTTAGAAACTTTACATTTTTCAAATTTTTATTTTGTAGATCTGAACCGCTAAAATAATGAGATCCAAAAATTTTGTCCATAGCTTTAAATTGAATATGAAACAAGACGTCTAAGAGGGCAAATTTTGACCAAAAAAAAAATGCAATTTCCCCATTTTAAGTACGTAAAATGAAATGAAGGTCCTAAGAAATAGCAGACAGTGGTTTTTTAAATCTCCCCAAATGGGAACATTAGTGTATTAGTAACATAAGTGTTCCTGAGTCTGGTGTCAAGACTCGAGTCTATGGGCCAAAGTTCAATTTTAGTCACAATTATTTTTCCTTGGAGTTGTAATTTGAGTCTATAGTCGGAGATAAATGAATCTCAAGTGTGGCTTATGTTCAAGTCTTCCTCAATCCTTAATTCAATCATTTAAAAACATATAACTATGACACTTACAACTTTGATAATATAATTTGAAATAAAGAATGTTTTTGGGTCTCATACTACAATTTTGCTCAAATTCAAATCTTTTAAGTTTGAGTCCTAGTCTCAAATTGCAGATTCATAAGACTTTAGTTTGACAAAAGTAGGGTTTGTAAGTACTCTCATATAATTTTTAATAGTAATTATACTGGTAGCATTAGGGGTATATCCAAGTTTAAAAAAAAAAAATAATGATTCAAATGCCCTACCTAAAATGGATGAGAAATTATCGCTATTTCGATCAAAAAAGAATTCTATGGGTAAGGAGTCCATAGTTGCAATGTCACAAAACTGGAGTGCCTCATCTGGAGTGCAACAACGAGCTAATCGACCTAGTCGAGTATTTGGAAGACGAAGTAAAAAGCTTCTACGAATATTAAATCGATCTCCACCAATGTCCAAACTTAATACATCCGTTTCTTTCAAGCCCCTTTCGTTCAAGCGCTCGACCATGTCCTTGAGGCCATCTGAAAAAAAAACCAACAAAAAACCATGTAATGGAAAACATATAAATTAAATAAATATTTTTTTTTATAAACAAATAAATACAAGAACAAATGTTTGTATCTCATTCTTTCAAAAAAACAAAAAAAAACAAAACAAAACCCATGAATTATGAAATACATATACATACATATATATATGCAAGTAACTTTTTTTTTTTGCTTGCAATAGAAGAATAAAAAAAAAACGACGTTTAAATATCTAAATTATAAAATTTTAGATACTTAATTTATTGTTTCTGTCCTGAATATATGTACATACTTATCCATGCAGGTAGATACATGCGTATACATATATATCTTAAAATATACATCCATACAATTTATTGATAGTCCCTTATTACATTTATAGATTTAAAATGGAAAATCATATTTCTCCAACAACTGTATTATAGGAGTATATTTTTATTTTCCATTTAATTATGTATGTATTTGTATATGTGCGTTAATCGAAGAAATAACATATAATGGAAGGTTTATAGATATTTAGATTCAATGTACTTTTATTCATATATTATATTTCCCTTGATACAAGAATGTGTTGAATACTCGAATTACTTTTAAAAAAAAGTCATATCCATTTTTGGAAAAAATACTATCAAGTTAATAATAAAACCCACATTATTTAGAACGCTTCAACCGTTGTTTAAATCATCATAAATGTCTATGTCGTGTGTCAGTACCTGTTTTAGGAAGAGTTGTTAAGGGAGTTGTAGACATTTATACGTAGAATTTGTGCTTAAATGTGTAAAAATAAAAGCCCTACGTCTTGACATTCTGTCTGATCTACCGAAACTACGACAAATAACTACCGTCAATCCCCCTGATTTCGAATATAAAACATTGTACTCTAAAGTAATAAAAAAAACCAACATCTTAATTTAATTTAGCCCTTCATGTTCGAATTCTGGCGCTGATAAGAGTAATTCATACTGATCAGCCCATTTTTGTAAGCTTTTTAAAGTAGAGTTGTTGTTTTTTTGGACTGCAAAATAAAGGCTTCCATAGTTTAATCAAGGCCACATTGTTCTTGCTAAAATACATATACACAATATCTCTAAATATTAGACCAGTTCAAGAAGCTTTGTTTCTTAAGTAACTTTCTTCATTTCTTGGAACTACCTAGCCCGAATGTAAAAAGTTAATCTATACCTTACTGCAAGGTAGTTTTTTTTCCATAGAGTTTCAAATAGGTTTTATATGTAGTACCCCCATTTGTTCATAGAGAGAAAAATATCTACTAAAGTAGCAAACATGGTATTGAAAAATGAAACTAAATGCCAGCCCATTGAAGAAGGAAATGCATTTTGCGTGTTTATTTTTAAAATAGTTTATAACTTATGTATGGTGATTTTTTACATTCCTTGATGTCAATATAATAACATTATATAAAATATTCAAACTTTTGAAATTGTACGTATAATTATATAATATTTTTTCACAAGCAATAATTAAAAGTATGAGAAAAATTAATTAATCAAGCCATTGTAATTAATATTGATGCATCTAGGTATGAATTATTAATTAATTAAACGATATAAGATTAACCTATTTTGATGATAGATAGAGAGACAGATCATGATATTAATTAGTTTTCACATATAGTAGCAATCACCTGATACTTTCAAGGATTTCTGTATTATTCAGGCTAATCGATGATGTTCAAAGATATAAAATATTTTGAAGTAGTCTTAGTTTTATCATATTCCCAAGGCCAGTGTTTCTATGTTCCTCTTTATGAACTTTTTTTGAAACTTCATGGCCCTTAGGTATGAGGAAAATGTATACCTTTACTATTTATTTAAATTTGAACTTTGGTGTTTCTAAAGAATGAGAAAAAGTCTCAGTTTTTTTTAACCGGTTAAATACATTTATATAAGCGCAACTCTCGGATTTCAACAAAAATGTTGCATGATTCGGATTTAGCTCTTATCCGATAAGTATCTAAAAATAGTTCTCATACAAAAATATTTACATGTTTATCAAATTATTTACATACATAGAGATTAAAATTTGATTTTTTGCTTATTTGTTTCATAAAATCAGTTCTTTTTTTGCATATTTGCAAATAAAGTTTAATGTAAGATTTTTCTTTATTAAGAAAAATTATATTTTCGTAATTAGAAAAGAAAGAAAAAAACTTCTCAGTATTGTTGGAGTGAGAACTTGCAACAATTATAAGTAGCTATTGTCTATTATTTGATATTATGAAATAACAATCAGTAGATAAAATGTTGAGGCACCGGATAGTAATTGTGGGCATGCTTTTCTCACCTCAAAAAAAAAAAAAAAGGTCCATCCCTAACTATACTCTATCTATAATTATAATATTTTCCTTCCCTCCACCTGATGCTATTTTTAAATGTATAAAATTCTCTCTGGGGTAGTAACAATAATGATACAGTCATCCCCCTCCCCTCCTTCTCTACCTTCTCCTCGCACACTATAAAAGTCGCATCCCGACTTATGCTAATGACTGTTACAGAAATGTGTAGTCAAATCATTTCCTTTAGCTATTAAAGTCAACGGTAAAATTTGCAAATCCAGGTGAGCATTGAAACCTTGATATATTCTAGATTCATATCGTGCAAGAAATTTATATTATATTATACTCTGTTATTGTAATTATTACCATTCTAAAAAAAAAAAATGAAGAGGCGATTATCAAACATACATATATTATAACATTGGGAGAGTATAAGTATTAACACAGTTATTATGTATTTTATAATTCAATTAGTTTTGTACAACAATAGTAAGTCTAGCTTTTCCTGTACTCTCAATCTAAATATGCTTTGAAACATGCAAGTATTTGTAATTATCCATATGTATTATGTACCATATATATACGTTCTCATCTCATAAAAATATGTATATAGACCTGGTGAACATATAGCACAAACATTTTACTTGTCGGGTGAATCCATATATTTTGGACCATTAGAAAATTAATGAGCCTTAGTGACGAAATCATTAAAATATAATAACTGTGCCTGACTAATTAAGTATACAAATATATATAAGTCATATTACCTCATAAATGTAAGTTAATTAAAAGTTATAAAAAACCCCTGTATTTTCTCTTATTTCCTGTCTCAGATATCTACAATTCTATAATAATTATTATTTATCACTTTTAGTCTTATAGAAAATTGACTTATTTCCTATAAAGGATACTCAAATTTGCATCAATGAACTAGTATGTACTTTTTTGGATGAGGGCTGTATTTAGGGGTTAATAACATGTCTGGTTTGGTAGAGCGTGAAAAGTTGATTTTGAATTTTCAAAATACGTTTATGCCTTTAAAAAGCTCTGTTCAGCACCCATAAAGAATTAATTTCAAATTTAATAATTGCAAAAATCCCTTGAGGTTAGGATGAAAAAGAAAAACATATTTTCACAATAGTATCTCCAATGTATTAATTACTCCTATGTAATTTTATCGACTGTCGGTTTGCCTACATAATCAGTAGAAAAAGTATTAGTCATCTGAATGACGTGGATGATTTAAATTTGAAATAATTATGGTCAGGCCGTAAACTTAGGCTCTAAGCTTTTATGTGCTTGCATGCTCATTGAATTGAAAGACAAGTCTACAGGCGTCAGAGTACTTGTTAGGGATGTGAGCACCCTCTGATTTGATAGCATCATGCTTTAAAATGACCTCTGGTTGTTTTAAATATATGTATATTTTTTTTATTACATTTGAAGAATAGTCACAAAGAATTTCAAGTTTTTTTCCTTTCTCTATTGAGATAAAGACTGAGAGATGTAATGAAAATATCTATGTGTATTCATTTTTTTTTTTTACATTACCATATTAATATCCTTATTTCATTATACAGAAAAATACTGTTATGTGAATATCGTTCATGAACTAAACCTTTTATAAGTATTTAATCTATTGAAAATAAAAGATTGATTACTTTTGTTTGAAATGAGTATCCTTTGTTCATTTGTAAAAGTAGATAAAAAAACCAAGGGCTTCTCATTTTCTGCATACAAAATTTAGAAAAGAGTATATTTATGCCTTTCAATCACTTTTTCTTCAAATTGAATCCTCTCCCATAAAACGCATATAAATACATTTTTGAAATATTTGTTAAATTTTAAAAATAATAAATTTTCTTACTTAAAAGTTGGTTCATACTTATAATAAGTGAAAAAATGCTCAAAAAGTTCAAATAAAAGTAATCGTAATCTTGACATGTATAGCAACTAATTATTCCAGCTTATATAATTTAGAGGTAATGAGACTCCAGATTATATCTATAGGAACAAATATATATATATATTATCTAGAGGTAATGAGACTCTTTGTATTTGCTTAAATATTAAATAAAAAATATATTTATTTATAATTAATTCAATATGGTAGCAGAGAAATTAATAATTGCTTTCTTAAGAAAAATTTAATACTAATTTTTTTTAGTATATGCAAATAAAAGAAACAGTATTTTAATGATTTCTATCTTGAAGAAGAAGGTGAACAAATTAAGCCACTATTTAACATACATAGTGTATTATTATAAAACTTTAAAAAAATAGAAAATAGACCCGTGTATACATATATATTTATACACAATATATTTTTAATATGTATATTGCATATTGTTAGAACAATATCCCGTTGAGTCCGGTCTTTGATTTAGACCGGTTGTTCATTTTGTTAAATTTAAAATAAAAAAAAATCCAACATATATTATGATTAACCAGGAATCTGTCAGTTTGAAAAATCCGGATTCAAATAGTCTAGTATATCCATTGAACCAATTACTCAGACTGTTTTAGATATTGCTGTAAATTCTATGATGCACTTTTTGAATTTTTTATCGATGTTTCTCGAATCATATCCAAACAGACAAGAGATCGTTATTGACTTGATTTTTTTGTTTGATAGGGACGCTAGGGATCCTATAAAATATTATTTAACTACATATCTACAAAATCTCCATGAATTTACGCCGTTACTTTAATTAAAACATAGTGAATCCTGCAGAAGGAAGCGAAGTATATGTGTACATCAAAAGTTATATCTTACAGGACAAAATTAAGTCACATAGACAAAAATATTTCTCTAAGCTGCTCACAGATGTCACGTTGTTTTATAGCTTTGATGAACCTAGTCGAATGGGAAAAAAAAAAGAGTCACCCATTTTTTTTGAAAAAGAACAAGCATACAAAATTACGTCATAAGAGTGCCATCAATATGTGACATCTTTTTTTTAAACTGCCTCCATTTATAAATTGGTTTTGATGCTCCCGGCCATTTAGCAAAACTTAGACTTATTTACAATAAACCCTAGGAGAGTACGAATTCAATATGTTTGGGTTTTGTAATAGTATGGTTTTTCATACTTTTAGGGTTTTAAAATTAATCCGGGGAAACAATTGACTGGACTGCCTGAGGGTATTGTACATATATTGAAAGACCAATTATCTATTTATCAATGTATAATGTACCTTCAGGACAAAACATATATTCTATACAAATAATCTATTACGACTATTAGTTAAGCTCCTTAAATTTCTTCACAATGTTACTTTAGAAAAAGGTTGCAAAATTATATAATATACAATATACCATAAATCAAATTAATATGTTTCCAATGGAAGAGTGCAAGTTATGTAAACGTATATATATTTATACACAAATGTACAAATTGTAATATTAGTATACACATTAAATAAAATAAATGCAATGAGTTAATGTCGAAGATCGTACTTAATTTTTTATTAAATCCTATCATGGTGTTACGTATATGTTTTCCATGCCCCTAGATATCAAAAATTTTAATATCCAAAAAAACAAAAAAACAATTATCAAACTAACAAATAAACTTCTTATATCGTTGAGATGAACTTTATTTCAAGTTACTCATAAATGTCTATTAATTTGACGATGTAGGTATTATATCAAAGTGGGTAAATGTTTATCTTATTTTGTATTAGACATATATTTGTCCAAATTATAACTCTATATAAAAAAATAATATATAAGTTATGTATAAAATATTTCAATTTGCATCCGCGGATTATTTACATTGTAAAAATATAACCGTTGCGGTTACTCAAAAAAAAACATTCGCATCTCTAATTTCATTTTATGGAGATATCGTTTTGTTTTCATCCGATTCCCCCATTGAACTATGACATCATCCTAGAAGGCAAAAGTAATATACGGGGCTCTAGTTGGAAGCAGAACAGGCTTTCTCTTTACCAAAATCTCTCTGGCCTCCGAATGTTGAAATCACTTAACTAGTGATGCATTGCAAATGAATAATTTTCTAAATATACGGGTCCACAAATTCCTAAAAGTTGATTTCGAATCCTGTATATCCTCATTTTGAGACACTCGATACATCACTAATATAAATACAAATTGTACTATATTAGTGTAACATTTTTACAGAGTATTTTTTTCTGACTGTGTTGAAGTATTTGCTAAATTTAAGATTCCTCAAGGCATTTTGGCATGGTATTTGGACATTCAAATATGAAAAATTTGTACGTTTAGGTCTATAAAATTCCCTTTTTCAGTCGTATTGCACCATCCCCAATTTAGAATCCTGGGCCAAATATTGCGGTCTCGTTTGTTTCGTACTACCTGATAATTATGATATTTTAGATTGTTTTTCTCTCTTTAACAATTTCATCAAATTAGCGGATTTAAAAATAAAATTAAGAAATGCGTGAGTAAAAGAGGGAAACTAAAGTCTTATTTAAACTTTAAAAGACTCCAATAAATAATCTTGAATCTGTACAATTTTGTTGTACTTTTTAATATTTATGTTTTACAGATTTTGTATACATTGCCTACGCCCAGATATGTAAATTATCAAAACTCCTTGAATTTAAGATACAATTTACTCTAATTAATTGTTATTATAATTTTCTTTATTAACAATTGACCATTTGTCAACATTTTTAGAAATTATATAACAAAAATTTTCTCCTGTAAACTTTTAAAATGTAGATGTAATTTTATTTTTTAAATGACCGATCTGGCCATAAAAATAATTTTGAGCATGTTTTTTTTTTAGTTTTTAACCAAAAAAGTGATGTCTTTTACTTATAACTTTTTTTCTAACTCAACATTCTTTATTAATTAATATATATGTACATACATAAAAGAATATATAAAATTTAAATATCCTGAGTAATTATATTGTAAAACATAAGTAAACATTATAGTTTCAAACTATTACTCCAGGCTAAAATTTTTGATTTTTTGAGGTTAAATTAATTGTCAAGGTCAAAAATATTAACTAAAGGTACTATAAATTTCTGTTAAAGGCTACTACACTGGCCACGTTTGTGTTTTTAATGATGAAGCAACTTTTAATATCTTTTTTTTTAAATTGTTGTTTTTTTGATTTTTAAAAAGTGTATCTTGTTTTTTTATATTGGTAATAATAATCGAGAAATTTGGTAGATTATTAGTTAATTTAAAACTATCTCAAATCGGCTAATCTAATTGACTCATGAATAATCTATCTTTAAATCCCTACTCCGGGCTCACGATGTGAACATTTTCCTTGTTAAATTTTCCTTAAGAAACCCAAAGATAATATCAGTAAAAATATATAAGTATTTGGAGTGGAAAATACAATCATAATAAACCCATTAAGAAGAAGAAAAAATATAAAAAGGGTCTATTATACTCATAATTCATTTTTCAAGCTACTATAACCCAAAGTTTGTATAGCTTTTTAGCCATTATAAAATAACAAATACAATTCAACGTTTTTGAATAAAAAGTGACAATTCATAAAAATAAAAACATATTTTATTAAGTAAACATTTTAGATATGATGTGCATTGCATAAAGGTTATACAATAAAACGATGCAATATATAATAAAATGAAAATTCACAAAATCTGCCTTTGAGCGTACAGGTATATAAATGTACTTACCTATATAATTTATAAGGATCATCAAAAATCATCAAGTGTGAAATGTCGTTGAAGTATAAGTAGATACCCACATACGTAATTTCAAAATAAGTTGAATTCTATGCTTGTATCAAATTGCTACGGGTTATGATTATTATAACGAGATAGGCCTCTTTACGCTCGTGATTTTTTTTTAAAGCCGAGATTCTTTAGATATAATCCAATATGAGGCCTCATAAACACACATACTTACATAAGATAAATTAATACATATGTATGTGCTTTGCAAATGTGATTTTAAAGAAATTAAAAAGCTTTATCTTGGCATTACATACATATTTTGGAATGAGTTGCGGAATTTTTTTATTAAGTCCTGAGAAAATACTTATTTAGGTATAAGCATGAATTAGGGGTAAATATTTGCTTTTGGATATATATTTAATTTTGGTGTGAAGGGTATAAAGTATACGTACACGCAAAAAAAACAAAAAAAACAAACAAACAGCATGATAAGGAATACCACAACATAAAACTGAACTCTGTAGAAAATAAATCGATTTATATTTGACGCTTCTATAAAATTAACAAATTAATTTTTGATCAAAAATGTTAAAATCAAGAGATCAGAATTTTATTTACTGCCCTAAAGAGTTCTCATAACAACTTTTGCTCTAAAGTCATATATATATATATAATTATATTAGCATTTCTTATGTGTATAATATTTAAAATTTACACTTTTTATTGCTTGTTGGTATAAATAAAGCTTTACCTACATACTGCCCTTGTATGTTCCATCCAGCTCTGTCCTCAACTTTAAAGACGTCTGCAAATTGTTCAACTTTGTTCAATGATATCGTGATATATATCTATGCTATCATAAATACTTTTATCTCGACAATCTTGAAGGTACATCCATACCATACATTTATAAGAATAATAAATACTTTAAACAAACCTAAATTAGGCATAAAAGTGACAAATTACTTTTAGCAGAACTGTCTATCCCAAAAAGATATAATATTGAGTGAATTTTAAAGTTTACCGTAACGAATACAATTGAGTATATTAAAACACTCTACAGGAATGTAAGTACAAAAGATAGGGGGGGAAAATTTTAAAATTTGGAAACTTTTTCGAGGACTGACAGCAGAGATGAGATATTAAGGGCTCCTACAACCTTGATGTTATAAATGAAAACTCTTCACATTAACTTTTTTTATAGATATAAAAAGAGATAGAGACGAGGCATAATATCACTAAAGCATAAAGCTCTTTAATAAGGCCTACTTCACTCTCAAGATTTATGTACTTATGTATAGTAAAAATAATGATAAATCATACATGCAGACTACAAAATTACCTATGTAGAAAAATATGCTCATAATGAAAGGGGAAGAAAGGCCCCTTTTTGACAGCTCATTAGATTAATATCAATTTGTTTAAAAATAATTAAATGAGGTTTCATATGTACATATATGTATAAAAAACACAATAAAGTCACATACAAGGAATTAATTTTGAGACTATATGCATAATGAGTAGTGCCTTTGTATACTAGTAATACATTAAAAACAATTTCATATCATTACTTCAAAAATATTTATTATTAATTACTTTGAAGTAATTTTGGCAAAATTTTAATTGAAAATCGTATTATACAAAGGTGTTCACACCCTTGTGTGTGTGTCTTTTTTTTTTTTGTAAAACCCTATATTTAAGGACAAAAATGTGATATTGATAAACTTTTTTCCCTCACCTAATAATCTACAAATATAAAAAGCTATTGAAATTTAGCTCACTTTAGCTTATGTCATTTATATAATTTATATTTTTGAATGCCTAAAAGTCTTGACGGATAGAAATATTCTGTATTAATTCAACAAATGAATAACAGAATTTGATGAAATTTTTAAAAAAAGTTAAGAAAATGTGTGGTAAATTTTAATTTGATAAAATCAGACATTCATAAAATAACTGAGTTTTATATTTTTTCAAATATTTTTTGTTTTTGTGGATTTAAGAATGTACATTATGATCGGCTATAGTACAAATTTCAAATTTTTGGACCAATTTATGTCCTGATATTGTAATTAGTTTTTTTTTTTTAAATCCAAAACTAAATTAATTTAGAAGTGCTCTTTCTGCCATTTTGCCTTTCTACTTGATAAGTTGAGATAAAAATACTCAGATTTTGAATAGAAAATTCAGAAAAATTCATTAACAAATACTTGCGAATGGATTATATGCGACACAATGAACGTTTATAATCTTTAATTCAACTTAATGGTTTAGAAATTAGAGATACTTTGAAATAGTAAGTAAAAGTTTATATGAAATTTAACTCTATAAGTATCATAGCTGCCATTTATGATGGTATTTAAAATGTACTGAGTGGTTAATTCAATATAATAAATTAAATGTGGTTGTAGATTTTTTACATTTATTAAATCATTTTGAATTTCACTTTAAAATTATAATTTAATTAAAGTCACAAAACCACAAGATGTTTTTTACTAAATCTACCCAAAGAATTCAAATTTCAAAGTCATTATTAGACCTATTATTATACTTAAGATGTTTACCATTGCTATAGTAAGAATATTTTCTTACTTTCTACAATACAAATAGTGATTTAATGGATTCTACTTATTCAGAAAAAAAACAAAGAAAAAAGTACTTAATCATAAATCAGATATTTTATAAAAGCAATAGTTAATAAAAGTATTTTATTAATTTTTTATATTGAAAACGATATCAAAATATGGCACAAAAGTAAACAAAATATTTATTGGAAACTTAATAACCGCTCAAACATACACAAATATGAAATTAAATAATAATCTCCATTGCTACAAACTGATTGAATCTGTACAACAGAGGTATTGCTAGGTTCAGGTCATTGTTTGTTTTTGTAGGGTAAAAGTTATAATAATTACATTTTCGTCGCATTTTTTTCTCTCTTAAGAATAAATAAAAAAAAAAAATGAAAGGAGAGAAGAGGCATAAGATATTAGTAATTTGAGTCATAAACTAAAACTGCTTACAAAACTTCATGCATATTATTTAGTCTCGAAATAAATTATGCCATTATTATTTCACAAACTTTACTTTGAAATAAAAACTTTTGTTTGTTTTTTAAAAGAAAGAAAGCAAGACATCTCACATGGTTCTTTATTTTTCCTTATCACAACATATGTTTAATAATGTCTAATTAGTTATGAAGAACAAATTTTTTAATTTTAGGTAAAGAAGAATAAATAACGTATTATGGTAATTTACTTATTCATAAAATAGTTATTTGAAGGGTTTTTTTTAGAGTTAAGGATCCAAATTGTACTGTTTATAGTCAATATGAGAACATTAGCAAAATGTATATATTATATAGCTTATAGTAAACCTGAAGTGAGACAGTCTGAGTTGTTTGTGACTCACGGCTAAAAGTGCCTTTCTTATAGAAAAAAAAAAAATATTGATCTCGTATTTATACATTTTAAATATAGGTAATTGTACATGAAAAATAGATTAAGTTGAATCCCAAAACTCGACGTTTCGTTCCAAAAGGAGTGTCGTGAAGCATTTTAGTCGAGTATCGAATCAACAACAACTAAGTGCATGTAATCAAAACATGAACGGTATTTTTTTCACTCAACTCATGTCACTTTTGTTAATAAAATCTTCATTCCAATGTTCTATTCAAGATCAGAGGCAAACTTTTCTTTTTCATTTTGTGTATAACTCCCAATATGTCGAGTGATAAAAAGGCGGTGAATTTCTAAAGTTCTACTATGTTTTAAATATTTAGTATAGAATGTAATTTTAAAACTGGGATTAGAATAGTGTTCAAGAGTTCAGAGGGACTTGAATTACAAAATATGCAAAAAAATCGCCGGCTATTAACAATCATTGATATCCTAATGATACACTTCGATATATTTTTACGAATATCATCATTCAAATCCTTACAACCATATATTTAGATATTTAATACACCACTAATATGGATCCAGAAAAAAAATAAGCAGTATCTCAAACCAGCAGCGTACTGGCAAGGTAATTTACCAGAAAACAATCGGTGAGTCTTTCCATTAATAAATTTATTAATCTGTTTCAACGAAAAAATCGCTCTGTACCCCTTATACTCCTTTGCCAATTTTGGTACTCTTGATATGTGTATATTTAAGAAAAATTGAATTTATGAAAGAATATTCACAGTTCATGAAATAATGAATATATGAACTGACAGTAAATGATGTATCAACATATTATCGACCAAATTGAATACGTTTGGTCTACACAGTTGTCTCTTGGACTCTTCTTTTTTTTTCTTACTCTCCGTTTAAGCTCTTTTTTTTAAGACAGTTCACACAAAAATGTTGCAGTCAGTACATACACCCGTTGCTTTCTAAATTCCTAATGAAGATTTTATCAGCACACACAGCATTCATATACTACAAATGAAAGAATGTTTCAGAATTTATTAAAAATAGCAATATTAAATAATTCAGTATAATCAAAATCCATCTTCCAACTCTCCAATGTAATTTTATTTACAAATGAATCGAATTTTTTTGTTCATTATAGTGAGAAAAATAGAAGATAGCTTCTTTCTTGCTACTAAAGAGTAAATAACATCTCAAAATTTAAGTCCTTTCAATAATATGTAATTGCAATCAACACTCCAAATTTTGGCATCTTGTTGTTGGCACCAACGTTGCTATTGCAAATTGTGGCTTAGTTGTATACCTCTTGATCTAACTATTTACAATCAAACAAGCTCTTTAAAAGTATAAAATGCAATATTGCTCTTTAGAAATTTGCTAAATAATTCATTTATTTTAGTGATAAAATATAATCTACAATTGAAATTTCCATAAGCAAAAAAGATGTTTTTTACACATGGGTAGAATCATTATTACAACTTTTTTTTCTAATACTTTCTCCTTCAAAATATCATTATAAATTAGTTTTTTATTTCTATTCTAGCTTTTACTTTTTAATACAATTTAGCTTTTTCTGTAAATTGTTTGCTATAATTGCTTTTGTTAGATAATCAACCATGTAAAGATGTTGATAATATTCATCACAAGAAAAACACTGTTTTCATAAATATATATAATACATATGTATATAATATTTTTTGAATTAATGAAAAAGTTTTATATACGTGTTGACCTCAAAAATGAAGCTTTTTTTAAAAAATTTTTTTAATGTAAAATAAAAACTACATTGAAGATGTGCAAGAATAATAATTTACTTATTCTCAAGTCAAGCACGTAAAGTCGATATACTATGTAAATATTATTTTTTTCGTCTATTTTAATAAAAGCTCTTTACCACCTTATATTAATTACCAAAAAACATGCAAGGTTAACTGAAAAAAAGGTAAAAGGATATGTATTTGATAATATCTACACACATATATGTATTAATCCTAATAACCACTGATCAATACTACCATTACATACCATGTAGTTAACTTGATATTAAGAGCATTATTACCTAAGTAAAATAGAAATAATATCCAAGAACATTACATAAGTTAATTATATTATATTTCATTCAAAGATATTAGGATTAGTTGGCATAATCCATAAATGTAATCCATTCGTAGATCCTTCTAAAAAAGATAAGGTTCTGAATACATAATGTTAAGAAAAGATATTTTGAAGCATAAATATATTTTTCAATAGAAACATTTATAGTTGCTATGCAGTCCAGAAATTCTGAACTGCTACATCTCTTGTGTTTTTTGAAAATATATTTTAAATCTATTCTGGACAACTTCTGAGAAAAAGATCAATTTGGGTCCATCCCATAAGAAATCAGGCATTAATCGGTCTCATCTACAACTTCAGTATAGGCCAATGTTCTAATGAACTCTTGATGAAGTCAATTGTGATTTCAAACTATCAAAGATTGTTCAATATAAGGTTTATACTTTTTTTTATGATCTACAGTTGTCTGGGATTGAAAAAATCACATTTAACAGTTTAATAACGATTAAGTTTCTGTTGCTGACTGATACCATTTCTCAATTGAAATATCTGTCTAGAAACGATCATTTAACATCAAACTTAAAAAAAAAAGTTGTTCTCGAAATGAGTCTTCATACTGACTACTGACATACTGTACTGACTACAACTAATAAATAATTGACAGCAATAAAAGTGTGCAAATTATTTTTAAAGTTTCTTTATTCATGGTCCTTAACAACTCCCCCCCCCCCCCCTATCAACCTTCATTTGCAATCTCAACCCTCTTAATTTATCAAGTAATAATAAGTTATTTACTATTGCCTTCGTTATCAATATAAATTTATATAAGTTACTTACATACAAACATAATTGAAAAAATGGCAGATAATTATGTTTATTAATTGAAGAATAAATATGTAAATAAAACTTATTTTAAAAAAAGATCATCCACTCTTGCTTTTGTCCTGATGTGCAATAAATGTCCTCTCGGCTAAACTTCATTAAACATCCTTATGTTTCTTACTAAAAGTTATGCATTACAATATACATAGTCTCGAATAGACCAATTAAGTCAAAACTTGATTGTTTAAATTCATGTTTTGTAAATAAAATTCAGTAGATCGAAAATATTGACTTTAGAATCTTTTACCAAATACACAGCAGTTAGGGCTCTCATTTTAAATGTTCCTTACTTAAGTATTTATTCATTTCATAATATAGGATTTTTCAACAGTTCATTTTAATCATTAATACAATTATTTACACATAAATGATCACAATTAAATATACAAATAATTTAAAAAAAAAAAGGAAAAATCTGTGCTTTTTTGGATTTTTGTTCGTGGACAAAAAATAGAAGGTACTTTAATGCTACTTTATTTTATATTTCATGGCTTGTAAATTTCTCTCATATCCCTTTATGGGTTAATGAGATGCACCTTCGTTTAGCAGCATATCAATTTGTCAAAGTTATTTTCCTTCCTTCCCTTCTAGATAAGTATCAAGCTCATCTTTTATTTTCATGCCAAAAAAATATTGATAATCATATACTTTTTAGGTCCTTTTATTCTCATATGTGAATATAAATAATCTCTTTCTTTCTTTTTAGGTGAAAATATATACATAATATATACAAAAAAAAAAAAAAAAAAATACTTCGTGAGAGGGTCTCATTTATAATTTATTTTATGATTATATGTCATGCAAAAAAATTATATGTATGCATAAAACTAACTACGTGAGAAGAGGCTTTCAGAAATTAAGAAGATATAATACAGCTCCTCAATGAACAAATATTACAGAGATAAATACAAATAGATACATTGGGATAATTTAAAGATTTCTTTCTTCTCTCTCTCTCACTCTCTCTCTCTAAGGTACATAGACACTTGCAAATCCCTTCATATAAATGAAAATATAAAAATATATACCTTTTTTACGTAAACCTTGGCATAAAATTGATAAGTGTGACGTACTTTAACATAAAAATGGCCTTTTTTAATATTAAACAAGGAAAAAAAAAATACTACTTTCACATTATGTAATATTAAACTATTGGAAAAAAGAGTTTCATCATTGATTTTCATAGCTAAAGCAAATACTATATACAAGAGATACTAATGTATAATATTAATTACGTAGTTATGACATTGGAGCAAAAATTTGTTAAAATAAATGAACTTTGTGAAACTGAACTACGTGGGTTTATTCTATACAGAAATAAGACACACAGTATATATTTAGTATAGTTTGAAATAAGTTGATATTATTGTACTGCAGTGCTTCTCAAACTTTTGTATCTCAGAGTGCATTAATGAGATAACTAAACCTCATTGAACAATAGGGTACTATACACTAACTTAGTAATGATTTGCTATTTGTATATTTTTATCCAAAAAAATCCTACGGAGCACAACTGAAATAGCTCAGAGGACCACTCTTTGAAAATTACTGCTCAAATATGTGACTTTTATATTAGAAATTACAAAAAAGTGTTGTTAGTCTCTCATGTATGTACTTGGATACAAGGGGGAAACCCCCCCACCCAAAAAAAAAAAAAAAACCAACGATTCGGTTAACTTTTCTTTTCAAATTCACTCAATAGTCCAATCATGGCCAAATATTAAGTTATTTATTTATGAATTTCATTTACTTATTTATAATACAATTACACTTCATAATTACGTTATACTTTAGTTCTTGAGAGGCACGCTCAAACTGTTGAATTGTACAAAAAACACGGTTTTTGAGGTTCCATTTCATTACAACTTGAGTAAGAGTAGGTAAGTTATCCTTTTGAGAAAGTACTTAAAAAATTGACACGTCAGGAACTTTTGAAAGCTATAAAAAGCTCACTAAACAAAACACCATAAAAAGGATTGTTACAAATTCCTAACAAGCTTCTGTTCTTTTATATTAAATCTTCAAAGAAAAGGTATAAAGTCAGCCTCAGCACTATTCCTTGTGAACTAAGCAAAAATATGGATTAAAGTCTTGAAAAGAAGAAATGATGTTATTTTTAGTAAAAACAAAAAATACAGATTTTTTTTTTAGTGACTCAATACCTTTGGAAGTCTATCTAAAGTGATCTCCAAAAATTATTTATTTGCTTTAGAAAATAATTTTGTAGATTTTAAAGCTTACAATAGTTATTATTTATTGAGGTAAAAAAGTAAAATTTTAAGATTAGCTACGATACATCCATCCTTCATTCTCAAAATGTGACCAAGAGATAATTTATTCTTATATCAGTATTCCCTCTATTTTACATCTCTATCCATAATTAAGTGTCCGAATGAAGAGACAGATTAAGAGTAAAGGGAAAATTAATCAAGTTTCAAAATTTGTGTTTGACTTCCAATACAATTTAGAAGCTGTAAGAGTACTGAGGCATTATCAATTTGTATTTATGCGTAAAACTCATGGTTAGGCTTTTAGAAGTTAACAACTCAAAAAAATTATGCAAAGTGATTAAATTGTCATTGTAATCAAATATGCGCTTTGTTTAAACAATTTTGTATTTGGTTGATCGTAAAATAAATGCCTGAACATGCAGTTGGATAAAATTCAAATATTTTTGTAAATATTTTACCGCAGGTAAAATATACACCTAAAATTGAAATGAAAAAAAAACTAAAGTCACAGCACCGACCCCGTTTGCAACAGCTGAAGTCAATCGACAACTTTTGGCTGATCTTGTATCCTCTTTTTTCTACTGTTGTAATTAATATTAATTAAAAAAATTCAATAGATGAAATATAGTTCATTTATGGGGTACTTTATTTTATGGTTTTAGAAAAAATTGCTGCAAGATTTTTGAAATAATTGCACGCAATTTAAAAACATTATTTTTGAGCATTTCTAGATTATATTTATTACTGTTCTTTGATTAAAACACTTTGAAATAGTAATATTCGGTATCAAAGAGAATTATTTACACCCTGCCTTTTGAAAAAATTAACTATTTTGAAGATAAAAGTTTCAATGGACTACATGTTTCCATCTTCTGGGTTAAAAGAAGTAAGATGCTAGTTCACTTCATGTGGCAAACATTTGTTACAAATATTGTTCTAATTTTCCTGATACGAGTTCAAGTATTTGAATCAGTTGAAGTTTTCCAAGCGATTGAAAAATCGTTCGTTTTAATCAAGGTTTTTTTTTTTAAATAAAATGTCTATTGATATTCTTACTTATTGGAAAAAAAGTCTTTATAAAAAATATCTACAAATCCCAATTCTTGCGTGATGATTGAATAATGATAAGAAATTATGTATATGACTAATTTAGTATTAAGTATTAAAATAAAATATATTTTTTGATAAAAAATATAATTATATAGTTGTAGTTTCTTTTTTTTTTCTCTATTTAGATGAAAGCCAAATTAAAAGTAGATAATTTATTTTAAACTTACATTAAAACGACTTTCTTTGTATATTTTGTAGTAAAAAAGAGTCATATATTTAGTGTTTAAACATAATTGACATAATCAAATAGGGCTTCTTGTATCCAAATTTATCAAATTTATAGAAAAATTAGGTTTTCATCTATTTAAAGATTTACGTAAATTAAATATATATATTTATATATTTGTGTGTAAATTTGTATAAATTTGATAAGGCTTGAGATTTACACTTATAATTGAGTGTAAACAAATAGAAGCAATCACGTTAAAATTATTTCTAATACCGTACCAAAAAATGAAAATGTTACCTTTGATTTCTATAGCTAAAGTAATTATATATTTACATTTATACACATAAAAAGTTCATTAAAAAAATTGATTAAACAACAGCGTTAAGACTTTGGAGCAAAAAATCCACAAAGTTGAGTTAACCAACGATTGAGAAAAATAATTACGATGAAAAATGAATTTAATTGTTATAAAATCCTAACCGCAGTCAATGAAATGGTTCACCATTGTCTTCAATGTTTTAATAGTTCAAAAATATCTTAAGATACCACATACGCAGTCCTTCAACACAAAAGTAATCTTGAACAAAAGTAAAAAAAAAAAAAAATTACTTCTTTACTTCATAGAACCTTCATTAGATTTATAAGACTCTAATTGGCTCAAATATGGGCTTTCAAGTGTAATCTTCTAAATTTTTTTTCTTTTAAGTGCAATTTGTGGGGCTTCCAAAAGGATTAATCAGAATAATTTATAAATAGAAATTGAAGGTAGTTATGAATTAAAGGGCACAAAATAATAATCAAGACTCATTTTTGTGAGAATTTTTTTTTGTGTGTGTGTACAGGACTTATATTTCTTCTGATATGTTTTTATCTGTGAAATATCTATATAGTCTTTGTATTTTTGAAGGATTTTTTAAAGAAAAAGAAGAAAGAAGGAAAAACCATTTGAACCTATGAAATATAGCAGTGAAAATATGTATAACAAAAAACGAGGTACTTGGACGAGAGTTATGTGCATTGTTTCTATTTCAAGTTTATTTATTACCTCATGTGTATAACTATATATTCTATATTATTTATTTAATAGCTCATTCTAAACATATTCTACCTATGGATAAAATATACATATATATACCTACTGGTCGAAAAAAAAAAACTGAAAAAAAAAAAAAAATATAAAAATAACTACTTTTTTTCGGCTATAAAGGATCTTATAGCTTTCAAATGGTTTGAGTCCCTCATATGTAAAAGTCATTGACCATAGGTATAGGAATTGATAAAAGTATCAAAACATATGCTTGTACATATATAATGTATAAATGAAATTGTCTTAAAGAAGGTGCCATTTTTTGAAAGATTGGATCTTTAAGACATTAAGGCACACAAATACACACTAAAAAAATAATTCATTCTATTTATTTATTTGATTATTCTCTCATATAAGAAAAAAAAACATATTTTCCAGAGACTTATTCTTATATAATTCATTGTCAGTATAAATTAGTTGAATTTCATTCCTACACCAATGCTGTTTAAATTGATTATTATATAACACAATAATGAATAGATTAAATGTAAATAACTACCTGTGCTCAAGTCGTAATAGAACATTTTGTCATAATGCTCTATTTCATAGAGCATTATCCTTTTCCATAGTCACTCTAATACAAACGTTCTAATTACATTCTCAGACGTTCATGTCATTTTTTTGGCAGTGTCTTTGACTACCCTAAACACTCTAATTTCTATGTTCTTATGTATGTGACAGTTCTCTTAAACTTGAAATTTCTTGAAATACCTTGTAACAAAGTTTTAAGAGTGCTGCTTTATTGGAATTTAACACTAACAAAAAATATTATTAAAAAGAATTCAATTTTCTTATTATTAGTGTAGCCCTTTTAAATGCGACTTTTAAATATTATAAACATTTTATTGGAAGAAATTTTTTCTTACAAAAAAATCTACATAGAAGCTGACTCAACCTTATTTTAACCCTTCAGTAAATAAAAAAAATATTTTTAAAAGATAATAATTCAATTAGCATCATTTTCTGATTCCTGTACAACAAATAGCAATAACTATTTTTAAATCCTTTATAAAAGTTTGAAATAAGCTCCAACAATTAAAATGTAGGTTTTTTAAGAAGGCAGTTAATAGATAAAAAACAAAACAAAAACAAAAGATAATTTTAGCATGGATTAATTAGTCTAAACAAACTTTATGATGTTTAGAAACATGTACATACATAGCTATGATGTTTTATTCGAAAGAAACTTTTTTTTTACTATTTTTATTAATAATTAAGCACGTTAAGCAGGGAAATTATACACTCATAACCATTCCTAGATTCTACATACCTGCCCAAATGGCTTATCCTTATATATTAGGTCTAGTAGAAATAAATCCATTTTTTTGCATTAGATTGCTTTAGTGATCTGTGTCTGTATATGTGTGATCATATTACGCTAGATAGTATTAGAAAGATGAGATTTTGGTCTAAAAAAACTTTCAGAGCAGGTTTGTGATTGCTTGACTCAATAGTGTTTGAGTGCGCGTCAAAGATGGATACCAGCAAGGAGAAAAGCCACTATGTTCAACAATTTTTCTTCGATAAAGGCAGAAACGCAAGTTCAAGCTGAAAATGTGAAAAGTGTTTATGGTCTATATACTGTAACAGTCAATCATGCACAATTTTGGTTTCGTCGATTCCGTTCCAGTAATTTTGATGTCAAAGATATACCACGCTGTGGAAGGCCAATTGTCGAAAATGTCGATAAACTACGGTCAAACTCTTAATTCGACCATGTACTGAATGTTTTTACTCCTTCTTCTACGTAATTTAATCTCAATATTATTTAAATTTTAGTTTTGAAGGCTTTTGTCTAGTATGTGTACCCTAGGAGTTGTTTTCGATTATTTATTGTTTTATCTCTTTTCGATCGATCATTTATGATCAGGAAATAGTGAGCACTTTAGAGTTTATTTATAAAAAAGTAGGGAAGGGGGAAACGAGAAGAATATATACAAGGGTCACAAAACCTCTTAGTAAATAGGGAATTATTCATCAACTTTTGCTTTCGTTGAATTTGTATTATATGTATATGGTATATACATAAATTAAGATTAAAGACTATAGATAAAACACACAAAAATGATAAAAATTTAATGTCATATGAAGTTCATACTAGCTCGATGTAACACTCTGAAAAAATAATCAAATATTTGATCGCTACACATTGTTCTCGACTATTTTGTACGGAGATATCCTTTTTTTAAAAGGCCATAATATGACTAATTGTGTTGAGGTGAGGATGTACCACACCAAAAGTTTTGACTTTAACATTTGAAAATCAAATAATGGAAGGTTAACAAATACTTTACATGACCTACCGTTCAATAACAAACTAATTGCAAAATCCGGTAAAATAATTGGCATGATGGCTATTAGTGAAGGCACGGACTAAGGACAAATATACCACCATATCATGAGTCATAATAATAATAATAAATAGCACTTCTAGACTTTGGAGTGATAAACATCCTATCAAAATTCACACTGCAAGTAAATGTATTTGATTTTTTAAGGAATGAGAAGCCTTTTATATACATACAGTCTAATTCTCTATGATTGCACTCTGCAATGCTTTCACCCCCTCTTAATTGAAGTGTGATACTTGAAGGTCATTAAAAGTCTCTATGCCAATATATTTGTATAAGAAGATGTCATTTGTTGACTTAATATAATAATACAAAAGAAAGAAAAGGTTCTTTGATTACTTAACCTTGAAATCCCTGAGGTGATCAGAGTGACCATTTTAGAAAGTTCTCCTTTATCCATCTTTCAGTCCTGACAATTAGTATAATTTAAGATTTGTCTTTGAAAAAAAAAATATATATGTGTGATGATTTTTTGAAAATGATTTGATAATAATGTGGATAAAATAAAATAAAATGTCTTGGTTCTTAATTCAATGATAAATTTCGATATTAATAATTCCCCAGGAGATACATTTTATGATATAATTCCTATTATAAAGTATGTAATACTTTATTTATAGCTCCAAAATTGTCTGAGAATATTTTAATAAATTACAATGACAAACAATTTGATTTGAAAAGTTCATGTAATAAACTCGTATATTTTTAAAAAAGTCATCCGATCAAATAACTTTGACTTCTTTTTACAACAATTTCTATTAGTTTCTTTGTTTTGTTTTTGACATAAATTTAAAGTTCTTGTTTTTTAGTGTGTGTACATTTATGTATTTATAAATATTTGTAAAGAATTTTGTATGCAGTGGTTTTTACATTAATATTTAATAAACACATACTTGAGGTATATACTATTTATGTAGTTATTTAGGTACACGGATTCATATCCGTAAAGTTTTGATATATTTATTGTATGCTAAAATTAATATGCCGACTAGGGATGCGTCGGTAACAAAGTGTTGATGTTCGGTTTTGAACTATATATATATATATATTTTGAGGACGCATCAACTTTGGACACACAACCGTTCGAGGGGAAGAAAATCATACTTCCTGACATTTTCAATTATGAAGATATAAACATTCAATTCGAATATAAATTATAAATCAAACTCAAACTAATTTCGTGTATTTGCCCGTCCAAATCTGCAAAGTTCTAATACCTCTCAGCATATTCTTGGTCTTAAAAGAATATTTTTAAAGCCAAAATTTGAAACACGTTATTTTTTTAATATTAGGCGCTTATGTCATTTGCCATCTTGCAACAAAATTTTTGAAAATAACGCGATCTCAAAAGAGGCTTATAATTTTTCTGGACCTGACTGCTATCAATTTCAGACCTCTCAAACCTTGAAAAAAATGTTCAAAAAGTCATCACTCAAATTTCACATGGTTTGAGAGGTGACAAAAATGTCCTTTGAAGGTTAAAACTCTTTAATTCTCATTTTGTTATTAATAAGCAGCAGAATTTTTTTGTCGAAGTCAAAATAACGTTTCTACCCAAAAATAGGATGATATAATCTACATTATATTAAACTTTTTTCATTCTTCACTCATTATTTGATATAAAGAGTTATTGATGCATTTGCAGAATCATGACATCGATTTAAAATGAAAATATACTCCTTACTAACATTTCGAAGCGTGAGGTATAAATAAAACAATATCAACAGTTCAAAATTTAATTTCATGTAGTTTATAAAATGCAGATATATAAATCAATGTGAGGGCTATCTAGCACAAGGAGTGGACATTAAATTTCATTAAAGAAGATCTTGATTCATCTATAAAAGTTAGGATATATTCCTGCTAGAACATAACAAAATCAACTATTACAGCTTTATAGCCCATTTTTGAAGACATATAAAGCTTGAAATTAAATGTTGGTAAAAACAGAAGTTGCTTCAAACTTTCCCAACTTTTTTTTAGTGCAAAAACTTGGTAACTTTTTTATAAAATATATTTTGGGCCTTTATTAGCCTAACTAATGGAGACGCAATGAAGGTTATCTTCACTTTAAATGGCCAACATTTTTTATTTCATTACTCAAATTTTTATACAAATATTGAGATTAATAAATTAGAGACTCCTCTGATTTTCAATCTTGCTCGTAATGAAAATTCTCAAGGAAATTGTAAGTAACCATAAATATTTATATCAAAAATGAATTTATAGTTCAAAAAAGCGATTTGAAGTCCCACATTTAGAACGAATACATACCTAATTTTTACATATATAATATCAAGAGTTACAATAGAATAATATTATTAAAATTGTTTACTTTTTTTTCTTTTCTACTCCAATCTAATTTACACAACATTTATTTATTTATTTTTTGAGTGTTTATTTCTTTATCTTTTTATTGTTGAATTGAGTTGTTCATGGGTTATATGTAGATATATAAGGAAATAAAATGTTTTATATGCTTGTGCATTTGTATCAAGAAGTATACAAAAGTTATTGTTTTCGTTTCTATTGTGTACCTACAAAAATTGTATAAATAAGTTATACAAAAATTGAAGTTGAAATATAGGTTTCAATTTAATCATTTCTGTGAGAAGGAAAATTTGAAATTCCTCCCAATGTTTAAACTACGTATCAAGATGCTTAGTGTATAATAAAACTGGTTAATAGTCAAAAATCCTAAGGGATAGAAGTATAATAAAAGATATTTAGTTTTGCACGCTAATTTCAAATCTGTATATTCTTTTTTCGAGAGTCCGACGATTTTTGAGAAATCGGACCCTACTTTTTGAGCTAATTGGGCCCCTTTTCCATCTTCAATTTAAGCCTAGAAAGATACAAATATTGAGCATTAAAAATTAACAATTCGCAAGTGTGTTTAACGCAAATTTCATTTGAAGTCTTTGTTTTGACCTAAAGGGACTTCTGAGGGCCTAGGCGACGGGAGTAGACCCAAAAGTCGGTCAAATGCTTTGTATTTAAATTATTCTTCGAATAATACATAAAATTTTATTAATAAAAAATTGTTCATCTAAATGTGTAAGTTTCCATTCAATTTCGAGCAAAAATCTACTAGAAATCAATGACACACGGTAAAGCTACTTATGTAGTAGCGCACTGAAGGATTTCAGCTGGTTTCTTAATTCTACTACCAATTGGAAATTTTGGATAGGTCCTACTACAAATCGTTGAAAAATAATTGTTCCTGGTGTGCGTAAAAAATCACGCCTGAGATGGCATCATAAAATATATGATAACACAGATAGATATAATTTTCAGCTGTTATGCTGTCGACTCTTTAATAATAGGGGAAATGAATTATTATTTTGTTGTTCATTTTCATAGCAGCTTTTTGTATATAATTCATTTAAGAACAGTGCAACAAAAACATAAGTAGAAGCCATTACCCATAAAATGAGTATTTTGAGACATTTTTTCATTACCAAGGGTAGGCATTTTTAACTACTTTGGAATCCCAAAGCTATTCTCTTACATAGATGTGCCCCTTACACGAGTTAAAAAAGAATGATGAAGGGTTTATAAACAAATACATCATAAAGCTTAACGACTGAGATGGTTTTGTAGTGAAAAAGGTTCTCACTTGGTGGACTTTTTTTTTGTAATTTTAATAATAACTAGATTTTAGAAAATTTCATGAACCCCAACGAGCCTAAATTCTCATAAAGTATGTCAGTTGACAATCTGTAAATTCTGTCTGTTTTTAATCATTATTTCACATAAATAAATTGACGAAATGTACTTGATAGCTTTGGGAGATTTCCTTGGCTACAAGATATTTTTTTCCTTCCTTTCTTCAAACTTGCCTTGATTTAATCGAATAACAAGGTGAGTTGATCAGATTTTCTGTAGTTTGCTATAAAGTATTTCATGACAGCGGACAAGAAACTTGTCTTTTAGTCAACTAAGCTAGGACAATCATTTATCACGGGGATCTTGTTTCCCCACTTTGTTTTATAGCTTTGAGAGTTAAGGAGAAGATACAAGTTTCCTTGGTCGGCTATGTACAAATACTTTCTATCAGGTCTACCATACTTTTTATGACACCATTTCAGGTGTGGTTTTTACACTTAAAGGGATTCCAGAAATATTCACATCTCCGGACATAAATCCATGTCCGTCTCTTTTCCACCTCTTTTCAATGAAAAAAAGAAAGAAAAGCATCTCTTCACTTCAAATACTTTTAAGTTGTAGTTTCTTTGCTGATATAGTCCTCTCTGAAAAGAGACCAAGCAAAGAGGAAAAAAAATGATAAAAGCAATTTAGGCCTATGGCCCAACGAAAACATTTATATTTTTTCTCTGTACATTTTTACAACTTAAACACACACATATGTGGCCTATACCATCGGATACAATAGTAATATCCGGTTGTCATTTTGCTTATACCTATCTCTACAACTTATTACCACATTTAGACACCTTTCTGTGAATAGAATGATGTAATAACTCATGAATGTCTCATTCACTCAAAAATATTTGGAAGAAATTTTATGATAAAGTACTTTGTCGATTTGTGGAAAACATATGTATATTTTGATTAATTATTATCATATCTCTTTATCAACTGTCTCCTCCGGACATTAAATATTATTAAAAGTCGAGAGAAAGTAAAAATAACCCAGATGAAAAAAAAGGAGACAGATAAATAAATATCTTTCCTCTTAGCCATTACCCAACGTCATGTACCATCCCTCATTTGAACCTAGTGACTTAATTATTATGACTCTATTACTCAGAACTGTAGTTCTTGAGTCCAGACACGAGTACAAGTGAACTCAAACTTGACTTGAATCCAAAAAAGGTTGACTCAAATACAAGTCTGCTACATATATTTTTTATTAGAAATGACACGTAGGAAATTATTTTCAGCTGGTTTTATTTTACTCGAACAAACTACAGAGACAAATTGTTTGTATTAAACCCATTTCTGAGAGCTTAGATTTTGGAAACAAGGTGCATCATATTTATAATTGTTTATAAATGTAAAGTTTTGATTTAGTCTTCCAAATCAATGTTATCCCCTTGAAAGTAATACCCGTCTGATAAAATGCACTTTTGCTAACACTTTTTCCAGTTCTTGAAACAGTCGAAATAGCCTTTTTCCGGTATAGCATTCAAGACTTTCTTCGATTTGGTTTTTATCTCCTCAATCGTGTCAAAACGGTGTCCCCACATTGGATTGATCAGTGGTGTCAGGGTTTTATGGGTAAATCCAAGTCTTGTCTCTTGTAATGATGCATTTCAAGTGATCCTGATAATTAGACAGCAATGTTTCACACGTACCAACGCGACGATTTTTTTTCAACAAATTGCGATACTTTGGCACCAATCGAGACTTGACACGTTTGAGACACAAAATGGTATCGGCTGAGCCAAATGATATTCCAAAACTGTCAACGAGGTCTCCAATTATCAACCAGCGATTTTCTTGCGCCAAGTCTTTGATTTTTTGAACGTATCTCTCGTCAGTAGACGTTGATGGTGCGGTTTGTCTTCAAATATTTATCGGCCAGCTTTGAACTCGTTGTAACACTTATAAACGTTTTTTTGTGCCTTAGTTTGATCATAAAAGGTCTTCCGTAACATTTTCCATGTGCCCGCACAAGAATATTTGTCCCGCAAACAAAATTTTGATGCAAGTTCTTTGCTCAACAAAATCACATATTGTAAAAATCAAAAAAATCACTTTTGGTTATTTATAAAATCAAGTGCTACTCGGAGATAATTTAACCTTTGGACAATCAGACGCTTTTCAACTGTTTTAGACAATTCTACTTACCAAGGAAAAAAAATTTACCTGCTTCCTTAGTGCTTGGGAGTTTTATATGACAAATTCACCATACTTTTTGTACTACATCAAAAACAATAAAAAATTATTCCCTTATTTAGTTCATCACCTCACGCAACCTTTATTAATAATGGAGAATATAAATACCCTTGTTAGATGGTTATCAGGTTATATCTTCTTGTTTTTAAAGAACATCTAGAATATTGTAGAGCACAATTATAATTATATAATAAGAACTAAGCTATAAATTGTTATTAGTTTATTCCAAACTTTAACTCGTTTAGTTAGAATTACATGGATCATAGACAAAATGCCGATTATATGTTGCTCGATTTGCCCATTACCGTACAACTTATGAAAATATTTTTCTGATAGAAAATTAATTAATAGATTTTCTCCTCTCAAGAGTATATATGTACACTCCTTGGAGACCGAATTCATCAACAAGATGATTCCTCTTTAATGCTCATCAGACGTAAATATTAATTCCAAACATACCATATGAGGTAAGCAACATAGAAAAATTCTTCTCAGATAATTGAGCTGGGGTCCAAGTGTTATACAGCTCTTAAATAGAGATAGTTTTGACTTCTGCTTCAAGTTTAGCTCAAGTTGAATAAGGGGTAAGTGAGTGATGTGACATTGACTCGTATAATGGAATTTTTAATACCATTACACATGGCTTAGTGCTTCATTTACAATCAAACTGGAATCAATGATTATTAAAATCTATTTTCTGTTGGTTAAAATGAAAACATATAACTTTTAATAAAGCTTATGATTTTAAATAAATTCAGACACTCTCCGTATGAAAGTTTAATTCATTTATCATTCTATTTAGGTCATATTAAATTTCCTGTCAACTTTTTTTTAGAACTAGAGTATTACATCATTCAACTAAATTAATAAAAAAATGAACCATCTGGATACAGAAATGAGTCAATTGTTATAAGTGACGAGATAACATTGATATGTACAAAAGATGTGCTTCATTTGGGGATAGGAAATTTTGCAAATAGTGTTGTTTTTATGTTTCTTAGCAGAAAAAACGAATGGTTAATAAAAAAAACAAAAAAACATTAACAATTTAACCACAAAACAGGAGAATCTACTAATTTACATTCATATGTATACTCTGTTCATAAATTTATATGAAAAAAAAAGCTCTGTTTTTACCCAAAGGATCCAATTTAAAAATGTTTGCTTTCATTTAATATGTTGTTGTTGTTTTTTTGTGGGTACATACATTGAAAATTCAAACAAATGATGAATCCATTGTAAGTTCTTACAGAATACAGAGGATTTCATGAATATGTAAGTTGTAATTACGTACATGAATGTACTTGTTTGTTTACTAAATATTAAAAATAAGCAGAGAAATAGATATAACGTACAAAAAATGCTTAAAAAAATATCTTCATGTAATACTTTTAAAGATAACTTGTGGTCAGTGAATGGTTCAAGATGATGAGTTGATTGAGGGTTTAATTATAATTATAAATGCACATAAATTTAGGTTTTATTATTTTTTGGTATGTATGTATACCTGGAAGACTTAATTATGCATTTAATCTTAAATATATATTCACACATACCTATTCATATACAGAAATGTACATACCCTCGGAATATTAAAGATAAATTATGCATTAGGCAAAAAAAGAATAAAGATTGAGTATGTAGTATTGACATTGAATACGATATACTTATCAGTTTTTAAAAGTTAGTTTTTTTTTTAATTCGATCAAAATTGAGGATTTTCGAGGTTGCTTAGAAATTACTGCTTTACTAAATTACCAAATAAACTGATTTTGTTTATCAAATATATATATATATTCTTTAAACACCCCAGCAATCGTAAAAGTAATTTTTCGAAAAGTACACTTTTTTGTTGACGTTTGCAATGCTAAAAGGTCCATTAAGAAGGAAAAATTTCATTTTCTTTTAATGTTGAATGACTCACAGTTGAGCAACTTAAGTAGTAGCGCGCAGAAGGATTAAGAAACCAGCTGAAATCCTTTTGTGCGCTTCAACTAAAGTAGCTCTACCGTGAGTCAGTCATTGATTTCTAGCGAATTTTTGCTAGAAATTTGTTGAAATTTTACGCATCTAGATGGACGATTTCTTCTTAATTAAGGATTTTTATCGAAAGCTTGACATCTCGTTTCAAAGCTGTGGGTCTCAACTCCTAAATCCATTCCTTATTCATCCATTTCATGGAACATTCAAGAAGTAATTTAAATACAAAGGATTTGGCCGACTTTTGGGCCTACTCTGGCATCCTACGCCCCTAGGAGTAATTTTAGGTCAAAACGGTGACTTGAAATAGAATTTGCATTAAATACACTAGCGAATTATTATTATTTAATGCACAAAATGGGTATTCTTCTAGGCTTCAATTGAAGTTGAAGTAGGAAAATGGACCAAATTAGCTCAAAAAGTAGGGTCCGATTTCTCGAAAACCTTAGGACTCTCGAAAAACAAACCTGATTTGAAATAGCGTGCAAAACTGAATAACTTTTATAATACTGATACCCCTTAGAATTAAAAAATTAAAAAAATGTATTATTTATATTGAAGCATCCACATCAAAAAATAAATTAGCGATAATTTAAATTTATGATAATTTGAAAAAACCTAAATGAGAGTCATATATACCTAATTAATGTTTCATATATAATAATACAATTTTTGTTCGTCAAAAAAGCTTTGAATAAATTGTCCAAGAAACTTTTCCTCAAATTTATGTGTTAATATACACATTTACAGCATACAAATGAAGTATTAATCTACATATGTTTTCTTTTTAAGACAAAAATATCGTTTTCTGACAACATCAATCATCAGAAACATATTCATTCTCATTTCAAACAACACGGTCATGGCTACAAAATTATTATGTTTAATCTTAAATGAAAAAATAGATAAAAAAATTGTCAATTAAGCAAATTAATGAAATATTTATTTCTTTAAAAAAGAAAGTAAAAGATGATTTGATTATGTAATATATTTATGGAATCATTTCTATTTACTTAATAAATGTCAATTTATATAACTTTTCAACGTAGTATCAACAATAGTAAATAAATTTAGCCCAATAAAAAATATATATTTAACTCACTACTCCCGGCGGACAAAATTTCCATAGGAATCCCCTAGATAACAAATCAGATATGTGTCAAATCAACAAAAAAGCAAGTTTGTTTTCAAAGATTGAAAGAAGAAAATCCATTTTTAAGTTTTTTTACTTGATAAATATAACGGCCAAATATTTCGGAGTCATTTTAAAACCTATCACGCGCGGTTTTTACTAAAATGTCAGTTAATATCGAAATACCACGGATTGTTGTCTATCCAATAGCGCAATCAGTTTAACGTTATGACTGCATATGGAAGCGATATGATCCTTGTAAGAACGTCCATCTTTTTCATATCCCCAAATATTAATTTAGTTGCAGTTAGTTTTTTCCTATAATTAAGTAGCAACTATTGAAGTAATTATTAAATTAATCGAAATAACCTATAAATACAAACGAAAGAGAATTTCTTCAAGAATATGAGTGTAGTTCTAGCTCATTTTTGAAATACTTCAGAGTAATTTGGTTTCTTGTTGACTTGATACATATATGTATATTTTAATCAATCCCTAAACAATTGTTCTCATTTATATAACGATTAGTTAATTTCATGTAATTTACCTCTTAACCTTTATTCATTTCCACATATTTATAGTTTAATAGTTTATTCACAGTTATTTTTTTAACTCTTTAATGTATGTTATTATTTTTTAAACAAGAGTAATTAACACGCAAGTCAATTCATGTGGTTTAATATAATCAACAATCTTTGTTCCTTTTTATTTACATTCCTTCATTGTTTTTGGTGTTGTTTTTTTTGGCAAATGTTCATTGTTCATATTATGTTTAAATGAATACGTACAAACTCATCTGATCGATAGATAATTATAATGCATTCATTCTCTTTTTGTTAAAGTAGGAGCATAGTCTTTTTTCCCCCGTTCATTTTGTATTTTTTTCGACTAGAAAATAAAGTATTTTAATAAATGCATATTTCCTAGTTAAAAATATTTTTTTTTAAAAACGTCAAATTGTAATGAATATGTCAAAGTGCTTACTTACTTACATATTATGTACATGAATAGCAGTTACATGAGTATAAAAATGTAATATGAAACTAATCAATTCCCAAAATTCCATTCACATCGCATATTTTTATTTGCAATAAAAAAATGCAATGATTGAAATATAATATCTGCAAAAAATGTATCAAAGGGGCATTCTTATGATTGGCTTTACATAGACATGATGGGTAAATTGAATTAGTGGTTTTTTGCAATAACTAATGAATAATAAAGGAGAGGGGGGGGGGGGATATTTGTTTCTCAAATTGGTAGTTGGGACTGTGAATAGAACTCAGCTCACTCTTTATCCAAGGTTTTTAGTCGTTCACTTTTTATAGAGATTTATTCCAATCTGGATAGCCTATGTCGTAATTATCTCCAACATTTCTTTATTTGATTGTAAAGTTATACACACAGCAGCATGGAAAATAAACTTCCCTTAAGAAAATGGATAACACAAACTGAGCCATTGGCTTTACCTAACAAAAGGGGCATGCTCCTGAAATGACGTCAAATTTGTTTTTGAATAATATTAAGTTATTTTTATGCGTTTATCAACTTCCTATATACTCCAGATTCGATCAGTTCGGATTTTGTTCTAGTTTGATTTTCTATTTGTAAACCATTTTAGTAAATATAGATTACATAGACAATTTACATATAAAATAAAAAAAAGTTAATTCGAAGCAAAGCCAGCCTTAAACACTCTAGATTCAAAACGTTCAGTATATTGGAAGGCATTGAAGTGTGAGAAATATTGATATTGTATCTTTACAACTGCATCTGTTACCCATTTTCCCTATATATAGTACAAATATTTTTGTTTTACAGCTATGGTTGTCCAATTATGCCCAACTGTCAATGAAACTTGAACATTTTATATATTTATACATAATATAAGTTTATTTTTATTACATTTCCAATGTTTGAAATTTCAAATTTCGCATAATATACATAAATGTGTCGAGTCAACAAGAAACCAAATTACTCTGAAATATTTCAAAAAAGTGACTTAGAACTGCACTCATATTCTTGAAGACATTCTCTTTCGTTTGTATTAATAGGTTATTTCGATTATTTTAATAATTACTTCAATAGTTGCTACTTAATTATAGGAAGAGACAAATTGCAACTACATAAATATCTGGGGCTATGAAAAAGATGGACATTCTTACAAGGATCATATCGCTTCCATATGCAGTCATAACGTTTATCCGATTGCTCTATTGGATAGACAACAATCTTGAAAAAAACATAGAAGTGAATTTTCTACTTTTCAATTTTTGAAAACAAACTTGCTTTCTTGTTGACTTGACACTTATATAAACATGACATTTCGCAAATAAAAGAAAAAGAAAGGATTATTTTTTGAATGTCAAATAAAATGGTCCATCAACACAAAAACCAGCAAAAATAAATATTGATTATTAATAACATTTGTACTCTTCAAGTAATAATAACTATTTTTCATTTCTATTAATAAATTATTATGAGTAATCCTAAAAAAAAAAAAGAATATGCTAGATTATAATTATTCCATTTGAAAGGTCATATTGTAGTCAAATAAGTGTCTTATAAATCAAAGAAGGGATCTAACTTATAGCCAGTATTCTTCAAAGTCACAACTAATAGGAAAAAATTGAAAGCAAAGTCCATAATTGATCTAAATATGTTTAATAAATATCGTTTATAGTTATGAAGCAAAAAAATAAATTGGGAGTTTCTGGTTTGCTTTTGTGTTGGTGCACTTAATGAAACAATACCTTATGTACAGTAAATGTGTGGAATGTCAATAGAAAATGAGCGTGAAAGGGATTTCAATAAAGAATAAAAATAAAGTTAACAACATAGCACTATTCTTCGTTAACTGTTCTATAATTTCTATTACTAAATTTTTTTCATTAATCCCCTGAAAAATACGCAAATTGAGGTTAATTGTTTTAAAAATATCAAGCTAAATTATATTTAAGCTATAGTAGTTGGCACTCCTACATATAATGGGAAGCATTTCATTAAATATGAAGAGTAATACCAAAACTCCGTTTTGACTTGAGTATAGTAGGGGACTATTGAAAATTTCTAAATCCAGTGAATAAAGAATTCATCGTTGGATTTCTTGAATTCGTTTCCTTGTTATTTTATTTTCAAATGAATATATCTAATAAACATCTGTCCTCCACTGGGAGTATGACTATTTATTCTAAAATTTGTATCAATGTTGGAGATTTCTAAATATATTTGCTTATCATATTTATTCTATATAGCCTTTTATGATTTTGGATAAAAACAATGCCCTGTACTCCTGACACCATGTCAGTTATATAAAATGCCATAATATACCTTATTCTGTCTTAATATAATATAATCTTAACTGCTGATACTTATTCATGAGCTATTGGGTTATCCTTATATGGAAAGTTTAAAATTTGTAATAGTTGTAATTAAAATTTAATGATGCATGATAAAAAGTTTGACTTATTTTAATTAGACAAAGGATTCCTAAACGGATTTAAATTTTGCAGAGCAAATTTTAAGATTGAAGATTTTTTTAACTACTATTTCTTCATATATCACTAAGAACCATTTCATTTTATAATAAATTTATCTAAAAATGTGGTTGAAAATATAATAGTTTTTGTTGATTTTGACATGAATTGTTATAAGCTTAGTGCTTTAGAACATTTGCTCAAATTTAAAAATGTGATTGCCGGAATAGAGTCATGTTAGGATTTAATTTTCATGGATGTATTGTACAATATAAGGATACTATACTCCTTTAAATTGTTAAATGATCATTGGGTATAACTAAATTAACCAGGGTAAGTACATAATCCATAGTACTTGTTCAATTCTATATACAGGTATATCCCTGCATTAAAAGTAAAAAAAAATCCTTTAGTTAATTAAAAAAAAAAAAAAAATTACTGATAGTATATATGTACATTTTTCATTTTATTATGGTCAACATCTAGATACAGTGAGATATACTGGATAAATACTAATAATAACCAAATGACACAAGAATTAATATTTAAGAACAATTGTTAGTACAATTATGAAAAAAATATAAATTGAACAATTCTCTGATATTTCATATTAATATCTAGTAACTGATTTTTTACAAAATTTCCCTCAGGATAGCTGGTGGTGCTTGTTATTGAAGTTCATACGGTAAAGCGAATTTGAGATGCAATTGCATATTTTCTGAAGCATCATATTCCTAAAAAACACTATGAAATTAAACTATAGACTCTAGGCTATAATGTCCTGTTATGTATTTCTGTACAAAAAGTACAAAAATTTTGTATTAGAAGAATAGCCTACGCTTTATTAATGAATTAAAAATAGCTAGAAGTACAAAGAAAAATTGACTTTTCTCCACCTTTTATTTTTTTTTCTTCACACTCATTTCTTACTGACATTACTCATGTCACATAAGTGAAAATATTTTTGATTTATATTTGATTATTATTCTCATTTCCTTTCATTACACTTCTAACATCATTCAAAATAAATAAATTTGACATACTTTGATGAGTAGTATTTTGACAATTAAATGCAGTAGTGCAAAATATATTGACAAAGTTTCTTGAGTGATTGGAAAACCTTATATTTCTATGTATAATAACAACAAAATAAAAATATATTAAAATAGATATTTGTAAATCAGCCAAAGTAGAAAAATAGAATGACAAAACAAATTTTTATTTTTTTATTTATTTCTTTCATATTTTTTAACATTTTTAAGCAATCAACTTGATGATAAAAAATATATATTATTTTGAAAAATTGATTCAGGAAAATAATATTATTCAATAGTGAAGAATAAACTGTGTAATGAATTATAGTTTGTAGTAATTATCTATTATATGACTTTTAAAAGAATTACCTCTAATGTTTTGCAAATAAAAGATTATTTGTTTCATTTCAAACAATAACAAATCAATCTACTACTGCTAAAACATTGCATTTTATAGATTTGTTAGATCTCCAATGAATATATTTTTTCTAAAAATTACTTTGAGTAAAACCAGTTTTGTATAAATTAGTGCATCATCAACGGAACGTTATCAAAATGTGCATGAAATAGAGTAAACCACATTAATATAACTACATAAATATTCAAGACATAGCGTCTGTTTATGAACCCTTCCAAGTGCGCCATCGTTTAATTACCAATGACGTCACATAATGAGAGTATTTGGAGTAGATTCTATTGTGAGCTAGGTTAAAGAATTGGCCTAAATTTCGAGGGGACAATTTGAGGATGCATAAAATCTGGTATAAAGAGGGGCATGCTCCTCCTGCCAATTGCACCCATGGCTTAAAATCTACATAATGAATTTTATTGAAAGTTAGTTTTTGATATTTTTATTTTATGAAAATCGGGCACGTCTGCGATTCAATCATCCTTTTGACCTCATTTTCTATTTCTGTTCGTACTTTACAATGTCTATTTTACATCCAATGAGTATGGTTTGAGTTTCTTACCATTCTCTTGATTACAATCTAAGTCACGAGTACTCTCATCAATATAATTATTTCTCATTGTCACTATGTTATCTTTATTCGCTTTCTCAACATTATTTCCGAAAAAAAAAAAAAAAAGAATAAAAGATCTAAAACATCAATTAAACATTTTATCTCAAATGTGAGGCTATTCTTATATAATAGTAGGGAGTTGATCACAGCTTAACAGAAATTAATTGGAGTTCAACCAACAATTAAGGCTCAGAGCACTAACAAGGGGCATGAACAGACGAAAGCTCATCTGCTGACAACAAAATACAGTGTAGTTTTTTTGTTTTTTTTGTTTTTTAACGCCATGTTCTTTCATAGCTCAAAATCAAAAGTTCGAACTCTACAATTTAATTATGACATCCATTACAAAAGGGAATTGATCTTTACATTTCATGAAAAAGGTTATCTTCTAAACCATAAAGTATATGTATATATATTATGAGATGTTGAAACGTGATAGCTAAAATTGACTAAAAATTGCACGAAATTGCATTAAAAGATATATAAAAAAAATATTTTTCAATTTTTTTTATTTTATATTTAATCTATTCATTATTCAATCTCCGTTTGCATGATACCCTCTAGATTTTTTTTTATAGGAAAAAAAAAGTTCTGTTTTTTTTTCGTATTTAAATGCATTTAATATATGTTTAAATATGTTCACATATTTAATTCATATTAAAGTAAGCCTTATATTTCGCTATGGGACTTTGAGTGGTAACTCATCATTGAAATGAACGGAAGTAAGTGTGGATCATGAATATATTAATGTATGCAAATATGCTGAGTATTTTATGTTCAATTTGCAGAAGAATGGGTCTATTATTATATAAAATTTGTCCAATCACACTAAACCATCAATCAATTGGTGTGGCATTAGACTAAAAGTAAAATCACACAATGGTATCTCAAACACATCAACAACTAAACCTATGAACTTTTTGTCAGCTGTTGATTAATATACTTTTTTTAGTGCTCTATTTGTTGATTTGTTGAATTCAAATTATTTCTCCCTTAGCAATTAATACTCCAACATTTGAATTAAGAATAGTTCAACAATTGGAAAGAAGGACGTTAGTGGCTTTTTCTTTTTGGAAGATACTCAGAAGATTGCTATGTCACCAATGTCATGCATGTTATCTCTTTTGAACACTTACCAATGTCATTATAATTAAATCATCATTATCACTCTTGAGCTATATTCAATATTGAAGGGCTATGTGCGGTGTCAAAATAATCAATCACAATTACGAGTCCTTTTATTTATAAGTAAAAAAAGGAGGACCGTCAGAAATTTTATCAAAACTCCACATTAACTTACTCGTAGTATAGGGACAGAGCAAGCTTTTGATCAAAGTGGAATAAGATGTAACTAATACAAACTCATTTTATATAAAAATAACCATTCCTTGTTTTCATGTTAAAGGGCTCAAGATGAAAATAAAATTTTTTTTTACTAAAAAATGTATGTGCATCATTAAATCAAATTGAATATTTATGAAATATTCCACCTAAAATGTCAAATAGATGAAATATTTTGAAATTAACAAAGTTTTATTCATAGTTGTATTAAAATGTTTTGTTGTTGTTTTTCGTTTGATGTGCCTTCAAACTTTAAAATAAATAAAAGTAAATATTATACACGCATAGTTTAACAACTATTAAAATAATTATCAAATGCACTTTTTCGATAATGAATTTTGGTTGTTTGAATTTATGCACTTAATTTTGTAAATCCATTTAAAAAAAGAATAAGCAAAAAATACAATAATTAATAGTAGTTTGTGATAGTTTTTGATTGAAAGTACAAATAAAATAGAGAATTTTTAAAGAGAGAGAGAGAGCAAATTAATGGATGGGGTATGTGTGTGTATGAAATAAGTTATCAAAGAACTAAGTGAGGAAAGTTGAAGTGAAGGGAATTAAAAACACATCATTTCAAATGGATAAAATCTTTTGATTTATTTGACAAATAATTGTTAAATAAGATTTTTTCTTGCAAAAATAAAAAAAGAGGAATTAATCATTACAGTACTTTTAAAATATATAAAAATGGAAACGTCATGTCTCTTGTTCGATTAGAAGTTCAAGTTTTAGGAGCAAATATATAGAGACAACTTTGCAACCTTTTCCATGTTTTTTACACCCAAGGATTTATGTCCCAACATAGATCTTTAAGGTATTAAATCGTTGTGGTCAAGTCTTCAATATAATAAAGAGAAGTTTAGCTTCAAATCAGAGTCTATGGACATCATCACAAGTTGCTAAAGACTCAAGAGTAACCCTTAGCCTTATTTTTTCAGTCAAATTGAATGATATTTACTTAATTTATTAGAAATTCTTTTCATTTTAATCAAACAATTTCACTGACATCATAGGTTATATAATAAAGTGAAAGTGAGGCCAGGAAATTATTGTAAAATTTATTTGCCTCTCAAAGATAGCTAACTTACAGAATAATGATGTCACGTAGTAACACTCTATATAACATAATTGTATTTACAGGCTTATATCTCGAGTAGATATTGAAACTCTAATTCACAAGAATTAAATAAAATATCCTAAAATTGTGAAGATATTGAAAAATTCCACTAAAAAATAAACTTTTTTAATACATTGAAAAAAGTTTCTGTGTTATGGAATAGATAAGATACTCTGATATAAAAGTATATTTACTCAAAAAATTTCAATCAAAGAAGCTACTTCTTTCTACATAGAGTGAAAAATAAAAGCTGCATTGTTCATCAATCATTAATACATATTTTAGAGCAGAAGTTGTTTTCATATTTAGATTTACTCGCAATTGGTGCGCGCTTCGCGCGCGGCGCTCGCTTCGCGTATCATAAAATCGCGAAAAAAAAATCCTAAAGAAAAATTGAAAGGCCAAAAATTTTTACGTAGAAATCTTTCATATGACGTGTAGATTACGCATACAAAATTTCATGACCATAGGGTAAGGGGTTCCGGAGATACGGGGGTTACGGACACACAGACAAACTTGAGGATTTATTATATAGATGTCTTAATTTTGTTGTTAATTGAGAAATTACAATATCATTCAAATCTAGTTTAGGAGCTACGAATGTTGTTTCACCTATTTTTACAAGGATGAACGTTAGGCTACAACAAATGTAGCAAATATGTAATAATTAACATATGCTTTTGCAATATTGTTTCTTTGTACAAATATAGCTTCCATGACTAACTTGAATCAATTAGAAATATGTTAAAAATCTGCACAATTATTTTGAAATTTATAGGAAAAATGATTATACAGAGATATCTGTGTACATTTTTTTGTAGAGCTTCTTCAATAGCAAATTGACTAGAACCATCTGTGTCTGAAAATGACTACTATTTATCTCTTTTCAAAGTTACCTACTAAAAGGTGTTAAGAACCTTGAAATATATGAACACAGAAAAATAAGATAAATACTGTAGTTGAGTACATTACATATATTTTTTTTCCATTTTGCATTAGTAGTAAATTAGCAGAAAGAGAAAACAATCAAATAAATTACCCTGTTATTGGATAAAGTAGCAGCCTTTGTATTACAAATATTCCACTCTATGCTAAATCTTTTGTCAAAAAATCAAAGACATTTATGGCCATAGTGTGATTCCACTTTTTTTACTCCTGAAACTAAGGCAGTGGTTCTTAACCTGGGTTCGATTGAACCCCATTTTCATATGACTTGTGACGTCACGCTCTACTTGACCATTACATTTTATTTTTTTAACTATAAAGGGCTTAATGAGTGCATGTATAGAACTTGTAGGGTTCAGTACCTTTAACAAGGTTAAGAACCACTGAAGCTAAGGAATCAAATTAGACAATTTCTTTGTTTGACAATAGACTTTCCCTTTTTAGACTAAAATTATTTCTCCCTCGTGTTAATTGGATTTTCAAAAGGATAACTTAAGTAATAAAAGATTAATTAAGATAATGATATCTATTTGTTATATCATTATTTCAATATATTTATTTTCTTAAAGAGCTGTACTTGAAGTAAAAAAAAAGAGAACCCAAAAATTCTTTTAAAAAAGTAGATAACTTTCTTGATAGGCATTTATTTGATACTTTATCCTTATTACACATTGTATATACGGTTATAGCGACGAACTATAAACACTTTTTTTTATATTTGCATGGATTTTATTACCAAAATTAGGATTTTGAAATAAAAAACTCATATTATATCAAAATCCAGACTGATCCTGAGTGACTGAATGAGGTATCATCGTAAACAATATGTAACTAGAATGAAATCGCCTTTTTAAAAATAAGTTCAATATCTTCTTAAATAGCACATAAATGAAAGTCCTATATAACTTAAAAGTGTTGATTAACTGAGTATTTTGAATACAATTTACTATCATTTTATTAAGGAAATTGATCAACTTTACCCTTTACTGTGTATTTTTGTCTTAATTTTATTTATTCATCAAAATACACGTTCTGTTCTTGTTGTCTTTTTCCTGAGTTACGTTTCTTCTCTACTCTTGATAGTATTCAAGAATAGACAATATTTAAGACAAAATGTTAAGGAACAGTTTTTTCTCCTGAAAATAAATATTAAATTTCTACTTTTCTACCTGTCTGGTGCGTGTTTGCCTGCAAAGCAGTCAATAAATTGTGCTAGCCTATTCTTTCCTGCTTGTACGACTAAACATTCGCTTGTAGATACGAGTCACAACCTCATTGAAGATTTAGAAAAGATACTTTATTAATACTTATACACACATCTTTCTCTTTCTAACTATTTTCGTATCACTGTCATCAATGTTTTTGTGGAAAAAAATTATTTGTCTTAATAATAATTGGCTAGCGATTATCTTTATATAATATCTTAACCATCATTTATTATACACGATTAATTTTTATTTATCTCTACACCCCTCTATACTACACACACTTACACAATCTATGGAACTAACTTTTCATAAATCGCTTCTTTTTAGACTTCATGTCATATAGTATAGTTTTAAAATTTAAATAAACAACCAATTTCATGAATTGATGGATAAATCCCATATTGAAAAAAAACTTGTGTTTTCTCGAGCCAAAATTTAAATTCCGTCTATTAAAATGGTTAATCTTTATTTGTATGCTTTAAAAATGTTTTCAATCAAGAATCAAGCATCTAAAATTTTCTAATGCATTATAATCATTAATTTAATTGTTTAAAAATCCTAGATCCTTACAAGAGTGATATTTCTATATTATTACAAATAGGTTGAAGAAAAAAAATACTTGTATGCAATCATTTGACATCATTGGCGATTGAAAAATCTTATCAGTTTGTATAAATCGGTAAAGTGATAAGTAAGCTTTTTTGGTCTGTACCGTTTTGCAAACAGCTATCAAAATGAGAACCAAACCGATCAATTTTTTGTGTTTTTTTTGTAAAATAGGAGAGTAATCACTTCATGTGTATTTTTCTTTACTTTTAAATTAAAATCCAAAATGCCAAATCGATAAGCCTATCAAATGTATGTGACGTCATCATTAAATTTATGCATAATACATTAAGAAAAAAATCATATAGGTGTGTAAAACGCTTATTTATCGACTAAAATCTGTTGTTAAAGACCCAACAATCATGTAGAGAAATGTGATATCCTTAATGGCCCACCATACTCAATTGAAGAAGTTAAAAGGGAATTTAACAAACTTTTGAAACATGCTTATACACGAGAATTTTGTAGAATACATAAATATCCTAATGGAAGAATGAAAAAGGGAAAAAATAAATCTTTGTTTAAATTATTATTTAATTTGACTTTCTTTTTTTTTCTTTTTTTTTTTTACATTCTTACTTTTCTTCTTTGTCTTCAAGTCCAGTTATTTTAAATGCTTGCTCCCGAAGTTTTTTTCCCCCTTTACTTCTTCTCTTATGCCAAAGAAAAAGTGTCTTTTTCTACTTATTTTAAAAAACAAAAATACTCGTTACCCGTATAAAAAAATGAAACACTGGACCGAATATACTCGTTCATGGCATTAAATGTGTTGATAAAAAATTACTACTCTCTTTCCCTTTCTTTTTTTCTTTTCTCCTTTTTCAATGATGCATCTTTCATGAAGTGAAAGATATTATATAAATATAAAAATGTATATTTCTTTATTTATTTATGTACTTTTAAACCTTGTGAACTAAAAAATAATAAAAATGTAAGATTAATATATAATTAATTTAAACTGAATTTACAGAATTTAAAAAAGGATACTATTAATGGCCTTTAGCTATCTCAGCCATACATTTATAAATAAATATAAATGTTTCTTCATATGTACCAATAAATAAATAATTTAAACTTCTAAATTGATATTAATGGACTTTTCTCAAAAATACATAAAAAAATATCAAAAAAGTAACGTATATTAATCTAATTAGACCTACTAAAGTTTTATGAAATGTAGGGTTGTCTGATCACTAACGATACTTTGATAAGTAATCACATTTAATCTTTAAGAAAAAATTCTAAAAAAATAACTGATAGCTAGCTAATTAGCCAATCCTACTTTCCTACTTTTAATAACTTTTCTTTACTTAACTGTAAATACAACTTCATTACATTCATATGGAGCAAGTGTAAAAAAATCAAAGGCTGACCAAAAAAAATACATACAAGCTTAATGATTTGTGTAATTACATGAATTTTTTATATCAATCATTAAGCATTCATACCTCAATTGAACAATGATGTCAGGTGCGGAGAGCTCTGTTAATATATATCTATAAAAATTATTACAGAAGATATTTTCATAGTTATAATTATGAGAGTGTTAAGTACATATGTACATTTTTTTCCTTCAACAGAGCATCAGTTATTAATACTTTTACATTTGATTATCATTCATTTGTTATACTTATCGTTTAACCAACTATTTTCATTACTTACCTATATAATGTGACATTAATTTACATACATATATTTGACAAAATAATGTTAGCGATATTAAAAAAAAACCCAATAAGTAAATATTTGAGTTTGACAATAAGTAACTTGATTAGTTAGTATATATATATATATATATATATCCATTTTTATATCTTTATATAGTGTTTTTTTTTATTATAACAACATCCTTTTGGAAGTCAACCATCTTAGATGAGGCAGTGACAATCAAATCTTATATGAAAATTAACTCATACACTTTACAAAGAATAGTTTACTTTTATTCAATTATAAAGTCATGGAATGAAGTTTTCATAATTTTTTTAAAGAAAATTTGTCAATTTACTACGACCATCCACACTATGTCTACACACTGGCTTCTCTCCCGGTTTACTATGTAATATGTGACCATTTTTTGTTTGTTTTGTAATTAAAGTAATTACTTGCTACGAAGAAAAAAAAAGTCTATATTATGTCGTTATCAAATTCCGATATAAAGATATCCTTCTAGTAAAAAAAAAGTTAAGTTCGCCAAGTTTATCCAATATGCTTATATACTTAATATAGACATATATTTAAATATATTGTTAAGAAAAGGCAGTGCCTGACAAAATAACAAATTTCAGAATTTCAGTTTCTAAGAAATAATTTTTAATATAATTTTACATTTATTTCCTGTGGCAAAGATTTGGTGATGGAACAAACAAAATAACTTTGGGCACTGAGAGTAAATATTTTTTTTTTTTTTAAAAAAAACAATCAATATTTTTAGATATACAATTTTTGACAGCAAATTTTGCAAAATATTCTTGATGACTTTTTTATTTATAAATGACCATTTTTGTAAGCAAATATTTATCTTGATTAACATATTTTTTTCTTTTTTCAGTTTTCTTTATTTACCATTCCCAAAAATCAATTATCATCAAAAATAAATAGTTTAGTAATAAAAATAAAAAGAAGATCCATATTGAATTCTATCTAATAGTATCATTCTTGACACTCTAGTCATTAATCTGGAAATAGTCTTAGTGTATTTTTAATTTGTTTTTCTTCAAGTACTTTTAGATTTTTATAAGTTGAGCCAACATATGAGTCTGAAAAGAATATATATAAATACTAATATAGAAAAGTATTCATAATCCTCTCAAAAAAAATTTGTTTCAAGGCACATTAATGAGCTAACCTAACCCATGGTTCAGAGCATTGAACCAAGTTTTATAATTTTGTTTATTTATATTTAAATAAGAGGAGCATATATTTTGCTATGGGCATATAGTGTTGTGCACCTTTGCCCCGTGGGAAACGGATTTAACTTGTTATATTTAGATATTTACTTCCTTTTTGTTTTACAACTTTACAAAATTCTATTATAATCAAGCCAAAAATTGCAATATTCCAAACTAGGCCCGGTGTCAGTTTATATCTTTAGCCATCTCACATTATATTACTTTATTATTACATTTCATGTAAAATAATAAATAACTTAGGTGAACAAGTGCCTCCTCAGTGGTTTTACTCTGGCGCCGGCTCTATTTCAAGCACTAACCATGAATTATTTTTTTATGAGTTAGGTAAGTATATTTGAATTTCTTACACGTTTTCTCAAATTAAAAGTTGTCAAAATACTCAAACAATTAAAATAAAAGCTACTAAAAAATCTAATTTGATACAGACTCATACTAGTAAATAATGTGTCAATGACAATTATAGTTATATAGATATAAAATCTATATGATTTGAAAACAAACAGTTTAAAAAAGTAGATATATTATATGTATAAAAAACTTAGTGTGAATCATGTTGAGTAATTACCAATTTCCATGAGTTTGCACGATATCCGAAAAGTAATCAATTCAAAATCATGTATGTTATGAGGGAATATTGTGCATACCTATATACATATATGTTTGTTCGTATACGTATGAGGTGAATTCATAATTACCTATATGTATACACATATTCCTATAACTAATTGCATGATGTATCTTTGATTAATATTGATGCAATGGTTTTTTGTTGTTTTTTGGGGTTTATTATTTCTTTTTTCGATAATAACGTTATTCTTTTTAAAAAAATAATTTATTTACAGAGAAAATAGTTTTTTTTGTATTTTGTTGTACCATCAGTCGCAGGATATATATTACTTGATCAGCTGCTATGTACATATATCTGGCTGCTTATACAGGATAAAGCAAGGAGTAGTATAAAATATAAAAACATTCAATGGTTTACATATTATTATTGCTCTTTGCAAAAAAATAAAATATTCGTTTGATACCGAAAAACAACAACAACATTATTTGTGCAGATTTGTGTTATGTCTTTCAAGTGCCTACTTTTGCGAAAAAATAATAAACATCTATGGGGGTTTTCCCTTCTTTATGCGGGGCATCCTTGTAAGATAAATCTCACTAAATAGTTACCTACTGTGTGTCTAGTAGGGTGCTTTCTCTTTGAGTATTTTAATATTTTTTTTATTGCAAATAAAATCATGGTTAAATAAATAAAAAAAGCTATTTGTAAACTTATGTAATAAGCATTTAAGTATAAAAATGAAATCAAATGTTACTCTTTACCCATCATATGCCATCAACAGGACATTTCCAGTAAGGAATAAATGATGGTAGTTCAAGTGTCCTATTTTTAAAACAATGGCTCTTTTAATTGTGAACTCTCTCATATGTACGTATATAATGATAAATTCTACATATGGTCCATAAAAATGACCCTGTTACATCAATTAAAGACATAACAAATATCAGACAATCAATAAGTTACGTCACACTATAACATTCATTATATTTGTCAATGTATGTAGATTGTAAACTATTAATAGAATACTTTTTGATTCCTATCTCTCAATTATATTATATAACTTATTGTTCAGAAATTATCTACACAAGGCCTTATAATATTAATTAATTTACTTAAACGGCTTAAGCTTGATAAAAACTATATGTAATGTATTTAGAGATGTGGAAATTGTTGGTTTCTGTTTGTGTGTAAAAACCATTTCTGAGTTGATATCATAAAAAATGTGGTAACTCTGAAAGACAATATATCTATTGATGGCATTTGAATCTACAAATGGCAAAGGATTTTTAATCATAAGCACAAATTACTTTGCAGTTTCCAAGACTTGCTTTTTAGGATTAAAAAAATACAATGTTGTTTCCTCCTTCAGCTGTTTTCATCAGGTGACTCTTTTCTGATATAGAGAAGATAATTCCGTGTGTTTATGAACTCAAAATATCATCAATACTCCTTTACTTGTTTGAAGAAACCAAAACTACTCATATCTACCCCATATTTTTTCAAATGTTTCTTCTTCTTTTTGAAAGTCGAGGTTTCGAGTGAGCAAAAACTTTTTTCAATTACAAGCTGAAACTTTTTTTTAAAATTGATGCACTCCAAGACTCCACCAATTTTCTTATCTTTAAATATAGTATCCTCCTGTTGCAATGAATTACATATTATCATTGTTAATGGCTCTTTTTTCCGCTGGTTGCAGAGGTGTTAGCAGGTAAAAGTCTCATCACTTGCTACACGCTTGATTGAAGATCTTTTGGAGTAGGAACCGATCATAGATTTCATGATCAGACCAAATACACTTTTGGTCTATTACATCTCTTGTTGCATGAATGGTAGCTTGTTGTTGAAATACTTTTGAGATAGCGAAATGAATGCTCCATCCAGGGTTATTTTTGATTAACTCGTTCACATGAAATAGGTTATTTGATTCCCTTGAAAGAGGTTTTGGAAAGGTTGTCAAAGATCTCCGTAGTTTTTTTCGTAAATAAAGTGTTGGTAAGATCAAAAGTTTAATTTTTTACCTGTGCAATAGCAGTCTGACTGAGTAATAATTTCATTTCTGTGTCTTCATGCCTTGAATCAGTTTATTCTATTAACAATCTATATGATAATGAATAGAATATGGTCAAAATGTGGAGATAAAGTTGAGTTTAAAAGAAGGAAAGAAAAATATCAGAATTGACCATATGTTGTTCAATTTCTGATTATTAAGAAATCATGGTGTAAATTTTTTTTTAAATTTCTGATCATTCAATTCTGCTGCAGTCCTCTCAATTTCTATCACTTATTGACTAATATTTATTAATATCAGATAAAAATCAGCCTATAAAACGCTGAGGTACCAAAGAGTAATTCAAAGTACGCTCACTCACCTCAACAAAATGTAAATCCCTCAAACTGATACTATAATATAAAACTGACTTGTTCAAAAAAATAAATAGGAAAATCGATTTATATGTATTTATGTTGACATATTTATTTCTATACAACAATAATCATATCACATATTTGACCTCAAATATCGGAAACAACAGTCAAAATTTCGTGTGTTTATTTTTTTATTTTTTGTAATTAATTGTTTATATTTGCAAGTTTTTGCTTCAAAGTCATAACTCTGTTATTTATATATTTTACTTAAATTTTTTCTGTATGCACAAATATTATTTGATTTGGCTTTTATGGTAATCAATGGTAAAACTTATATCTATAATTCCTTTCCTCATAAAAGTCTAATTATACATCATTTGAGTAAGTTAAACACTGTTTACCAATTGTTCAAAATCTCCAACTTTAAAAAAACTTACTCAATATTGCCTAGTTACATGCTTAGTTAATACGTCATAGTTATAAAGAAACACTTTTATCCAGGTGTTCAGGCTATTTTTATAACATGCAATAATTACCTTATATAACGATATGAAACTCATTTTAATAAAACATCGTGTGTACTATTGTACCCGTTCTCAATGTTGTTGGTATATAAGTTTATTTTAGTTTTACCAACTAGATACATATTCTAAATATGTTTTATGAACCATAATTTCTCTCTACTTGGACTAAAAGGCAGAAAAATACATGTAAACTGAAGTTACATATACATAATTTGATATATACTTTTGAAGCATTAATAAATATGAATATAGATTATATTTATTTCTTCTTAATCAAACAATATGGGTCTGAATTTATATATCAAATCCTTCAATGAGTTGATCTTCCCTTAACATAAAGTACATATGGCGATATATTCATATTTTTGATAACAAAATACATAAAATGATAATAAGTACATAAATTGAAGGAATCGAATACTCCAATACATTGTTCAATATATATTTATAAAGTAAATAAACGTGAAATGTTGTATGAATGAGCATATGTGAATAAAAGTTTCAAGAAAATTTTAATCCAAAAAGTCGAATAATTATTGAGCTCATTAAATGTAGAAAGGAATTGGAGAGGAAGAGAAACTTGGTTGCACTCAAAGAGATACATAGAATTGTTTATTTTTTGATTTCTCGAAAAATAATTTGTTAAAATAAATTATTTGTATTAGGACATAGTCAATATTTGACTAGGGTTAGAAAACATTTATATGTATACACATATATGTAAAAAAAGTTACTTATAACTAATAAATTTCTCCATAAATGTATTTCCCAAAAAAAAACTTTTTTTAATAATAATCTCTGAAAAAGTAAAAAGGTAACTTTGTAACGTTTGAGCTATGACAGCCATTGTGCTTTGTAAGTAAATTGATTCATTTTTCATTCTTTTTAACTCTTATTAGAGATTTTTTTTGCTTCTTTAAAGAACTACCTAAATGTAGGTCCGATGATGATAAATAGGGCTTACGTTAATAACAATGGTCAACAGTCCAAAATCCTAAGTATAATAAAAGTTATTCAGTTTTGCACCCTGATTTCAAATATGTAAATTTTTTTTCAACGATTTTTGAGAAATTGGACCCTACTTTTTGAGTTAATTTGGCCTATTTTCCAACTTCAATTTAAGCCTAGAAGAATACTTATTTTGTGCATTAAGAAATAATAATCCGCCAGTGTTTTTAATGAAAACTCCATTTTCAGTCTTTGCTTTGACCTATAGGGACTCCTGGGGGCGTAGTGGACGGGAGAAGACCCAAAAGTCGGCCAAATACTTTGTAGTTAAATAACTCCATGAATATTACATAAAATGAATTAAGAAGAAATGCATTAAAGAGATGAGACCCACTGCTTTTAAACTAGATGTCAACCACCCGATAAGAATCCCTGACTTTGAAGAAGTAGTCCATCTAAATGTGTAAATTTTCATCCAATTTCGAGCAAAAATTCACTAGAAATCAAACTCACGGTAGAGATACTTAAGTAGTAGTGCACAGAAGGATTTCAGCTGGTTTCTTAATCCTTCAGCGTGCTACTACTGAGTGAAATAAGGGCTTCAAAATATATATAATAGATTCTTATTTATGGTAGACTTGGTATATGTGTGTGTGTTTTTTGTTTTTTTTAAATTTGATCTCAGAGTATTGAAATTTGTATTTGAATATCCCTTTTGCTTATTTTTTTAATATTTTATATCTAAATTCATTTTTCTACTTTTTTTCTTTTTCGTTTATACTTCTTCCTCATATATATATATATATATATATATATATATATATATATATATTTCTAAAATTTAAGCAATTTATGTTTATTTTTATTTAAAAAATAATTATTCTTTTCCTTTTTGAGAAGACTCAACAAAATAAAAAATAAAAATATTTTAAGAGATATACATTAATTATTAAAAACTTCGATATTGAAAAAATAAAAAGAATCATTTTTAAATTATTGACTTTTCAATTGAATAAAATTCCTTTACATTGTAAAAGTTTTCAATTGTAAAATTTAATAGTCTTTCTTTCTTTTTTAACTTGATAAACATTAGGCCCTTCTTCATTCCTGTTTCATTAATGAATGGAAATTAGGGAAATACAAACTTTTTAGAGAATTTACTTATTGTTCATGAGATTTATAGCAATAATATACTTAAGTCTAGTGAGATCACGAAGGAAATGTTTTCTCATAATTAATAAATTTTCTCTCCATTTGGCATGGGATAATTTTATTTATTCTTAATGTTTTTTTATAGTCAAACATATGCCAAGTATCTTTGGACTCGTTGTATACATCTCTTATTATAGGTATTACATATATATATATATATATATATATATATATATAAGCATACATTATGTATGAGTTAAGGCCAAACAAGACTATTCTTTTTCGTTTTTAACACGCGTACAATACACTTATGTAGCTATCTTTAGGAATATCAATAGTTATTCTAACTCTATCTATGTTTTACACGTGACGTCATCATTTTTGTAAATCAGCCATCTTGGAGATGCATAAACAACCCAATTTGACAATAGGAATAAAAACCCTTCTTCTCCCACTTGTATATCTATGAATTCAATATGGCGTCGCTTTCCGTTTCTGTTGCAATCTGTGACGTCAGTGAAAGGGCTCGATGTTGATATAATTATATGTAACATTTTAGTAGCGGTTTCATGGAAGCTCATTATTCTAGAAGTCTGGCTACTTGGAGGAGACTAGGTCAAGTAACTAAATTATTTATTTAGAATAGAAAAATTGCCTAAATCGTTGGATACACCCGTTTATTTTTTTCATATATAAAACCATTCAATAAATTTACCTTGAGATGTTCTTATCAAGTATGTCCATTTTTTAAAATAGCTTGATACAACATTTAAAGGGACTATTGTGATACTTTCGATTTCCTTTGAAATCTATGACATGAGTGAATCTACTCCATATTTATATCGAATATGTATTAGGTATTTATTAGCTTCAAAATTCGAATTACTTTTTTTTCAAAAAAGCCTCTAAAAGACTTTATTAATATGACTTAAAAATAGACTATAATTTAAACTCTGTGCTTTCCCATTTTAGAAGCTATCTAAATTCTGAAATAAATTTACTTAATAATGCATTATTACGTGACGTCATCATTTTGCTAATCGTTCATCTTGGAAGTGACATAAACAACTATATTTCTTTTTTACTATTTTTTTGTCTTCTTCATATTTAAATTTTCTAAACAAATTTCTCTATCGTTTTAAGTAAACCATGTACATATATTAGGATGGTAGTTTTTTTACTTTTTGTAAAAAAAGTAACGGCTTATAAAGTGTTATTTTTATTTATGATTAACAAAGTTTGAATAATTTTGATAAATTTGGTGATCAGCAGTCCTAAAGTTTGGAATGTTTTTATTTTTTTGCTTTAATATCATTTATATTCTACGCATAACAGCTTTTTGTTTAAAATAACACACTGAGCTACATAAAATTGCTATACAATTTTTATAAGCACTTCGTATTTACCAGTCTATAAGAGCGATAATTATATTTAAATTAACATTATGCACATGTGTCTGTTTGTTAGTGTATTACATACAAACGATTAGACTGATATGTATCAAAATTTGTAAGAATGTAAATTTTTACTTAATATAAATGAACAAAAAAGGACAAATTTTAATTACTTTGACTTTGATGGTCTTTTTCTTATCCTTATTTGATCAAAAATACCTTTTTAATCAAATTTGTATAAAATAAATTAAACATTTATGTAAATATAATATATAAAAAATCTTTTGTAAAGAAAATTTATTTGTAAAATGAAAAGAAATCTTGTTAAGAAATTTTCCCATTCTTTTTAATATATAATTAAGTATCCACTTTTGCTATCTGTGACTCTCTATAAAGTGTTCGATGTATTTAAAAAAAGACAATTTAGTCTTGATTAAATATGAATGAATATTAAACACTCATCAATAGCATCAATTTCTATACCTCTACAGTTTCTCACTTCCACATTGTCCATTCACAAAGATATGGATTGAGAAAAAAGTAGATGATGCCTTATTATTGATATTATTTATTTAGTGTTTCTGTATCTTAAAACAAAGATAAATAAACCATTACACAACAAAGAATAGGAAGGTAGGTATACATATGTTTAGTATGTGTAGACAAGCAATTTAGCTTTAACATGAAATTATAATGCTTTATATATAGAGAGAGAGAGAGAAAAAAAAAAAGAATTGTAAAAATCAATTTTTGATCATACATATTTAATGAAGAAATATTTTAGAAGAAAAGGGTATAGAAATAATTTTTTTTTGTAGAAAAATGGAAATAGTAATAAAAAACGGACCGAGCTCCTTTCATATTTAGCTCTAGAAGTTGAACATACCCGACGAAATTTGATTCTTGTAAAGGCAGATCCGATTAGAAAACAAAACCACATAGCCTACGGCAAAATGGATGTTGTTGATGGTTGGATGATGCGTTTATTCACATATTTAAACATGTAGACTCTCAACAAAGGATATATTGGCCCTAGAATTTTGACATTCTAGGATACATCAGATGAAAAAGTGGTTGCTTGCTCAATGACATCTTCATGGATATCAATCTTTTTAAAAATCTTTATCAAATTTTAATAATTAATCAAATCAATTTTGTCAATGCTAATTTTAAATCTATCCAGATTCAAGTATAATACAATTATCTCTCAAGTTACCTATTGTTGGCCTGCTTCAAGTCCTCAAACGTAGCAAGTATCTCAAGACAAATAATTTTACTTATGCAATAATTAATAAATTCATAAAAAAAAACTAAGGCATTGAAGCTATCTATCATAGATATATATTTATATGCATATATAAATATACGTATGAATGATTAATATAAGAATTTATGCCTTATATAAAAGGCCTTTAAGTTCTCTGACCCGTGTAAAAAAAGAAAGAAAAAAAGATATAAGTAAAGCCATTTTTCATGATGAAAATCTTTATAAGAGAATGTATTTATTTATCGATATATGTACTATTATCATATAAAACATCCTTGTTTTTAAGATGTATCCAATCCATTATCAATATATTTTGATAAAAATAAAAAGAAGTAATATTAAAAATCTTCTCATAGCAATATTAATTTCATCTCTCAACCTCTCCTTAAAAAAAAGAAAGAAAGAAAAATAAGCCGAATAGTCACTTAATGTGCTTACGTCACTCCCTCCAATTGTTGGACTACATATTCTTTATTTAATTGTAGGTATATTCAATCACAAACAGTATTTAATTCTAATTAATCAAATTACAATAAAGAGACTAATCAAAATTGCATAGGAGTTGTTGATATTGGAGGAATAACATTGTGCTTTTAACTTCACAAATGGAGCGGTTTTTTTCTCTCATGTCACAGATTGAATATTCAACTGAAAGTTTTTGTTGACACGGTGAGATTGAAAATAGATGATATTTATTTTATTTTCTGTACATCCACAGTTCAGATACTGATACTAATATCAGACACAAGCATATAAATATAAAAGGTATGATAGATAGCGATGAACAAACAACGAGGCAGTTGTATTTCTACCTGGTAATGTTGCTGTTGTTATCCCTGATTTGAACATTAGACCCTGTCTACAATAATTCAAAATATCCTTCTGTACTGACTGCTGCGTACAACTCCCGATATTTAAAATGAATAAATTACTTCGTTACAAAATCAAAGCTTTTTTTATATACTACTATGGGAAAATATATGAGGAATCTTCATTTAATCATGAAAATTCACTTCATCTCCCTCAAAATCTTGCCATTTTTTCCATTTTTGCAAACTGAGACAAAAAATTTATTAAGTCAAAAATTACAGAATAATAACTGCAGAGTTTAGAAATGCTATTTAAATAAAAATCTGTTAGTATGTTATGTATCTCGATAAATAAACCACAAATTCTCAAAATTTCAAAAGAATACAGTCACGAATATTCATTTAAAGTTTTTTAGGCTTAACTACATTCCTCTAAATTGCCTTTTAGTCATCATCTTTCAGACATTTAAAAAAATGAAAAATTCAATTTTAGCTATTCTCAAAAGGACACTTATCTCAAACACACATGAATATTTTGACATGTAATTTGGCACTGATATTAGTGACAATAGTGCCAACTTAAAAACAAAAACATTTATCCCTATCATAATTCCAAGGAAATATTAGTTAAGTCCCTATAACTGGTCCTTAAAAAAGTCTCAAATTTTGGAGAGGTCTCTAAAAAGTAATCATTATCACAAATACTATATTTAAGTACTACAGTTTACAAATTATTTTAATTTAACATTAAGTATCTTGTTAGTTTGCCATTATTCTTAGTTAAGACTTAATTAAAGTGTCATCATTATTACGATCAACATTACATAGATGATTGTCACCTCTAAAATAGTCAGAACTGATTGATGAGGACGTCATTTAGGGAAAATTTCTTCCATGGAACGAATTTTGTATCGGATTTGATCCAGTTTTTATAATTTATGATGAGATTTCAAAATTTGTAGTTCGATATATCCCTGCTGATAGAATCATCAAACATAATTTCTCTACTAAAAATATTGTAGAAACTATAGTTTTAACTATGAAAAAACAAAAAATTAACAGTCGTATACCTAGGAGAAAGAGTTTTTATTCTTATTATAAAAAGGAGCTCAGAGTAATGAGGTCACGTGAAATCGTTCTATACCTCAATATATTTAATATACATATAACATCTCTCCATGTATCCACAGCATGTGATATAAAATGATCGGCTCTCCAAAATTATATAAAACAAGAAACCATGCGGCATAACTTAAATACATATTTTAAATCATGTTTTTATATCAATATATCAAAAAAAAGTTTTAAGACAGGGGTCCGCATAACAGAGTGTTTGGGATATTTTTTAAAATGATTAATTAATTTGCTAGTCAATAAAGTTATTAAATACAATGTAATAGGAATTGTAGAGAGACCTACATGTCCTTATGAGATTTCTGTTCTGTTTGTTTTTTGTTCAAATGATTTTTGTATTGGATAAGTAGAGAACACTTGCTTTGGAATTATTGGTCATGGATCATGTGCTGTTGTTTTTTTCAGAGCGGTTTGCATAAAAAATTGTAGTTAAGTATTTATCATTGGTATTCCATATCCTATCATTGAAACTCTTTTATACAGCTTTTTAATTTCTTCAGTAAACTTAGTTATTTTTAGCTGTTTATATAGTACTTTATGTAAATTTCTTCATGTTGAAGAGACACATTTATCAAGTACAACTTTTTATTCCAAAATATAAGGAAAAGATTTTATATTGTATCTCCTTTAGTAATGGCTCCATTGGGACATTTCTTGACTGTTTTGAGTAATCTAATTTACAAAAGTTACTGTAAGGAACATATTTATTCAACGATATTTTTAAATATAAGACTTATACATTTATCTAGACGTCCTTTATAAAATTGAATAGATTGATACTTTTTCTAATAAGAGTTGACTTAGTGAGCTCAGGGAACTCATTCTAACGTCGTCCAAAGGGAAACATCATTTATTTATTTTTCGGTTTTCCATTTCAAATTAATTTACTTTTTTATAACTACCTGCTATCATTTTTTTTTTGAAACTCACCTCATTGTTACTGCATCTAATGTACCAATCATTTGTATGTTGATACTAACTGATCGCTGTGTTGCACACTTTCATATTAAGAATATCACTATTGATAAACAATGGAGCAATTTTTTAAAAGACTTTTACTAAATTAAGCCACCATAAGAGTTTAGGACAGTGGTATCTTCAATATTCAGGGATATTTCATTCAATTTGTTTTTTATTATTGTTCATGTGAAAACACTTTTTTTTTCATGTAGCGAAGACTATGTAAATACTAAAAAAGCCATTTATATGCGTTCTGTTCAAGATACCTGCTCCGTACAATGATTTTAGCGAATAGAATACGAATGAATGTGTTTAATTTACAAATAATAATTATAAAATAGTTTTATCAAATATTGGTATTAATTATTATTGTAGGAAAAAAATGTTGAATTGATTAAAGTAGCATAAAAGTAAACATTCATTAAAGTAATGAATGGAATATTAAAAACTGACATTTTTTTAGTCTTTTAATTCAATGTATGCTCTAAAATTTATTGACTAAATATTAGATTTCACTTTACATAAAAACTAAAACTTTTTAGCAGTAAGATACTTTTTAGATGTTAATGAAAAACTTGTACAGTTCTAGGAAATCATAATTTTATAAGTGTACTATAACATTTATCTATAAATGAAATATAATACACATATGATATTTATATAATGACTAGACAAGTGGCGTTTATTCTAAAAGGTAAACTAGTTAGGATTTCTCCACCATTTTCTCTGTTTTTATCTCTTTTTTTCAAGTGTCACTTTTTCTTTCCTTCTGATTAAAAGTTGATTTTTGGAGTAGACAATTGATGAAAATAATCGTTAGTTTGTACATATTTTACAAATCAATATAATACACAAATCTATAAATTATTTGCTTAATTATAAATGCATTGTTGGGTGACACAAAACAATTGTATTGAATAAACTCTTGATTTTGACTGTACTTTAATAATTATTTTTGGTTCTATTATTTGTAGTTAAATATTGTTTAAAAGTGCAAAGTTATTTTTTCTGTAAACTTGAAAGGTCATTGTGGAATAGATCGCTGAGTAAGGGTGATGTACAAGGCCTAGTCATATATGTTCCAATGTTTTATTATTTTACTCAATTCATGACCAAATGAGATGTAAAAGATTGGAACTTGGCAGTTGAACATTTATTGATTTGTGTAAACTATTTTACAATTATTTGTAAATCTCTTATACAAAAAAATTAATTAATTTCAATATAATTGGCTTTTAATGAATAAATAAAGTAAAAAATACCTTTAAATACATGGATATCTTAATTACTTCATTTTTTTTCTCAAAGTAGTTTCGAATATTTAGTTAACCTATATAAAGGTCAAACTTATAATTAGTAACAATTAATATAATTACAATAATTATAGCTTTCTAGTTAAGATTACTTTCACATGTATAAATGAAATAACCTGCAATTATTTTCAACCTTTAAAGAAATATTTATGTTATTATGTAATTTACTTATTAATAGTTTAGTGATTCGGTCTTGTAATTATGAACCTCAATGTTTTTTGTTTGGAACATTCAAACACAGTCTGCGTACCGCGAATAAATTCCATTTGTATCCGTCTCATTTAAAACTTGGTTCTGAATTGTATTTTAATCAACTACTATTCATGATGTCAAATGTGTTTTAACAAGAGTAAACATCTCCACGATAAGTCATAGAAAGCTTTATAATGCATAAATAATTATTTTATTACAATATATGTAGACGTTGTAATGTAACCTATTGTTTGAGATCGATTAAGTGCTGGTTATGAAATAATCTTTTAATTATTTAACCAGCGCTGAAAAAAAAAAATCTTGAAGGTCTCAGTAATAATAAATGGTCTTAGTAAATAAAGTTGCAAAAACCTTAACAGAAATATATTATTTCAAACAATTCTAAATTGACTTGATCCTCTACAATCTTATTTATATATGGGCATCTGTCTGCAATAGATAAACTATAGAACTAATGGAATGGATTGAGTTCTTCTTTTGTATGTGAGGCTCTTAAGACACTGCACTGAACATATGCTTCTTCTATTCTGTCTCATGTGGCAGAGACGTCTCTAAAGTCGGTTTTGTTCCAATTTATGCTTTACACTTGGCATTTTTCTAAATACGTATGTCGATCAAAAATTTTGATCATACAGTATTATGTTCTTACCTGACATTTGAGGTATCTCTGTAGTTACAAATATGTAATCTACAGGTTTACCAAGAAGTGTAAATACTTGAATTTTGAACAACATTTAAAAGGTATTCAATTTCAAACACTTTATTTTAAAATTTATTTTTCCTAATATGTACTTATACACCAGGGGATAATTAGGCCCATTTTGCTTTAGTACAATCTAGTGGGACCTAATTCTTTGTTGTTTTATTGATAAACTTTGGCCGATGTTGTTTTGTTTGCTAAAATCAAAGTAATTAGCCAGTTTGTCTATATCATAGGTTACATAAACACATGGATAATTTATATAAATTTTTGGACAAGGTTCCACACCAAAACAGAGCGAGTCAGCGGGTTTGAACATAAAATAAAAGTTGTCTTGTCTCATACAACATAGGTCACCTATTATTACCCACTTTATTCTTTACTTCCCCAGCGTAAGGGTGTCTATATGGGCAATTTATTTTTAAAAACAAATGTCTAAGGAAATGCCAAGAATATTTAACATAAGGTTGTTCAAAAACTGAATTTACAAACGATACCAAGTGCCAAAAAAAGAAGAAGAAGAATGAATTCAATTTGTATAGTAATTTTTTAAGCTTTTGAAAGTTGTATTTATTCATTTAACGTTTGACGACGGAAGCTGTCAGGTACAGTTAGTACTATATATTAAATAAATATGTGTTTTAAATATCCTTAAATACCATTCAAGGTCATTAATAAATAAAATGTTATTTTGCCTTTCAAATCAAAGTAGAAAAAAAAATACCTTTAACTTATTAATTTGTTCCTCGCTTAGGTATTCAATTAACAATTAGTTCAATTGCACACTTTTGTAAGAACACATAAGTTAATATTTTTTTATTATTATAATCTTACAGGGTTCAAAGAAGTAAGCATGACCATATACATATATATATATTATGCATATACTTTCCATATCTTTATGCATACATATATGTATACCTAGATGATACTGATATTAACCATGAAGGTATGTATATGTGTCGTTCAACGATATGTCAATTTTTTTTTAAAAAAGTACAATGCAGTTTTTCTAAATATGTTTGTGATTCAAGATAGGAAAAGATGAAAATATATATACAAAAAAAATATTCAAGCCCTTAATAAAAATCCGTAGAATTTTTATTTTGCATAATTACATTTTGAGAAAATAATTTATCGTTCAAAGTTAATTATTTTGATATTCTACGTATATTAAAATATGGTCTTTGGTATATTTATGTGTGTACCACACGTGGAGTCGAAGTACATTCCAAACTACGACTAATGGGTTGCTTTCTAAAACAAACCCCAATTTTGACTATAATAATATGTATTCTATTGATTTAAAATTTAAAGCACTTTCATTGACGTTGCAGATAACATAATAAACCGAAATAGACGCTGTGTTAGAGGCATAGCCACTGATATACAATATCATTATACAAAATTGACAAAACATCTAACTAATTGAACTTAATATCATGACTTTAAATATAAAAATTAAACTAAATTGTTGTAAATATAGAAGTAATTGATTTTTCTATTTGAGTATGATTTTAAGTACATTGATTCCAAAACCGATCATCACTACTTATCCTAATTTAACCACAGCTTTCTCTCAAAAGAATGTTTATTGGAAATTTTTTTATTGAGAATCTTTAATCTAACTTAACATTAAAATGAGGACAAAAAAAAGAAGACTATATTTTCAACTTTGACATTTTGTTATTTAGTATCAAATCTTTGATGTGAAAAGTGTATAGTTTTGTGACAAATTACATATTTATTTAGAAGTGAATCACAAGTCTAACAATATAAATTTTGAATTATACTATTTTTAATTGAGCAATAACAAATGAAAGTGTCTTTTTCAATTCGCACGTTCCCTTAGAGACTTTAATAGCCCATTGACATAAGTCTCCCTACAACAATTAGTAAATGGATAAAAAAACAAAAAACAAGATATGACTCGATTAAGGGATCGAACTTGAGTTGTGAGCACCAACTTATATCTCACTTATTGAAATATGTAAATAAATATCTCTCATTTTGAAACTTATACATATGTAGGTACATGAATATATATGGAAGTTTACTTTTGACAACTTCATTGTCGTTATTTATCATATTTCAACAGGGTTATTCAGTTTGAACTTATGTAAAGAATAAATTATCATAAAATTATTTAACATACATACATAGATAGGACGAAGGAAAAAAATGTTTGTGAAAGTAAGAAAGAAAATAAAATAAAGTTTCTTGTAGATTTCTTAACTCCTTTATTAATGAGAGAAGTTCAATATCAGACATTAATCAGCTTAATTGCCTTTTTTTCTTTCTTTTTTTTTTGCGAGAGAAAATTGTCAATTTAACACTCTGTAGAAGAAGAGTTATTCCAGGACATACATGAAAATTTTAGACTCATTTTTTTTTTTTTTGGAAGCTGTTTGTTCTTTTAAATTCTTATTGGTGTTTTCTGAGCCTTGAGAGAGATTGAAATCAAATGAACTGCTATTGAAGTTGTGAACGAATTTCTATTCGGTCTTTATTTTTTCCTTTTCTTCCCATCTAAAGGAGAAAAGACTGAGAGGCTGCCTCATGATAATATATGTACAACATGGAGTTATATTTACATGAATATGCAAATTTTGTAGCATTTTTTTTACAAGCAATTGATTGTTCTACAGGACTTACTCCTTACGAGTGTTCTAAACTCAAATTAATACATAGTTGAACAGGGAGCATTCCCTACTATTTATCACATTAAGAAAGTATTCAAAAGTAATTTTAAAAAATCCCACAAAATTAGTATCTAGAGATTTTGAAGCTTTGGTTCCCCCCCCCCCCTCTCTCTCTTTTTAAGGAAGAAAGGTTGAGTGACTATCTAAGAAGTGATGTACATTTATTGAATGAAGCATTACTTTTAGAAATAGGTGTAATATGATTTCAACCTCCATTGCATTGTTCATTCAATTAATAATATTAGTAATAATAATGTAACTTGTTCGTTCTAGAAAGGAAAGAAAGCTTTTTTTTAAGAACATGCATGTAATTGCATTAATGTATATAACTCAATTAAGTACACCTATAAGCATATACATATATCTTTGTAGATAGTTGTATTCTCCAAATACCATGAGATGGAAATAAACAATACAAATTGCTACCTAGATTTGAAAGGGGAAAATTTTTCCCCGAGACAAAGAGAGAGAGAGAGAAGAAAGTGTATGAGTCAACTCAAATTCATTTTTGGGATATAACATATATGTAACCTGTCATCACTAAAGGTAGAAAATATACTTTTTCTCAACTAAATGAGTCTGGATTACATTTATATTCTTTAAATAATTATTATCTAACATTTTTGTTTTAATAGATTATTAAGTAATAAGTCCTACAAAGACGCCACAAATTCCAAGTTAAGGCTTCAAAAATTCCCAATTAAAGTATGAGACATTTATACAAGCTTAGACACGGTTTGAAAGTCCATATCAGAGCCAAATAAAGTACTATAACTATGTACAGATGGGGAATTTATTGAACACGACTGTCATATGGTTTCAATGTTTAAATATGTATAAGGATGTAAATATTTGGATATTGAGTAGGGATGTGAAAATTTCTAAAGTCTTGGTGAGCATCAAATCCATGGCGTAGATTGCTATCAGTGAGAGATATCAAACATATCTGCCGAGCCTACCAAAAAAAATTTGCATCCTCAAAATAAGAGAATTAACAGTTTACAAGTATTAGTCAAATGGGATGCGATTTTAAAAATTTAAACCCGCCGGGATTTCAAATTTTTTTTACATCTTTACTAATAGCTCAAATGAAGGTAACTTCATGGGTAACTTATCTTTTAACATACTCCAAACACTTTACTTAACAATTGATCATTTTTACTCACATGAAGAAGGCTCTGGGGTACATCTATACCTTTTCCAGAAACTTGAGTAGAGGTAATAATTGACGGAAATGATGAGTCAATGAAATATTGGAATAATGTTAATGTATATGAAATATACAAAAAATTATTTGGGAAAAAATTCTCATTTTTTCGAGATTTCATTCTTACTTTTGAGTTGATGCATTATATATGTAAGAAAGTATACAAAATTAAACTAATTCTTTTTTTTTTTAATTTCTCTAGTGAATACTAAACTTTGAAATATATATATATATATATATATATATATATATATATATATATATATATATATATATATATATATATATATATATATATATATACATTTATATAAATCAAATGATTTAGATTAATCAATCAATGTAAATCATTTGATTTGACATCCTACTTCGAATTGTTTTGGTTTTTTTTATCTTTTCCACTTGAAGGATCGTTTAGTCTGATATTTTATCTATTTTTAACACGAACCTACTTCAGGAAAATTAAAAAAAAAACAATTTCAGGTTTTTTCTTTCAAAAAAATAGAAAAATTACATGTTTTTAAATACATTATTTATCACCAAGATCAATGCAAACAAATTTATGTTTCATGGTTTTATCCCAAATATATAAATTTTCTATTGTATTTTTATGTCAGCTATCTATTTTTTTTTTATTACTTTTGACCACTTATCAATGTTTTAAACGTTGATTAGTTAAATTTGAATAAGTTTTCAAAAATTTTAGACTATTAATTAATTGGTTAACCACCAAATGATTTAAGGTCATTTTTTTTGCAAAATAAAAAAAAAGTTGTGTGATACAATATAAATAATATCATGATATACAATTGAGCCAACTCTTTTTATTTTATAATGTTTATTTGATTTTGATTTAGTATTCGATTTGAATACAAAATATGCAAATGATTGTTTCACACAGTTTTTTTTTTTTAGTTATTTATTATTACAATAAACAAATATTAATTGCACATAAAATAACAAACAGTTTTCAAATCCCTAGTGGAAGTAATAAATTTTGAAAGAGGTTTTTCCTACCATAGTCAACAAATCCGTGATCCCCTTGAGAATATCCCATTTGACTACACACAAGAGACTCAATATCTTTGATGACACTGGAACTTGAAGGAATAGACTCATACACGGTAGGTGAGGATGCGTTGAGAACACTGATTGTATTTTTTTTCTCACTACTACTCTCTTGAATCATCGATGACGTGGGTGGTTCGTCAGGACAGGGAATATGAGATATCATGTCAGCAGACTCCAGATCCTCTTTCATTATATAATTGTTCCCGGCCTTTTTATTTGGACTTGGTGATGATGATGATGAGGCCATGATGGTGCTCATGAAAAAAAAATCTTTTTTTTTTTTTTGTAGACTCCTTTTTTATTCACATTTATAGTCGACTACAACCGACTGACTTATTAAAAGATCATAATACAAATCAAACAGCATAATTAGGGAAATGGGACGATTTCCTTATTTTGACCCGAGTTGCTTACTGTAGAACATATTCACTCCCCTACTTGACATTGATGACTGACTACTGTAGTCCCTGCTTCCTCTTCTGTATCAAGTTCTTCTTCTTCTTCTTTTTTTATATATATATTATGTATATTTAATAATCCAAATTATTTTTTGTGGAAACAAAAAATAATGTAGACCTTCTACATAATGGAGAAAGGAGAGCGTCGTTTATAGTAGACGTCATAATAGTACAAGAAGTAGTATTGGTAGAACCATACATATAACATAGTAAAAGTAGTCGTAGGTAAAAAAAAATAAAAAAAAAATCATGCGTTAAGGAGAAGAAGGAGAGAAAATAAAAGTACATACATAGAGAACATGGAGTCGAAACCTTTTTTTCTTTTCGCAAGAAAAGGTATAAAAAAATGGTAGAGAAGGAAGGGAGAGAGAGGAGGAGGTGCGGGGGAGAAGTGGTGTTTACGTTTCTAAACTATGTATGTATGTAGACAGTAGAAGAATGATATCATCTTGATGAAAATTATAGATAAATCTTATCATGATTGCATCCATAAATATGTAAATCGAAAAAAGGGAGCAAAGAAAAAAAATCATCATCAACTTATCAAAATAAGAATAAGAAAGTGAAAGGCATTAAGAGTAAATGTACGTGTTCAAATTGAATTTTGAAACATTGAATTTGAGTTCTAAGATGTGTGTACAAGATAAATTGTACATCATTTTTTTTAAGACTAATTTGAAGACAATAAATTATATAACGAGACATAATAGTTTGGGTTCTTATAGGACAAGCGTTGCTAAAAGAGGTGAGGAAGTTCATAAAACTTATATTTGAAAGTCTTTTGGCTTTATTAGATCTATATCTATGAAATGAGACTTTCAACTATTAGGCAACAAATGTCGCTAGAAGTATGTTTAAACCATTCCAAATGTCTTATGTCTTTTGTCTGTCCTCTGGCAACAATAAAAAAGTTTCATACAACAACGCATTTTTGTTCGTTCTTAAAAATGTCGAATTTTGTGCCTTCAAACTATGGTTTGCGGACTTTGTTGATTTTCTGTTATCAACTGAATAAAGATGCTTCTAAAGCATATCAAATACTTGCAGAAGCTTACAGAAGCTCTAAGAAGGGCACAGTGTGGTTCGCTATGCCACAACCCATAAATATCGACCCAACCAGATCGCTTAGACCACAAGGCAATAACGTGTGTTTTCTGGAATCAGCGTGGTATGATTGAGTACGAGCTGTTAAAATCCGGTGAAACAATTGATGGTGCATGCTACCAACGGCAATTGACCGATTTGAACAGTGCTATACGCCAAAAACGCTCAGAATATTTCGATTGGTGTCACCAAGTAATTCTTTTTTGATGACAATGCACTGCCATATCGAACCAGAGTGACCCGGGAATTGGTGGAGATGTACAATTTGGGAACCGTTGGTGCATGTAGCTTTCTCATCAGACTTGGCACCATCAGATGGGTCATGCATTAAAAGAACAGCGCTTTAATTCTCTTCGCAGAAGGCAAAGATGGCCTTTTTTTGGTGTGGCATCCACAAAGTGACTGAGAGATGAGGAAAATGTGTTGCTAGCTATGGCTATTATTTTGAAGATTAACTTTGTCACCATTTTTTCACAATAAACGTTAAAAATTGAAAAATAAAGTCTCATTTCATAGGTATAGACTTGGTTTTTATGTAGGCATCAACCCTTTCAACTCCACATCAAAACGTACAACTTTTAGTTCATTCAATCATCAATGTTTTATTTTTTAAATAACAAACAGGTTTTTTTAATATTTAAAATATCTCATAATTTGGATTTGGCTATGATTTTGACGATCATTGTATGAATAGTTCATAGCCTTGACTCTATTTTGATTTCAAATAGAGTGGTCTTCAGCAAAAAACTAGCTGGGGGGAAAATGTATTCAGTTACGAAATTACACAATTTTATTTCCTCATTGGTATTTATTTTCTAAATTACCTTTTTTAAATATTTTTCTTTTGAGCAAAAAAATTCAGTTTGCTATTCAGGTTTTGCTTTATGTCTATTTTGTTTCTTCTTTTGTAGATAAACATTGAAAACATTCTACTTCCATTTGAAAAAAATCTCATTTTATTTTTCTCATGTAATGTACAACAATTCCCCAAAGAGTCCAGGTAATAATAGTTTCTGCGGAACTACCGTAATGTTTGAAATTCTTAATTTTACAAACTAACTTTTTGTTCTTTTTGGATGTAAATGATGGATTAACTAAAAGGATCTGAGAGTAAAAAATCGTACTACATACATATAACAAAACCAAGTCTTTTGTGTCTACATATGAAACTAAAACTACAGCCTATTTTACATCAGGGAAACTGAGGATCATTAAAACTAAGAACAAATTTGAACTTAGACGATCCACAATTTCTGTTAGTGATTGCATTTTTTAAAATTATTATAGGAATAAGTAGTTTTTCTCAAATTGCATTTGAATTCAACCCGTCAAATATTGCAACTGTCCCAGGCTACGTTAACAGACTTTGAGAACGGTTGGCAGCACAATTAAAAAAAAATCAAGTTAGAAATTAAGAAAATTAGACTCGGGAATAATTTTTGGGGAAATAATAATTGACTTTCCAATGTGTTGAAGTATTAATTTCTATATATTTTAGCACATTAAGAATATATGCAGATATCTTGCATAATATACAATATGATTTATATCATATAATAGATCGAATAAATTCATTTCAATTCAATACACGTGCACTAGCAATCTCACAATGTATCAAGTTTCGCTTCAACGAATGAATTTTGATAAATTATATGTATATATAATTGATAGCAATATCTATTACAGCAAAAAAAAAAAATGAGCAACTGACTTCATTATTATTATTATAAAAATATTGATAAGTAAATTTTGAGGAAATATTTTACTTTGATTTTCAAGACAAAGAGCCCATTTTAATCACCTTCATTCTCCCTTACGTATGTCCTTTGTGCCTTTAGTTTTGACAAGTACATATTTAATGACCCTGTACTTAGCCAAAGAAGAATTTATGCCTAACGAATATATAAAATGTATCTCTCACTCGATCATTCTTATTTCTCAGTAATACAGATTTACGGTCAAAAATGTCGTGCGAAAAGAATGATTCTTTTTTCTTCTATAGCAGTAACAGTCTCAAAGAGTTTATTCGTTAACTCAAATACCCAAACTTTTTAGAGTATTGCTCTATTTGGTAGTATATAGCTAAATATTGAAAATGATTAAAGTCTAAAAAACTTGGGTTTTTTTCTAAATGAAAAACGCTGCATAAGAGAAATACTACACTTAATTTAAAATATGTTTGTATACTTGTGTAACCAATGAACTATATTAAGAAAATGAAATAGATAAAAGTGCCTTTTGATGCGTTGCTATTGCCTGGAGTGAATAATTTGATAAATAATAAAAGCATAGATGACAATGCTCAATCAAAGATCTCCCTATTCTCTGAGCGCATAAAGCGGATGAATGAGGGGTGCAGGGAAGTTGCTACAAAGTTGGAATCTCTCTCCCTAGGATGGGAACTGCCCTTAAACGAACGTCTGAACTTCCTTGAAGTGCCCACAATATCGTCTGATGTTGCTGCAGAGGTTCACCGGTCAACCTCAATAATTGACAGAATGGCTAGGTTATTTTTAAAAAACAAACTGGAAAGATTTCGAGGTGTTCAGAGGCCGCTGATTCCTTCAGAATGGAAGTATGTATGCCCTCAACGTCACAAATAAGAGGTGTGTTCCAAACCAAAACAATGGATCCTTTTTGAGCTTAGCTGAGAAGAAGAGAAGTCATCAACAAGGAGGCATCAGGAAGTATCCGAGCAATAAAAAAACGATTACCATCATCTTCAGAAAAATGGTTCAAATACCGCCTACTTTCGGGGACATTGGAGGTGCGATCAAAGTTTTTTCAAGGCTTAGAGAGTGTCTGTTTTTTCTGCAAGAACAAAAAGGAGATCACAATTCATCTCTTTTGGGGCTGCAAGATGCTAAAAGAGACTTGCAAATCAATATCGAATGAGTTGGCCAATCACTTCGGAGCTATGATAGGCAAAGAGGAGTATTTTAGTAGAACATATTTTAGCGATAAAGATGAACTAAAAGGCAATGATATTTTAACAAAGACACAACAAGTCGTCTACGCAAAAAGATCCTCCAATGACACCAAGCTGAATGGGCATTATTCCAACCATTAGCATGTTTATTAGAGAAACTAAATGGTTTTATATATTTTATAATGCCCAGTTTTGTTTTTTACTAATTGTCAATTACCATTTTGTTTTATCGCACACCTTTTAGTTATTTATTACTTTAAACCAGTTTCCCTACACTATTCTTTTTTATTCCTTGTTAGTCCCTCTTAAGCTATGTTATTTATACAAATGAACGAATATTATAAATAATGTTTCCCCTTTTGGCCAAGAAAAAAAAATTGCTCAATCAAACAAATAATAACTGAACTTCTCCCTAAAAATAAATAAATAATGAATTTATTTGAACATTTACAAACAATTACACAAAACAATGATATAATAGCAAAACTAAATACCTTTTTCTACCATTTATTAATGTTTTTAAAAAGCAAGAGAACAAACAAACTAGGTATGTAACTTGGGTGAACGTCAAATTGGTATAAAGTTAAAAAAGGCAAAAAAAAAAAAAAAATTTAAAACATGTTTTACATCTATAAGACAATTTATGTCTAAGAAGAAAAAGTTGTGTCACTGTACTTATTTCCTCTCCAACTAAAAATTTGTTTTGTAGTTTCTATAATTGTATTTTTTACATAAATTTGAAACCTTTATAATTAAAAAAGTTATAAAGTTTACTATTTTAGTTTGAATGTTTTAATGAAGCCATTCATATATATATATATGTATATACATATTTTTAATTATGTAGAATAGAAATTGGACAACTCGAACGGGAGAAAATACGAAAAAAATGTTCGAGATAGGGAAAAACAAAAAGAAACAACAACTTTCCATTTTGTTATTGCTTTTAAATATATACACACATATAGGTTATTTCCAATAATTAGTTTTATAAATTGGGAAATGTATATACATATATAATCGAACCTGGGCTAACGGTCACCTGCTTTAAGCGAACCACTGCACTAAGCGGTCATATCTAGTTCCCACGCAGGAAATTTATAACATAAATGCGCTGTATTAAGCGTGCCCCTACAATCCCCGGCCCGCAGTCACCCAAATTAATGCATACCAATACAAATGAACCTGCTTTAACGATCACCTTTTTTTTAGCGTTTACTGGTTGTTAAGTACAAAACTTCAGAAGCTGTGCTCTTGAAATAGAAAAATTAATAATTCCAGATAATGAATTCTAATCCCAGTCACTCGGCAATGATCTGATGAGCACTTACTGTTCATATTTCCATACCAGTCAGATCGTGTAAAATTTGTTTCACTTAAGTGCATGTATTCAGATGAAATAAACAAAAAATTGATGTTTTCCCCCACATTTCACTCTCTTTCGATCTATTTGATAATAAATTTTAACAAAACTAGTGATACAATAATAAAATTTAAACAGTTTGTAATCGATGGAAGAAATATTAGTATGCAAAATACAGTCATTAAATAAGAATCACAGAAGACACTTATTTACATGGCTAATCAGTTATTAAAAACTATTATTAATTTTGTTATATTAATGTATATTGATACATATTATAATTAAAGTTAATTTTGTTATTACCCATTTATAATTGTTCAAAATAAGCAAAACTGATTTAAGCGGTTACCTATTATGCAAAAAAAAATTAACAATATTGCTGACTTATTTTAAAGCCTTATAACTTATTTTAATGTCAGTACATGGGGTGCTTTAATTAATTGACAATGTTCTGTGGTAATGTTTGATTTTAGAGAAATTTGGATTAAAGTTAATCATTATCTACTACTCCACATAACTAAATATGAGTTATTCTTTTATCCATTAAGAACCATTGGTGTTTATAAGAAAAATATCTAAATTTGTACATGAGCTCTAAGACATTATGAATGTTTATATTCTACTGCGAACAATTGAAGTAAAATAATTTAGATATTCAAAGATATGTTGGACACTAAGTAAGTTCTTAACTACATTCATATACAAAATATCTTATTGTTGACTTAAGTGAAGTTAAGGTTGAATGATTGGCAAATATGCTAACTAATAATTACTTGTGCGAGGAAAATGTACACAGTACCACTCTAGGAGAAAAAAAACTATGATTTCTTTAATCTAAAAAAGTTTATTATAATAGGACATAAGAGTGTCATATTTAAGTGCATTAATTAATCCCTAATATGAATTATTCAAGCGAGTAAAAAATCTATTCATTTTGAAAATCGTTTATTTACATTTGTAATCATTAAAAGCATTTGACCCTCACATTACGGATCAATATTTCTTTTTTTATACGAATCGAATCTGAGTTGCAATTCAACATCCACATACAAAATAATAGCTACTCTCAGAACTGAGATTAATATATTATATGTGAAAAGCTCGAATCCAGAGATACAGAAAGATAAATCTTTTTTTTAGGCGTTTTGTTCGGGAATGAATAATGATCCTGTTTTTGATTTTTTTTTTTACATGCAGAAGGAACTCATTTGAAGCGTTGATAATTGATTTTTCAATATCAAATGAGCAGTTGCCTCTAAACGGTTTAGTTTTTTGAAGCAATATTGATTTGATTTTATATAGTAAATATCACTCGATGTAAAAAAGTAAAACATTCCCAAATAGTACATAAAATATTCATGTAAAGTTTTACAAAATAAACAATTTAAAAACCTTGCAAAATCTTCACACCACTCCCTGAAAAATTCGAATAGCCCCATTACCATTCTGCAATGCTTTACATCTTGAAATGTATCAATAAATTGTAACAAAAATCTCCAAATGATAGTAACAAAAGTACTTTTTTTTATTTCTCATTTATTAAAATAAATGATTCATTGATTAATACTATATATAATAATGTCACCAATCATGTCTGTACGTTACTTATTTGAATTAAATAATCATATTCATGTTTTAATTTAAGTCAAACATAATAAGTCGATTTTTAAATTTAAAAAACTCTGAAACTTTTGACTGGTTTAATATTAGTTTAAAACTAATACACTGTATTACTATTACACTACCACTATTACACTGGTCAACATTCAAAAATCCTAAGGCGTAATGGTATAATAAAAGTTATTCAATTTTACACATTTATTTCAAATCTGTTCCATATTTTTTCGAGAATCTTCGAGATTTCGTGAAAATACTTTTTGAGCTAATTTCTCCCATTTTCCAACTTCAACATCAATTTAAACCTTAAAGGATATCATTATGTGTATTAAAAATAATGATCCGCTAGTTTAAGACTCACGGTAGATCTACTAGAATACAAGAACAATACACTGAAGTAGTTGCATGTAGAAGAATTTCAACTGATTTCGCAATCCTTTTGCGCGCTACTACTTTAGTAGATCTACCGTGAGTCTTTGATTTCTAATGGATTTTTGATCGAAATTAAATGAAAGTTTACACATTTAGATGGACGATTTCTTCTTAATTAAGGATTCTTATCGGGCGCTTGACATCTCGTTTGAAATATGTGGGTCTCAACTCCTGAATACATTCCTTATTAATCCATTTTATGGAATATTCAAGGAGTTATTTAAGTACAAAGGTTTTGGTCGACTTTTGGGCTTACTTCGGCACCCTACGCCCCTAGGAGTCCTATTAGGTCAAAACAAAGACTAAAAATGAAATTTCCATAAAAACACTAGCAAATCATTATTTTTTAATGCCCTAAATGTGTATCCTTCTAGGCTTAAATTGAAGTTGAAGTTGGAAAATCGGCCAAATTAGCTCAAAAAGTAGGGTTCGATTTCTCGAAAGCCGTCGGACTCTCGAAAAAAAAATTTACAGATTTGTAATCAAAATTGAATAACTTTTATTATAGTTTTACCCAATAGGATTTTCGATAACAATATTGCATTCTGCATCTATCCGATGGTAATCAGTAGATAAAGATGGTTCCTCTCTATCTGACGTCATCGGCTAATAAAAAGAAACGTTTCAGTGTTTATTAAACAAACACTATAGATAACTCTTTTGTACTTATGTATATGCAACTTTAATTCACATGTTTTACATTTATAACCATAAGAAGAGGCCAAAAACATCAAGTGACACGGCTTAAAATAACTTCACTTGCTATTGTACAGCTACGTCACTCTATGTATGTTTTTTTTATCTCTACCAACATTCAACTCTCATCAACTCTATTCAAATTTAATAAAAATAATATTTGCCAGGAAAAAAAAATCAATTTATTTTTCGATGAATAATATTAACTTATTTCTACTAGAAATTATGAAAACTTAATCTTAAAATTATAATAGAGTTAGTTTTTTCACTAAAAAAATTATTAAATGACCAAAAGATGCATTTATACATAAATGCAATATAAAATGGAGACTAAGAACAAAAATAAACTTCTATAAATACATATCTGATATATTGATAAACATTTTATTCCTATGCTTTAATATTAAATCTATAATCATGATTTTATACAATAAGGAAATTTAAAAAGATTGATTAAGCAATGCACTTCCTCCACTAGAATTGAAATATTAGAATAATCTTAAATAAAAGATATTCACTGAGTAGAAATATATTTGTATATAAATACATAAAATATAATTTTTTTCTTACTTTTTTAGCAAAAAATGCTTTAGGATTGATATACATAGGTGCCATAACATAAAGCTATTTTACTGGAGAAAAAAAAACGAGAAATATTTACTTAAATATATTCTTAATTATATAGAATATCAAAAAAATACTTTGTTGGACCTAAAATATTGACATCAAGGTTCAATATTTTAATTATATTGGCGAATAAGTTTTTCAGTGGAAAAAGTTCAATTTTCATTGTATTTAGCTTTCACAATGATTGGTTATCTTACGCGCCAAATTTATAAATTTATATACTTATTAACTAATTATTATTTGCACTCCTTGTGTTATTTGCTTCGGCTATGAAAATCAATTATAAAATTCCCTTTTTAGGCTGCATATTTGTAAAAATTTGATGTTGGATAATTTTTTTTGATATGTGAAAAATCGATTATTTAAAAATATACACTCAAGCGTTCACATACATATGTATACGGCTTATCAGTACAAAATGTAGCAAAGATGAAATTTGAATATGAATGTCATTAGTATTTTTGGATTAAAAATTATCTTCCTTTTTCATCAATGCATTATTCTAATTAACCACTTAAAGGTTTAAAAATTACAATTAAAGAAATGGATAGAGTATAATAGATAACTATATTTAAAAAGCCATATTTTAGAGTCAAACAAAGTTTCATATATATTTTATAAGGGACATTGGTAACATTACTCTGTAGTTCAACTTATTCTAGAAATTTGAACATAAATTCCATAATAATATGCCTGCAGCAAAAGTTATGACACAAAGTTTACTGTAGGCACTTAGGATGTCATGAATTACACTATATCTAACTGCATAATCCCTACAAATTTGACTTGTTAATTCAATAAAAAATTAGTGAATTCTACGCAGGAAAAAAAACTATAAATTTATATTTATGCAGTTCAAAAACAACATCTTGAGGAGAAGGGAGGGGGGGGGGAGAGGAAGTTGTCTTTTAGTCAAGAAAATTTAACTAAGCTAACTGTAGCATTTTGGTACTTTGTTTGACTGCTTTGGCCCTTTGTATGCCTACGAAATATTAAGGATGCTTTTAATTATATGAGCTAACAAAATTATTTGGTAATTTCTGCAGAAAAAAAATATATATATTCAAAATTGTTTTAATGTTGACGCCCCACAAACACTTATGTACTTATATCTAATATGTTTTCATGTTTCATGTAGAACATACATTCATTGAATCATTAATAGTCGGATTAATTATTATTATTATTGAAAGAAAGAGATTCCTTTTCTTTCCTTTTTTCTACATGCCAAGGATATATGAAATTTAACACATAGAGAAAATGTTGACATCTGATATATTCTTAAGTAATAATATCATTAGTTTTTTTGTTTTTTTTGTTTAAAAAATAAAAAAATGACATTTAATAGCTTTTGACTCAATCCTTCTCTGTCTATTAGTTTCTTCGTTTTATCTTTTTAATCAAATGAGTCAATGATGGAATGAATATATACATATTATCATTTACAATTTTTTAAAAAGAGGTAGGTATGTACACAATCGTTGTATATATGTATGTGGGAATGTATATAAGATTTGCATATACATGTTTTTTGCACAAGGTAATTGAATTGATAGAAAGTAAAGAGTAAGAAAAAATCACGAAATAGGTGATTTTTCATTTTAACACACAATGGAATGAAAAGTATTTTTTTATTCAATAGATTTCATATCAATATACTCTTTATTACAATTCTTTTTAGTAATATTTTATTTAAAATTTATTTTATTGACATCAATGTATTATACTATGAGTACTATTTTTTTTCTTTTATTGGTTACTATTTTTTCACGACAGATGTCAATTTTAGTCTACAAAGTAGACTGACCAGGTATTTTATTTTATTTTAGTTGATTTCTCCTGTTTCAAGTCTAACTTGTGCTTTCGGACTAGACTATAATTTATAAAATAAACAGAACTTAGTTATCAACCCAATGGCGTTTAAATTAAATAAATTTTTTTATTAAGATCTGAGATATAGTGATTTTAGTATATAAAGGCCTACCGCTGCAAAGTCAAAAATTTAAAAGTTTGTAAACCCTTATCGGAGGCCAAAGAAGGATGGAATTTTGGATTTTTTAGTTTCTAATCCATTTCTAAATATAGGCCAAATAACTAAACAATTGAAGATGATGCCGTGAGGGGGTAATTGATTTGGCATGGAATGATCCTATTGAAGGGTCAAATGTCGAGAGTTTTGTATGGTTAGATGGCTTAGACATGAACTTTTTTATCATTCTATTCACTCACGACGAGCTTTTTGGGATAAACAAAAGTACACTGTATTCTCCCTTCAGCTGTTTTTCATCAGTTGATTCTTCTGATTTCAAGGGTATTATTATTATTTATTATATTGATATATATGTTAAAAAATGTATTAAATCAAGGATTATGCGCCCTTTTTTTTGAGTTTTTAAATATTAAACAAGTATTAACGATTGGTAGAATTTATTAATGTATAGTATATCTAAATAATAACTCTGCTCAATATTAAAAAGTTGGAAGCAAGGAAAATACAGAAGGGTAGCTACCAGTTGTTTTTACAAAAATTTTCTTTCCCTTTTGAAATTCGAATTCCGAGTGCACGAAAAAGCTCGTTGTGACTCGGAGGGGAATTTGTCGAGCGCTATTAAAAGGTGTGCCTTTGCTTCCCCTGTTCAAATCAGTGTATCCAGAAGGATAGTAAAAGGCGCGTTACTTTAAATTATTGAGTCAACGGGGATGCTTCAATAAAGGTAATCATCTGATATTTTTCTTCTCCTCATCAATTTCAACCCTATCTCAATAAATTTCCAATATCTAGTTATTTATAAATCTAAAGATCCTTCTTCCATGGGAAAAAAGTAATGAAAAGAGTACATTATTTTATATATGTATTTGTAACCGTGTTTATTTCGTCAGACAGGGCTAGACGAAATATATACGTCAACAAAGGTTTTTTCTTTCTTGAGAAAGACAAATCCAAATATTTTTTCTGAATGTTGTTTTCTCAGATTAAAACAAAACTTTTCTCTTCATGACGAATTAGAGACTAGAGGAAATTATTTGTCTTATCTTGTGTAAGGGGGAGGGGGGATCAGGCCCTATTATAATTATATACATAAACATAAGGGGGTTATATTTTAATTTTGTGGACAAGATGTAGAAAGTGATAATTTATCATTTTAATGGGTTGGTTATTATTATTTAACCTTTTTCTGTGTTTTTTGGGTCCAATAAATCGTATCAGAACATTGAATAAAAAATATTCAAACATGTGTATTTTTATTTGAGTCAGTGTTCTTTTCATATCTAGACACTATCATAAATTTAGAAAGAGTTACATACTTTAAATACTATTATAAGTATTTAAGATTTTTATATGATTTATTGTGATCGTAAATCACACTAAAAAAAAAGATAAAATCAATCAAATCTGTTAAGTTACAGAACATAATATATATTTGTAAAGTTATTTTATCGATTTTGAGCTTTAAAATCGTGATCTTTTTAATTTTCAGATTACATTTTTTTAAATTACAAAACAAGAGGCATTAAAAAATTATTATTAGTATTGGCAAATTACCGATTTTTTCCAAAAGCTGTATAGTATATGGTTGATATAATTGCTCTCCGATTTATCAGTTTTGTTCTTAGTATAGACATGGGCTTTAAAGATTATACTTTTGTTGTATAAACTCATATAAATGCAAAGATTAACATAACTTGTATTTAAAAAGCATTAAATCATTTAATTAAAGAATCTGCATTGATATGATCGAATTTTCTAAAGTTCCATGTTGATTTGCACTACTCAAAAGACAGTTCCAATCTATAAAACATAATCATATATCGATAAAACCTATGCATTTGGATACTTTTCTTATAAATGTCAACGGTTTCTAATAGTAAAAAGTAGAATGCATCAAATAATACTTATAAATAAACAAGTTATAAGCAGTAGAAGTCAAATAACCCAAACTTAAGAGCTTTACCGCAAAAAAAGTAAAATGTCTTCACTTATTTATAATAGTATATAGTCCAGAGTTGACCATACATTATTTAAGGCTATTAAAAACCAAGGAACATTGTTTATTGAAAAATAGTTTATAAATTCAAATTAGTAAAAATAGTATGCAACAAGTTAGCATTGCTAAATTATAAAACTAGTTATTTAAATCAGTATCATGATGAGAGGTCGCACCCTGATACACCAAGGTTTTCCATACGTATTTTAATACTTGTTACAGTGTATCATTCATAAAACATGCTGTCTAACTGAGAAATCTAAATAATACTTTGAAATGTTTGTACCATTGCTTATTCATGAGTAGAGATGTGAAAATGGCTGAAATCCTGGTGAGGGTAAAAATCACACCTGAAATGATGTCATAAAAATATGGTAAGACTAAGAAGCAACATATCTGCTGTGAAAGATAACTTCATTGCTCTTTGTCTGGTAAAAATTTATGAAAGCACTAATAGTTTTTAGATTGCTATCACACACTTTTATGTAATTAGTGCTAAATTTTATGTCAGGAAGGACTCCAGCAATTTTAATATCTCTACATTGAGTCATTACTGAATATACATTTCAATGTGGCATTACACATTTTATTGTAACAGAAACATTACATATGTCATTATACGTCATAATCTGATGTCATACGTATCCAACAACGATCTTTAAAACCCTGATACATTCGAGACCTCACTATTGGAGATACAAATAGGTATGCACTCGGAAATATAAAAAGCAATAATAAAATGAAAAGTTTTTATTAACTTTTGATCATATGGAACACAATTGATTTGTACCCTCAATAATACTATACTTGAAACATTTCAAAATATTGATGACTCATTTTTTTTTGCAATCATAATAATTGACATTTGAATGGATAATTTACAAACCTCTCTTCACTTTATTTTTATCACCAAGTTTGACAGAAACACCATTTGGAAGATAAAAGTCTTTTTGTTATTTTTATCAAGAGTTGGAAAAGCCATTCGTTGTATAAAAGCGTCAAAAACACATGCGTTTAATTTTGTGGGTCTGCCAAAGAATTGATTGGCCAATATGTATGTATATATATTGTCATAGGTTAAATGAATAAATTAAATTTTCAAAAGTTTTGATTGTATAAATAGAGTACATATTTAAAAAACAAAAATCATAAATAATACTGAACAATGATTCAATTTTTTTCCTTATAGAGACAAAAAAGAAAAATACTTCTAGTGCTTCGAGATTAGCTTACATATGATTGGCCAAGGTAAAACAAACCTTAGTCTGATAGAGTATTGACTACTGAGTTTTCTTCATGAAGGCTTGGGGGCGTCTGTAAATTACGCTTGTTTACAACTTATTTTATTGTCTTGGGGTGTCTGTAAAAATTTGTTTTGAATAAAAATCTTGATCATAGGTCGTTGCCTTGGGTGGAAAAGTTTATAAGAATTTTATAATTCAATCCTCTATCAACCCCTACTTCACTGTGAATTCCTCTCCCAAAAAAGATACATCTATTTTTTATTGATTACAGATCAAGATTAAGGTCTCATGATTCAAGCAACACAAATCAAAGTAATGGCAAAAGCCTAATCAGGCATATATTGTCAAATGTTTAGCATAAAATAACTTTTTACATAAACTCCAAAAGATTAAATTAAAATAGATTCATAGATATTAATTATCAACTGTTGAATAATGCACTTTAAAACATTAATTTTTAAAGGAAATTGGCAAATAAATAAATGTTTTATGCGCGTTATACGGGATACATTTTCTCCCTTCCAGTATATTTATTTCCCTTTTTAACGATGAAATATATATTTTTACAGACAGTCTATAAATCATTTTTCGTAGATATAACTTGATTAAATTTTTCTTTATAAAACAATAATTTGAACTTGTTTTTTTTATTTCTTATAAAAAAGATACTTCTTTGACTACATTTTTCAATTTTCTGTCGGGAGAAGTCATAGCTGTCAGTTTTTTAATGTTTAACATTTTTCAATAAAATTTTAACAACTATATCGTTGAGATGTATATCTATCATATTGTTATTTATAAAATAAACTGTTAAGTCCTTATCGAATATTGTAATTTATCCTTGAACTTTTTCTTAACGTTAACAAAAAAAACAAAAAAAAAACACGATGGATCAAGATAAAATCCTAATTTTTTCAAAAACTGTACATTAAAAAAAAGTTGCCTGTCTGGAAACGTAAAATCTAGACTATAAAAAGTATTAAAATGGTTTAAAAGGTTTAAGGAGCTCAAATGAAACCTATATCCCAGTTTTTACCACTACGATATAAAAGTTATTTATAGGTTTTAAGGTTACATAATTGTTGCTAAATTTTTAACTGTGTTCAATGAACTAATCCGTTATTTGATAGACTTAAACTCAATTCCAATTCAAATTTGTATAAATATATTAATAGAGACTAATAAAAATACTTTGTTCAGCAAGGTGGAGCTCCAACTTGTATTGGTTGGTCTAAAACCCCAGAAATGGTTGAAATGAAGAATTATATTATGGGACAATTCGTTTGGGTCTCCTTCAAGTTCATATCTGAACCCCCTCAATTAATTTCAAATCTCTCCGTCAATCCACCGAAGAAACATGGGAGGAACTTATAAGCAGGCACTTCTGTGCAGTTAACTGCCCATTTCAATGTCGTTTATCGACCGTTGTGACTAATGAAGTCAATTATATTGAATAATTTAAAAATAAACTTAGAAATAGTGTCTATAATTTTTACTTTTTTGATTTCCTGTATTTAGTTTTTTCTTCTTTTTAATTATCAAGTGTAAATTAATAATTTAAAAAAGAAATATGAAAAACCCTGTATAGAAAGAATTATTCAATTAATTATAATTAGTGACCATGCTGAAATATTGAAATAGGTTTACTCAATTATCGATAATTTTTTGCAAAACTAAAGGAATTATACATACTTTATACATATTTGTACTTATATGAACGATTATATTCAAAAAAAACCTTTATTGTATTTTCTAGGGTTCATTCCTAATACCTACTATACATACGTATATGTAATAATGATATGCCTTAAGCATATGACAGTCCTGTAGGTGTGTACATACATATGTGCCTAGATAAATAAATAACTAAAACACTCTACCCATTATTTATTGAGCTTATATCCCTAATGATAGAGCTTAGATAATAATATCAACATATTTATAGACATATGTATATATAAATATAAAGTAAAACTATTATCTTACAGAATATGTTTTTTTTTTATTATTTGTTTTTAAAAAAAAGAAAATCTAAGACATGTGGACAGTGAGCATTCATGCCACCTCCATAATGAAAAGGGGGAGATTGAAAGAATGAAAGAAAGAACATAGTAAAAACTATTCTATATATGCATGTACAAAAGTACAAATGTTGTCCAATATTAAAATTTCATATTTTGAATACATTTTATCATTACGTTTGTAGATATGTTTGTTAGTGTCTTCCTATGTTTGTATTTCATTTTCTTTCATTTTAGTATGACAAAAACCACTGAAACCTCCAATTATGTATATCCTGGAAGACTAGAGGTCAGACACAGTATGAACAAAGGGTAACTTGATTCAGTACAAAATATAGTCTACATATTGGCCACATATGAAGTTGCTAAAAGTCTTTAGAGGGTAGTTTTGAGTTGCTATTTGAAGGCTTAGGAAAGCGAATTTGAGGCTGTTTATAAAGTCAAAAGTTTTAGGAAATGTAGGAAGTTAGGATGGGGGTTCCTTTCACGGCAAAATGTCCACGGGGGCTAATAATATATTTGTGAATTAATTAAATTCATAAAAATTGTTGACTACTTTCTTGATTAACTCTATGTAGAGATTTGAACGTGTAAAGTGAGTAAAATAGAAATAATTTTCCACCAAAAAAAGACACTGAAACTAAGCAACGCTCTACCCTCAAACATCCATAGCTCACTCAATTTGTATTTAACTTTGCTTAAAGTTCGTACTTTAAGAAAATATAATAATGAGCATTTCTGGAATATGTTTCTATTCCATGATTTAAATATATTTATATTCTAATATTTGTGATCTGAGTGAATTATTTTATACTGGGAAGACACAACTAAATAAATATTTACATCTTAGTCATTATATTACATCATATTTGTGTTTAAACTAAAAATAATTTTTATGTCCTAGCCTTAAATTTATATTCTAGTTACTAGTCCCTCTATTTTCAACAACAGTGCTCAGCCTCTGTAAAGTGAATAATACTTTAGAAATGAAAACCAATCTTTAAAATACGAAATTTATCTTCAAATAATATATTTGCAATAATTGGCAAACTATTGCCGATGACCGATTATTCCAAAAAAAAAGCTAATATATAATTAATCAGACTATTAATGGGTTAATCATTTGAGCTTCAGTGTATAGGACATATAAGTATGTTGTTCTTTATAGACTCGTGGGTCAAACCACCATTGACTTTTGATAAAAAATCTCGTTACTAATCCTAAAAAGGTTGTAAAATATTAAAATTTGTTTTGGCAGTCAATGAAGGCCATAAACTTGTTTTTTTAGAACTGTGAGACTAATTGATTTTATTTATTAATAAACAATATGTGCCACAATGGGCTCTTAAGTTAATAGGAGTGAAAGTATTGTTATTCAATAAAAAAGTTATATTATTTTTAATTATTAACAACATAAATTGATATATTTTAATAGATTTTGAAATTGTAAATATCCATTCTTATTGTAGTAATTATTTTCTTAAAATATATTCATTAATTTCATTTTTATGTATTCTAGTTATCCCTTGAGATCTAAATATATTTTGTTGAATTTTGAATATATTTGTACTAAATTCAGGAATTATCTAGTTCATAATTCAATTAATATTATTATTAAGTTGTGAATAATTTTATGTAGTTATTAAATATATATACATATATTAGATTTGTTACTAAAATACGTCATCATTCCAAAAAGTATTTTGTCTTTCAAAAAATTATAAATCTGCATATTGATGCTTCCATAAAGAAAGCTTTATTCTCTGGATATTAAGTGTAACATTAATTTCGTTAAGAGTTTTAAGCATGGATTGAACCAAAAATTTAATTTGCCGTTTATATTAAATTTTCAAATTTTATTAATTAGGAAGAAAGGATAATTTATTTACAATTTCTGGCAATAAACAAATTCTAATTCACATTAGAATATATACTACCTTATATAAAACCCTTCCATATGGTACTACTTGGGACTGTTAAGTATTGTAAAGCCAATTTTGGTATGCTTTTAAGCCATGACCTCCTCCTCTATCATTTGAGGAAAAGCATGCAATATAATATCATATGTACAATATATAATATGTATGTAATATTGCACTTTACATACCATTTGCTATAACCAAGAAACGTGACTCATAAATTAAAATTCTTTGGTACATACATACTAAGGTGAAGATCATTGAGATTCATTACTTTATGCTATTTTGAGATATCTTTGGCCTATTTAAAAGAAAAGCATCAAAAGAAAATAGTATAAATAAAAAACAATTAGATTTTTAATTAAGTTATTTATTTTTATTATGGCTTAAATATAAACTTCATACTGATTCAAATACATACTGGGGCATTTTACAAGCCAGTGTTGGTCTATTCCAGCCCTAATATACATATGTACATATATATATATATCTGTAAATTGAAAAAAAATCCAATTTATATTTTACTTTGTACTTTTTATAAAATGCCCAAATATTTCTGACATATATTTCAGTCAATTATGGCTTGTATATTCAAGTTTGTGGGTTAGGTAGAGATACCCAGGAAAATAAACTATAGTTTAGAGCAGGGGTGTCAAACTCATTTTATATCGAGGGCCACATATGACCCCTAGGTAGACGTCGTAGGTCGGAGCATTAAAATGATAGCATACATAGCTATAAATAACCAAAATAATATCATGTCTTCCCTTCGTTTTGATTTAAAGAAGAACAAGGACATTGTTAAATTTAACTAAAAAATTTATTGAACAACACATTTACTAAACATTTCACAAAATTGCACAAAATTTAAGTAAGTCGTATCGAAAATTATAATAGTGAACTTTACATGAGATTACAAGAGACTTAGAAAGAATGACTAACATGCGCCCTTCGAGAATAATTCATGATATACATTTAATTAAAAAATTTAATCCATGTCTTTTATGTACTTTTTCCACTTTCAAATTATTCTGCGGGCCGGCTCCGGCCTGCAGTCCATAGGTTTGTCACCCTTGGTTTAGAGTCTTCATTTGAATTGCAGGGCTTTATTTGTCTTCGATAAGGCCTTTCAAATAATATCTCCTATATTATTATTTCTCCTAAGAATTATGACCTGTAATTTTTTGGTCATATAAGTGTAATATGCGACGCCTCCGAAAGATTAATCAGGATAATTTACTAATGGCAATGGAAGATAATGAGTTGATGATGACAAATGTAATCCATAATTATTTTTGACGACAATCATGTTAGTTTTTGTATATAAGAGCATATTATATTATATTTTGAGCATGCGATATTTAGGAATTGTGTTTCTGAAGAACAGATCCAGTAATTTCTGAATATTTTGGAGTGACTATAAATAATTAACCTAATTCTGAATTAAACCTAAATATAAATTTCTAAATAATTTTTAACACTAATTACTTGCTTCATTAGAATGTATTCCTACTACATTTTGGCAAGACCATTAAGGTCTAATAGACCCATCAATAAAAATTGTTTTTTTTAGTACGTAGTTTAATAAAAATACGCATGCAACTATGCATATAACTATTTTTATGTGCTTATGCAATAATTACACAACATACTTAATTTATAACAAAAGTTTTGTCTACAAAAGTTTCGTTATGTTTCATTATAATTGTAAATCTAATAAAAACTCACGAGTTACTGGATAATTTAATTTTTAAGATCTTTTCAAGAAAAAGAAAAAACAGTTTTTAAAATTTCCTATGTGTGAAGTTATTATAATAAAGACAAAAATAAAAAAAACCCATATAGATTAGGACCTCCACATACAAGTTATTCAACATAAGAGTCCTAATAATGCACTTTTATTTCAAAAGATCCTAGGGATTCTACTAAGAAAGTTCACCTCAAGGGCATTTTGAAAATTACAAATTGATTCATCAGTTATAAATTGTTGAGAGGATTTAACAAAATTTAAGCACCAAGTGACCATCATAAAATAAATTATAAATAATATCAAATTGTGTCACAGAAAAATCAAATTACATATTGTGCGTCTGAAGCAAAGTAAGTGAAATAGGATTGATATTGAATTAATGTCTTCAAAATTAAAATATTCACAACTATGTATGATACATTTTCGAAACATGAATTTTACAAAAAAAAAATCCCTCAGTAATGACATGGTTAAGTGTAAAACCAAAGGAACCATATGCATACTACTATTGCCATGAGTCAAATCAGTGCATAGCCTAAAAAGTTTGGTTAAATGTTTTTAATGATGTATTTCATATGACTGCTTGAATTTGGACTCTTCAAGATTACAAGTACGAGGAGCTCTAACATTTCATTATTATTTTTTTGTATTTAAAAACAAATGCATATAAAAAACATAATAATCAAATCAGGACTGATTAATTAATTATGAACTCAATGGACTGTATTTCATAACTTTTAGACTCAGTGACATTTCATCCAAATTCGCTAATGTATTTTTGTTCATATTTGCTGTTAGAATAGTTGAAACAAGAGTGTATATAATATTATTGTTTTGAGATATCAAAAAATAAATTATTTAAAATTTCAATATTTATAAAAATATTGAATATTTTATTCTTCTGGATAGCTTTTGTAGTATAGTAATATGGTTATAAAATTTAATTTGTTTGACAAAGTGTCTGGTAAATACTTTTGCACAGAGATAGCAATATGGTACAAACAAACTTGATGCATATTATTTCAATGACAAAAAATAAAGTCATCCCCGTTTCAACAACTTTCCATTTAAAACCATTACACCACAAGGATATTTTTTTTTGGGACAAAAAAAAAAAGAAGAAAGTTCTTTCACAGAGTTTGTTAGTGGCTTCACTCTCTTTTACTTAATGGGTGTAACTTTATTTTTTGTTTATTCCTAGTGGAAAGAAGGAAAAAAAAATCTGCTAATGACATTTTTATATATATAAAAAACAAAAGTTGATTCCTGAAACTTCATATCCTAAAAGCATTAATTTTCTTCTCTCTGAATCACCTATGTATATAGATGTTTATTAACGGAATGAGTATTTTTTATATTTTATTCTTTCATATTTTCTAAAGTGGGCAATATGCTTATAAGTATGTCTATTTTTATTTTGAGATATTAGATAAAAAAGGAATGATTCTGGGGTGTGAAAGTAATTGTTTGGAGAATCAATATAGTGTTGTTAGTTTTGATGTATGTAACTTTAGGATGATGCCGGACTCCTAAAAAGTTATTATTATTATTTCTTATCCCGTAGAATATGTACAGAAATGATCATAAATACCTTCAACACTATATTTATTTATCAAATGTTGGTTTTATATACTTTCTATTCTCTATTTCGAATTTTAAACATGGATGAACCAGTTGTCTATAAAATAATGGTACATGCAACAAATTAGAATAAATGACTAAAAACTTATTTTGACCATTTTTTTTTTGTGAAGAAAAGGTTGCAAAATACAATATACATAGATAACTTTGTGAGGATTTTAAAACCAGTGTCCATACCTGACGTCAATGGTAAATAAGCAATGACGTATTTGGAAGGAAAAAACAAATCAAAAAAACCGATTTTATTTTATTTATAATGCGATTATTTGTTTCTTAGAAAATGCTCGTATGTAGGGACTTATGGTTCAAGCAGAATATGCATAATGTTGTAGCATACAGTATACAAAGACTAGAAAAAAAAGAAAGGCCTTCTAAAAATACTTTTTTAAACGTTTTATTACAATAATTCAATAAAGAAAATGATTAAAAAAAAAGAAAAGAATTTACCTCCAAGGAACACACATCATTTCCATGCTTCTCTGTTTGAAGGATGTAAAAAACACACACACACACACATCTAGAATGAAATGATGAGGTTACATAGATTGCATGTATGCTATTTAGAATGAAAATTTGAGGAGTATAGAACTCTTTGTACATACATAGTAGGTATATATTTGTAATTAAGCTTCATTTTTTTTAATTAGTAGAACGATCAAGAGAGTTTCCCACTATTTTTTTTCTTTTTTTAGCCTATATACTTAACACAGGTAAATTTATATTTAATGAGTGTAATTATGAATTTTTCTTCTTTTTTTTCTCTAAATATTTACTTTTCTAATAACATTATGATTTTTTATTTTTTTATTCGACCACACACATAGATGATCTTATGTACAAAGTAATTATTATTAGGTTAAGCAATGGGAAGTCTCCTTTATTTTTCAAAATGGCTAGCAATAATAATTTATGAGGGTGCATATGTAACTAAGTCCTTTTAGAAATTATTATACGGATAGATATGGATCAAACAAATGCTCTACACTTGATTTTATTTACTATGGTACCACAGTAAAATACAACAAAACAGTTTGTGAAGAGCATATTTTTTTTTAGACCTGAAGTGAATGACGTAATATTCAATCAATGCTCCATAATGTACTTTGACGTATCTCTATATCAAGATCAAAGATGGAAATGACAAAGTTAGAAACACCATTGAAACATTATACTTACATAATTAATATTTTATGGTGTTAAACAAAAGCTGTAGTAATTTGATGTATGAATCCGCAAACACAGGGCACTATTTGTAATAAATAAATGTTATAAAGAAATTATTAAAAAGAAATCAAATAATGCATATTTGTCAAAATACAAAAGTGTCCTCAGTCCCTCTTTAAATATATATTTAAGGGTTGTGGAGAAGCTATATCTCAAGTTTTTTAACGAGCTTTCAAGCCTATTTTGATATATTCCTAGTTAAGTTTAAGTAATTGGCTCAAAAACATAGGGAATTTCGAAAGATCAAATGCTTAGTTATTTCTATGAAACTTTCAACCGATTTTTCTTCTTCTTTTTACGTTTGTACAATGTTTAGTACATATTAATTTGCCTTCTATGTACTAACGTGTAAAATTCAGTTGTAGTTTAAAAAAATGAGTCTTGGACTCTTAAAAATGTGGAGCGATTTAAAATGATTTGTTCGGTGAAAATGGAGACATACTCGTCAACCGTGAGGAATATTTATTGTATACTATTTATGCAGGGACTTGAGCTCATTGTGCAAGTTTATCGTCCTATGGCAAACCCATCTTGATGATTTCATTCAGAAAAATTCCGGTATAGGGTTGTAGACATTTAACACTTTTCACATATTTCGATCAAGACTAGATTTGAAGTAACTCTAATATACTCTGGAAGCAACCCCATCATGAAATGAATCAGCATTCAATAACTTCACTATACATTTCACCTTTCCAAATTGGAGCAACATGAATGTATGAATAGTAATGCTTCATGAATCATATTCAAATATACGTGTGGCTTTTTCATGCGTAGATGCCTTTTGCAAATTGTCCTAGAATCAGCCAAAATATGATTTTTTTTGTCGTCGTTCGTCCCCAGCTTACAGCATAAAAACAACAACTTATTCCATCCCTAATTAAAACCAAAAAGAGGGAACAAAAATGCTTTATAGCCTTCTATCCTATTGTATTAAGCAAATATTTTTCAAGGACGTATACTCTTTCAGCTTTGAAATGCCCACAAACTTATTTGAAAGTTAAAACCCAAGGGCTTTCCATCAAACCAGCCATGAAACGGCCATTACATTGATGTCTTTTGTACATATTCGTTCCACTGTTGACATTCATTATTGTACAGGATTCTATCAAGTACTTTTCACCTCCATATTTACAGGTCTGGCACCAGAGGGAGGTATATACATGTGTAGAAAAGATATTTAAATTATCATTTTGACTCCTTATGATACTTCCCCCCCCCCCCTTGGTTATGGAATGTGGCCATCGACTCTGGCTTTGTCTATAAGCAGAAGCAATTTTTGTCTTTCCAACTAGTCCTACCCTTTGAAAAGCAAAGGATATTGTCCTTCGGTCACACAGTTCTAAAATATTGCATTTACACAATGTGTCTGGCATGATGAACTGGTTTTAGCCAACTGCAACTAAATAAATCTCTGGGGTTATGAAGAAGATGGACGTTCTTTCAGGGATTATATAGGCTCCATGTGCAGTCATAATATTATCTGATTGCTCTATTGGATAGATAACAATCCTTGATTTCTCGATTAAAAGTCACACTTTAGCAAAAAAAACCGTACGCTATAGGTCTTAAAATGACTCCGAAATATTTGGCCGTTATATTTATGAAAAACTTAAAAGTGGATTTTCTCCTTTTTCAATATTTGAAAACAAACTTGCTTTATTGTTGACTTGACACATATGTACTTTTTTTTTCCTTTTTTGCAACATCCAATCCCCATAGAAAATAGTTTTCCCTCCTTAAACTATTTTCAATCACCGGTGTCTTCAATCATGCTATTGTTCCTTCTTCAACAAATCCCTCTCCTATTCATCAGCTAATTTATTTTGTAATACTAATTATGAAATCTGTTTTACAGTCCTCCAGAACTGTTTTCTGGTTTCTTTTTTAATGTCTCGTATGAATTTACATTTGTTTTGGGAAAGTACAATTTAATGTTTGCGCAGTAGACTTATGGACATTTCTTTTTATTTATAGCCATTTATAGAATGGAATTGTTTAGACAGATATCCAAACCATAACATTATATATTACAGAAATTCATTTTATTTATGTATGTATGTAGTACATTCATTTGTTCGTGAAGGAGAGAAATAGGGGGAAAAAGAACGAATTTTTTCTTCTGAAAGGTAGATAGTTTAAAATGTATACTTTTTTATTGTTATACATATAAATATAATTATATATTTTTTTCTTTTTTTGGAAATATAAAGAAAAGCAATCATCATTTTAATTGAAAATCTTATATTTATAATATCTATATATACCCACCACAAACTATCCTATTCATAGCTTTAAAACATTTTGTATAAGTCGCAATTATTTCCATTGAAGTCCAAGTTAAGTCTGAAGTTGTGGTTTAATTAATCCTACATAGTTACCAGTAGTTATTCTCAGCAGGCCTCAAAGAAAATGTTCTAAGCTACATTATAGTCTCTATCCCTCAACATCTTTATCTAAAAGGGCAACGAAAAAAAGGCTCAAAATCCGTTGTTAGTAAATGATACCCAACTATTAGAATATATTACTTCTTTAGTTATATTAAATTATGGTTCACAGTTTAGTAGGAGCTAGGTTGAGTTCAATCAATCAAGGTTTATATCAATAATAGGGGGGGGGGAGAGAGCAAAAAATGCAATGGTCATTTTTATGTTAGTGAAATAACACTATAATTAATGGTATTAGAAATGACAAATTGTATATAGCATTCAACACTCCAAAATTTGACCGAACGAGCTTCAAGTAATTTTAGTTTGTTTGAGAGTTGCCTTTAAATAATCATTTGGACTGTTTCTCCACAGATGAAACTGTATGAAAATCTACGATCACTTTGCCTTCAAAACAGCCAAAGTGATAAGTTTATTTTCCATCTATGGTAGGGGGCAGCATGAAAGTAGGTAAGCACTGCCTTTTTTCAACAAAGTCCATATTTATTGTTGATCCTTATAATGTTGTTCCAAGATCATGCAACTATGTACTTTAGGATCGAAAAAAAGAAGACAGCATCCAAAATATGTCGATCAATAGAGACAAACCTTGTTACAATGAACGTGGTATTCTGAATTGAATAACGAGTATGAACATTTCAAGACGTTGAAGATCATATCTCTCATTTTAATCTAATATTTTGTTATTGTGGGTTTCTTTTTGTAATTAAATCAATATTAGAGTCGCAACGTTAAAGATATATTTAATTAAAATAATTAATCAAACGTCTACATATATGAGTTATATGGCTAGAGATGTTAAAATTGGAAGAGTTTGGTAGGAATGATGTCATCATAAAATATGGTAACTCTGAGAGGCACTGTATCTACTAAATAGATTTGAATCGTCAAAATAGATTGGAATAATGAATAAATAAATAATATTTTTCGATTAAACCAATTATTATTATTTTTTAGAAAATCTTTCATTTTTTATGTCTGTACATAGCTGAACCAAGACTATGAAACACTTTGTTGCCCCTCCATCAACTTTTTTCAAAAAAAGCAAAAATAAAAATAATTAGTTATTTCATGAAATGCGCAAGCTGAATAATGAAAAAATAAAGAATTGAGATAAATGAAATTACACTCAACAACAGGAGCATTAAACGATCACACACTTTACAAGCTAATTTGAGACTATACTCACATAAATTTACACCTCATAAAGCATATTCTATAAAAAAAATTATGTACTTCTCTTCATTTTTCATCAATATAAGTAGTTTTTATAGCCTTAAATATATGAATTTGCAAGTACACCTGCGTTGATTCGTACAGTAATATATTGTATGTAAGAAAGTACTATTGCTTATATGCAGTGGTAATTGTGTGATATTCTTCATCATTCTTAGCACATGATTTTATCATGTGTTGATTAAATGGGTTTTGTACATAAAAATATATTCATTTAACACTGAAACACATTTATTTGAGTATTCTTTGTATTTTTATTTTAGAGTATCTATAGAAGGGTATGAGATTAGATGTGACACGACAATTGAGTATAACAAAAAATAGAGAGCTCTAACAATGAAATAATTTTGCTTGATTTTTGAGCATTTTGAAAATTGGGCGCCATACTGAATAAATTGGTACTCATCTAGAAGACAGGTCCCATAATTTTGAATAAAAAAGGTACACCTTTCATAGAGGGAGCCACAAATCCTCGGGAAAGAAGATAGAAAGAGAAATATCCCCCCCCCCCCCAGGGGCGAAGGGAAATTAAGTCTTTGGATCTGCATCCATGCTTCTGACTCTGGCAGAATGTAACCAGTAACGTGAGATAATGCAATCTATCACATGGATTCCTTCAATATCCTTCGGAGTCTCTTCAAGTCTGAGAGGCTCCAACTCATCGGGTCAGGGAATCTATCATACAATATATATCCAAAAATCTGTTATTACTCTCTGGAGTTGTCTGCTCTTGAAATGGAAAAGTCCCAAATGTCATATTAATTTACATGAGATCGCATTGGAAGTGGTGATGGAACATTCGAAAATCACGAGTCCGAAATAGACGATAGGAGCAGACAACTTTAGAGAATATCCAACTCCAATAAACCAACCTCTATGCATTTCCCTGTTTAGTCATTTTTCCTCATATGTCATTTACGAAAAAATTAGCTTAATGATATTTTATGCATAATAAACTATTTCAACTGTTAAAATATTTTAACCGTACGAAGTAGTAATGTATGGAATATTTTTGTCTGCATCCGTAAATTTATAAAAGTTGATATCTGCATAATTACATTTTTAGATGTATTTAGTACATATTCTCTAAAAGAGTTCCTCTAGCATTAATAATACACTAACGACAATATCATATTAATCATAAATTGTATGAAAAATATCTAAATAAATATAAATATATATGTTTTTTTTAAGTTACTAAATTTAAATCTTCATTGATTCAAAATACTATAAGCTTGAAAGCCTTCATATTTGCATAGATGTATTGAATGGAGATGCATTTTGATTCAAACGTCAAAAGGAAGTAAGTGAAAAAGTGATAAATATTTAAGATTTGTAAACTTTTCATTTTTATTGAAATAAATAAATCACTTTATTTATAATTGATAAATTGCAAGCTTTATAACTTATATAAGAGTAAAAAGCCTTAAACCTTTTTATACTTTTCTTCAACAAAACTCAATTTGACGATTTTAAAAATAAAATATAATTGAATCAACTTATGCAACTTTGCACTTAGAGTGAGAGTCAAAATGATGTGCAAGAATTTTTTTTATGAAAAATGCATATTTCTATCATCATGTATTACGACGGATGCAATAAAATATCTAGACTTGTCTTATGTAATTCCTTTGAATGACTGCATTTTGGTTTTTTGAGGTCTTGACGTGGATAAAATTGTGAAATTTGCTTTTTCTTTTCCATATCCTTATCTTTATTGTACCTTGCAACCTTTCATCTTAAAAGAAAGGAACCAAATCAGTTGACAATTCATCCCAATTGTGGAAGTATTCTTCATTCAATAGTAGGAAGTTCTTCACAGCTTAACAACAGTTGATTTAAGTTCAATCCATCAACGAGAAGCAGCTGAAAGTTAAAATGTACTTTGTACATTTCTATATTAATAGGTCAACGACGTGTTGACCTCTAATAATTTGTAAGTACGTTTGCATAATGATACATACAAGATCAATATAGCTGTCTAAAATATTTTGAACCCCTAAATTAATTTCATTATAAAAGTATATTTATTAGCCATGCGAACAAAACATTATTTTACCAAGCTAAATCAGTTAGTATACATATGCCCAAGCCAATTTGGTTCTTATAAAGTAACCAGTCTTAAACTTTTCAATTGCATTTCCACATCAAGCTCAATAAAAGCTTTTTATCAAGTCCTTAATAAAACAAGCCATCATCAGGATTCATATGTATGTATTAGATGTCATTGTTGTTACGAGACCTGAAGTAATGATACTTTTCTCAGAACAAAAAAACTAAATATTCATTTTAAATATCAGGAGTTCTAGGAAGTCGTCGTGATAAACATATATTTAGATTTTCGTGATGGATAGAGCTTACATTTAAAATTTAGGGTGCTAAATGCAAATATATGAGAATAAGGAGAAAAAATATAAGCCCTATACTATTTTGACTTATATCCAAAGAATCCAATTTATCCACTTATATGTCGATATCATTTCAAAAGAGAAACATAACTGCTCCATTGTTGTCCCTTCTTATTAATAATTAATAATCAATATTGATTTTTAGTAGGCCAATGAAATTAGTACGAGTATCTGGATTCAGAAAATGAAATAATTAGTCACGTAGTAAATGTAATAGTAATTTGTACAAAGATATTGCATAAGTTGTAAAATCTACTCGACTTAATTATTTTTAAAATCCTACCATGTTTCATTTTTACCCTCTGGTTTCTCCTCTAATGAAATTCTTTTCTTTTTCTCCAACTAAAATGCAGTTTACCATCTATAAGATGTCACAAATGTTGCAAATTGTGTGTTAAAAAGAGTGACAGTCCTTACTTTGTACAAGAGCCAAGAATTCATGTCAATATTGTTAAAACTACATTGACATGTTCTTTTTGTCTCTCTATCTCTGAAAAATATGACAGCATTTATGGATTAAAAAATCCAATATATCGATATTTTGTGGTCCAAAGTTGATGAATAAAACAGTATATAAATGTAAGTATAAATATTTAAAGAGAAAATATACAATAATGATCTTAATTATTCAACCTCTTGCACATTTATTTAGAACCATGAAATGAAAAAGAAAGAAAGAAGGTCCAAAACAAACGTGTAGTGAGCCAAATGTCTTCTCAACTCTTTCAAAGTATTTTTAATATTATAGTGGGGAAGGAAGTGTTCAGACTCTAAAAAGAGCTAATTCAAATTCAATCTATTAACATTCGTAAAAAAAAAACTATTGAAAGACAAGAAGACTTGATGCAAAATCTACATCTGACACAGGAATGATATTCATATAGGCTATAAATAAATAGATACAAGGACATGAATTTCAATTGAAAAAAAAAAAAAAACTCACTTTAATGAAATGACTTTATGTATGTTAAACGTTCAAATTGATAAGTAAATATTTACATAGGTGCAGAGTACATAATATATGTAATGTTTTTAATCTTTGACAAACAATATATGTATGTATACATTAACTTGTGTGCATGCATAAATATTTAATAGAAATTAGCTTAGTAACTTTGAATTTATCTAATTTAAAGTAATTTCATACATAGACCGTAGATAGGTTCCGACTTTCTCAAGCAGAAATTAGATCTTTTATATTTCTCTTGAAAACTATCTACATATACATAATAATATGCACATGCATATCAATAATAGTGATCTATCAAATAATTTGATTCGAATGACTGAATTATCTAGTGATTCTATTATAAATATTTTCTATATTTGTTTTGACCATACGTACAAAATTTGCATTCATATCCTGATTTGTACTCAAAGACATACTCATATTCATATGGTTTGAAAATGTGGATATCATTTCTATTTCTATCTTATGCCTAATTAAGCTAGTGAGCTAATTTAGCTAATACTCACTCACTGTACTATATTAATACAAGTCCTTCATATCTTCAACCAATGACATCACTTGACCTATTTATAATGTATCGAGTAATTGAATACACAGATAATTATCAGCATTATAGAAATATTTGCATCCACATTTGCACAAATTTCTAAAAGTTGATAGCCAACTAAACGGCATTTTAAAATAAAGACCTTAAAATAAATAAATACAATTTTAGGTTCGTTCTGAAAAGATAGTCCATTCACAAAAATCTTTCCCGCATATAAGTTAAAATGTCTATTAGTAATGACATATAGACTGTATACTAGCTGATACTTAGAACTGTTATAGTTCAGACCACATGTGTAACATAGTTTGGTTTAAAAAACAAAAACAAAATTACGCGCACCGAACCGAACAGTGAATCGTCAGTAACAAACTGTGGTTCATACAGTCCCATTCTTTTTACCTTGGTTTATTTACCATGAGTAAAATTAGTATGTAACAACTAACAATGACCCAAAAAGTCTATATAGTTACATATACAGAGATGCCAAACAGTTTAAATTCGGTCAACTCGATACTGGTAGTGCTACAAATAAACATTTCATTTCTTTTGTATGTGAATAGTGATTTTTTTCAAAATAAATTTGAAATAGCACTAAAACGAAAACTATATTTCAAAAGAAGATTCAAGGATATTTGATTGCAATAACATCGTTCAAATATTAAAGGAAAATAAAGTTTTGACTTGGATCTGGAGCGAAAAATTAAGAAAGGTAATAATATATTTATTGTCTTGAGATATTTGTTTGTCAAAGTTTCAGAATCAAAATATTTATAATTATGTTAGGTTTTTATGACGTAGCTCTTACAAAAAAATTGATTTTTTCCCTTGGAAAATTGGTCAAATACGGCGAATTATATTATAGTGCATATGTTAATTTGCACTAGAAAAATGATTTATGATAAAACTCTTTTGATCAGGTTAATAAATCTGTCTAGTAATAAACACGAATAGTACTTACATAGATCCTTTATTGGTTAGCTCATCTGGCATAATATCTACTCAAAGGAACTTTTATCATATTAATAACCAATCCGTACACTAAAACGCCTTCTTAGGTCCTTGTTTTCCCTTTTTAGCCCCAGATGTTGCAACTTGAACTTTCATCAGTTTGATCAAGAGGACTCTGAGACATGGCTTCTAAAGAAGCAAAGTTCAAATACTCAAAGCATCGTCAAACTATGATACGGTATACATTACTGCGTTTGTGCTTTCTAATTTAGGTAATAAGTAAGATCGAGAATGTTTATTAAGGACATTATAAGATCTTAAGACTAGTTTTATGACTTCTCACCCCATGAGTAACTTCCTTTTTATATGTACATATATTCATATACTGAAGCTATATTGTAAAATAATACTTACTGACTAATAGGTTAATAAGAAGTTAATATGATTAAAAGTTTTTGTATCTATGAGAGTTATAATTATATAAGTAGATCTTTTTAATTAATACATATTGGTTTTCAAATGCATACTCTTTAAATGGCTTTAAGGAGTTTATTTATTAACTTTTAAACCTAAAAACTTAATTTAATATATTTCTTTTAGTGTCACTTTACATTTTTTGAACTTTCTAAACGCTTTGTTTTATTTACAACGGTATCAACCAGTATGTTTTGTGAGCTGTTCATATTTTTACTTTTGTCTCTTATAAGTATTCTGATTGTTGATGAACTGAAGTCAAACTATAAATTATAACTATGCCCCTAACACTAAAGACAGAATAGTACAACAATGGGAGATAATTACTTAATAGGTCATCTATGTTATCAAGTAAGTATTAGACTATATTCTTTTTGGACGAAAAATTGTTTGATTCAATTCGGTTTGATGTGTGTACATACTACACAATTCGAAATTTATTGAATCTTTAAGCCCTTCCTTCTAAAAAAAATGAAGAAAATCATTAATAATACATAATCAGTCAATTTTTCTCAACGGTGGAGCTATTATCAATTTAATAATCAATAGTTCTTAACTGCTTAACAAAAGGTAATTTAAGTCTTGAACAAATCAGCGTTCAAGCACTAACAAGGAGTAGTGGATAAATCGTCTCATGATGATAAAATACAGTGTGATTTTTATTATTAGTGGGGTAACGATAATACTAAAGTTATATTTCTTAGGTGAAAATCGAGGCTGAATAGATTTCCACAAAATTTATTTATCTTCTGGAAATATTTGATATTTTACAGTGGCTGGCTGGTATTAGTAGGCAGTTCCGACTCAGGGCCAACTTGACAAAAAATCAGCCAAAAATCATTTTTTTATAAAAATGACTACGTGTGACCTCTCCTTAGAACAGATTACGTCAAGAAAACGTTGTTGGTCTTCCTGAACTTATTAGTGCATGTTGAGTACTATGAATATATCTTTTCTCATATTAAGATAATTAATCAATTATCAACTTTGTTCTATTACCCATTAGCTAAAAATTAAAATGAATACTTCAAGCATCCTTTAGATAACTAAAACATGACTTCATCAATTGCTTTTTTGTTTTGTTTTGCGTGTGTAAATGAATTGTTGTTATCTGTGCATGGAGAATTCCTTTCCAGAGTTGCAAAGAATGCAGGCATTTCACCTTTAAGTATCTTCTGTTGAAGTCTCTAAAGTGAAGCGTTTATCAAAAAGAAATCCTGGCTTCCTTGTGAATGAACCTTGGTCATGACTCAGACTAAGAGAAGTTTTGATTACTTGATCAATCTAACCACTTTTATAATCAAAGTATCTAATATGTATCTTTTAAATATATGAATAAGTATTTGAAGCTTCCAAGTTCAAACAGCATAGCTAAATAATATACCTATGCTTGTACAAGTTGAATACAACCTACACATTATGTATATCTAATGAAATTACTCTATTTTATTCCAAAGCACATTTAAGCAAGGAACCCACGATTTGTAATTAAGAATAACCTCTTGACTACTTTAAAATTTATGTTCTTTTAAATATGTAGAATAAAAGATCCTATAATTAACTAAATTAATAATATATAAATATGCATTCATATTTAACATAACAAAATGTCTTATGAATTAATTAAGACTAATATGAAATTAACTTAGCTCTCGAATAGTACACTGCTTAGATTTTGAAGTGAGGAGTACTTTGTTTCAAGAAACTACTTAAATGAATATAAATGTTTAATTTTCACCTATTTCTTTTTGTGTAGTACATTTTATCATCTTTTGCATATAAAAATAAAATATCCAGAGCAAGTCATGATGCCAGCCTTCATAAATTATGTATTCAATCTAATATTTATGTATACATCAATACCATTTTAGTATAGATTTTTTATATTAATGGAGAAAAGGGATTTTATTTCTGTATATAATAGTCCATCTATAGCTCAGAAGAAAAGGAGGTAAATTACCTGCTAATATTACGAATTTACAGCACAAAATAAACCAAAATGTTATTTAACATCAAAACATGCTTAAGGAGGGGTTAAGCATCAAAATTGTATCAAGAAATTATTTTTGTCATAGGAAATCATATGCCAGTAAATGTCAAACAATAAATGAGTAGAGTCAAATGACAATTTTCAATTCCTCTCTTGACCTTTCTTCTAAAAAGAGAACAAAAAAAAAAGAAAAAAAGAACTGATAACTAATCGATATTTAATAGTAGGAATTTCAAGGCCTAATGATACATGATTGAATTTAACAAATTAACATTCAGAATATTAATAAGCCAATATCAATTTCCATTGCATCTCTCAACTTCTCTTTGAAAAAGCAGAGTAAGAAAAAAGAACCAAAACGAACTATATCTAGTCGATTACCTACGTATTCTCTCCAACCTTTGGATTGGTGATGTAGTTTTATAGATCAGTCTCAGTCATGAGACTTGATACTAACTTCTCAAACTCTTGATCTAGGCCTGTGAAAGATTCTGGTCTCGTTGTCAAGTCGAAGCAAGGGAAGTTAAAAATTTCTGAAAAAAATCAAAGTAGTCAATTTTTTTCTCGTGGACTTGACTTAGTTCGAATCCCTCAATGTTTTGGTCGTGGGTTAACATAGTGCTGACAACAACACTACGTTGGACTATTTGCTATAAGAGGGGAAAGGTTGGGTGAAGTAGATTTAGCTTTCCTCTGCTCCCCAAATATTTGTATTGCACCCCTAAATGTTCACTACTCAATATGACTTTGTCAAACACAAAATTTAGAACACTAATAAAGAGGAGTAATTGTATACAAATTGATAGCTGACAAAAAAAAAGTTACATTTGGATTCTAAAATTTAACACAGAGTAAAACAGGAAAAAAAGTATCAATCATTAAAGGATATAGAATCAAAAATAGATCAAAAAAGTTTTAATAGATGTCCACTTTTTGACATTTGTGGAATTTATTGTTAATTTATTTTAAAATCAACGGTTTCAATAATGATATAGAACATAGGTACATAATTGCAATTGTTGTTACTTCATTATTAAATAAATAGAATTGGACTTGAATATATCTTTATTTAATTATATGAAAATACATTTTTTGGGACAGTCATAATGACACTACAAATGTACATGAAATATTCAAATTGATAAATTGATGAGTATTTTCTTTGAAAATATAATATACTACATAGTATATAGTTCAAATACTGAGATTTCACTACGTGTCCTTGGATCTAAATACCAAGAGATCAAAGTGTTTAGATAAACAATGTTATGCTGTAACATTCTGAAGATGTTTCTAAATTCTATCAAGTGAAAGTTTTCGTAGATATTGACGTTGCTTTTGATAAGGGATGAGGAATGTATTTTGAAGACGTCATTTGTCAATGTCAATTTCAAATAACCTCAGAGTTTTTGATCAGACCTTTTGTTCAAGCAATGACTTTCACTTTCTTCGCAGCTTATAGTTTCTCTCCATGATCTCCACGATAATGAGATTGAAGTGGAACAAGATGGTTAAATAACTCAAAATATATACGGATAATTATATGATTTTATGAAATATTAAATTATGAACACTATACATAATTTAATTTTAAATGAATTTGCTTCTATTTAATTACGCCACAATTTAATTCCAATTTAAAGAAATACAATTTTTGATATAAACTCCATTTTTGATAATTTTTTTTAATAATTCCCTTGTAGAAAAATGTTAAAAGGACTAAAAAGCAAAAATTGTATGTCCTTACAATCACTTAAAGTAAGTTTTTTTATTCCAAAACTAATATTTTGTATTTTTTTAAAATATCCTATTGATGGAAGGTATATTGATTATAGTGCGTGACGTACGTGACTTCGTGTATATTGTGTGTTACAGAATATATATATATATATATTGTACAAAGTTTTGCCATTTAGATTTTAACTAAAAAAAATATAAAAAAATACGCATCTCCCTACATGATGTTGAGTGACACAGTGCTGCTCCACACTCAATATTAAAAGAACCCATTGCACATGTTCTCTCCTCAAGAACTAAAGAATAATGATAATACATTTGGAAAATAAAAAATTATTGTCAATTACCAAAAATATCGCACGCGAGTAAACACTTAGAACTTACAGCTCTCAACACGTATTTTCAGACTTTATGTATATCAAGATTACATTCGTATTGACGCACACAAAATATGAATAAAACTTTGTAATAATGTTGATTGTACAATAATTATTATTATACATATTCGAATAGGAACTTTGAGGGATTTTCGCATTAGTCGAATGAAAATGAAGAATACAGTTTAAGTACGTACATACATAAAATCAGATATAACTCTAAAATATTTGTATATTGACTTGAGCTATGTATAACTACACATACAAAACAAAACAAAAAGGCAGTTTGAAAATATATACATATAGTTGGTATAAAATTTGCCCCTTGGTTGTTTATTTAACAGAATCTGATCAATACATATAAATAAATACGCCTCCAAACAAAGAGAGTAGCAAACACCATGCAAAGAAAATGCATAGTTTTTTTTTTTAGTTTTTTTTATAAACAAAAAAGTTTATTTATAAAACTTCACTGATGTTTTGTGTTAATCTTGCTTTTATTCAAGCAAATAGGCAGAGCAAAGTCGGTACATAATATATTAAGGTATTTACTAATGCAGAAAATAAAAATAAAATAATGCAAGGAGTTATTTTGGCCTTTGGTTTATACTATATATGTATATGTATATAATCTTAGACATATGTTTGTGTGTATACTTATCTATACAAAAACATTAAATATTAATTCAATCATAAATCTGCTAAAAAAAAATATTTTTTTCCGTTTATCTAATATATAAATAAAATAAAATGCCTTCCTGATCCTAAATAATATATGTACTCAAATGGGCAAAAAATATCCGGAATTTGTTTATCAATAAAAAAACAACTTTATTTAATCATCAAAATTCGTTTCATTTTTGAATTTTCCCAAATTTTAAAACCATCTGCATAGTATTTACTACTGTACCAAAGATCCGCACCAGAGGCGGCTCCAGTGATGTTCACACTCGGAACCTATTCCATCACATCTGCAACCTCCCTACTCCTTGAAACATAATTGAAAAATAAATTTGAATGTTTGAATGGTTGGGTATGTTGATTGCTTTAGCGCCATCCACTTTCTGGGCTAGTTGCTTCGGCACTCACTCTAAAAAACAAAAAAATCAATTTTACCTGTTCACAAAAGGACGTGTATTTCAAACACTAATGAATGTTTTGACGTGTAATAAAACATTAAATTTAAATTTCCTGGTATTTTTTGCTCATATTAGTATATTTTGTATTACATAGATAAAATGTAATAACGTGATCAAAACATTCCCAATTATCTTTTTATTTCATAATATCTAATGCATCAATACAAAAATAATTTTGAACAAAGATCAAGATAATAATAAACTCCCAATTATTATTATTTATTAAAAAAAGGCCCCAATATTTTATATGTACATTTGGGTCAGTTATGGGCTTTATATTCAAATTGATGGGATGAGTTGATATGTATTAAAAGATTATGTATAGTTTAGAACCTCGGTTTGATTTTAAAGACAGTAGTATGCTCTGATAAGACCTTTCAGCTCTTATTTTATTTTTTAATTGATAAAAGAAATATTTTGAGTCTATAATTGATATTATCAGAGCGCCTCTGAAGGAATAATTCGAGTAGTTTATTAAATAGAAATGACAATTAGTTAATGATTACAAACGTTATTCAGACTCATATTTTTAGAAAATAATTTTTGTATATTTTTTGGTTGATAAGTCTTATTAATTAAATAAGATTCCCAATTACGGAATTTCTAAAAATTTCAACGCTTAATCTCGGGTGATATTTGACTAAAAAAAAACAAGATAAAAAAATTGTTTGTGAGACACATCATTGTTAGAATTTGAAATTAATTAAACTTCTAATGAAGTCCATTTGATTATAAGCAACTAAGAGACTATGATGTTATTCATCTTTGAACAAAACTACTTAGTCCAAAACATGGTTTTTTATGTTTTCATTGCTTTTTCTCATTACACTGGTCAAGAGTCAAAAGTTCTAAGGGATATAAGTATAATAAAAGTTAATCAGTTTTGCACGCTGATTTCGAATCTCTATATTTTTTCTATCGAGAGTCTGACGGTTTTCGAGAAATCGGACTCTACTTTTTGAGTTTTTTTGGCCAATTTTTCAACTTCAATTTCAATTTAAGCCTAAAAGGATACTCATTTTGTGCATTACAAAATTATGAACCGCAAGTGTTTTTAATGCAAATTCCATTTGCAGTCTTTGTTTTGACCTAAGGGGCGTAGGGGGTAAGAGTAGGCCCAAAAGTCGACCAAAACGTTTGTACTAAAATAACTCTTTGAATATTACATGAAATTGATTAATAAGGAATGCGTTAAAGAGTTGAGACCCATATCTTTCAAACGAGATGTCAAGCGCCTGATAAGAATCCTTAAGTAAGAAGAAATCGTCCATCTAAATGTGTAAATTTCATTCAATTTCGACAAAAAATTCGCTTGAAATCAAAGACTCAGGGTAGAGCTACTTAAGTAGTAGTACGCAGAAGGATAACGAAATCAGATGATATCATTCTGTACGCTACTACTTCAGTCTATTGCACTTGTTTTTTAGTAGTTTTACTAAATTGAATGAAAATTTGCACATCTAGATGGACGATTTCTTCTTAGTTAAGGATAGTGTAAGCATATTTGAAAAATAAAATTGAAATTCCTCAATAATTACTTATGTAGATTTTATATAACTGATTACAGCTTCGTAATTAACATTTCAATAACTCATAGATCCCATGTGCTTTTAAAAAAAGTTGTATCTTTGATTACAAGTTTAATTATTATTAAAAGTTCTTTAACCCTCATACGTCCTTTGGGTCATTTTGACCCATTTTTAAATTTTAATTCAATAAGATTGTTACTTCCATACCTCCTATTTTTATAAAACTTGATCTCCTTAGCAAATTGTTTTGATCTCTTCATGTTTATTTGATTAAAACAACAATTGATTAGTGAAAATTATGATAAAAACGTTTTTGTTACATATAAGGTCCTTGGGTCATTTTGACCCATGCACTATTACTGAAGACGTCTATGCAAGAAATTGCGTCTATTTTTATTTTTTTAGTTTGAGTGGATCTTTCTTTCGTTTTTCATTGTCATATTTCATATGCATCACAGTTTATTATGTTATTCAACATGAGAAGTTCAAAAAAATATAATATAGAACTAATTTTTCAAGAAAACCTAGACCAAAGTGAAGTTGAGAGCGTTTATCCATCTGACCTTGAAGACATTTGGACTTTGAATCAACATCAGAATTATCTATGGACGTGGACGACCGCCAAACAAGGAACCATAGACGTCAGAAAGATAAATAGGCTCCAATCCGCGAAGTATAGGATAATAGGATAAATTGATAATTTAGATAAACTACTAGCGTGCTACTCAAGCTAAAGATAAACACTCCGTTGGCCTACAATATACTGGATGTTTCAGCTTATAATGCTTACACAATATGGATGGAAATAAATCCGGATTGAAAGAAGAAAAATCTATACAAGAGGCGCATATTTCTTGAAACCTTAGGCAATGCGCTCGCGACTCCATACGTGAAGAGTAGACAAAATGCTCCCAGAGACAAGGTTTTGCAAAAATGTAAGTAGATAATTCTGGAAGTCTCTCCACTCCAAGTCCTAGTCTTACACAGTACCAACTTCAAAACTCTAAAGTAAATAACCTTTTGCCATTCTAAAAAACAACCAGTAAATGTATTTATATTTCAGGAGACTAAAAGGAAACGTTGCCAGGTTTGTGAACCTTTGAAAGATTCTTTTATATATATATATATATATATCATCTTATTCATTAGAAACTAAAAAAGAAAATAAATCAATTAAATTCACGTAAATTTTTTTTCTAATTTATATTTTGCATGAGAAATGTACTCATGGTTCAATTTGACCCAAAAGATCTTCAACAGGGTATAAAAGTAAAGACCTTATGAGGGTTAAAAGAGATAACTGAAAATCATGCTCCCTAAAATAAATCTTTTCATTTTTACTAAGTGGGACAAACTAAAAAAATACCTTTAAAGAATGATGATAACAAGACCAAAAATTAACTCAACCTCAAATAAATATCTACTTCATGCAGACCTATCTGAAAAAAAGAGATAAATTTTGAAGAAATTGTAAAGTTTGAAAGGCTCAACAATGAATGAATGAACTATCACAAAACAATTGCTTCCATTATTACTTTAAATTAAATACATCCCTTCTTAAATTAAAGAAAATCATACAAGAGTATTTGTACAATAGCTTGTGTTCCTTTTTAATTTTCATTTTATTGAGAGAAGAGGACGTGATCATTACTTTATCTCTCAACCTCTCCTAAAAAACAAAAGGGATACAATGTCTGAAAAAACACAGTAAGAAATGTATTTTAAAAATTAGTAGGAATTAAGTTTGACTTCATTGAGCATGACTATAAGGCAATAAATGATGCATGCATTAACAACAAAGGAGCTACTTGTGAATAGAAAATAGATGATATAAAAGCATTGAGTTAATTTTTTATCATTGTTATTATTATTGAAAACCTATTTATAAATAAAGACAAATACAAACAACAAAATGTACTTTTATCGATTTTTCAAATAAAGCTTATTTGTTTTTATTATTTTCACTATTCTGTATTGTTTCATTATTATTCTGATATTCTTTAATAGGGCTTAGACTTTTATAATTACGTCTAATAGCACATCTAAAAATAGACACTGATGAAACTAAACCCTGTTTAGTTTATTTACAAATTTTGTTAGCTACTAAAACGTGAATATATCTGAATACTAACAAATCAACCTCCTTGAATTCACACACAAACAAGAAAAAAATCGTATAAGACACAAAAAAATTCATTAAGTAAAGTGCTTTGTATTTGTAACGCAACCTAACTTTATGTAAATAAAAATAAACATCTTTTATGGAGAAAAGTTTTATGCTAGCCATGAAAATCAGTTTTGTAATAGGTGCAAAAATTTGCACCTCGTTTCTTATTTGTTGTGAGTGTTCTCTTCTAAGATTGAATTTTCACTCAATGCTTTATGCGAATATTTTACTCAATCTTTCACTTTCACGATACAATATTCCTCTTCAATGAAAGGAAAAATGAGTGAAGTAAAAAAATCCATTAATTTTGAGAAGAAGTTGCTACAGAAAAAGGGTCGACTTATTTTTTTTTTTTTTTTTTGTAAGGTTCTAGTCATGCGTGAAAGGTATGTTTTTTATCTATTTGCATAAAAATTATGTGATTACATTGAAATAAGGACTTGGCTGAGAAATTAAAATAATATACAAATTATGTACCACACTACGGCGGGTTGGAATCCGTCCCTACATGTGTAAGCTCAATCAATAGGGAAAATATGTTTTTTATACCTAGAATTGGAATTTTGAGCTTCCAATCTGTATTGGATTATGTCTGTAAAGTACCTCATTACTCAGAGACATCTTTCAAGGGGCGGGGGGTTGGTATATTAGCCAAGGATTTTTCCTCAATTAACTTGCACGCTTTAGTATTTTTTGTCTTGACCCAAACCTAATTTCATTAAAGAAGGATGGAATTTTCAAAACACTTACTCGCCTCTTAATATTGGTAACGTCAAAATCTATCAAGATTTTCATTACGTTGAAGCATTACTTCACTCTCAATGTTTTTTATTATTTATTATATAATTCCAATCACTTATATAGCATATAATACTAAATTTTTTGAGAGTATAAGATTTTGATTGATACGGCTTTATGTACATCTCAATGAAGCTTTCAATATTAACTTTTGATACATTCTCCCTGTTTGGATCTAACTTCTTTCAAAAAATTTAATTATATGAAATAGGTTTTATAATGTTTATTAAAAGTATTTAAAAGTTTTATAATAAATTATTGGTATGTTTTTGTAAGTAAATGTTTTACTTTTTAAATTTCAATTAGGACCATACATTTTTTTAAAAAGATCAACTATAATTTATGTAAAATTTTTAGATTTTGTATAGAAATATTTACATAATATATTTGATAAATTAAGATATTCATTTTAATTTATTTTTTTTATTTTAAAACAAACATTGATTAATGTACATATATTATTAAGTGCATAAATTTAAATGATAATTAATTCATGGATTTTTTTATTGATTACACTTTTTTATGCCAAGGTTTTGATAATTATTTTATATTAACTTCTATGTCAAATAAAAAGAGGTTTATTTTTTTTATTTTGTTCTACAAATTGATTTTTTGGTGCATTTTAAAGATTGAGACTTATTTGTCAATATGAAAAATTGAAGTAAATGAAACTTATAGATTTAATTTGTTCTCAACATAAGAAAAGTTATAAATGACAATAAATAAATAAATATAACATCTTAAGTTACTTATTAAATGAAAGATCCCTCTCAATAACAAAATATATTACAACAAGCAGTGTCTGAGAGCAAAAGAATATGTCCAACACGAGCGCTGCTGAGTGATAAAGAGATTAACTTGAGTTTTTACAACATAAATTTATCTATAAAGTAAGTACCACAGGCATAATTTTGTCTACAACAGAATTATTTATTAAATATAAATTAATTTGTTGTCATATAAATATTTCTCTTATTTTTATACTTTTGTCTTTTACATTTGATTATATGAAAATTAGCTGCCCTTTCCAGCAGTGAATTGATTAGATTATAGACTCTAAGGCACAGATATATAAGTTTTATTACATACAGAGAAGCACCCTTTAAATTACACAAACTATTGCGGAGAAAAATATTTTATTTGATGACAAATTCATGTTGCCAATCTATATTGGTACAATTATAAATCAACAATATTTTGTCGTTGTTATTATCACGTGGGAATTTTAAATAACTCTTTCATTTTGAGGTCATATTTGACATTCTCAAAAATAATTTCGAAGATGAAAAAAACTATTTTCACTACAAATTTTCAGCTTAAAAACCCTTTCAAGGGCTTTAAAAATATAAATGCTCAAAAATTTAATGAACTGATTACTCAAGCTAATCAATTTGTCTTTTGAGATTAGTTTTTCACCACAATCGGGTGTGCAATTTAGATGGTTTTTCTCCAGATGTCATAGAACTTAATACCTTTGACAAGAAGAAAACAAATGAACAAGTGTATATTTATCTTGATTTCTTAGAAATTCATTATTTTTATTACTACTATTGTAAGAAAAAATAAACACAAAATGATGCAACTGGAAATGAATTCACGAAACAACTTGAGATATTTATATAAACACTAAAATATTGAAATGGATTATTATATATCTATCTATTAGAGTTACAAAAACGCAACGAATGGTATAAATGGTTAGTAAAATTAGACTTTGATTCAGCAATTGAAATAACATACTCAAAAAGTATTTAAAACGAGGCTTTTACATAAATAACATAGTGCATACTTCAATAGTATTTGATCCATGGTTGGTTCTAAATCAGAGCCAATAACTTTAACTATGTTGGTACACAGTTCAAAGATCTCTGACAATTTTTATTATTGGACATTATTTTAAGTTTTTTAAAAAATAGAATGAATACGACCTCGACTCTGATACTTTATTCAGAATCCTCTACGACCACTTGATTTAAACTTGAAATACTGTATAATGTGATCAAAACAGACACAATAATAAAATTATTCTACTTTCAACATAACACAAAGCAAAACAGTATTTGACTTCTTTTTTGTTATGTGCCAGGATTTTAATAGTTATTTTATATTGGTTTTTTGTAAAATTATAAAAAGTTTGATTTTGTGGTTTGCAAAATGTTTTTTTAAAGTGCATATTAAAGATTGAAACTTGTATTTCAACAAGAAGAAAGAAAGTAAATAAAAAAAAAAATAGTATATATACATTATAGATACAGGTATTAAATTTATACAAATGTTTTCAATATTTCTGAAACTGAGAAAATCGCTTACAAGTGAGTTAAAACAAGGGGGCCTTTTTCATTTAAGGCTTATAAATTTCTCATTTTAGATGATAACAATTAGAATCCACATTTGAATTAAAGAAAAAAAAAACATACCTGTATGTTGATGCATGGTCTAATCAACATACTAAAACATATTTTCCAGAATTTCACTTCTATTTAATCAACCATTTTTATTAACTTTACTGCTTTCCTTAATTTACCAGAAAATAAATATTAAATGATTTTAAAGTATCTAATTAATATTAGCCCTAATTTGTTCTAGAAAAATTTCCCTGAGGGAAAACTGCTCGATGAAAAAACATACAAATGGAAAATACTCATAGGGCAATTTTCTAAAAAATCTTTTTCTGAGGAAAACAGCAAATACTACTGATTTTATCTCAAGTGCTAGGGTGTCTATATGACCATATGTTAGCTTTTTTTTTTTTTTTTACAAATGGTAAGTGTATAACATAAAGCAGAATTTACATACGCTCCAAAGACACCATGATGCTTTGGGCATAAAAATTAGTAACCTATTTTCATTTTGGTGATTTGTTTTTTAGAGAAGCTGGCGGGTTCAGTTAGTATCATATTTACATTGGGCCATTTTCCTAGAACGTTCTAATTAATTAACCCTTTGAGTTTTTAATTTGTATAATAATAATTAATATTTGGTTGCTGATAACGATATTAAGTGTTATGACTTTAACTTTTACCCATGAAGGAATACAAAAAAAAAAAAACTTTAAAAGGAAAAATCACTATTCAAAATATTGGTTTGTTGTGTTTGAGAAAGCAACCAACAAGGCTGAATTTTATCTCAGTCTCTCAGCGTGGAAATACAATTGGAAATACTTGGTGGAAAGTTCTTGTCAAAATTCAATATCAAATATCAAATTCTATGAAATCGATTCAAATATGAAATTAATACTTTTAAGAGTTAATTGAAGAAAAACAATAATGTTAGTCGTTCCAAAGTTGAAGGAAATGATGTATTTTGTAAAGACAAAACAGAACATATTTAAATTAGTAATTAACTTATAGTTATAGTTGTCAATTTTATGCCCATCAGAAAAGTTTTATAAATTTGCACACTTTTGAGTCCTTTTGACATATCTAAAGTATGTATTATGATTTTAAGAAAAATATTGTATTCATAAATTATTAAACTACATACATAAGCATGCATTAGTTCAATAAAAATTTTATTCATTCTTTATACTATGAAAAATGTAATGTATAATATAAAATTATATTTCATAAAATGAATGAGCTTGTAAGTAATTTTTTATCTCAATTTATAAATAAAAACATATTCAATTCAATTATACCATCCATCATACGTACAGATAAATAATATCATGGTATTATACCTAGGAGTTGGAGTGTTTGTTGTTTTATTCTACAAAAATAAGTAAATTGCATTTATATATCAAATCATGTTATGAAATATCAACTATCGAATTCATTTTGTGTTTGTTGAACATAAATCCAGGTAGAAAAAATTGGTGGTAGCTTGTAAATGTGATTACATTAGTCTGTTTGAGATATATATAAATCTCGATTCGTGATGTCACGGGTGTGCTCACGTGCTATAATGAGTTTCTAGAACAATTTTCTACCAAAAGAACATTTTGGATCCGAAAATGGCATCATTATGAACAGAATTGGACTCCAATATGGTCTATATGATGAAACAAAGTCATGAACACTTTCTCTCTCTTCCCCTACCCACAATGTTACTTAAGTAGTAACCCAATTCGAACTGCATGTGGCTGCCTAATAATGAATATAAATTAATGCTACTTTACAAAAGAACGCTCATAAATTTACCAATATGACAAAAAATATGTATCATATACATCAATATGATAAATAAATGAATAAAAGCAAAAAGAACAAGGAAAACTTTTTAGCACAGCAATATTTAAAATAATATTAAAATATGCAAATATCCATATTCATTTTGTGTAAAATTGTAGAAATGGCCTGTCCTATCACATCATATATTTAATTGTCCTTATCATCAATTACTCTATGTACTAACCTGGCAGAGATAAATAAAAACACAGAGATGACAAGATCTGCGTAATCCTGAGCTATTGACTTTCCTAACAAAATTAGTTTTTATTCAAGTTTAGTTAATGCCGGATGGTGAAGCACGAATTATTTGAAAGTTAATTTATCTAACTCTTCAGGGGTATTTAAGGCCATGTACGTAGCGTCTATTGACATCTTTATATTTTGAGTAAACATTAAGAACTAAGAATCGTTTTATTAAGTATGAACTGAGTCAGAACAGCCCCAAAAAAAAATTCTTTAAAAAACCCTCAAGATCTGTCGAGCAAAGATATGCAAACCTCCATGATACCTTGATGCATAATATGTACACATCAAACGTCAAACAATATTTCATTATTTCCCAATTTTGTATAAACTTAAAATTAAAAAGATAGATAAAAAAGTTTCTTTTTTTATGTTGTTATTAGTTTAACTATACATTCAGTTTTAAATTTATCTACGTAGATTTGTGATTCTCAATGACTGAATTCGACGGCCTTTTAGTCTCCTTCACTTGAGAAAATCTACATATGGTATACGTTGAATCAACAAAAATTATCCAAGAACATAAAAATATACCTATTTGTGAAAATTATATCCATTGGAGCTCATCAGCTTTAATGAAGGTATTATCATAACTGGACGTAATATTTATTTTTAATAACTCATTATATACCTAAAAATATGTTTTTAGATATATAAAAGCCATTTTCAAACACATTTGACGTCATCTTAAAATCGGTATAGTTTTAGATATGACCCATTAATATTAAATCCTTCGATGAAACCGAATATGACACTGATCTTGTTTTCAAGATCATTCCAGAGACATAATGAGATCGTTTTAAATTTTTTTTGACAGAATTAGATCAATTCAGAATTTTCAATCTTAATTGCAACACTACAAATACTTAAGTAGTAGGGCACAGAAGGATTTCATCTGGTTTCTTAATCCTTCTGCACGCTACTACTTAAGTAGCTCTACCGTGAGTCTTTAATTTCGAGCGAAATATTGTTCGAAATTGAATGAAAATTTACTCATTTAGATGGACGATTTCTTCTTGGTTAAGGAGTCTTATCGGCGCTTGACATCTCGTTTAAAAGCTGTGGTTCTCAGCTGTTTAATGCACTCCTTATTAATCCATTTTACGTAATATTCAAGGAGTTATTTAAGTACAAAGGATAAAAAAATATTTATAGATTTGAAATCAGTCTGCAAAACTGAATAAATTTTATTATACTTATACCCCTTAGGATTTTTGAAAGTTCAAATTTTTTGATCTGTGTTATTATTGAAAATCTTTGAAAGTAAATGTGCAATTTAAATAACTTATTTTAAGAATTAATTATTTAATTTTAAACATAAATTAAGTCACAAATACAGACAATAAAAATTTTCTTTTATAAATATAAAGAGTTCAAAACATTTTGGTGCTTTTTTTTTCATAGTTTTTTGTCCATGAGGATCAGTGTACTATTTGCAGAGCATAAATCCTTAAAAACTAAAATTCAACTTAGTCACAGAGAATATATGTTCCAGATGAAAGGATTCATCAAAAGATGAATTATATAAAGGAACCTGAGATTATGAAATAATGAAATGTTAGATTTCCCAGGAAAAATAAACATATTACATTTATTGAAAAAAAGAAGGATAAGAAATATATATCATTACATTAAAATGATAAACAATTAGATTAGAATGGTATTCCCAAAACATCAACGAGTCAAATGTTTTTGGTTGTGAGAGTCGGTTTGTATGTACATCAGATATATTTTTCTTTTCGTGTCTTTTTTTCATTTAAATTAATGTATTTGCATAGAAAAATATTCATGTAAATGAATAAATCATTAAATATTTAGAGGTACTTCGTATTTTCATAAAAATAAATATCTCATCAAGTTAAATGTATGTATTTATTTTCATGCACTGAGGATTTTTGAACAAATATTTGTGATCACAACTTAATTTCATTTATAAGTCTTTTTTACTGTAAGAATCTTTCAAAAAAAGGTGATATTTAACTAAAATGTCATTATACTCTAAAGCTGTTGGACTATAGAACCTTGTTTCTGCTGACGTTACAGATTGTATAATAAATTGAAAGTGACGCCATGTTGAAGGAATAGTTCCTACACAAAAAAAATCTTAAGGAATCTTCATCTAGTGACTTACAAAATAAATAAAAAATTGTTTGTCAAGAATCAGTGGCGCCGGAACCATGGGGGACAGGGGGCTTGACTCACTTTTTGAAAAAAATGAGGTTTCGGGATCCAGTTATATAATAGTTTACATCATAAACAAACTTGAGACCTACTATTTATTTGATTAGTAAGATATAATTTTAGTTGTTACTCGCAAAAAAGTTTTTGAGATAAGCAAAAATACTTTGTACTCTCCCTTCAGCTGTTTTTCACCAGTTGACCCTTCTAATTTAAAGCAGCTGACCCTACGTGTCATGAACTTAAATAGGGTATTATTATTATTTATGATTCTGATGTATAAAAAATATATTAAATCAAGGATTGTGCGCCCTTTTTTTTTTTTTTTTAATATTTTACAAGTATTAACGATTGATTTGTATAAATGTTTAGTATATTTAAATAATAAGTCTGTATTTGTTTACTTATCCCCCTTATTAGTGTTCGGAACGATGATTTCTTTAAATTTTAATTTTCATCATTCAGATTTGAATACCCCTAATATAAAATTGAGAGTAGTCAAACAGTAGAATTATACAATTGAAAAACGAACATTCACTTTCGAGTATTTAAAAAAATATATATTTTTAGGGGAAAGGTTCGGAGATTGAATGAGGATTGCTATGTGAAGGAATATCAATTTGGCTTTTGTTTCTGCTGCTAAAAGAAAAGACTTTGATACATAAAATATATTCAATGAGCTGATAGACATATTCATATAGGGAATTATTGACATGATGAAGATTATATCATTAATTTTCTATTTTTATTGAACTTTGAATATTTGTATACTTTTTTTCTTTTTCTCACCTACTAATCCCTTTATGGATTTTTGGTATTGGTTATGATAAATAAGAAATTCGTTGTATATTAGTTTTATCTTTTTAACAAAGGCCATATAAATTCGTGGAAATAAAAAGTGACAATTAAGTTGTAACAATTGTTTTATTATTTATTATGTGTTTTGTTTTCTGATGATTAATTAACTATTATTTAGTTATTGTGTATTTCCTAATATATCTTTTGTATTTGCAATTTCTTATGCGATGTAGACATTAAAAAAACTTACTGTATATGTATCTCATTACATTTTGAATGAACTTCTGAACTGAAACTTAGTATTTTGATTCAATAGTTCTACTTGCTCACATAGATTATGTGTATATAATATACTTATGGGTATTTTTTGTCTCTTGGAGGTACATTTACATATTTGTTTCAAAACATGGAAAAATTTTATTTACTAGGTTGAATAAAAAAAATTATTGGAAAATTGATAATCTGAAGTTCTTTAAGAATAGACAATTTCGGTCCAAAAACTTTATTTTTTAATCAAAACCCTTGAATCTGACAAAATAAAAGAACATCCTAAAAGCAGGATCTTCTAATCCATCAAATACCAAAGTGACTGTGTCCCTTCCATGAGGAGCGTCATAGTTATTTAGTTTGCGTCAAACCAAAAAATGTCATGTAAAATTTCAGCCTTACTCAATTAGATATTTTATTGATTGTTATTTGTAGGTGGTCTTAGGCGATTTATATTAATTGTTAGTTACTCTATTGCATATGGTTAGTGGTCCATATTTTCTCCTCAATAATTTAGGAATAATAATTATAATAGTTTTGGAAAATAAATAAATGCAGTTCAAATTGTGTACAACTAAAACTTCACCGGCGAGTAAGTATGTACAACCTGTAACCAAAATTTTATTCGTAGATCCACCTATATTTAATGAATAAAAGATATCTTGAAGTGTGATTAGAACTGTAACAATTTGAGTAAATTGAGTAAAGTAAAGCCTAATCAATCAAAATCAATAAGTAAGAAAAGTTTTAAAAGAATTGTAAATCTTCAGCAGCTCATCATGCCCACATCAAATTTAATATTTTTTTAAAAATATAAATATTTAGTGTATTTTGATTCCAAATGATGTTAATATTTTTTAACTTATTAATAAATAAAAAAATATTATTACAAATCAATTTTGTTTAAAAATGTTTGAAGACTAGATCCATTGTTTTAAGACTATGGTTTATAAAGTAAAAACATTTTTTTTCTTCCTAAGATTATAATAATTATTATATTATATACTTATTTTGCTACGGTACAGCATTTTCTTTGATTATCACCAAGATAAATTTGGCATCGACCCGTTTTATTTAAATCTGGAGGACGTCAAGTGTTTTTGGTAAGGACGTCATTGAGTATGTATACTATTAAAGTATACATATAAAGAGATGACAAGCTGGAAATTTTGTCATTGGGAAACAAAATCATTTTTAATAATAACCCATAGTTTATGGTCTATTCACTGTCTTCCCCCCCCCCAAATGTTTGGTCGTCCAGAGTCCAATGAAATCCACAGTAGGAAAATAATTTAATTTTGGTCCATAATCTGAAACCAGAGCTCTAAAACTGATCTATAAAAAATCACAAAAGACCGGACCAAAAAAAAAAAAATAGATCTCGGATAATATCTCAACACGAGCTTCTATTTCAGTCAAAATGTAGACAACTACTGAAGCAAAGTGCCTTTGTTTCAGTGGTCGTCCAGGTTAAATAAGACAAGATAAAGAAAAATTGTTCCACTTACTTCTTCCTCAAATGTGTGTATTTATAAATATTTTTATGTTTCCTTTTCGCAAGTTTTTTACAAAAGCATTTACATTAAAGTCACACAACCTCTACAATATCTGAAGTTACTATACGTCCAACTTTTCTTTCTTTCTTTTTTTTGTATGTACATTTGAAATCTCCATTTTGAAATACATTGAGTTTTGTCATGCATATATTTCTTTGGGAAATTTTGCTTATGTTAGATAGCATTGCACTTTTGTTTATCCATAAAAGCAAGTTATCCCACGCCTCCACTTATAACTAAATGTTGTTTTGCAGAGTACCATGATAATTTGTATGGCTTGTTTTACCAATCAACATCGTATATAATTTCATGATAAATTATACTTTTGGTAGGTGACATTCAGATTTTATTACGTCATTCCTATTCATTCAAAAGATATCAATCAAAACAGATATTGTTTCAAGTTTTGGATATCAAAACGTTTATATACTAAATGAATTATTTAAAAGCTACTTTTAATGATATTAGAATATACATAGGTAAAGGACTTATACCTAGTATGGATAGACAGTACAGGTTATAAGAGAAGTGATGAAGCTATAAGTGTTTCTTATGCATATATTGGTATTAAGTTAAGTTGTAACCTGTAGAGAAGACAGACATCCTTTCAGTTTTAGTCTCATATCAATACTGTTATATTACTCTTTCTGAATGAAGTATTACAGTATAGATATATTATATTAACACATATTATTTTATTTGATACAGTACAAAACATAACTCATAAGTGTAGTCGTTCTAATTTACTAATTAACGATTTCATTTGTTGAATTGATTATTGCCATATTTATTTTATTCTTGTAACCTCGCAACCTTGTATTAATTTGTTGTTTTAGTATCTAAATAGTGCATTACAACAAGCTTTTTGGGATAAGCAAAAACACCATGTATTCACCCTTCAGCTGTTTTTCATAAGTTGACTCTTTTGGTTTAAAGCAGCTGATCTTACGTGTTATGAACTCAAAAAGAGTATCATTATTATTTATGATTCTGATATATAAGAAATATATTAAATCAAGGATTGCACGTCCTTTTTTTTAATATTATGTAAGTATTAACGATTGATTTGTATATTGATAGAGTGAATCAATGTATAAGTATATCTAAATAATAACTCTGCCCAATATCAAAAACTTGGCAACAAGGAAAATACAGAAGGGTAGATATCAGTTGTTTTTCCAAATTTTTCCTTTCCCTTTTGTGACTCGAGGTCGCGAGTGGACAAAAAAGCTATTTGTCTATTTCTTCAAGATGGATAAGGTTGTTTTCTTCAGTAAAAATTTAGTGTGTTCTAGGAATTTAAGTCTACGAGGTTTTATTAAGGTCCACGGCAACATCATTAGTGACCACAACACTGTTGGATTCGCAGATCCTAGTTTAAAGACATTGAGTGCTTTAAGTTGTAAAAATGCTACTGAAGGGTATTACATTGATCCAAGAACAATTTGCTCCCAACAACGTTCCTACAGTTATCACACCATCCAGTACTTCTCCTGTAAAGAAAATCACGAAAATTCACCCAATTTTAAGAAACCTTAAGCAATTACGAAGCAATTGATTTTTTTATAAAAATAATTTTTTCCTGCAGTACCCTATTTGTATAATTATAACAAAATTTCATCAAGTTCAAGGCCTTTGAAAGGGCTTTATTAGTGACAAGAATTAGCACCTCGAATTCTTACTCCATCAAAAATATTTCAGAGTATTCTTGCCATTACCAAGTCTCAACTAGTGATCAATTCAGATTTTGGATCGGCCTATGTTAGTTTCATGGCATATACTCCACTGAATAGTGAATGTACTATAATTTCCAAGAAAATCAATAATTTATCTACAGTCATGGATCTTAAATACTATTATTCCCAAAAGTAAATAAGGGACTAGTTATTTCCCTCTTACAGAGTTAGTTCACTGTGTAAATAACGTAATAAAAGCAAGTGGTTTTCCAAATCATGGCAAGAAGAAAAAGGTAAATCAGGTCAAATTGTAGTTTCTCAAAGAGAAGCTCAGTTCTTTGCAAGAGCAAAGAGTTATTCGCTCATCAAGCTCAAGAAAGTCTTCGCCAATTCATATTGTTAAGAAATCAGGAGGTATCAAACTGTGCAGAGATACCAGATCTCTAAGTTATCAATCTGAGACTCACATTATGAGTGATTTTATTCATGACGGAAAGGGATCATTTGCGATTTTGGACCTTTTGAGAGCATATAACCAGATATCTATGGCAGAACTCAGTTTACAAAACTGCAATGACTACTCCTTTGAGCCTCTATAAATATTTAAAAATACAATTTGGTTTTAAAAACGCAGCTGACGTCAAAGTCGAATTGAGTTCCAAGGGATATAAATTCCTGTTGGCCATTACTTCGAATGGGTCCGTCATAGTAATAGGTGCGTTGTTAGAGCAAGTGTGGTTTTAATACGCTCGCCGGAAACCAAACTCCCTTTTTTTTCCTTAGATTAAAATCGACGTCTCTAATGACGATCAAACATGATCATATCCGCCATTTTCTTTTTTTAGCTTTGATGGCTAACTTTATACATGTCCATATTAATTATGCCCATGTACAGTCAATAACTTTTTTTAATATATTTACATGTATGCGACTTAATCATTATTTGAGGGGTATTAAGACCCAAACATTAAAATAGTTATGTACATACATACCTATGAACATAAAAATGTTGAATTATTAAAAAAGGTAATGAAAAAAATTCTAAAGCCAATGGTGCACATACAACAACCATATTTAGTTAAACGTGTACATTGTTAAACGTTGAGTTTCTTTGTAAAAGTATATTAAACGTCTTTTAAAAAAATTAACAAGACAAACAATATAATATATGATGCACTTCTGAATTTAAAAATAAAAATACACAGTATTTATGTACGAAATAAATTTATATTTTTAAACTATATATCATGTACTTCTTGTTCATAAGCACCCGTAGTAGGTGGACCACTTTCCCTAGGCTTCCTGTTCTTGTCGAGTAACATGAGGATTTCTTCAATGGATCTATTTTTTGTCTCAGGGAGGTAAAGATACAAAGGAATAATGAGAATTACAAGGATTATTCCGAAGGGCACAAAGGTAAGTTTTTGTGCACTTGACTGAATAACAGGGAATACAAATGTCACAACAAGACTTGCAGTCCAGTTGACGGTTGTCACAATTGATGCTGCTGCAGGGCGAGACTCTGTTGCAAATAATTCCCCTGTAATAAGCCACGGAATTGAACCTGGACCAAGTGCAAAAAAGACAACAAAAGTAAGTGTAGAAATAATTAAAAAGGCTGTAGCTCCCCCTGAAGTGGATGATCCGTCCCCAGCAACAAATAGAGCAATTGTGGTTAATACACAAGCAACCGTCATGCCAGCCATACCAATCAAATGCAAGGGTCTTCGCCCACTTTTATCCATGAGAGGAATTGTAATGAGAGTCATGACCACCATTATAGCACCAACACCCACAGTTGCATAAGATGCAGATTCTGCGGAAATTCCAGCTTTTTTAAAAATTTCAGTTGAATAAAAAAATATTCCATTGATTCCAGTGATTTGTTGAGATAAATGCATTAAAATAGCAATTATCAGAGGTTTTCTCAAATCTTGAGCCATAACAACTTGCTTGATAGACAAGGGAGAAGAAGCATCTCCCTCAGCGACGATGGAATTGTATTCCTCTTCCACATCATGAGTTCCTCTTAGCTTTCGGAGTATCTCCTGGGATCTTTCTTTATCCCTCTTAGTAACAGCTATGTACCTTGGTGATTCTGGACAGAAAGGGAGTAAGGAGGTTTGAATAATGAAGGGAATGATCGACAAAGAGAGCACAATTGGCCATGATGAACCACCCAATATGTCTTTTTGTCCCAGGATTTGTGCGAGTAGTAATCCACATGTAACAGCCAATTGATTGACTGTTCCTAACCCACCTCGTAGATTAATTGGAGCTACTTCATTCACATACAGGGGAACTAAGCCCGTAAATAATCCACAAGCAAAACCAATGAAGAGTCGTCCGATCACTAAAGAGGGGTAACTGCTGATTTCTTTACTTATAGACATGAGGATCACTCCCAAGAAAACATTAATTTGATTAAATAAAAGTCCCTTTTGCCGACCAACTTTTTCGGCAACAGCTCCAGCTCCGAGACCTCCAATCATTCCACCTAAAATGAAGGCAGCTGTTGCTACAATAAACAAAGATGATTTGTTCCCATCTTCCACTGTAGAAATGAAATCCTCAATGTCTCCTTGTGGTACGTTGAACACACCCGTATTCCATCCAAATTGAAACATACCAAGAACAGCAGTGAAAATGACAAGGATTAAAGAACGATTCATTTTCTCCATACTGAAACTAAAAAAAAATAATTATTTAAGAATGACCTGATTTTTGAACACTATTCTAAAGTAAATTAAATTCATAATTTTTTTAACAATTATGGGACTTTATTAGAGAAAAATTGTCATTTTATAATTAGAAAAATCAAAAATTCTTTCTTTTTTAAAATTCCTACGTTTATTTTTTGTTAAATCGTTATTGTAGACACATTTCCCACTAATAGAATAACTATAGAATTTCCACCTACCTTTGTCGTAAATTTTGTTTAAAATGCATAATAAGATTAATAATAAATAATAATATAATATTGCGTCCTAATACCATTTTAAAATGTCGAAATTTCTCCCAAGAGCAGTAATATATAGAGTTGTAAGTTCTTAGCGTTTACTCGCGTGCGATATTTTCAGTAGTTGTCAATTTAAATAGTATTTTTATTTTATTTTTTAAAGCTATTATCATTATTCCTTAATTATTGAGGTGAGAACATGTAGTAGCACTAACCAGGGCATGTAATGCTTTAATTCACATCGTTTACAAATAGTAATAATTATTTTATAAAATTGCTAATTGAGTAAACTTTAAATTTTTATAATCTTCTGATTGATATGAATTTGTATTTATTTCCTTTTACACTCACACAAAGAATGTGAATCCTTTACCCTGTAAAAGGATAAGGTTGCTTATAGTTAATATAGTAAAATGTAATAGTATAGTAATACAGCTAAAGCTGCTCTTATCAAAAATTCTTCAAATTTTCAGGGTTACCATATATTTTTTCGATTATATATATATATAGGCACAGAAATCTAATGATACAATTTATCCCCCCTCTTTCACAACCAAAAAAACAATAAAATAAGACAGCTGATTGTACAAGTATTTTAATTCAAAAGTACACTACGCCTATATCCAATCTCTCCTCTACCAGTCATCAAAAGTCCCATCCCCATAATAACAGACATGGCTCATGCGTAAAATAATCGACAGCTAACAAAAAATATATGGAAGTAATTGATGTATTCAAGACGCCATTGTGCTTTGAAATCTCTATGTAATTTTTATTTTTGTTCAAAGCATTCGAAACAAAAACAATAAACAAAGATCAAATGGCAACAATAGGTCTATTTTAACGGCTAAATCATTGTATAAACTAAATGAAATACATATATTATATATAAATATTTGAACCGACCAAGTATCCTTCTTGTGTTGCAAAGGGAACAAAGAAATAAGTAATTCGAGTTTTTAACTAAAAATGAATTAATGAATATTTTATTATGCCTTGAGTTAAAAGTATGTACACATATATTATTAATGATACATAAATATATAGAACAAAAACATCATTTAAATAAGCGCTAATTTATGTATAAAACTGCTAAAATAATCAAATTGGTATAGAGCTTATTTATGATTTGAAAATGAAATAAAAGGTATGCGAGGTCTCAAAATAAAATCAGTTGTAAATAAGGTGTTTGAAAGTATCTTCTCCAAAATTATTTACAAATTATAGTTATAGGAATTTTGGGCTTCGAGTATAACTGTGATAGCAAATTTTACAATAAAACTTACTAGCTAAGAAATAAATATGAGCAAAATGATTGTTGGTTTTTTTTCTTGACACAAGTTTTCTAATGATACCATACTAAATATGTTATACGTGTATATTTTGTTTTTGTTTTTCAGCGACTTTTTCATTTAATAAGAATTACAATATATAAGATAATATCAATGAGTTAATAAAACTTGGCAATAGTCAAAAATCCTAAGGGGTATAAGTATTATAAGTCTGTAATTTTTTTTTTCGAGAGTCCTCAGGTTTACGAGAGATCGGATCCTACTTTTTGAGCTAATCTGGCCCATTTTTCAACTTCAAATTAAGCCTAGAATGATACTCATTTTGTGCATTACAAAATATGATTTGCTAGTGTATTTCATCCAAATTCTATTTCCAGTCTTTGTTTTGACCTAAAGGGACTCCTGGGGACATAGGCGGTGGGAGTAGGTTCAAAAATCGGCCAAATCCTTTGTACTTAAATAACCCCTTGAATATTCCATAAAATGGATAAATAAGGAATGCATTAAAGAGATGTGAACCATAGCTTTCAAATGAGATGTCAATCGCCCAATAAGAATCCTTAACTTTGTCCTCCATCTAAATGTTTAGATTTTCATTTAATTTTGATCAAAAATCCACTTTAAAGTAAATACTAACGGTAGAGCTACTAAAAAACAAGTACAGTAGACTGAAGTAGTTGTTAGCAGAAGGATTTCAGCTGATTTCGTAATCCTTCTGCGTGATAATACTTTATGAGTTTTCTTCTATGTTTAAATTAACAATTGAAGTTGGAAAATGGGTCAAATTAACTTAAAAAGTAGTGTCCGATTTCTCGAAAACCGTCTAACTCTTGTAAAATAAAAAATTACAGATTTAAAATCAGCGTGCAAAACTAAATAACTTGTATTACACTTATACCCCTTAGGATTTTGGCATTTCAAATTTGTTGACCTGTGTAATTAACTAGATATAACCAAACCTTTCCTAAAAGATTTTTTTTCTGTTGTTCGGTTGACAATGTCATTCTAGTTGTCAATGAATTATACAAGTCTACAAATTAAAAATATATACTAAGGACACATGGTTTGGAGCTCATGTTTTCATTCAATGTTTACGAAAGGTTTGGCTCTAATATCTAATAAGGATGTCATTCATCTTAACTTACAATCCTTATCATATGAAATAGTCCCTGAAAATAAAAGATCAACAAAAAAACACTCCCTGAAATGAGGATCAGACTAAAAAAACTCACTTTTGATTAAATCTGAACACGACTTCTAGGCAAGCAATTGTTAGTATATGTTCATTAAACTTAGATTTTGACAGCAAAGATGGGTATTTTCTTTTAAAATTAAGCTAAAAAAAAAGACTTTAGTTTTAGTGATGTACATCATAGTCAATTTTCTTTTTTAATGAATCAATTTAGTATACATATATGAGAAATTGAACTTAAAACATGACGCAATTCATGTTAAGGCTTCACATGTATATATTATATTTAAACAAAATATCTACATGACGAAATTCTCTCACTTTTATGAAACATACATCGTATTTTTTTTGTTCAACTAATCTATAGATAAGCTATTAAGCTGTGTACAACTCTCTACTATTACATGATGAAGAGTAATTTATCAGTTGGGAAGAATAACCCAACTACCAACTCATGTGCCATTTTGTTTACCTGTTTTTGAAGGTAGAAAGATTGATTGATACAATAAAATTATCATCTTGACGTATGGGTATACCTTAGACTTGTCAAACCAATTCAATTAAACAAGCTATAGTATTACATTGTTATGTGTAGTAGTTGCAAGCAAGTTCCAAACTGATTCTAAATGGTTATAATAAGACCTTATTTAATTATTACATTTTTACAAATTTATTATTGATTTATGTTATTTTTTTTTTTTTTTACATTACTGAAAATGGGATTTGCATCAAATAAATATATCAATGGATTTGCTCGATTTAATTGAACAATTCCTATTCTATCTTTAGATCTATGACGTAGTTATGAGTATTAAGGCATAATACTTAAAAATCAGCTGTTATTACGAAACACAATAATGAATTTATCATAGTAAACCATAAAATCATCATATTTTGTTAGTACAAGGAGACGTGATAGCCAATAGTGATATACAAACTTTTTAAATTCAGACATCAAATTACTGAAATTAATTCATAAAGGTGTGAACTACTATACTTTGAAAAAGTTTTAATTATTTTAGCAATACATCAGCGACGTTATTTAGGTGTTATCATTGACCTCTTGGTAACAGTGTAAGGTTAACAGTGGTACTAAGAAACTTCAAATGGTTTGGATTTATTTTTTAATTATACATGCACTCAATTGTTGTCTCTCTAATTGTAACCTTACATTAATTTCAAACATATCCACCAACAAATAATATTCATCAAACTCAGCATGAATTCATACTGAGACAGCATTTTGTAGAAATGAGCTGAAACCAGCTTCATACCCAGTAATTTCTTGTTCCTTCACTATATTACTTTTTATAAATATATATAATCAATTATAATTATCGTTGCAGGATTTACAATTTTATTTCATAGCTAAGAAACAAGGAATTAAAAAATTAGAACTCTTAGGGTAGTTTTGAATAAATAATTTGATCATCTCATTATTTTTACCAATTGCAGATATGAGGCTTGAACATGAGTTGAAAATCATTTCGTCTATAACTTAAATCCAAATACCACAACCCAAAAAAAAATATATTTTTTTTTTGATGTGATTAACTTTTAAAACAGGGATGGAACTTTTGTACATATGATATTAAATTTTTTGACCCAGATATTAGTGCAAGGACATGGAAAAAAAACGAAATTGCTAGATTAGGAAAATTCTTCTTTTCTTTCTTTTTTTTTAAATCCTTTTCTACCAATTTCTTTAATTGTATGTTAATTCATGCTGAAACGTCACATAAATTTAAAAAACATGTTTCTCCCTTAAATAAATGTCCTGTACATATGTACTGCCCCCATCAATAACTTGAGTTTTTATATGTACATACTTACTTTCAATTAAAATATGGGTTTTAGGGAAACATTTTTGTTCAAAGCAAAGAGCTCGATTTGACTACAAATATGTACTTTTAGCTTTAATAGATGTAATCAAAATCGCCCTGACAATACTATTTATTAAATGAAGTTTGAATAGGTACAGTTTTGAAAATTGAATCCTTTTATCAAAGAAAACAGAGCTTGAAGTCTAAAGTCATCTCAAGTGATGAATAATGCAACAAATAACCAATGAGCTAATTTTATAATTTTATTTCAAGCTATCAGGGACAGTTCAGGGTGTGAAAATTCAATTATATTTTTAAGATTAATATACCTACACATGTGTTAGGACAATTGCAAATAAAGTCAAACCTGCTCTAACGGCCACCTGCTTTAAGTGTGGCACTGCAATAAGCGGTCTTATCTAGTTCCCACACAGGAAATTCATAATATAAATACACTGACTTAAGCGTTTCCCTGCTATCCCTGGACAGCAGTTACCCAAAATAATGCAAACCAATTCAAATGAACCTGCTTCAACGGCCACTCTTTTTAGCGCTTACTCATTGTTAAAAATACAAAACTTCAGAAGTTGTGCCCTTGAAATGATTACTTGCAGTTCATATTTCTATACAACTCCGATCGTCTATAACTCAAATCCTTTAGATACATGTATCTATATGCAAAGAAATAAAATATTGGATGTACGTAAATGAGTATTTTTTTTCCTACACTTCTTTCTCTCTCTCACTCTCTGAAGATGAAAATGACAATTTTAACAAAGCTAGTGATGCATTATTAAAATTTAAACTGCTTGTAATTGATGGAAGAAATATAAGTATGTTATATTAGAAAAAACAAAGGTTGTTTGAACAAACCAAAATTACAGATTTTTTTAGTAATGTTATTGAAAATTATTATTTATTTTGCTATATAAATGTATATCGATACATAATTCATAATATAATTACTCTATAATTATAGTTAATTTTATTTTAATTTTGGTTATATTATATTAAAAAAGTTTTTAATACATGTATATTATTTGATACAGTCTACTTTGCAGTTCATGCATTCTTTTATGCCCAATTTTCCAGATCATTGTTTCAAAAAAGCAAACCTGGTTTAAGTGATTACCTGCGCTAAGCGGTCACTTTTTTGGTTTCCCTTGCCTGGCTGCTTAATACAGGTTTGGCTGTAGTTACAATAAATGGAACTATGTTTTTTTAACTTTATTTGATAAATATTTATACTGGTGAATAATTTTAATTTGAGGCACTGTGAGATGGACAATTTTTTGAAGGAACTTTTGTATAAAATCTATCAACTTAACTCAATTATGTATTATTTTTTTGAATAACTATTCCTTTGAAGCAAAATTGTTACATAAATAACTCCTCTTCTCTAATAAAGATGATTAATGATCTTGATGTTAAATTAAGTAAATGGGAGAATTAAATATTAAAGTTTGAATTCTTAAAATAAATTAAACATTCTGTAATGATAATTTATTTTTGTTAAAGTATTGTTAATAATAGGTATGCTGAAGTAAACGAAATGCATACCTTTGTAAGAATTACCAAAAGAAATGCTCAAGATCAGATAATATATTGATGCATGAAACTGACATTTTGAAATGAATTACTTTTGAACAAGTCGTTGTACATGCATACAAGGTCATTTATTTTTATTCTTATGGACCTTTAGTTAAACATATTATTATACTTATTGTGTTGGTGTTTCTTCAACTATGCTAAAACATAATTATAACAATTTATGTTGACTAGATTTATATCAAAGTTATTATACGTACACTGTGACAAAAAAGTATCCGGAAAATTGAAATAAAACGCACAAATCTTAATCTTCTTCAATATTTATTGAATTCCCTTCAAAATATGCTCCATTTGAAGGGATACAAATGTGCCAACGTTTATTTCAATCATCGGAACATCTTCTATAGGCGCTTTTAGTGAGAGTCTTCAACTCCTTCTGTAAACTTTCTTTTATAGCGTCTATGGAGTCAAATCTGGTTGTCGGAGCTCCGCGTGGAATATGGCGGCTGGTCGATGGTATTTATCGAGTGTTTCATCTTAAAATCATTTGTCACAGTGTATAATTTTTAATGAGCTGTGCTTATTAGTGCTCAGAACACTGGTTTGTCGTCCTCGAACTAACTTTGGTGAAGCTACATGCATGTACATACACTTGGCAAGATTGTAAAGTGTTAAATCGAGAGGAGTACAACCGAGGCAATTACGTAGTAAAATCAACGTTGCGTTCACAACCCTGGATTTTTCGTCTTTTTTTTTTTTAGGATATCGATATTGAGTGATTATATAACGATAGTTTTATTATTAGTGATGATAAGCAGTTGTGTTTCTAATTGTTAATGATGTCTGGCTTACATAACTTGTACTTCATGTTTAGCTATGAGCTAAAATCGCAATGATCAGTGCATATTATACACACTGATAAACCAATAAATTGAATATAACTTTTTTCCTCATCTCATTTTTACAATGTTTTTATCCCTTAACTAATATTCTGAGCTACATATTATCCTTTTAATTTGAAAAACTTTATTCAAATATTGAGTTGTTGTAGACTTAAAAAGTCGTTTTTATCAAAAAATAACAATCACTAAACTTTACTTGAAATTTTAAATCCTCAAATTTACAAAAACTACAATTTTGAAACCTATTTCGATGTTCACGAAATTTCAACATTCGTGAAACTTAAATTGATATTGAATTTCGTAGAAATTCCTAAATTTTAGTTAAAGTTAACTCAACAAAAGTCCTGTTACCTTATAAAATTATCATTAGGTCTTTCATTCAAAAGACTATAAATTATTATTATTAGTATTTGTCTTAATACTTTTTAATTTTATATATAACTCATTAACAGAGATAAGATTAATAAACAACTTTATCATATCATTGCTTTAAAAAAAAATACAACTCTCCTAAAAATACATGGTAAATAAATACGTAAAAACATAGAAATAACTATTCTTAGAATTTATTTAAAAAGACATTGACTTACAAGCAACCTTGAAGAATACGAAAAACTAGTAATTGGAATTAACAAAAAATCTATGAAAAGTTCATTTAGTTTACTTGAAACATGACTCACTTTGATTCAAAAATTAATTATCCTTAAGTAAATAAGTTATAATATAATACATGAAATTTGTAAGAGGAGATCAAAAATACAGAGTCAAAATACAAAATCACAAAGTTCAATATTTTATGTTGTAAGACAAAATGCTTTTGATGAAAAAATAATAAAAATTTCACCACTACTTTTTGCTTTATTAACCTTTCATAAATGAGTTGAAATCTCAAATTGACTAGTTTTTTGTCACATGGAAATTTACATTCCAACCTTTCCACCACAAAGAGACTCAAAATTAACCTGTAGTTAAATAATGATATTCCAAATACTCTAAATTCTGAATTTTATATTCACCTTGACATGATCTCATCTGAGTTTAACAAATCAAAAGATGAATGAATAAACAAATCAATAGCTGACAAAAAAACACATTGGAGATGTTGATGTTTCAGGGGTGTCAAAGTATGTATGTAATCACTAGATATGGGCCAAAAAATGTGAAAATAAAATTGAGTTTAAAGAGGTAAAGAAAAATATCAGTTGGAAGCACTACATTTGATTTCAGTATTCTCAGTATCATTGAGGTGAGAACATACTATAATTATAAGTAGCTATTTTTTAATATTGTCAAATAACAATCATCAGATAAAATGTAGAGGTACCAGATGGTAATTGCAGGCATATTTTTTACCTTAACAAAATGCCCATCTCTATTAATCAAGTCGGTATTCTTATTGTATCTCGCAACCTTTCCTTAAAAAAGAAACAGAAAAAAACCATAAAATCAGTTTTGGAGGTATTATCATTCTAATTGTAGATAATTGAACAACAGTTAACTCGAGTTAAGCCGGTCAACGCTTAAAAAACAAATAAGGGAAAGAAAAGTAAAAAAAATCGACAGCTGATAACAAAATACATTCCTGAATTTTTATTTTGGTGGGGTGCTATATAGGTAGATATTAAGCGTTTTAAGGGACGTTGATCTACTAGCTATTGAACAAAATGGGGAAATTTCTTTACAAAAAATATTGAAAAAACTTTATCTAAGGTCTTTAAAAATGATACAGATTAAACTCTTGTTGAATAGAAGCAAGAAATTTTATTTTTAATAAATTTGGTTTTTTATGCCTCACCCAAGATGTCACACTTACAGAATGATGACATCACGTGAAAATGATCTAGAGGGAGAATGTGCTTTTAAATCTAATTTGCTATAAAAACAAGATGTGTGACACAATATTTATTGGGTTGCTTTTTTGAATATATTTTTTTTTACACCTCCAATCAAGAAAGTCCCATGAATATTCAAGTGTCATTAAAGAATAAGAAGTGACAAATTCGGAAGGAAAAAAAGAGATTCTATGATCTGAAACTGACATTAAATGCATCTATTTAACACAATTTCAAAAATTTGAAGCAAATGCTCATTAATTGAGTTAAATACATAATTTAATATATATAATGTCAATGCAATTCTTGCTATCATTTAATTATGCAGCAGTATTCTTAATGGAGTAATTTAAAGAAGAAAAAGCTTTTTGTCAAAGGATTTCAACATGTAAGTACATTTCTTGAAAATAAACTTCCATCTATTGCATGTACTTAATTTCAAGTTTCGTGTTTCTATAATCAAATTAAGAGAAAATTGAGTACTATAGCTTTTTTTGTATTCTTCTTTTAAATAGCATGTCTTTTTATCAAAACAAATATTTTTAATTACGTAAAAATGAGCCTTTCATTCTGATCTGATAGTCAAAACAAATATATGTTTGTACATGCTGCTTAATATTATGAAATTATTAAAAAAAATTGAATTGAGTTTATAATTAATTAAATTTATATATTCTTTATCACATCAAGATATTACATCTCTTAACCTTTTCTTCAAAAATAAAAATAAGAAAAACTCAAAATTAAAAAATAGTCAATTACGCCCTCTAAAGCCCAATTGTTAGACTACTTTTCATTTAAAATCAGAGTATTTATAACTTAATTTGAATTTGACCAATCATCAAATTATTAAATAGGAGCAGGCGTAATAGAAAAATCGACAAGATGAAGCTATGAAGACTTTAAAAAAAGCTTCATTTCATACTGGGATGTAACATAAATGTCAAAATCCACTACTTGAAAAGTCATTGAACAAGACCAAATAAAATTTGGGTGATTTTTATAGATAACAAGAAAAAAAGTTTATGAAAGAAAGTTATCAAAGTACATAGGATGATCATATGAGGATAGCATGTAACTGTTAATTGTTTATAAGCGAAAATCCTGATTTAATAAAGTTTTATAATTTGATTCAAATTAACTTTCATGTTTACGACTTTTTAGTTATTTGATAAATGAAGTGTTTCTAGATACAAAAAAAATTATTCGTAGTGTCAATCCTTAGCAGCAATGGTGACCTTTAACTTCTTCTTCATAGTTTTGAATCACTTGCGAATGATTTATGAATCTATTTTCTCCCATGCAGATTCAAGGCCTAGTTTGAGGCTAACCAAAGTTTTATATTGGCTCCCAAATTTCCTTTCCAAAATAAACGAAATTTTTAATAACCATAACGTAGAGATTTGGAAAGGAAGGATCAAAATGTCCAAGAAGTGAAGAAAAAACTCTTTGCACCAATCCTGGGTCTTCTTACTAGTATATAAGTTCAGTTGAAAGAAGTAGGAACTCCCAAAAAAACCCTGCTTGAGTCAAGAGAAGAATTGTTTTCTTTATATGTCAAGATAAGACAATCACCAAGTGGAATGAAGACAAGATAATTATTTTTGCCAAAGAAGGTCATTCCATTCCACACTATGTCGCAGGCAGTATCCAGGCTTTGAAACACCGATTTTTTGTCGAACGAAATCATTTTGCTTTTTTGGTCATAACCTGATCCTTATGACTATTAAAAATAACCTCTTAGAAGAAAACCTTTTTATCTGATCAAACAATAAGAATCCCCGATTGAGATTTCATCTAATTCAAGATTTTCTTGTTATAACTAGTCACTTTTCTCTAGAGGCCTGGCTAAGATACTGTAGCTGATAGGTGTATTCATTGAAGACCTTCCTTTTCCTCATTATTGTTAATGAAACTTTTACTTCCATTTACTTCCATTATCCTAATTGAACTATGAGGGTTCCTCCAAATCTTTGTCCCAGTAATTATAATAAGATTTGTGGTTGTCATGATCGAAATTTTGATCAATTCGTTGTTTTTTGTCTCTTTGTACATTTTATTGGTGTACTAAACGGTGTGTTTTGTAAATTTAACGCCCTTAAGGGCTTACTTATGATTGCTTATTATTTCTCCATTTATTGGTTTGGTTGTTGGTGATAAAACTTTGAGGTCAATCAAATGACCTTTTTAACTCGTTATCAAGCAATGACACAGTCGTTATAATTCTTAATACAATATAGACATATATTATGTAGTAATCATCTTAATTTAAAACTAAAAATGAATAAATAAAGAACTTTTACATATGTCAATACATATATTAGATATTAATTATTTGGAGAAATAATTTCAAACTCACTGGTTAAGTATATATGTACATCTATAGTCAGGGGCGTACTGGGGCGAAAATTTCCACCGGGCAAAGAGTAAATGAGGGGCGCCACGATAAAGGCGCATTATGCTAAATCGAAGGGGCGCCTAGTAAAGATTTCAGAGGGGCGCACCGGTCATTGACCGGTTGACCGCCGGGCCAGTACGCCCCTGCCTATAGTATATATTACTATGGACTAAAAATATTGGGAATGAATGAATTTTAATTAATCATCAAAATTCATTTCACCCCCTACCCCTCAACGTTTATTTTCAAAACACTTACAAAATTCGTATTGTGTCAATATTTACAAAACAATAGTTGCTGATTTTAGATACACATGTTATTATGCTAGAAATAGGTTATGTATCTCGAGAAATACACCCTTAGGTTCTCAAAATTTAAAAAGAATAGAAACTGGAATATTCATATAAACCTTTTTGGTTTCAATATCATTTCTCTAAATTGACTTTTAGTCATCATCTTTCAGACATTTTAAAAAACCAAAAAAAAAAAAAATCAATTTCAGCTCTTCATAAAAGGACGACGCGTATCACAAATACTAATGAATAATTCGGCACGTAATTTGGCACAGATGTCAGGGATAGTATTGTCAACATAAAAACAAACAAAAAATTATCAATCCCAAAAAAATAAAACTCAAAATTCCCTGTATTTTTTTTTGCTCGTAGTAGTATGTACTAAATGTAGGCACATATGTCAAAAGATATGTTATTTTTCAAGGTGGATTAGCTGATTGAATTCATATTCACACACCTGCTAATAAAGGCCTCTCATTTTCTACTTATCATCCAAAAAAATAGAACCAAATTAATATCACCGTGACTAAACAAGTAAGTATTTTCATATTCAATTTAACATTGTGTATATACGTACAATCACTTCTAAATACCAATGTATGTACCATACGATTTTCTTGATTTGGTCAAATATGGAACTAGTCACTCTCTGTTTACCACGGAGTTACTCCACTAGTATAAAATTTAAGCTGTATAATCTCTCGATTTTTCTACTATTTATTAGGAAGTAGCGAATAAAATGAATTTATGGGAAGCAAGCTACACATTTTAGGCATTATTTGTAAGGCTATAATAAGTATTTGAGCCAAATTTCAGACGCATTCCCCCTGCCCCCATAGTGATCAACTTTTTACTATTATACATATAAAGGGTTTTTAAAAAGGGATTAATCATTTTTATTTCACTAGGGGCGGCAAACTACGTCATATTTTTTGTTTACATTTCTACTCACAAATAGCTTACAAGTCATCATGGAGATATACAACCTTGAGCAGTGTTTTCAAATTATCCAAATTTATTACCAAAATTCACGTTCGGTCGTGGCAACTTTAAGAGAAAAATCATTTTCTGCAACGGAGCTCATTTTTTGCTCAATAGGTTTGTTAATAAGTAAAATATGCGTTAAAAACTTGCTGCGGTGGTGTTATTGGGTCCTACTTTTTTGTTGATGATAATAATTGCCACATTACTGTGAATGGAAATCGATATAAAGCCATGAAATATATTATTTTTAGCCCCAATTGAATGGTATGAACTTAAATGACATGTGGTTTCAACAAGACGCACCGTGACACTAGCCACACAGTAAACAGTACAATCGATTTATTGAAGATGCAAATTCGGTAAACGTGTTATTTCCAGAAATGGACCAGTCATTTGACCGACTCACTCATGCAATTTGACGTCTTTAGACTATTTTCTATAGAGCCACGAAAAATCATTGGTCTACACCAACAAGCCAGCAACACTAAAGGAGCTCAAAGCAAATATTAAGCACAAAATTCCTGCAATTTCGATCAATTTATTTAAAAAAATTGTAGAAAACTGGGATCAACGATTGGACTCCTCCAAACATACCCCTGGCGATCATGCAAAATAAATTGAATTCCATACTTTGTTATAATTGAATATACTTCAACACTAAAAAGGAAATTCGTTTATATCTCAAACCCTTTTAATTTCATTAAAAAAAGAAAATGTGCAACTCTTATTGAAAAACCCTTTATATATATATATACATATATATATATATATGATTTAACGGGAAGAAATAACTTTAAAAAAGTACTTAGATCATTTAAAAAACTAATTTTAGATCAATAAAATTTAACCTACAATTATTTTCTGTTGAGTAAAAGGTTCTGTTCTCAAAAATAATCAAATGATTGGATACTCGAGTGACATTTTCTGTTTTATAATAGGTATACTTAAATTTTAGAAGTTAAACTAAAAATGCAGGTTGACTGAAACTCAATCTATCAGCTCCAAATTTGACATAGAACCTTTAGTGAGTAAAAGAATCCATATCTAAAAAAAAAAATTTTTAATATAATTAAGTAATTACGATATACTTCTTTGGGAATAAATAATAACTTTTATTCAATTTTAAAAAAACTACCAGAAGATTACATATCTTGAGAACCTATCATTTCTCTAATTATTATTTAAGTCAATTAAATATTACATTGGAGTATAGTTTTTTTTTACAAGTTATATTTATCCACCTTTTAAATCAATAAACAAATTACAAAATTGATTTATTTTTTTTAAATTTCAAACTTAGGGTTTTGGTAGGATTCAAAACCCTCAATCTAGATTTTTTAACAAAGGTTAATTTTTTTGTCTTTATTTGATGTTTCATATCTGTATATGTAACAACTTTTTCAAAGAATTCATAAATTTTACTTAACCCTTTGGATTTAGGTTGCTTACAATTTTGTTTCAATCAAATTAAACAAAAATGTTATACATATTAGAGTCCTAGACATATGCCCATTAAACAAAATTATAAAAAATTACCATAATGGTTCTGGTCTACTCAATTAAAAAATATAAAAGAACTACTATTAGAAGTCCCCTTTCGTTTGTAATAACATATCCTTCAAAAGTATAACAAATACATTTAAAGTCAATGACTTATAAATGCATAAAAAGAAAACAATTTGAAGAATGAAATATTACGTAATTACAATACCGTAAAAGCAAAGGTATATACATATATTATAAATAATATTAAAATATCCTTAAATAGAGGTCAGCTATAATTTTAAATAAATTTAAAATACTACTGTCAAAAATGATTGAGATCCTTGTACAAGGCCAAAGATTTTTGGCATCAAATCTTTCAAACTCTTTATCAGTATTGAATATATTTCATACATATTTAAAAAGAACTTAGCTTCTCATACCTTGGAAGTTAAGAAGCATTATTAAAAAAGTAATTAGAATAATGAAGAAGGTAGAAAGAGATATACTTAATTATGTACACCATGGTGCCCATCAGTTCTAGAGTAATCTTAAACAAAAAAGAAATTTCCAATTTATTTTTAATGGTAATTTATTCATAAATTTAAACACTCCAATTCTTCATTGACATATTTCAGTTATTTAAGGGCTTTATATTCGAAATTTCCAGGAATATTGGAGAGAAAAAGAGATGTTTGCTATAGTTAAGAGCCTTCATTTGATTTATAAGACTTTATTTGTTCCCGATATGACCTTTCAAATATAGTCTACTATATACTTTTTCCCCGTAAAATTGTAAATAGGAGACTTTCAGTTCCAAATTCATCGAAATAATTGATTAATATAAATGGAAAATATATGTCTATATAGTCTACAAATACAAGTATTTGTTCCATATTCATATATAATAAAAATTATTACACGTTTTTCTGTTGACAGGCCATACAACATATTATGTAGGCATACTCTGCAGTCTTTCAAACAGAGTAAAAAATACATCCGCGTTAAGCCCTTCCCTCTAGTCCTTATGACGTAATTTAAAAAGAGTGCACCCATCAATTCGAGGGGCATCGTGTATGTATTTAAATGGAGCTCTTAGTATGTGCATTTAAACTCGTTAGCTACTAAATTGGTGATGTATGTAGATACTATTTGTATGGATTTGTCAGGTCTTTTGAATTTAGGGTGTGACACATTCGTATAAACGTTACTCTTTCCTTTTGTTTTTTTATATAGGGAAAGGTATTATACGAAATTAGATAGAGTCTCTTTTCAACAGAGAATCTACCTGAATTGTAACATGTAGTAGACACTATTACAAACCATTATATGCCTACCTTAGTTATTCACTCCGATTCTCTCTAAGTATATTTATTATATGTATGTCCAGCTACAAATTCCACTTATTTAATAATTATTTAACACTGACATTATATAATGAATGACAAATTAAAGAGCAAAATAACGCAGACACATTCACTGAGTGGAGTGAACACTAGAACTGAGTATATTTTTTTGGAGTTTGCAGCATACATGGAGTAATCAAATAATGTACTATGTTTTGTGTACGTTCCAAGGAAAGATGAGATGAGCAGTCTTCTAGACTGCTTCTCATATTTATTATCAATGATCCTTGTTGAAAAAGAGGGACCGCACACCTATGAGCACTATGTATCTAGGTACAGAAAAATAATTTCTAATAATAAAATATATTATACATATACATTTTACATATCATATGAAAATTTTTGTTTCCTTCCGCTAAATTTATTATCAGTATGTACCTACGCGTGTCCTTGTGGGTAGAGTCTGGTTTATGAACATATAGAAATTTGTTTATTATTAAATTCACCTGTAGGGTCAGCCTGACCCATAGAGAAAAGAAAAATCCTAGCGTTATGTACATACTTTTTAAAAAGGACAGTATTAGAAGGAGGATTGAGGGTATAAATATTTTGCAATTAATAATTATTATAATTTAAGAATAAATTATGAAAAATTTTTAATTCTTGTTTTTGAAAATAAAGTTTTTTTTTCAAAGATAGAAATTCTATTTTGGATATTAATTTGACGCAGGATCAATAAAGAGGACGTCATGCCCAGGTAACAGTAAATGGTTGGTCACCCTGACACCTTGTTTTCCCAATGCATTAACAATTTCTATGCATACACATTTTGAACGTCGATTGGAAGATTGAGCTCGAATAAGCTATTGCTGTGCTCCTGTGTACAAATTTCTACAATTAAATGAAGAAAATTCAGCAGCTGTGAAGATTTAATTGGCTCACTACCATGAGTTAATTTGTGGTCTTGTTTATTTTCTTATGGGAGGAAAGGTTGAGAGATTTAAAAGATGAATTAGTTCAGATTAGATCAATCCACGTTTGATTTCAAAATATATTTGCTAACATAATTAACTTGTGAAAAAGATAAAAAAGTCCGTTGTTAGCACTGACAGTCTTGAACAATCTATGTTCAACCAGTCTGGTAAGCTCAATATTAACCAATACTCTGGACTGATTGAGGATCCTCTATAATCAAAATGAAGTGACTAAATGTGAGGTTATCAGTGAGTATCCTTATATGAGCATGACTATATATATACCTTTTGTCAGGTGAAGTATCATTCAGGAGCACAACTTGTCTTCTCTCTGTTGCTTGGCCCCATTCAAAGTAGGTTGCTAAAAAATGGTGTTTTTTTTCTTCTTTTATGTGATTATTTGCTGTTGATTGGACATGACCAATTAACTCTTTTTTTCTGCATAACGAACAAGAGGGATTAATGGCTAAATTAAATGTCTATTACCCCAATACAACATCATAAATGTATATAATACCCAGACTTTACGTATTGCTTTAAATTGTCTTGCACCTTTGAGCTCTTTTATTACTTATTATTTGCCTTTAACAATTCATTCCTCATACTCTTGCCCTCAATTTTTTTATTTGAATCTGTCTTATTCTCCTCTCTCTCCCCTCAAATAAAAAAAACCAAAAAGATTATAACATAATAAAACACAATCAACAATTTCTATATATATATATATATATTATTTGTCAGCTGTTGAGGTATCTGTTCTTGAAACTTTATCAGTGTTCTGATTGTTAATCATACTAGCTTATATATAATAGTTTCTATTCAGGAGTTGGAAACCCCTAGCAGTCTTTTGATATATAAATATATATATATATATATATAAGTATGCATGAGTTTATCCAGGACCTAGTCCTTCATAGTGCAAGGCACAGTTAGATAATTACCTGGAGCAGCACTATCGAAGGGATAGAAATATATACGCAAATTATTTTTATTTTAAATCATATTTTATCAAGAGCAGTGGTTCTTAACCTGGGTTCGGTGAGTCAGTTTCAGGGGCTCGGTGGTTTGGTTATCCCCATTCGTACGATTCGTGACGTCACACTCTACTTGGCATGAGGAAAAAAAGCACATTTTATTTTTCCGACTACGAAGGGGTCGATGAATGCATGTTTGGAACTCGTAGGGTTCAGTACCTCTAACAAGGTTAAGAATCACTGATCTAGGGGGACAAAAAAATACACGAGCTGTGCCAATGTGTAGCAGCTATATATAAGCTGATTTAACAATAGCTTTAATCTTTACAAGGGTAAGTGTTACAAATTTATTAATTTGATTTTCTTTTTTTTATACCAAATTGCCAAAATTGCATTACATGAGCAGTGCCGGACACGCTCAAAGAAAAAAGTACGGGACATTTTTTCATCCTACAAACAAGTACTTTATGTTAAAAGCTAAGGCCAGTCTGGTACTTTGTCCTAGCAAACAGCGAGAAACAGCACCTGCTAGACACCAATGATTACTTATAGCCACTTAAAAATAAACAATTGAATGCTTGAATGGAAAATTCAATCAAAATAAACAAACGAACGGAATAAGTGTGAACGAATCCAAGTAGGGGAATATGATTTCAAGTTGTTGTTTTTTTAGAGGGGGAGGGGGGGAAGAACCCTTGTTTTTTTTTCCTGAGAATTACATATAATAAAGAAAAAAAGAGACTTAAAATGAATAAGAAACTTCTTAATGATACATTAATGACTGACAATATATTCAAAGTCTTAGAGATGAAACAATCATAATTAAGATAAAAGTTTACTAGAAAATTTTCTAAACTGATATTTTTGTGCACAAAAGAATTCATAATTGGTAATTACGACATTGGAATTCCACAAAATTAAATTAAACGTTACACAATGCATTGTGGTCTTTTAAATATTAATTTACCATACCCAACCTAAAAAATAATTAGTACCTTTATAATAAGCTATATTTTAGATAAGTTATTAGTTAAACCAGTGCTCCTTAAACTTTTTTATCCCAATAATGAAATAATAAAATCCATGGGATTGCAGTATTACACATAAATTGTCCTGCCCATTTAGCAACATTGGAATTTGATATGACATCCGCTCCAATTTGTTATCATAAACAATATCCTGATTCTTTAATTATTATTTACTATTTATTTCTTCTCATAATAATATATGCGTAATTAAATAAAACCTTAAACTCTGAAAACTACGATCCTGTGAATATGTGCTCTTACCTTGAGTTAAATGTCATACTCAGTCGACAGGAAAATGTAATATTTTATATCATTTCATTTATTTTATTATTTGGTTCAACATATTTATTATGCGTTGCATGAATGTAGTAGTTATCCTTGAAAGGTTTTTTTATATTCTGTTCAGTTCATTTGATGTTTCATCAAAACTTGTCTTTCTGTGAGCATGTGTTTTTTTATGCATAGTAAAAACAAAAGGTTTAATTCAATCATATTTACTAAGGCCATAGAAATGCCTAATGATAGCAATACTCAACATTAATTCTTATATGTGTCAAATATTTATTATTAATTAATTATTATCAAAGAACTATATAATTAAAGTTGAACCTGGAGATAAACTGTCTTGACTGATGAATAAAAATAGGAGTAAAGTCCTTACCAATTCGTAATTTATTCACATGAAATGTTGGGTGGTGTACATAGTTTGCAGTGATCCTGATAAATATTTATAATAATATAAAGGGAATAGTAGGAAAAACAAACATGGAGAAACTAGGAACAAATTATAATAAAATTTCTTATCATCTAACCATCAGTGATGTCCAAATTTCGTTTTTACTATATCATTAGTATTTATTAACTTTTTACCTTCAATATTGGAGTATTGTAGTCTTATGAAGTTAGTATTAATCCTTGAAACTGTGGATTCATAAAATAAAATATGTCGATTGATGAATTGATTGTAGCAAGTATGTAATTGTATTGGTCGTATCCCTTTTTGACTTAATTATTTGGGTAAAATATTGTTTAGTCAAATTGGAGTAACAATTGAATAATACAAAACTATCAAACATTGAATTTAATCAAAAATTAACACAAATTCAGATTTTATAAAGAAAGAAATGGGCGGCTCTATCTTCTGCTTTTTAAATTTATAATACAAGTTAACAAAAAAATCAATTTAATTTCATTCCATATCTAATTTCATTTGTACTTGATATGGTAGGCAGTTACAAATCTGTTATTAGTTTTTTTTTTTGTATCAAATCTTATATCAAGTATTTTTTATTTAATTTTGTTTAGTATTTTTACACTTTTTATGAGTAAACAAATCTTGGTTAAGAAAGAATATCATAAATCCAATTAAAAATAATTAGATTTTTCTGTAAAATTTAATTCTCATCCAGAAATGGATTTTTACTTTATTTGGGAGAATCCAATCTAGATCAAATACAATGTAAAGTTACAACAACTCCCAAAATAGCCATTTAAACAAAACAAAATAAACATTCATTTGAGACCTGCGTAGTGGGCTTTTCATTTAAAATAGAGTACTTACTTCTAAAGAGGGCTTATTTCAGCTCCTATATTAAAGTCAGGTTATTGGGATGGCCAATAAGTAGAAAGACACTTATAGTGTGCTCCATGGAGATTTAAAAACATATTCTTACTCATAAACTAAATTTACATAGTTTTAAATTTCTTATAAATTATAAAAAAGTGAAGTTCAGAGCCTCTTTGGTGTTCCCTCTGGGTGAACAATCGTCCTCTTTCTCCCTCTTTAAAACATGTTCTCTTTCTATGCATCGTCCGGAGTATACATGGACTTTTTTTGTAAACTCATGAAATGTCCAGTTTCTACCCGAGGCAAATAGTGAAAATAATTTAGGTCCTTAAGCTAATACAACATGAAGAAACGGTTTGTACTCTTTTGAATTTCTGTTGACATAAGCTGACTGATATATAATGTTGCGTGGGGGGGGGGGGGGGGTAATTTATTAGATGGACCTTTTATATAGATATAAATAGCACTAGATGTAGGGAATATATAATAATCATTATTTATCATAATTTATTATTTATTTTTATATTTCAAAAAAGGCAGGCGATAATTCTTCAATTATTCTTTATGAAGAGAATCCTTCCTACTCAACTGAACATAATTTCAAAAATGGAAAATCCATAGACCAAATAAAATTTCACTATCTCATCTTAAAACTATTAGTTCTTTCTACAAAATGCTCATCTCAGAGTATAAAATTTACAAACACCTGTAATATTTGGGTTTTTTTTTTTTACATTTCTAGTTACATATATCGATGTATCAAGTTTTATCCAATTTATACGCTTAGAAACTTCTTTAACTTCATTTTTTTTATTGCATAAAATTTAGTCAGCTTTTTCTGAATCACATAATAATTCATTGACTTTTATACATACTCATCACATTATTAGGTAATGTTATAAAAAAAAGCGTATTCTGCCACGTTGGCATGTTTTGACCATCTTGTTAGTGAGTAATTTATAACAAATTTGTATTTATTGAAGACAAAGCCTAATTTAGGTTGATCAACAAAACAAATTTCAAAATAGATTTTCTAAAATAAATAAATATAAAAATTATTACTACATACTTTATTCTTAAATTATTTGGCCCTGATGGGTCCAATTGTCCTTCTTTTTTTTTGGGCCATAAAACATATGGCCGACTTACTGTACATTGTTTATAATCATTTCAGTGATGAAAATAACTAAAAAATAAGGAAAATGACTTTATAAAAATATTCCACCCGTTCTATTTTTATCAATTTGATTAACTCAAATTAAAATATCTTCTGCATTAATGATATATGACAAACCTTTTTTATGAGTTAAAATATACTATAATAATTGAATTAAACTACACAATGCAATGTAATATTGTTAATTCGATATCATGTATTTCTTTATTTTATAAGTGGGAATATTATCTCATTTATAAAAATGAACGGGTAACTGATAAATAAATTGATTTGATCAAAAAGGACAATACATTTTATTATCACATCATTTTTTCGTATCCGTTTTCCTTCATTTGAAAGGATCTTTTATAAAATGTCACATAAATACGTAGACAATTAAACTATTTTTATATATAGTACATATGTATAATGTATAAATGTATTTAAGAACGAGGAATCAAATTAATATATATGTGTCAAGTCAACAAGAAACCAAGTTTTATTTGAAATGTTTCAAAAATGAGTTAAAACTGCAATCATATTCTTGAAGACATTCTCTTTCGGTTGTATTAATAGTATGTTTCGATTAATTAAAAATGACTCCAATAATTGCAACTTAATTATAGGGAAAAATTACCGGCCACAATTAAGAATCAAAAACATCTGGTATTTCTTACTATGCAGTAGTTACTATTACTACGATTCATCGTGAGCATGATAGCGGATTAAGTGGATTCTTAATAGTTCATAAACAGATGAATTGATTTTAGCCAACTGCAACTAAATAAATCTCTGGGGCTATGAAGAAGATGATCGCTCTTTTAGGAGCCATATCGGCTCCATGTACAATTGTAACACTTATCCAATTGCTCTATTGGATAAACAACAATCCTTGGTGGTTTCTCGATTAACAGTCACACTTTAGCAAAAACATTGCGGTATAGGTCTTAAAATGACTCCAAAATATTTGGCCGTTATATTTATGAAGTAAAAAAACTGAAAAGTGGATTTTTTCCTGTTCAATATTTGAAAAAAATCCTTGCATTCTTGTTAGCATGACACAATTATATCCATGATTTCTACAATAAAAATATTCTTCATAAGACAAACCATACATTCATATGTACATATATCTATTTAAAAGTAATTATAGTTTTAAAAGGAGAAACCACCAACAAGTACTCACGCTTGTTCTCATTATAATCAGAACTTGATTAAAAAGAAAGTTTTACTAAAATATCAACAACTAAAGGTGGGTTCACTGATGGGCGTCAAAACGTTGCCCTTCTAATTTTTTGTTATTGTTATTCTCGTATAGAGTTTTTCATTAATAGCTTCTAGTTCTTCAAAGGAATATTTAATCTAACCTTTTATTTTTAGGATCCAATGAAAGGAAACAAACAAAAAGCATAGAAAAAGGAAGAAAGAACTGAAAAACTTATTTCAAAGGAAAAGATAAGAAGCTCCTTCGAAAGGTGCAATCTATGGTAAGTTTTTTTAGTAAATTTCTGATCATGAGGGAATGCTTTTGACGAAACGTCATCGTCAGATGTACTCTATTAACTCAATGTTAATAATAATGGATGTATTGCCAATGATTAGCTAAATATTTTAGCAAATTAGACTCAAGTCTAGAAATTAAATATGAATATTCTTTATTAGAATATTCACTTTTTATCCTTTGAAATTTTTTTATAGTACTTAGTTAAGTTTTTAAATACCTTTACAATTGATTCAGTATACAATTTAAAGTAATAATGAATTAATAGGTAATAATATACTATAGATACTTTTAAAAAAACGTTTGCCAGATGTAGGTAAATAATTATTATTAACACTTATTGATATTAAACTTTATTAATTTGGAATATGCAGCCGCAAACAGAGAACAGAGATATTCACACGATATTTCTTATGATTTTGAGTCTCATACCATTGATATGAGTCGTAGTTGAGTTGAGAGTCTTAGGAATATAATTCATGTAAAATCTCTACCAATCTCAATCCATGTCATATTTGATGGATTTTAAAGTATGATCTGCTGTTCTTGTCGAGTCTAAAGTATTTTGACTACAAGTTTGAGAATATTTTTGGCATCTCCATGTAGCATTTAATAAGAACTGAGAGGCCTAGTTATTAATGTATGGAAATAAGTTGGGAATCCCCAATATAAATTGTTTGTTCAATTGCTTTTATACAAAAATGTAGTATTCATATTGTAATGTATACTAAAGTGAACGATTACATAATTTGTAGGTCTGTGTAATACGCATAATTTAGTTCTTCTTTTGACAAAAGGCTTGTATCTATGATAAAAAGTGTTTCAATACATTTTTGCAGATAATATGTAGTGAATGTGGTTAAAAATGTGTACAAACTGTAGTATGTACACAGGACAAGATTTTTTATCCACTCGCAACCTCGACTCTTAAAAGGGAAAGGAAAAATTCGGAATAACATCTGGTAGCTACCCTTCTGTATTTTCCTTGTAGCCAACTTTTTACTATTGAGCAGAGTTATTATATAGATTTACTACATACATATATGTTGATAAATTCTACCCAATATAATATATCTTTTATGTGTCAAAATCGAAAATAATAATAATACCCTTTTTGAGTTCTTAACACGTAGAGTCAGCTTCTCTAAATTAACTAATGAAAAACAGCTGGAGGGAGAATATATAGTATTTTTGTTTATTCCAAAAAGCTCGCCGTGACAAGCTAAAGGTACAAACTGCAACCCAAAAATAACATGAGGTATTTTACATGAATAATTACTGAAGGATCTTGTGATAAAAAAATAATCAAATAGTTGAAATACTATTCAGTGTGTCAGTGTACTGTTCGTAAGAAAGGAATTAATTTATTTGACATAATATTTTCGTTAGTGAGCTGGGATTTTCTGGACTCCAAATGCTATTAAACTGCTTTTAATTTCATTCTAGTAACATTCCATCGCCTGCACTTCTTAGCATTCTCCTAAAAAGTCCATTGAGAGTCAATAACATTCTTTAATTTAAGTGATAATGTCTTTTTTCAGGAACAATTTGTGTATTTTGTAATTTTTTATCTAGGCTTGATGAATAAAGTTATTTTCTTTTAAGTCATTATTTTATTTTGATTTACTATTAATTGTCAAATTCCTCTTTTTCTATTCTTAATGTAAATTTAGAGCTGTATCTGGGCTGCCAGTATTGACGTGGTAACCCTGACAATTTGATAAATATTTTGGAGGAAGGTAGTGTCAGCTGACATGACGTTTAATTAAAACTATCTTACACTTTTACAAGGGACCGACTCTCTTTCATTCCTATCACCAAATTATATTATATCAAGGGGTCTAAGTTCCCTCGATAAGGCATTTTATTAATTAATTATCATTTGTAGACGATGCATATACCTCCATTACAAATGGTTAATACTACATGCTCTTCCCTACAAAATTAAGGAATAATGATAACAGTAAAGCAAAAACAAGGCCTTCAGTCGTAAATAAGTAATAAACAAGTGATTTTAATAGATCAAAATGACATATAACTTTATATTATTTAAATGAGGCTGTTTCTCCCATCTCTGTTATTTTGACATATTATTTTGTGTAATTGTTTATAAATTTTATACCAATAAATAAATGGTTATTGCAATTAAACGACTCCTTAACATAGAAAAGAGGAAAAAGCTGATGATGTAATGTGTATCTATTACAATTACTACACATTTCTGCTTTGATCATTATTTTGGTTCGGAAAGGGATGTTGTTGATAGAATATTGATTAACCATTAATATCATTTTTATTAACCTATCCTCCTAGTTTAATGCATATTGATATTATATACGTATTTGTGACTATAAAAACTATTCAACCTATTAATTTATATGAGTGTATGAAAAAAAAAACTCGATGATGATCGGATTATGTGGTCATGCCTACTTTGTGCATATACATATGTACACACTAACACCACATAATTATAATTATTATATTATTTGGATAAAAAAGTACACAGCATATTTTAATTACATAAATGGTGATGTTACTATCAGGATAGAATTACAAAATATGGACGTGTTTTGAATTACGATTTGACAAATTAAAATACATACATATATATATATATTATAGCCTTTGAAGGTTTAGAGGAAGGAACAAAATTCATCTGGGGGCCGCTGGAGGTAGATCCTGGATGAGGCTGGGCCACATCAGGATTTCCACAAGAAAAACGCTGATAAAACATTCCAATGTTTTCAAATACTTTTATTTTTAACACAAAGTAATGAATTAAATAAATAAATGAAAATGATCACACTGCAGATAGAGGCGACTGAAGAAACCACATATTAACTGTCTGATTGGCTGATTTGAGAAATTAATTATTTTTATTCAGTTTTTATTAAGACAGGCCGCAAATTATCGTCCCGGGGGTCGCGAGTCCAAGACCCCTGATTTAGAGAATTTTTTATTTTAGGAGTAGACCCACTTTGAGGCATAACACATTTCAGTTTTCATTTATCAGCCTTTACTCCAAAAAAAGCCACAAATTAATTTGTAGTTAGCCAATTAAGTTATTCTCTACAATCGTTGGGTTATTTCGGATTTAATGGTTGAGATATGTTCGAAGCTAAGATTTAATTTGAATTTGAGGAATTAATATGTTATAATACATATATGATATATCCTTTTAATATTATATTAATAATAATAAGGGGAATGAGCGTACCAAGCAACAGACGTTCTTTATGTTTCGGGAATACCATTGGGTAAATAACCAAATTATATACGAATAAAAGTCATTGCTCCACGCAACAGTTTTTATTTTTTATTATTTTAAAGTTATTAAATAAAGTTTCATTAAAACTGTATACGAAATTTGTTCATTTTAGTTAGTAACTATGCCTCCAATATGGCGTTGCTTTCAATTAATAGGTAATATAACATAATATGTATGTAAATATATACTAAATATAGTGTATATATATTTTGACTTTTATGACGGCTTCTAAGTGAATTTCAATTATCCATAAAATGATGCTTGTGAATTCAAAAAAACATTTTATTTACCCTTGAAATATGCTGTTCTAATTTTGATTATATATATATATATTCAAAAAATAGTTTATCTAAAACCATTTAGTAAAATAGACATTAATTCAACACGTGCAATTTTTATAAAAAATCTTAGGTTATATATAAGTCCCATAATATTGATGTCTTGACCTAAATTGTAGGGGCACGTTCAAATGGATTGCAAAAGCTATTTCATGGAAGTTTTATTGAACGAATTCAATTGATACACTGAAGTAAGGTACTATAATACTAGTTATACTGATGTTTTTTAGGAAGTGTTTTAAAATTTGAAGGTCCCAAATTCAAAACGACCGATACAACTCTTCAAAAACTACATTTAATCATGCTATGAAAATAATCTTAAAATATATATTTGATTCACACAAACTCTCATGCGAACGCTCTAACACAACGCTATTTCTAATGAAAAATAACATAACTTATGAAATCATCCATAACTCATATCAATAGGACTTTATTATAAAGCTGTGTCCGAGCTATTTGTCGAAATCAATTTCACTGAAAAATACTGAATAAATGAATTTACATGCATTTGATTATGATTCATGGAGCAATTAGTTTCAATCAAACTCAACCATCTATGTACAATTAAAACATGATAATGATAATTAATCTTCATTATTCTCTAATCTGGCACTTTATAAACAATTTATTTTATTGACATCAAATCTTTAATCAATTAAATCCTCGTAGAACTATATACCCATATATATATTCTTTATCGTTTTATTTAATGACATTATCATTAAAAAAACACAAACAAATTATTGCACATTTATAAAATTGTTCATTGCTAATCCTCATTTCCGATTTTTTTTTAATTATATTAACTCTTCCAAAATAAGGGTTTTAAATACAAAATTTTGAATATTCGCCCCTCGTTTCTCCTAGACACACACATATTAAATACATTTTACAGATCCTTTGAACTACATAGTTCAAGGATTCATGAAATTTGTGTGTACATGAATGAAGTTGTAAATACTACATAATAAAACCGCATATTCAGTCATCCAAAATTAAGGATTTTGCCTAGGCAAAAAACTAGGCACCATGCTTGAAAGAATTTTACGTGTTTGTTTTTTATGCGTAAGTTTATTGTTATTCAAGTTCATTGATCTATGATTTAATAGATGACATAATAAGTATTATTGACCTTAGATAGTATGATAAATGTGTACTGAAATGTAAAATTTGAAGGATTCGTATATAAAGAGAAATAGGATTTCGTTATTTTGAATTTGTTTGATAGACTTTAAAAAAAATTTATTATAATATACATATATTGATTTGTTGATGGGAGTTATTTATCTCACTTTGAGGAGTCTATAAGTCAAGATGTAATCTTTATTGTATTTCTCAACTTTTCCACCAAAAAGTTTCATTTGAAAATAGGCAAATTGTTCGCAGTTTAACAACAGTTTATTAAGCTTCAACAAATGAAGGTTACGCTAAATATCTCAATTGCTTGATTCAACAAATTACAAAGTGACAAGAGTAGTAGAAAATCGATCGTTTGACATGAAAATACTTAGTAAATTTATAGGTTATTATTATTAGTGAGATAATGCCGAAAAATATACTAGAATAGATAGAGCATTTTCACAAACATCTCAGATAATATATTCTATTCTATAATAAACCGAAAGTGAAGCCATATTGAAAGAATAGTTGTTGATAATATGCCAGCACAGATATTAAACAAAATGTACAAATTTAAAAAAAAAGAAAAATATTTTGAATTAAACTTCACCTTTTGGCTTCTTATGTAGCTTAAAGAATATCAATTACTGTTTTGCAAATCTTTTAAAAGGAAAAAAGTTATACATATCTATGTATAGTACCTGAAGACGGTCAATCATATTGTTTTTATTAAATATTTGGTTGCTTTTTGTGAGGCTCTATCCTTGAGCATAATTTAGTTATTATGATAATAGAGCGATGTTAATGACTTTTAACTAAGGACGTATTAAAGATATATAAAGAATTCCACATCAGTGAATCCCTTATGTATTCATTTTCCTATTAGGTATATTGTTTGAGCTATATAATGTAATCCAATCAAAAGCTATCAAATGTTTGTTTCAAGAACCAACAAACACATAACGCATATGTAACTAATACTATATAAGTTTGTATTTTATTAATAAGTATATAACTATAAAATAAGGGGAATGAATTTAAGCCCTAAATCTTCAGTCATCACTCCAATGTATTGATAACATTCAATGCTAATATCGTAATTTTAAAGCACTCTTGTTATTATTTCAATAATTTATAAAATTATCACTTTTGACCTTGAGAAGAGGCATATTACTACTGATTATGACTCATAATCAGTGATGTATAAAAAGGGTCCAGCTGACATACACAAAAAGGACGGTTGTTGGCAACATTTGTCTTTTCAAACTTCTTCTTCTTTCTTCTGCTTCTTTTATGACTCAGTTCTATTCCATTCAAAAACAACTGTCATTTTTAAATTAAGTTAAAAAATGCCTGAGGATTTGATTCAGGAACTTGGGTCCTGACAATGGAGTTTGCCCTGTGATATTTAATTTTTGTTATTGAAAATTTTACTGTTATACACGTGAAGGAAGCTTAAAAGGCCATTAACTTGGTCTCTCAACAAGCTTTTAAAGAAAACAATTCAGTGTTAATAACTCATTCTCGAATTGCCCCGTAGTCTTTGGTATAGTAAGCCGAAGGGTGCACGTCCTGGCCATGCCCCACCAAAATATTGCCATGCCCCACACGTGGGGCCTGCCCCCCCACGTTGGGAACCACTGCACTAGATGGTTAAATAAAATAATTTCATTTAATTATATGTGTTTCTGAAATATGTAATATGAATTTTAGGATTCACTTAGGTGTAAAAGTGTAGTAATTTTGAGGTGCAATTCCGACAAAGACATATTGAGGTTAATACTATATTAGTATTTATTAAATAATAATTAATATTCGAGTCAAGTCAGAGTCCATTTCAAAATGACTCAGGTCTCATGCTATGCCATTAGTTGCTACAAGTTTAGGGTTCTATCTTTTACAAATTTTTAATGCCACTCAATGATAATAATAATCTATTCCTAAGTAAAACATCAAAATAATTAGTTACATTCCGCCCCTTCAAATGTTATCGGCTGAAATTCTGCCTTACTTCAAGGGCACCATATTTATTTATGACCTCATCTTGGGCGTGTGTGTCAGCTGGACCCTTTTTATACATCACTGCTCATAATTTGTGAGTGAGATGACCGCTCGTTAAAAGCAATTCATGAGCTAGAGGAGAGCTAGTATCATTGAAATGACGTCACACAATCACGCAACTCTTCATTGATATTATTTTTTAAAAGTTAAAAGCATACGCCCTTGCGCCTCTCGTACCACTCGTTGGGAGAAAATACCTACTTGAAATGGCCCCGATTCCGACATTCCGGTTCGAATAGGAGGATCTGAGAGCAACAATGACTTAGGTAAACTTTGTAACTTTTTTTTGTGCCGGTGTTTCAATGGTTACTTTATAACTATACCTTTTCAACTTCAATGCGGGAATAAGCAGCTTCAATATGGGAATAAATACACTGAACTTGAACCTGCTTATTCCCATACTGAACTTGAAAAGGTATAGTTTCATGTCGAATAAAAAGTAAATAGAAATTTTAGGTTCAAAATTTTGCTTTTCTGGTCTGCAAATTGATTTTTTTATATTAAACATTCAAACTCATTTTGCAGCATACAGAAAATAAATACATCATAATAATAACAATTATAGACTTTGGTTTTCAAAAATGTTTTTGAACTTGAAAAAATTGCTTACAAGTTAGAAAAAATGAAACAAAAAATTCACAACGATTAAAATTTAACTTTGAATTATCAAAAAGAAGTAAACAAATTCAATTTAGAAAAAAACAAACACCGTTAAAAAAATCTTTTTAAATTTTTAAGGATTTAATTAAAAAAATGCTCGAGGTTTTGTAGACTCAAAAGGTTAAAATAAACTGAAAATAAATGGAATTGAAGTAGATTTAAATGATGAAATAATAATAAGTTATTAGTTAGTATTTATTGGTTTAGTAAATTTATTTTTGAATAAATTTAACATAGTTTTATTCACTGATTTTTTTTATTATTAATGGTCTCTAAAACCTCAACATTTCTATTACATAACCTATTTTTTGTTTAAAAAATTAAATCTTTAATAACTTTAAAACTAAGAATTTTCTGACTATGATCTTACTAAATCATAATCAAATCGTATATGATTAATGAATATCAATCCTTGCTAACATATTTCCTCCCCCACTCTCAAAAATCAATACGAGTGGGTAATAAAATCCATTCTCTCGATGATGAAAATATAGACTTAAAAGCTTTTCATGAGTCACTTTTTATAAAAGTCCAATTATGGTTTCGAGTCTTTGAGCTGGATTCCAAAGAGCGGTGCTGGGATGGGTTTGTCAGGGGGGGGGGGGGTCAAATTCTATAATTATGACGTTTCAAATTTATTTTTGACGTAAACTATTATATAAATATACCACGAAACCTCATTTTTTCAAAAATGGCTCTCTATGGTTCCGGCACTCCTGAGTCCAAGTCTAGTCTAAGGTGTTTATCTTCGTCTAGGTCGAGTATGAAGCCACAGTATATGAATTAAGTGGGACTCGAAATCGAGTCATGGGTACGATTCCTCAGCTCTGGTAAACACCATTTGTTAATGTAGTGGTTCCAATTTTTTTTGATAGGGGGGGGGGAGAGTGAGGTGCATTGTAAAACTTAAACTTAATTTGAGGTTTCTTACGGCTAACCAAGGGGTACTATGTCATAATTTGTACATACATACATATATCAATTGCAATAATTAATAGGATTTACAAAAACATTTTTTTATAGTTTTTAGATGAGGTTGGGTGGCTTAAAAATAAATATTCCGTAGGTTGAACATATAAAATATTTCAATGCTCAATATATTTATAAATATCTCATTTATATATAAATTAAAAACATGATTCCTAAAAAAAACGTCTAAATAATAGTAAACACGTATTACATAATTGAATAAGAATATTAATTCAATACTCATTGTAATTCGGCTATTCATATTATGTTAATACGATTCATTGATCATACTCGATCATTTATAGTAGAACGAAACTAATTTAAATAGAAATTAATCATTCATCATGTATTGAAAAACGAAATGAACTCATACATTGATACATACTTATTAAAAAATTAAAACTATATTGGGTGTTCAATGTATATAGAAAAAATATATTGTATAATTAAAGTCGAGAGCAAATTCTTAATCATGGCATAATTTCTATGCTAATGCTGTAATTGAATGGTCTAGAATAATTTATACGGATCCATTTTGGCGACTTCTTGATGGAGTTAATATTAACGAAATGTATAATTAATTAATGGGGTTAAATAATTTGATTCTTGCATTGTTTGTAGATTCCATTCATATCAAAGTACTGAGGTAGTTGTACGACTCCCAAGTCGAACAATTCGGCATTAAACCAAAGGTATCAGAGTCCAAATTGTTTTTGAATTCAAACAAATTTAGTAACTCGAACAATTAATCCTCTACATTTTGAAATATTCTTCCTCACGAACATCCTTTACTTCAAATTATAATAATTATTATTTAACCACTATTTATAATTTTATTTGTTTGGATTTTAATTCTGATGATAGCTGAAAGAATCAGAGCCGCACCCATGGCTAATTAAACTGCCACTTCCGATTTGACTCGAAATGAAAAAAACTCAGGATGTTATGTAACCTGATAATAATTATTTTGATCTATTTATTAGTGACGACTATTTATTTTCTTCTAAGTAATTTCCTACTCCACGTGATCGTGGGTAGCTCCCGTTCAAATCGATTGTAATCATGGCAACGAGTTATAGGAGGTACACCAATTACTTTCATATTTCATAGGTAAACTCAAAACGATACTTGACACGGAAAATAGAAAATAACTCTTAACAGCTCTGATAGATCATGGACATTAGTGTTCAAAAAGAGGGATTATCGACAAGTATTTTTGTCATATGATCACACTTCAGATATAAAATATGTTGTGAGTACAACTGTAACTTGAATAAATTAAAAACATCAGCCTCCATTATAATTATACTGATAAGTATTTCTTTTTAATTCAAAGAAAACAGTGATGAAAGGATTCACATAATTAAAATACACCTATCAGGTAGTACCATAATATAGTCACTCTTTTAAGATATTAACGTTACGGATGTATACATGATGAGTTGTATTAAGATGGAAATTCCTCTATTAAATGTAACTAAAAATCATTTGATTACACAATATGATTTTAAACGCATGCAGAACTAAATTTTTCCCATTTAGACATAAGCAAGTAGTAGAAGTCAAAGAGTTATTTATTAATTAATACTGAAATCATAAAACGAGTTTATTAAAGTATGTGTAAACGCTTAGATGAGGATCATCTTATATATATTATATAGTTAGTATTAAATATGTAACAGCTTAATATCAAATAATTAATTATTATTCTGTCAGTGGAGTCCTGTGATCAGACCTACATCTGAGGACGGAAACTTCAAATTCTATTGGGGGGGGGGGGGGGGCTCAGTTATTATTAAAATGCTATAACGATTCTGTGGTTTCAATAGAATAAATTGGCAATTATGCGTATATATATATATATATATATATATATATATATATATATATATATATATATATATATATATATATATATATATATATATATATATATATATATATATATATATATATATATATATATATATGTATGTATCTATTTGAGTTGGTGGCTTAATCATCTTTTGAGGACACGGTCTCCAAATGCCCCCCCCCCCTATAGTTACAGCAATGCGTCAGATGTAGATACTTAATCAGTACCTCATAGCTGAATACTCATTCTTCTCACAACTCAGACTTGAGTCACATTCAAGCATCATTATACTGTGACTTCAAACTCGACTCAGACTCTAAGTAAAAATATTCAGACCTTAAAGGATTCGAGGCTTGAGACTCGAGTCCTATCCTTTAATTCAAATGATCATTATAATTTTAGTATCATTTATCCTTTTATAGGATTCTATTTTACTATATAGATCATGACTGAATCTAGGGGCACATACGACATGAACTCGAGTCGTACTTAAGTCTTATTGAGTTTAAAGACTCCAGACTTGACTTGAACTCGTAAAAAATGACACTCTACTTACCCGTAGATCTACCTATTAAGTACAAAATGTTATTATTCTGAAAAGTTCCATCATTGAATATGTACCTGAGTTTAGAGTTCAAATAAATCAAAATGAACTTATTTCAAATTAAGACATGCATGTTTAGGAATATTTAATTATACAAAATTGAACAAAGGGGCCTGTAGACAACATTCTAACTTGTTTGAATATTACTAGTATGGATTTAAAATATTTCTTTGGTCCCCTATATTTTGACTAAGACACGTCAGTCTTACAAAATGTCTTACACTTCAATTATCACTCATAAAACTTACCATGGTAGTAAAAATAGGCTTAGGATCGTAGTTAACTGTCTAGTAGTTTTTTTTTTCCTTGATTCATTTATTTCATGATTTTTATATCAATGTATGCAAGTCTTCTTTTTGCTCTCGGTTCGGTTACTTTATTTAAATTCATGAAATGTCCGGTTTTATGAGGGGACAAATTGAAAATCGAATTCAAATAAAATGACCAAAAATCAAAATTATTTAATAAAAGACAAAGAAAGATCCATATCCATATATTTCAATAGTAAAATCAAGAATCAAAATTTATTAATTATAATTATTTATTTTTAAATTTATAAAATTAAAAAATCAACAACCGTCTATCCCCACGTAAATCCGTGACTGATCAGTGATCGGACCAGTGTACTCAAAATATGATCATTTGCTATTTTTACACATAGTACAATTTTTTTTTTTTTTTTTGAGAATACTTTGCTTGCGTACATAATAATCGATTTTGAAGTGAATTCTCTGAAATTAAATGGTGTTCTGAATTCAAGTATGTATTTCCTGTATAGCTAACATTTTATTATAGATTATATCAATCTATTTCATTCCTATAAGTATAAATCTGGAGACCATATGTACGTATGTTGTGAAGTAAGTTATAATACGCACATACAGCTGTTACATTTTGATCATAATTTATAATGAATCAGAGTGTACAACCAATGAGTTCTAATGAACTTATTGATGCAACAATGTAAAAAAATTATACCAGTAAGATGTGCTTTTAATAAATGTCTTGGATTTTGAAAAATATCTATATTCATAGATGAATGCAAAGCCGAAATTAACACAACTAGGCCTGGATAATACATGCACAGTGATCAAAGTTAAAAAATAACCGTAACAAAATATTGGCGATAATGCATTGCTTGCATGGAAAAAAAGGTATATGATTCAAATGTGAATATCTTTGTTATAATAGTTTTATAAATTCATATTTAAGAACTGCGTAGTAGAGAGTCGTAAATACTAATAAAATACACAAGTAAAGGCAGGAATATAGCGTACGCTCACATCATCATATTGAATGGTTAAAGCATACATACAAGAAATGTTTAATACCTATGCCACTTCTTCTGACTATTATAATCAACCATCCATCAGGGTGAATCCATGGGTTTTTCTCAAAACAAAAATTTACTCACAGCATCCTGAAAGCTAAGAGGAGGAGAGCCCCTGACTCATCGTCATCAATATCATAGTGATTGGAGTAAGAGAGAGAGAGAAAAGGAAGGCCAGGGTTTCTCTCAAACTATATACAATTTATATATATATATATACATATATGCATAGATAGTGATTAATAATAAAATAAGGAGAAATGGAGAGCAGCTCTAAGAACCTAAGTGGCATTGTGCGTGAATTAGAATTAGCAGCTGATGAGTTAGGAGCAGAGTTGAAATCCCCAAACTGTTTTGTAATTCCCCCAACTGAGGAAGGACAAGAGGAGTTGGTTATAACTCTTGTGGATCCAGAGCAGTCTGTGAAGTGTAAGAGTGAAGGTGATCATATTATGGAAAATCTTACGGGCTTCGGAAATTCTACTGCTGCCATTGGGGGACACATAAATAATAATGACTCCACATTGCCCAACAACAATCCCAATGTGGCTCCGTATCTACAAATCGTTGAGCAACCCGCGTACAATAAGCTGAGGTTCAGGTAATTATTAACTTCCAATATTCTATTATATGTCATATTGTATTTGCATCCTATTTTGTCGTATCTTTTTTAGATATGAATGTGAAGGCAGAAGTGCTGGTGCACTCGTTGGAGAAAACACAAAGGATAAGAAGCGTACATATCCCACTATACAAATCGTTGGATATCGTGGCCCTGCTGTTGTTGTCGTATCTTGTGTGGAAGATAAGTCTCCTTATCGTGCACATCCACATAATTTAGTAGGCAAGGATGGTATTTGTAAGAAGGGAGTTTGTTCCATGGATATCAATAATGAAGAAATGATTTGTAGCTTTCAAAATCTTGGTATTCAATGTGTAAAGCGTAAAGATGCTCCAGATTCACTTACTCAAAGACAAATGATCCGTGTGGATCCTTTCAAGCAGGGATTTTCGCATAAAAACTCTGCCGTCAATCTCAACGCAGTGAGACTTTGCTTTCAAGTAAGAATGACATTCTAAATTGATATGTATATATATATATATATATATATATATATATATATATATATATATATGCTTATTCATAATATCAAAACACAATTCCAACGATTTGATGATAATTTATTCTAGGCTTTTCTTAAAAATGGAGAATCTCTCACTCCTTTGCCGGCTGTGGTATCTAATACAGTTGTTGATCGTAAAGTACACACAGACTTACATATCTATGATCAATCAGATGATTGGTCATCCGTCGATGGGGGCAAGAAAATAATAATTCTCTCTGAAAAGGTCTGTAAAGACAATATTGAAGTACACTTTACACAATACGCAGAAGGTAAATTAAAGATATTTTAAAAATAGACAAACCTATGTATTTTCGACTGGTTTAATTCATTAATTTTTTTTCCTTTTTTCAGATGGAACTATTTTGTGGCATTCCAAAGCAGACTTTGGGCCCTCTGCTGTACACAAGCAATACGCAATCAGTTTCCTTACACCTTCTTATTTTGATAAAGACATAAAACAACCTATTAAAGTTTCCATGTACCTCTACAAGCCATGTGAAAACGTTGCTAGCGAACATGTTGAATTTCAATATGTTCCTATTGGCTATTACTCATTTAATAAACCCATGTTTGGTCAGCAAGATAATCATCAAGCCATGGAGGCCAAAAAAAGACCAAAACCTCAGGGACAACAAGATGATCTTTCCTCTGGATCTGTTCTTGGTCCTAGAAAAATACCCATGGCTCAGCTTCGCCATGGCGGTGGAGCTGTAACAGTCGTAGAACAAAACAACGATGAAAATAAACGCAGAATTGAAGAGCGTCTTAAAGAAGCTGTCGTTGCCGGTGGACAAGGGCGATTCAGGGGAACAGGAGTGTATGATCATCAGATGGATCCATCAACTTATATTCCAAAAAGTCAGTGCTATACTCTACCACAATCCTCGGAGCATCCACAAGAGTATAATCAACCTATTTATCAACCCCAAGTTACTTGTCCTCAACCAACTCAACCTCCAGAGTCTACTCAATTTATTTCACTTGATAACATGAACATATCGGATTTGGGTAAACCTATGAATAAACATTAAAAAAAACTCATTTTTATATTTTTTTTGTGTGTGTTTTCAGTGGATTTAGGATTGAGCGCTAATATAGATTCTAATTTAAATATAAATGATGTCAATTCTAAAGCAGCAGGACATCAGGAATCTCAACACTCAAAGTCTCATCCATCCCAACTTCAAACTCCGGATATATCTGGAAACTTTAATCTTTCTGACGGAAATCTAAAGAAAAATGATTTGAATAAACTTTGAAGGATAAAACGATCCACGCATTTTACTTACTTATGCGTTAGGGTACTGAAGGCTCCCTATTAAATGTTGTAATATCTGTTTTATATTTTATAGGTTTTATTCTATCTGGCATTGTTTTTAAAATAATATATCTGTGTTATTTGTTGACGTAGTCATTTATTTCTCAAATTGGACATTCATGGAGCATTACTAAGTATTTATGCTTCATTTTTTGAAATTGCAAATCTTTATCTGTCACGGAATATTAAGTGATCATTGTTGGCTCATTTCATGTTAAATATGCTTGCTCCCTTATGAAAAAACAATACCTATCGAATTCTAATTGTATTAACTCTCTTGCCTGTTTTTCCATTCTGCAGTATATATCATCTATAGTGAATGATAATATTATCCAACAACCGTTCAAGATGTATACGGTTCATTTGGGATAATTAAACTTACTAAGATGACGTTAGTATATTGAATAAATGGTTTGAGATGCTTAGTTGGAGAATAATGTAGGTTTATCATCGTACTTATTTGTAGATGATTTAGTCTGATGAAAAGTTAATCTCCATGAATCAAAGTCGAAAGTAGAAGCGAAAATGTATTTATTTATTTGCCGACAAAATGACTGTCATATGTTGGGCAAATTGTCCCATGCACGATAACTGAAGTTCTGAAAGAATGAGTTGCGATGACCTGACTTCAAAAGAATTGCTGATATTGAAATTAAGATAATTATTTATTTATAAATATAAAATATAAATAAGTCCGTAAGAGAATACAAATACGCATCAGCATGCTTAAATGTTCCATTATTATTAATAACAATTAATGACCACTTCAAATGATAACTTTACTATTTATATACTCTGCTTTCATCACATCGAGTTAAAACAAGGCTAAAGTGATAAGTATCCACTTGAGATCTAGTTAACATTGTGTACGTAAACAAGAAATACGTAGTGTTAAAAATCAGTTAATAACATCAAATAATATAGTCCGATGAAAGATCCAGATCAAATTTGGATATGTTAAGACTCTCTTCAAAATGCTTAGTTTTGGATGGCCAAGCCCCTCGTGCCACAAGATCATACTCTGCAATTCGATCTCTCCACTCAGAGATAAAGGGATATCCGGAAGTATCCACTCCTTCAAGTGCCAAATAGACTTCTAAATCCGTTTGAGACGGTTCACTACCATAGATGTAAGATTCTTTATTATCCGAAGCAGTTTCAAAACTTGCTCTATCCCATTCAGATTCAGCAGTTACAAAGCTATCTTCGGAACAGGACTCTTCGTCCTTCTCTGCAGAGAGAGACAAATTTCTAAAAATATCATTCGTCTTAGTCAGAACCTTTTCATCCGATGAATATTCTTGAAATGACAAATTAGTATCTATTGGATTCGCATTACTATCACTTTTTTTAAGCCCATTTTGTAAATGAGCAATAAAGGGGATTATTTCCTCACGACTAACGTGAAAATTCACTACCTTTACCTTTCCTTCATCTTCGTCACTGGTAACTCTATAACTATCATTGATTTCCTTTTTCAAAATAGTAGGTAATTTGGTATAAGGGAACAGTTCCAATTTATCACTTAGATCACATAATTCTTCTTTGTTTAGTTCTTGATTAAGAGTGTTGCAAACTTTAGTCGATAAATTTTTAAGAAGGGTTTCTTCATCACAGAAAAATGGACTACCTTCTAAAGTCCAGGCATGCACTTTTCGTTTAAATAAAGACAATGGTAAACTAAATATAGACATAACGAAATGATAAACTTCGTCTGGGTCGTCTTCATAATCCTTGAAACATGAAAGTACTTGCTCGGATAAGTGGATGAGTTCGTTATTAACTTCATTGTAGAATGACAACTTTTCCTTTTTAACATTGCGGTTGAAATTTGTTATTAAAGGATTCCTCACAGACTTACTTTGACTATTAATTGTTAATTCCTGAAATTCATCAATTAAAGTAGATACTGGACTTTTGGCTGACTCAGCCACACTTTGAGAGCCAACAATTTCCAATTCTTCGAACCCATATGATAAATCTCCCATCGCAAATGAATCGACATTCTCATTTCTTTGTGACTCCATTCTTATAGCAACATCTTCCAAATAATCCTCTAATGCAATCAATCCTTCAGTTGTAGAAAAGTCTACATATGCATCAAGGAATTCCCAATATTCTCTCCAATCAATTCCATATTTTTTAGCGATTTCCCGACCTTGCTTTTCAAACCCTCTATTAGGATCATTCAAACGACGCTTTGATCCAGACATTTTCCATTCTTTCTTTAATTTCGGAGCTTCCATGGGTGAAATGGGGCCCAGTAGCCCAGACACTCTTTTAGGCCCATCGCACAAGGAATAATTATCTTTATTCACGGAGGGAAGAACAACTAAAGGACTTTTTTTATGTGGTGATCGGTAAGGACTTCGAATAGGGGAAAAATCCGTGCTATCAAATAATTTTTTAGATGGAGTGGAGGGACTCCATGGCTCTCCAATGGAGCCTCCATACTCTAAAGATCGATAAACTGGTATATAAACTCTCCCTTTAATAGCCTCAATTATTAAAGACTTTCTTGCCTGTCCATCAGGAGCTCTTGAGCATGCCACATCCTCTGCCGTATCCCCAAATTTATTTCGAGCTGTAATAATGCATTTGCTATAACTGACAAGTATTTTGATTACACCTAAATGTCCGTATTTGGAGGCGATATGAAGAGGAGTTTCGTTCATACCTGAAAGTAAATAGATGTGTAGAAGCATTGTGTATGGACAATAAATAACACTATCCAACAATATTCGAAACTTTTTGTGTCCAATGGTTATTTTATATACGAAAATTTACGCTTTAAATCAAATTTAAAAAAAAAATTGTGGTCGCCAGATTGATTATTTGTTAGTACAAATTAAATATTCACTCATTTTTCGACATAAAAAAAGAGATTAATTGATATACCTCCATTTTAAAAAAATGTGTTCAATATTTCATTATTTTGTTCCTAAATTGAAAAAATCGCTTACAAGGGAGTAAAAATGAGGAAGGAAATGATCATTTTCATTTGGCACATAAAATTTTTCACTGTAAGTAACTAATAACAAATAGTATGCGTAAAATAATCATTAAAACCCAGACACACACATACAAAAATTCAAGTTCCAATTTTGTTACATAGTGGAATCATGGATTCCACCCACCTTTTTGTGGAAGATTCAGATAGTTATCCAAAAGATAATCTCCTCTTTGTTTACGAGACTCCTCCGACTCCTTTGAATAGAGACACTCAAGGAATTCATGACATTCGAGCTTTTCGAGTAGAAATGTCACTAAATGAGGGTCTCCTACTTTGGCACAAATGTGCAGAGCATTGGAGCGTGTTCCTGAGTGAATTATGGATGGCGTGTCCGTGGAGACTGAGACTAAGTAGCGGGGATTTTCGGCTATTTTCGTTGATATGGCCTGAAACAAAGATGAATAAGTACTCTCTAATCATTGTGAATGAAGTTCCTTACTTTCATATCACAGGACTCCAGTTCCTTACGGAAAGTTGCCAATTCTTGAGGGCTCAAGGAGGAGTAGGGACATTCCGCATTGCCGGAGGGAACTTTTAGAACATTGGAATGGGCATCAAGGGCATCCTCTTCGGATGCAAATATACGAGCCTCCTCCCGGGAACGAAATATTTTGAATCGAGGTTTGAATGCCTTGAACTTCTTGAGCACATCCTTGAGGAGACTCGCATCGTAGGGCAGCACTTTTGGCACTTCTTCTTCTTCTTCATTACAAGCCTCATCCAAGGACTCGGAGTACCGTATTCCATAAAACATTTTCCCCTCATCTGTCATTTTCTCATCCAGCGGCCGAAACACAATTCAAATTACGGCGATAGGAATTTCTGAGAGAAGAGGCTACAAAACCTCTCCTACCAAAAAGACAAAAAGGAAAGAAAAGTGATGTCGAAGTACAAAAGGGAAAAGAAAAAGAGAGAGAAACAATTGAGGAGTGACGTCAGTTCATCACGTGGGAACATGAGTCATGCTACAGGGTGTGGATTGGAGAAATTGGATTCTTACAGAGTTCAAAGGCTCTTTTGAGTCAGGCTTTGCCTCGGATGTCATTATCAAAACACGAGAGGATCATCTCATTTATTCCCATCGTTTACTCCTTGGATCCTATAGCTCTTTCCTCCGAGATCTTTTTCTGGAGACTCCAAATGAGGATGAGTTTGCTGTTCTCCTCACTCCAGATATTTCTTATTCCAGACTCAAATCCTTTCTTTATACTCTCTATGATGAAAATCCGCCTAATAAAAGCAATGACCATGAAGTGGCGTCGCTTCTGCGTATTGACAATTGGGTAGCTTGCTTTAATATTTTGACACTCACTGACTTCAATTCAGTCAATCGGCTTTTTAACTTTTATTCCTCTTGGCTCTTTTACAAATACGTACATAGATAGATAGTCTCAATTCAAATGATTTGATTTTCTCTTGATTAAAAAAATGAATTTGCCTGGCTCTTATTCAAATCAACAATGTATATGCCAAAGTAACGGTAGTTTTTATTTATGAATCTTACATATTTTCATAAGTAAAAAATCTTTGTACTTCCTTTCATGCGGGAGTGAGAAGCCTTGTATGTCAAAAAATGGAAAGCTTTAGTTTATCGTATACATCATTCTTTATATTTAGCCCTTTTTTCAAAATGACAATGAATTACATGAGAAACAGGATCTGATTATCCCTGAAATCTCAACCATTCCTCACAAAGATGTCTTAATTGACTTGGACCCTAATCTTTTCCCTGAAGATGTCAATGAATTTATAAAAAAAAGGATTTTGGATCAGTGTTGTCCCATTTGTAAATTGGATTTCATGTTTCATAATCAAGATGGAAAGGGTTTATTTTGTTGTGAATGTGAAAAGGAATTTGCATGTCGTAAACAATTCCAGGAGCACGCAGAAAGGCACCTAAAATTATCCAAAAACTGGCACTGTCAAATTTGTAACAAAACGATCAGGGAACATCGGAACAAGGAGGAAGTGCGATGTGTCTATAGATGCTGCACCTGTACAAGATCCCAATTTAAATTCAAAGGTTTAAAAGATCATTTAGCCAATCATTTACGTAAAAAGTTTAGATGCCCCACTTGTAAAAAATATTTCTCCAAATCCGAAAGTCTAGGGAATCATGTGACTCAAGAACATTCTAAAAATTATATTCAACTATCTTGCACCTATGCTGAATGTACATTCAAGACAAAGTATAGGTAATATCCTCAATTTTAATCTATCAATAGTTTTATTTACATAAACTACCTCATTATATGTATATTAATTACTTACTTATAGGCAAACCCTTTCAACTCACGTCAAAGAATTCCACGAGGGTATTAAACGTAGCCATACTCATCCACTCGCAAAAATGGAAGTAAAATGCCCCCATTGTTTCAAGTCTTTCAAAAAAAGATATTTTAATCAAACTCATCAAAGAGTTTGCTCAGAAAATCATTCAAGGATCGAATACAAATGTAATTTATGCGGGAAGAGTGGCTTTGTAAATAAAACGACGCTGAACAATCACATTAGGGCCGTCCATGAAGGAGATACTCCATATGAATGTAAACTGTGCCCTGAGAATGAGAGACCCAGGTACGCTACATCCATGGCCTTATTGGCTCATACCTCTAGGAAACACAAAAAAGCATCAAATGATAAATTAAAAAGTAATTCTTCTTCACGAATGCATCCATGTAACCTATGTGGACAACTTCTTTCTTCAAGTAGTAACTTGAAATCACACAAAAAGGTTTGTTCATAGTGACATATAAATTAAAACTTTATATATATATTAATTTATTTTTCAAGACCATCCATGGAAAAGAGCGTAATTTTGAATGTAACTACTGTGCCAAATGTTTCTCTTCGAAGTCAAATCTTCGAATCCACGAGGGCTCTGTCCATACAGGAATTTTACCATACAAATGCAATGACTGCTCCAAATCTTTTACTCGAAAGTTACTTTTGGTGAAGCATATCAACATCGCTCATCGCAAATTCAGTCCCATGGGTGTCGAGGATACAAACTTTACAAATTTGCAAAGCGAAGGAAATAATTGTAATGACGTTACTGATTTTTTTCAAATTCCAACAGATTGATATTTATATATGTAGATATGCATATTATGTAAATTATTTCCAATAATTTTCACTATAATTTTATATAAATACTTAGATTAAGTATTTAAATAATTATTATTACTTATTACTTTTGAAATATATATATTGGCACCTCATTAATACTCTTAACTATTTCTAAATGAATAGTTAGGAAGTTCAAACTCGATGAAATATATGTAATTCGTTTTCAAAGGATAAACAATGAAAACAGCAATAAAGAACGTGAATGAAATAGATTGATACGGATTTGCCAAAATATATTGTTATTCATATTGGTGATAGAGTGGATATCCACCATAGATATTTTGGTGAGCAAATCTCTTGATCATTTTTTTCCATTCTGTAATACATGATTAATAGGCCACGAAGGCCATAAATCGTGCCTTGAAATAAATTTAGATGAATGTCGACATCTGGTATAACTGCTAAGATGATTAAAATGTTACTTATATTTATCTTTTTGTGTGAAATTTTTAAAAATTATTCTCTTTTTTTTCTTTGGCTCTATGTATACGCCCCCTGGTTTTCTACGGTTATGTAAGTGAAAAATTACTTTCACATAATTATTAAATTATCGTTAAGTCAATAATACTTGTTTGATAATAATTATTGCTATTTTTGAAAGTTGAAGATTTTCACATATTCAAAAGTTGTTTAGATTTAAAATACTTTTAAATTTATGATTTAAAAAAAATGATGATTCATATTATGTAGATTCTATTTTTTTAGTGAAATACATATAAATATTATATCTTTATAAATATTGTAGTCATTAAATATATACTGTTATATAGATATCGTTAAGGAAATAGATTATTATATTTAGATTGTCTACTTTCAGTTTGATAAGTTGTTTCATTTTAGTAAAAGTATGAATCGCTTGAATATTACATGCAATTATTTATGATGAAAATAGTTTTACACTGAGGAAGAGGCGTATGCTAATCAATGAAACTGACAATCTGGGGTCTCCTAGGCATGATTGACCAAGATCTCTCAAAAAAGAGAAAAAAGGTCAATTTCTTCCGACATTAATAGCAAGATCGTTAAATAAAATAAATAAATTTTTGATAGTTTGGGGTCCCATATGCTGCAAGAAACGTTGTACTCTGTAGCATCGCACACCTTTCGGACGCTCCCCAACATCACTGGAGAGGTTGTCCTACATGAATTAAGTTATGTCTATTAAAAAAAAGTTGCATATTTATTTATTGAAGACTTTTAAATATATCCAAGTATTGATCGACTTTGTTTTAATGTAAGAAATAATGAAATAAGCTTACTTGCATTTATTTTCTATTACATGTGCCGTGACGATATCTTTATTGTATCTTGCAACCTTTCCTCCGAAAAGAAACAGAAAAAAAAAGTCTAAAATCAATCTGTATATATTGTCAACCAATTCTTTCCAGCTGTGAGATAATTCTTCAAATATATTATGGCAGTATACCTAGAACCAAACCAGAGCTAATTTGAGTTCAACCAATCAACTTTGGAGCACTAATATGGAGGGATTGAGAAGTAGAAAATATGTATATCAATAGTTGACTACGAAATACGGATAAAATTTTTATTTAGTCATATGGTCGATGTGTCATGTAGGATGTGTCCTCAGGTTTTGTTTGTTCTTTTGAATCTTTAAAATGTTCAATCTTCTTATTTAAAAAAAATGATTTTTTTAAAATTTTGAATTCCAGAAATATTTAAGTATATAGTTTCATAATAGTTGTAAAACTGGAGGGGGGGGGAGGGGTGTTACTAGATGATATTATCTAATCTAAAATCTGCATCTATGCTGAGAAACAGAGTTTATTGCCAAAATGCGAGTTATATATAATAAAGAATAAAAATCAAAGTCGTCTATGTAAAGTACTTTACTTAGTAACAAGTTATGTAAGGATAGTACTTTATCGAAAGTCTATTATGTAAAATAACGCTTTCACTTTATCAGAAGAGTAATACGTAATAATCGTTTTGTAATGATATAGCGATACTACTTTTACAAAGTAAGAATTCTGTCAAAAAATGAATATTTGCTATCAAAATGTGAACTTAAAAATATCCATTGTTAAGAAAATATATCATTGAGAGAGGGAGGCTGCAGAACAAGGGGCTGCAGAGCAAATTTATTAGTGAGCACGACGAGCTTTTTGGGATAATACTATGTATTCTCCCTTCAGCTGATTTTGATCAGTTAGCTGAACCCTACGTGCTATGAACTCAAAAAGGGTATTATTATTACTTATGATTTTGATGCATAAAAAATATATTAAATCAAGGATTTCACGCTCCTTTTTTTGAATTTTGAATATATTGCAAGTAGTAACGATTAGTTTGTGATTGGTAGAATTTATAAATGTATAGTGTGTCTAAATAATAAATTCTGCCAAATTTTAACAAGTTGGCAACAAGGAAAATACAAAAAGATAGCTACCATATGTTTTTCCAAATTTTTCCTTTCCCTTTTGTCAGTCAAGGTTGCGAGTGAACAAAAAAGCTCGACGTGGAGCTGTCGCCAAATATATAAAAAACGTCACATATTAATAACACAATAATCACGCAATTTATTATGTTCTTAAATAAGAAAAGGGGGATAATGATCTCTTGCTAGGAATGTAAATAATATGCAAAACGCCGCGTACGAGATTTTGTGGAGTTGGCTCTTCGAACAGTACTTTTTTTTTTTCAAAGCTGTTATCATTTTTCCTTTATTACTGAGGGGAGAACATCCACCTGATAGTAAAAATCTCGCATGAAGGAATACATGCATTAAGGTTAATAAAGCAAATAAAATGTAAACAAAAAGGTCTCAAGTCCTCGTATAATTATGTTAAGAATATATAATTTTCTGACATTAATTTCAGTTAATTTTATGTCTCTCATTTATTATTTATTATTGATGTCTTCATTTGTATATGTATATAGAGGAGAATAGCAGCTTGTAGCTCAGTAAGACGTCATGACAGCTCAAGTTGCTTCCCTCTCAACATTCATCAAATTGTCAGAGTTACCAGGTTGGTTTTCTCTTTCTTTTTATTTTACACAACCCATTTGCATATTATTTACATTCCTATCTGTTGCCCCCCTTGTTCCAGCATCTATGATCCCCCATGATCTACTAGTGTCCATTTGACCCTCAATCACTCAAACCACCAAATACCAGTGATGTATCTAATATTTGGATCCGTGGATGATTTGGACTTTAGAGAATATACATATACATTCACATCTGTAAGTTTGATCTCCACATTTGCATAACTACATGTTTAGACATTTGATGCCTCAGAATACATCAACATTTGTAGACAAGTCTTTGGTGTATCAAGAGATAAAGGTTAAAGCCAACATGATCATAATAGCTATTGCAAATATGATACATATGTACATAATAAGTGTGGCAGCCTTTTCTTCCTCTCACTAACTCCTTTCACATCGTATGAATTCATGCAAAATTAAAATGATTGGAACGAAAAGGAAGTGACGGTTTTCTTGATTGATGATATCACACGTTTTGTTAGTTTACCTCCATTTACTCTTATTGTAATTTTCAACAAAATTCAAGTTTAATTCAAGATCATTGCTGGCTCAGTTACAAAATGATGAAGTAAACATATGATTAGTTAAATTAAGTGTAAAGAATGACTTGCACTAAGATGCTGCTGTATGTATGTACAAGAAATGAATTACAATCAAACTTCCTTCTTTGTCACTGTATAGTCCTTACCATACATACAGTGTACATATAGTTAAAAAGTATTAAGATAACATCACAAACAACACTCGAGCCAATGTAATCTAAGAAAGAATATTTAGATTCTTCCTACCTGTTATATGTATTCAAAAATGAGTAAAGTAAAGTTTTAGACAACATGGGATCAGGAGGCATTTTCCACATGATCGATTAATTGTATACAAATTTTGTTTTTCTTCAAATGTTCTTAACGGAACTACTCTTTTTATTCGTTTCGCTATATGACGATTTTTCACCTTAATTTTTATTATATTATATATAAAATCCACCAATTAACTAAATGAAAAAAGAAAAAAAAATGTTAGTTCGTAGAATTGAGAGTCTCTACATAACCAATTAAGCAGATTTTTCTGGTTACTTCTGTATTGGTGTATATTGGTATGTACATTTAGGTATAAGACGACAGTATAATAGCGTAATTTTTATTCTATTTCACCTTCTAAATAATAATCATAATATTGCTAATGTCGTTGAAATTAAACTGTTTCACGTCTAATTATATGTATTATCCATTATAATACGGTTATTAGTTTTTTAAAGAATATCTCAACCTTAAAAGGGTCCAAAATCAGCAATGAATAGTTAGTCAAGCTTCCAAACTATTGCAATATTTCTTAGTATTCAGCAATAGTAGTGATGTAGTCAAAACAAAACTAATAAGGAGCTTCTTAGGTTTGTTCTGAACATATCCCTGGTGAGTAGTATAAGAACTGACATAGCAAACAGAAAAATAGTACTTTGATCATGAGTAGGAATGTGATTTTAATAAAGAATAAAATTACAGTTTTAAAGGCAGCTGATGTATACAAAGGGTAAATAGTTCTGTATTGTGTATCCCTCTACAAAAATTGCATTCCTCATGATGCAAGTTAAATGTCCTTTCCCTCCCAAATGTTAGGTGGCCTTTTAATTCTATACAATGACCCATTGGCTCCCTATTCCAGCACCTATGTAGGTATGTAACTGTAGTTCACTCAAAGAGTTATTTCTATTCTATCTATTATGAAAGGACCTACACCAGGGTTTGAAATACCTTTTATTCTTCAAAGTAGCAAAGGTACCTAATTCAATTAAATGAATTAAAGATATAAATCAAATGAAACCGAGAACTTTTTTTTTTGTGAGTATACATATAGGGGTCCTTATAACATAGATAAGTGCCTTCATAATACTCGTATGTATAAATGTATGATCGTAGTTGAATCTCAGTCCTATAACAAAAGGAAAACAACAAATGGAATCCCTATTGAGAGTATTTTATAATTCATAGTTCTATAATAGTTAATGGTAAATTATTTTTTATGTATTTCAATCAAATGATTAAATAATGTATATTTATTATTATTTATTGATATGAGTTATATAAAAATATTTCTCACTAATTAGTTAATTCAACTTTTTATACACAATTAATCAAAGGGAAATACTATTAAATAATAAGATTGAACACGGTCAATGGTCAATGCTAGTTCCAACAGCCCTCATGTTTTTTTCCTCAGTTGTGAATTTTTATGCTTGTTTTACATCTAATTAGTGTTCTGAACGTTAATTTACTGATCTCAAATGAGCTCTTGATAAAGTGTAAACAATTCTTTGCTATGCATAATTGATGATTTTGGATTTGTGTTATTGGAAGAGTTAATAAGGATAACATAGTGTCATAGATCTGAGTTTCGAAAGTCCAACTTTAAACTGTTCGATAAATCTGAATAACTAAATAGCAGAACCAGCGGCGGCACCTGAATGTATTGCTAAGTGGGGCCCAAATTTTTTTTCTATGAGGTCTCAAGTTTATTTATGACGTCAGCTATTATGTAACAAGATCACGAAACCTCATTTTCTCTTTCTCTTTTTGAAAGTAAGGTTGGGAGATACACTAAAGATCTTCTCATATTTGCAAACGATTCAAAATGGAGAATCTAATTATAATTTTATAAGTATGAATCACATACATTATATGAAAAATAAAAAATGTTCATTTCGGTTGCATATCTCAAAGATCATGTAAGAAATTATGAATTGAAATAAGTCCTACATAATATATTACTAGTTCGTAGGTTCTTAGTCACACCTCAATTTATAAGTGTACACAACAGGTGTACATAATTTTATGTATGTATGTACATAAAAATATCAGGCGCTGCTTTATGTATGTATTTTAAGTAACCATTGCCGAGTGCTCATATATACATAATTATATATAATTTGATGTCATTTATCAAAGAATATGTAAATGAGTTATTTTAGGAAAATCACAATTGGAAATGAGTCATATCAATTTACTTTACTTATGTAAAAAAAACCATTAAAAAAAAACACTCTGAAATTTACTCTAAATCTTTCAAATTTGTTCATAAATGAAAAATATTAAAAATTATCATTTTAATAACTGATTAGCAATTTAAATAGACTATACTAAAAAGTAATTTGTAGTAGACTATAATAATTTTTTAAACGACATATAGACTAATAGACTCAGTATAGATCTGCTCTCAGGAATATATATCGATTTCTTAAATGGAGATTTTGTAAGTAATAAAAGAAAATGACTAGCTTAACATTATGCAATATCAAATTGAATATTTTAAAATTCAATTTTTGCTAAATCAAATGATATAGACCAGTCAACACTTGACAACTTTACAGCAGACCAGGGGATCAAAATAATAATAATAATAATAAATGTGAATCCACTGTGTACTCATATGGAACTTTATTAGCACTTTGTTCCAACATTACAATGTTAGTAAAACATTAGGAAGTAATAACTTTATTAATACATTGCTCCAACAAGATAACCTATTATAACATCAAAAACTGTCCGTAACGCTAAATCAATGGGAGTCCAAAGCTTGTTCCATTGCAACGAGGTGGTCCCATCTGAGAGTAATAGCAGACAAAGACACCCTCAGTGTGTTGCTTATTTCCAGTCTACCCCTTTGCCTTGTTTTGGTGGCGGTCACTACAGAACACCCCGCTTTACATAGATAGAATGTTGGAAATGACAACAGGATTTTCAGCTCTATGTTAACAATCTCTGGGTATTCTGCCATGACTTTAATCCAAAAGTCAGGCAGAGTTATTGTCTTGATCACTGTTTTAAGGCCATTGATATCTCCAGCAGATAGTCTTCTTCTTATACAGACATGCTGGATTCAGCTGGTTTGTTGACAAATGGGTCACGTATCCATTCCTTGGCCGTTTGTAGCTCCTTTGAGGTTGGGAAGTGGAAAACAGAAATAACTAATTAATTCTTGTGCGCCCCGGTACTGATTGATCCACGGCCTTGGGGTTGGAGACCACTGATATAGACAACAAATTAACTATAATTAACAACGAAATGATGACCTTGGAGTAAAAATTTGTCAAAATCGATAAATGAACCAATCATTGAATAAAATTAATTGCAATGAAAGATAAATTCAATTGGTATGAAAAAACTTTACAGTAGCAAATGATATACTTTGTTTTATTTACTTTTTAAAAAGAAAGCAAAAAAAAAAAAAACAAAAAAAAAAACAGAAGCAGTCTAGAACAAATATAGAAAAAAAAAGATGAATTCCCAATTATCCTATTTTCCCTATAACATAAATATTAACGTCCTCAGGTTTCATTGACGTGCATATTTCGGTTCAATATGATCCTTATATTCAAATTTCAGGGATGAGTTGATATGCCAACGAATATTAGCAATCATTTCACTTGATTTAAAAGACTTTACCAATGAAAATATTAATGGAAGATAATAATTAATTAAAGTACATATACAAAAGTAATTCAGACTCATTTTTGAGTGAAATCATGTTGAATTGATTTTGTGCTGATGGGACATGAATATGAATGGATTCTTCTTCTTCTTTTTTGTCTAATGGCCAGTTTTTAATATTATGTTCTAGCTATTTAGTAACACATGCGTATTTACTTAAAATTCTACTCAGCAAATCCACCCATGTATAAAGGTTGTTGATGAGATCAAAAGTCCTTCATTAATAATAAAACAAAGATTTTTACTCGCTGTAAAGGAACAAATTTTAATTCATTTAAGCAGATATTATATGTATGTTATTTCAAACAAAATGATTAAGTTTAAAATTCCATTTTTATACAGTTTTTAATAATAATTATATTTGTAACGTGTTTGTATTTAGTGCACGTTTACACATTTTTCTAGATTTCAACATTTTTATGAGTCCGTAAATCATTTATGCTACGGTATAAATTAGCTTTACATAGAAGGTATATAAATCATATAACTTTATTTTTTCTCTACATTTTTCCATTACATAATAATAATAATAATAATTTTTAAAACAAATATTTATGTTAGCTATTTATGTAATGGCATATATTTTCTAAAATTATATAATAAAATGTACTCTGAAAAATGTAAAAAAACAAAAAAAGAATTATGAAACTAAAATTATTAACAGACAAATGCATTATACTCAAATAAATTATTAATTTGGGTTTTTTTTTCTTCAAAAGATTAAATAGAATGAAATGTAATAAGGTTATGAGGATTGGTGCTTTAGTCAAAACCAGCTTTTACCTAAGACCCAAAAAGTTTTTTTTACATCTCTTTAGGAATTTGTTCATGACAAATTCAAGGCATTGAAGGACCGTGACTAAGACGAGGCCCTATCTTCAAAAAATAAGTCTGGAGATCAATCTCAATCTCCAGAGCTCCTTTACAACATATGTATGTCATTTCCAATGTATCACAATGATATCCTTTAAACAGTAAACGCCCAAAGTTTTGTATATTTTGTCAGCTGTTCATTTTCTACCTCTCCTTTATTATTTTTGAAAGTTGGTTTATTAAACTCGAATTAAATCTTGTTAAGGAGTGAACAACTCTTAAAAGAAGAAAAGTGTCACAGTTGGTAAGCATGATATGATAGCTAATTTTGAAACCTTTTTTAAATTTTTTTGGGAAAGGTTGGGAGCCTGGAATCATGATCCCTTTGTTCAGTAGAAATTTATATAGAAACACATTTCATTTATTTTTACACGAATTGGACGACTCATTTTTGAAGAGTCTTTTTCAAATTGGAGATAAATAAATATTTACAAATATTTTGAGAGGATGTTGGATATTTCGTGACTTGAATTACTTATCCTGTAGGTCCTTTCAAGTCGATTTATCATTCATAGACACAAAATCTGCACAAAATTATCTTGAAATCATGATTTTGTAACTTTGTTTTGTTCAATGCTTCAATAATGGGTACATTTAGAGCTCTAACAACAGAAAAATAATCCTTCTACACACTCAAAAGGAAATAAAAACCACAAAAAAATAAATAATTTTAATTAAAATGAATGATAATTATTACTATTATTATTATTGACTGAGGTGATAATTTACAACTAAGGATTTATGTATGCATTAAAATGATACTGTTACAACGTAAGTTTGAAAATAATGATGCTTATGAAGGAAGAAGATTGGCAGGGTATTTATAGCGGTAATTTATTGTGTACAATATAAATAATGACTGTAAATAATCATATATTTAAACAGCTAAATGCAACATGGGGTAGTTTAGTTACATCTGTTTGTTTATTTACTTTTAATTTAGTAAGAAAGACTCTTTCGAAAAGGATATTCACAACGAGCTTTTTGGGATAAACAAAAATAGACTGTACTCTTCCTTCAGCTGATTTTCATCAGTTGACTCTTCCAATTTAATGCAGCTGACTCTATGTAATATGAACTCAAAAAGGGTATAATCATTATTTATAATTTTGATATATTATTTAAAATATATTAAATAAAAGGATTGCGAGCCCTTTTTTTGAATTTTTGAATATTATACAAATATATTGATAGAATTTATCAATGTATGGTATATGTATGTATCTATATAATACCTCTGCCCAATATTAAAAAGTTGGCAATAAGGAAAATACAAAAGGGTAGCTACCAGTTGTTTTTCTTCAAATTTTTCCTTTCCCTTTCGAGAGTGTAGGTTGCGAGTGGACCAAAAAGCTCGTCGTCGTCATTAGTATTCATCTCACACGATGTGATGATCTATATCAGTGCTGCCCAACGTCCGGCCCCGGGCCAGATCTGGCCCACGAAGCCTTAGAATTCCTGTTATTAACGCAGAAGCTTACAACTGTTATTTTTCTTATTATGTGAGTCCGGCCCACTGGCGTCGTTTTTTCATACATCCGGCCCATGTTCGGAAAAGGTTGGGCAGCACTGATCTATATTGACTCTCTCAACCTTTTCTCCTCTAAAAAGAGAAAGAAAAAAAGTCCCAAAATCAGTTTTTAGTTAGAAAAAGAAAAACATTAATTTGTGTCATAAATTCAGCTAGGGAAAGGGGTATTTGAAAGGTCGGCGGTCTCTTTCCAAGGGGGAGGAAGGGAGTTATTGAATTTTTTTTCTAAATAAATCTACATCTCAGTTTGGAAAGAGATATAAGATTTACATATAAGGGACAATATGCCCCTCTGTCTCTAGCCCTTGGTATTTGATAGAATCGTAATATTCAGTTTGTTCCAGATGATTTCAATCCCTCATGGATTTTCATACTAACAAAATTACTAATTAAAATCACAATTATATTCCTTATGACTGATATTTGCAATTGTTGCTACACGAAATAATCATATATATATTTAATTAACAGGGATGTAGAGTAATGAAAAAAACAAAAAATAACAAAACTATAATAATTGTTGCAATGGATAGAAACACTCTTTCCAAATCTTTTTTATTTATTTTTAGGAAATAACATTTGAATATGAACAAAATTGGTCACGATATTAATCCTTAATCTTAATTCAAGCACATGCAGCAGCTATTTTCCTAAGGAAAAGGGCATTATTCAAGAGGTATATATGTAGGTAGATACTAAACGATGAAATTGATCAAGGTCCTGATAGATGCATATTTCAAGTTGAAATTATGGGTTTATTATTTCCAAGGAAGAATATTTTTTTTCTTCTTTGAGTGACTTGAGTGATGCCCATAAAGGTACCTAATTAGCATATGCATCTATTTTACATAGGTACAGCGATACCCCGTTCTGTCCAAATTTGGCCATAGTTTAGTTTTTCATTTCAAAACCATCTTAGTATATAAATTCAACTAGTGAAAAGAATAAAAGACAAATGCGTAATTTCAGTTAGATAAAATGGGATTAAAATAAGTCTTGTCCCAATTGTCTCTATTATCGGTTTTTGAAAAATGTCCGAAATTTTAATGTGCTGTCCATCAGTATCACATATTTTTTAGACTATGTAAAGTTATTCAGTTTACTTAGTAATTCGTTTAGTAAATTATTTTTTATTGAGGTGTAATTAAAGTACATATTTAGTACTCTTAAAAACTTTGGCTGATATCTACCCAGAACAAATTTTGCGTCCAATTTGAACGTGTTTGCAAGATTTACCGTGTATTGGTCAATAATTTTTTTTTGACAAACACATTTTTAATAACTATTAAATCAGATTTTTCATTTCTTATCTTATTCAGTACAGATTTCTCCATAGAACATTTTTTCATTACAAGTCCCTTTTTATAATAAAATCCACTGTTTACTCAACACTAACACACGCCTTACGTCTCATACTGTCAATTATATCTGCCTCACACATTACACACTTTGTTTTATTAGTGTGTAACATTTTAATGCATTATTAAATGAAAAACGTGGATTGTGAGATGTTCTTACGCACGTGATATTAATTCAGGGAATGTGAGTCACTGTTGTCATGCTTGTGATTTAACATATTTAATTGAACTCAAGTTGTATTTACATAGTTCATACAAATTGTATTAAATATGGTGCAAATTTTCTTTTTTTGTTCGATATGAAGACATAGGAGTAGACTTTGAATGCACAGTATAACTTCTTCAGATAAAATGGATCAAGTAGCAATGCAGTTTTGAAGATGTTTAAGACTCTTGACCTCAAAGTATTGGCCTTGTCTTAGTGAAACTCGCATTAAATTTTCCTTTTCTAAAAATAAGATCATTTCCTTGCTTCAACGTATTCACGATCCCTCAATGTCTTGGCTGGAGATAACTACAGCACTAGGGGGAGAGTATATCAAATATCTAGAAATCCAGCATTGCAATTAATTAGGCTGCGGATTAATCACCTTTTAAAATTTGCAAATGCAGATATTACCAAATACGGAAAATACAAATACTCAATATATATCACTGGTGTTTAGATATTTCTGGAGTCAAAAGCCAGAGGTAAGGGGGCAATGGTGAGTGGCAAAATGATTTGTTTCTATCTCCATACCCTTGTGACGTTCCCCAATTGCAGATGCCAATGTGGTTATTTCTTTCAGTACATTTGTGGATAATCTATCAATGTCAAGTATTGAAACAAAAGTTTATATTTTACTATTATTATCATTAAGGTTACATTTGAGTTTATTTAAAAGAAATAAAATACATTTTCTCTATAGACACAGCATTATATATATCCATATAAATATACATATATAAAGTATATGAATTGCTTGAGGAAATTCCAGCTATTAAGAAAACAAAAGACAAGCAAATATTATATAAAATCAAATCAACATTATATAATATTTTTTGTTGAAACGAATGATTTTTTAAAACAAATATTGAGATAAACTTGTTGAAGAAGAGAAAATATATGGCTCACTCAATGACTTCATGGATTATTTACTCAATATATCTATATAATATATATAATTGAATGCATACAGTCAAACCTTTGCTTGGGATCACTGCTGGTTTTATGAAAGGGTGTTACAACAGAGCAGTACAGAGTAACAATATTATCGAGTATTTTTCAATACTCGAGTCTGATACCAATATTGTTATATGCAAGAACACCTCATCCAAGAACCAAGACTATTAGGGAGAGATGTTTTGACAAAGAAAAAAGACTATATTGTTTGTGGTCGAGTACTCCTTAAATTGAACTGAAGATTGCTTATAGGAAAAGTTTATAAAATATATACTGCTTTGATCCTCATCTTCAAAACGAAGCCGATACTTCAAAAAAAACAAAAACATCAAGACTATGAGAAAAGATCTTCAGTCTCATCTTAAAGGTAACAGACCGCAAGGATTAGTCCATTTGTGACTGGAGCCAGTGCAAGGCAAAAATAATATTTTAAATAACATTTTAATGCTTGAGCCTATGAGCTTGAGTTTTAATCGAGACTGCTGTTTTTTAACTTATAGTTTGAGTGGAGTCAATTTAATAAGACTTGAGTGGGGACTCGATGTAGTTATCATTTGATATTTACTAGAGCCAGTGTATTAATTGAGTCTCAAGGTCTTCAAAAATAAAGGAAAATATTGACTAAAATTTGACACTCTCTCCTGAATGGAGCATCTAAATAAAATAAGTCAAAAAAATTCTACAAAGTATAAAATAATGATCGGTCTTTGTTATTGCTATTTGTATAATTTATGTTGCGATCTTTCAGAGTTGACAAACATGATGCGTGAAATTACAAATATCAAATTTCATATCCTTCATTCAATGTACTTATATCCGGACTTCGCTATTTATACATGTATAACATATACCTACATACATTTAAGGCAAATCACTAGCATCTGCAACCAATCCATCAGGCAAGGTATTAACTATAGTCATGGATATATTAGGAAAGTAGTAATTTTTTTAATTTTTTGATGAATTACATACATAGACAAAACCTTGATATAAATTAATTTTGAGCCTCTAAAAAAATAAATATTAGTTTCCTAGAGAAATGATTGAATGAATAGAGTTTTTAAAAGTACAAAAACTTTTGCTCCCAGATTTTGTTCAAATAATATGTACGTAGAAAGAGTAGACACTGACGTCACTGATTGTTTAATTAACCTAAAAGCAACTTGGTGAACGCATTGTTCATGATATTATTTAAAGAAGCTTTATCCATTGGCTTCTAAAATAAATAAAAAATCAGCTGTTGTACATATACCAGGGATTTTGTTATTCTTTTACAATTAAGTTGTTTATGCTTCATCCAATATCGTGGATTTCTAGAATGATGACGTCATGTAACAAACCGCACAGCTCGAACAGAAAAAAAGATGCTTGAAAGAACAAGGGCATTTTCATACATACAAACAATACATTCATTTAATGACATATAACTTAAAATTGTACATAGATATATGTTTATTTATGTATATAAAAAGATATATACGATCCTGTGGTAGTCCATTTATAAATATTTAACGTTTTTTTAATTGATTCAGGGCCAACTTAACCAACATCATTCCTTGGACTATTTTGTATTTTGTAGGTTAGTCAGTAATGGAGTAATAACACAAGTCAACAAATTTGAACTTTCAAAAATCCTAAGGGGTATAAGTATAATAAAAGTTATTTAGTTTTGCACACTGATTTCAAATCTGTGATTCTTTTTTTCAAGAGTCTGACAGTTTTCGAGAAATCGGTCCCTACTTTTGTAGCTTTTTTGACCCATTTTCCAAATTCAACCTCAATTTAAGCCTAGAAGGATATACATTTTGAGCATCAAAAAATAGTGATTAGCTAGTGTTTTTTATGTAGATTCCATTTCTAGACTTTGTTTTGACCTAAAGGGACTCCTAGGGGCGTAAGGTGCCGGAGTAGGCCCAAAAGTAGGCCAAATCCTTTGTACTTAAATAACTCCTTGAATATAAGATGAAATTGATTAATAAGAAATGCATTAAAGAGCTTAGACCCACAGATTTCAAACGAGATGTCAAGCGCTCGATAAGAGCCTTTAACTTTGAAGAAATCGTCCATGAAGATGCGTAGATTTTCATTCAATTTTGAGCAAAAATTCGCTGAAAATCTAAGATTCACGGTAGAGCTAATCAAAAACAAGTGTTATAGACTGTAGTAGTAGAGCGCAGAAGAAGAAGAAGTCAGCTGAAGATAACCAAATTCAAAAACATGGATTTCTTATTTAATTACAAGGCAACTCTGGGGAAAGAGTGGGATTGCATGGCCATGGATATCCAATGAAAGGATTAGTGTTCCTTGATGAGTCATAATAGGGTATTTATGAAGAGTACCCTTTATATTCATTATTATGGATATGAGCGGAACTGCATCGAGGAGCGCTGGATCAGTCGCCTTAATTTGAAAAAGACGGGATTTGACTTTCGACTAAAACGTGTTATAATATCTTCGTGAGAAAGTATTTGTCATTTGGATCATTTATGAGTGCACTAAGAACGATTCCCTTTTCAAATTAACAATAAACATCGCTGTTAAGTCAAGAATAGGGAAAGAAATCAAGACACCATTGAGGAGTCAATGTTTGATTGTATGTACTTATAGTATTTTCATCATCCTCAGGCAAAATTGGAGAAAGTAATTCGGGACTAATCGATCTAGCAATGCAGTTCCGTTTGACATCTCGTTTGAAATCTGTGGGTCTAAGCTCTTTAATGCATTTCTTATTAATCAATTTCATCTTATATTCAAGGAGTTATTTAAGTACAAAGGATTTGGCCTACTTTTGGGCCTACTCCGGCACCTTACGCCCCTAGGAGTCCTTTTAGGTCAAAACAAAGTCTAAAAATGGAATCTACATAGAAAACTAGCCAATCATCATTTTTTGATGTTCAAAATGTATATCCTTCTAGGCTTAAATTGAGGTTGAATTTGGAAAATGGGTCAAAAAAGCTAAAAAAGTAGGGACCGATTTCTCTAAAACTGTCAGACTCTCGAAAAAAAGAATCACAGATTTGAAATTAGTGTGCAAAACTTAATAACTTTTATTATACTTATACCCCTTATAATTTTTGGTTATTGACCAGTGTAATTAATTTAAATATGTATGTTGTATATATTATGACCCAGTGTTGAGCTTCACTTAAAAAACAAATTTATACCACAGAGTCTGTTGGTATCCCATCCCTGATTTGAAAGAACAAGACTCAACTCAATCCTCACTTTTTATGTTTGTATTCATTGTCAGCTGTTGATATCACTAATCTCTACATACACGACGAGCTTTTTGGGATAAACAAGAATACACTGTATTTTCCCTTCAACTGTTTTTCATTAGTTGACTCTACATGTTATGAACTCAAAAAGAGTATTATTATTATTTATGATTTTGATATATAAAAAATATATTAAACCAAGGATTGCGTGCCATTTTTTTGAACTTTTGAATATTAAACAACGACTAACTATTGATTTGTATATTGGTAGAATTTATTTATGTATAGTTTATCTAAATCATAACCCTACCCAGTATTAAAGAGTACAGGGTATCGAGGTTGTGAGTGACCAAAAAAGCTCGTTGTCACAAATATCATAAGTGTTCTGAGAGTTGATTTACTCAACTCGAATTAAATTTTAATATATATGAGAATATCCAATCAAGTCTGCCGTTCTAAAACTTAGACTTTTGAAGGAACATACAATTTTAACCTTAAAAAGAGAGCATATTAGCCTTATTGAGGGAGGACAAGCCCTCACTGCCCTCATTTCCTTTTAATATCATATAATTTTAATTTCTTTCTTTTTTTGTTTAGAAAAGTTTGACATCTTTGTCTGACATTTTGTTTTGCTGTTGATTCTAATTAATTTGATTGGAATGTTATAAACGGAGTATTTTTATTTGTTGGTAATAGCTGATGAAATAGCAGTTATTATTACTTAATAATTATAAATGTAATAGAAAATGTAATGTTTCAATGAATTTGAATCTTAAAATATGAGAATGTAACATTGACAAATATTTATTAGTATTTTGAACATTGATTGGTTCAACAAAATTGAAATACCTCTCGTTCAATGTAAACAGTTTTTTAGCAAATGAATAATTGCTAGATAGTTGATTATTATTATGAACAAATTTAGAGTCTTTTTTAGGAAGATAAAAGTTGGAGAGAGTCCAAAATTAATTTGCAACATTTCATTTTATTAATTAAATCATTAGATACATTCATTCCTCACTGATTTCGTTGCAAAAAAAAAAAAAAAAAAACCATCAAAAATCCATTAATTTATTTCTAATTAGGAACACATTTAAAAGTAAAATGTATGTATCTCCCCGTTGGCTACATTCTACCACCATACATAATTCTGCCCCTACATAGGTCCAATACAATTTGCTCAGTTTGTTCATTATGATGAAACACCATAGCCATAAAAAAGGGCTTAATTTTGTTTTACAAAATCAAAACATATGTACGTGCCTACGTAAGTAATTCACGATGATCTAAATGGGTTTTTTATGTACATACAGCAAGTAACGACATCTTGCCTCTCCGTTCCACCTCCTCCCTTGTCCCTCCCTCCCAAGTTGTTATAATTATCCACTCACTACGTTGACTCACTAACAATAGCAAGGGTGATCCATCAAGACACAAAATTAGATTTGATGCGACTGTGGGTTGGACGACTCCATTTAAGTTGTTTTTGGTTAGGGTAAGTCACGTGTACATAGTCTATAGTTGTGATGAGTGGTAGAGGTCTTCTACAATGATGTATTATGTTTATTTAGCTATTATATCGAAGTAAGTATATTTGCACCTAATTGAGATACATCACAATGATACTATCACAATTCCCACAACATCAACATTTTCTACGTATTCTTTGTGTCATTGATCTATTTGTCTTGTTGTCCCCTCTTAGATACATAAAAATGTACACTGTTTTTTTTTGTCATCTGTTAATTTGTCTACTTCCTTTCACATTATTTGTGCTAGGTAGGGTGATCAAAACATTCAACGAATCAAATCAGCTCCCGTTAAAATGCAAAAGAATTATTTACATGCTATGAAATGATTAAAAATGCAAAAGTTGGAAAGAATTGTATCCCCTCTGATTTTGGGTACCTCTTAGAAGAAAAGGTTGAGGCAAACAATAAATATAATGCCTCTCTGTTCTGTACAGTTATTTGTTGAACTCAAATTAAACCAAGTTAATTACAGGAGATATTAAATAAAGAATGAATCAACAGTTGGGAAGAATGACGTAATGGGCCAACTCACTACTATATAATTCCAAATACTTTTTTTAAATATACAAAGGATATTGTCATATGACGTATTATTTATATGAATCAAAGAAACTAATTGCAACCGTAAATAATTAATTAATTATCTTTTTATTTTTATAAGAGTAGATCTTTAATCTAAGAGTGCGTCTGAATTAAAGGATAAAGTCGTCCTATGGATTTCTTTCCCCCCACTAAATGACGTCATTATAGATATGAGCCTATGATGACGTCATTCTTAATCTATTTCAATTACTATCCTTGAATAATCATATATACTTTAATAACGGCAAAATTAATTATAATGACAAATTATTTTTGTGCTTGAAGTATGCTTAAAGTTTTAATGAACAAATTAAAATGGTAAATTAAACTCAGTATTACAGTATTTTTTATACTATATTAAAAAGATGATTTGAAGGAGGAGTTTCAAAATTTGAGACGTTTTTCAATGACTAATAACAGGGATGTCCGCAATGGGATCGACTTTAAATGCCTTTGAAAATGAGCCATTACAACTTTAACCTAATTAAATGTTACTAATTAGGCCTGCATAGTTCAGTAGCAAGATTGATTTAATTTCTATTTTTGAAGGGTAAAAATCACTCGAGGTTCACACATGTTGTTTAGTATGTTTAAAAAATCGTTTTGTTTTTATCAACAATAAATTTATTACCCCATAAACAACTTCTCCATACTAAAAATTCAACTTTGAATGTAGCCATGCGATAATTCCAAATATATCTCAGAGCTGGTTTAACTTAGACATGCCAACTGAACGAAACATACCTATCTGTATTATCAATTGATGTACACGGATCCAGGGTGAGTTTCTATCATTTATACCCGTGAGTATGTATGTAGGTTTTGTAACAAATTCCTACTTGACAAATGTTACAACTGTCCCTACAGTCGGAAACACATTTACAACAATCTGTGACTCAAATGATAGAAATTACAGCAAAAACGATGAAAACCCTGTTAAAACCTCTAAAAAATTACTTTTATCCCTCAGAATCACTTTTTATCATATATCCCAAGGACAAGTTGATTAAAATATTTAACTTTTTTTGTTAATAAGCCACATTATATTAAAAAAAAAATAGTGGGTTAAATGGCTTTTTCCAAGTTAAAAAACAAGGGTCAGTTGTGTTACAACTATCTCAGGTTCAATTTACATTTAAAAAAATATTTTAGCTACTGACACATTTTAGATAAGAGTAGTATTTGAATTGTATTTGAGTGAATATTAATTTATTTACATTCTTTTTCAATAAAGTATACCCAAATATCAATAACAAATAATCAATGTTTACCAATCCTACATATGTATATATGTATATGTTCCCATTCATTCGAATCAACTTTAGAATTAGAATATATGTATAATAAGTACATACGTCATTAATAAATATTTCTTTTTAAACGATACCTCTTCATTAACTTACAGATGAATAATGAATAATAATTAATTAATTATTATTCTTATTATGAATGGTTGTTTTTACAAGGATTGAATTTTTAATTTTTTAAACAATAGATCAGATTAATTCTTTACTATTATTAGTGGTGAGATAGGCATGATACAATTTTATCGGTCTTTCGATACATGATAGACCTAATATAGAGTGATATGCATGAAATATGCCTTTGCTCACTCATCATTGATACATTTGAATTGTGATCACGTTAAATTTCAATATTTATGAAGCAATACATGTGTCAAAACTCATATATACAGAGTATATGAGTATAACAGCGTTACCATTACTTTTTTGAGTAACGAGTAATTTATTACTTTTTCCTTGGAACATACCCAACATAATGTGACGTCACAAATACACGACTGATATAGAAAATACTGTTTAAATAATTTTAATATATTAAGTAACTGAAATATCTACGAAAGCTTTGAAACCCTAATATATTCTACACATCACTAACTATAATTGTATTTTTTATATTTGACAAAAACTTTTACATAAATATTATACATATTGTTCTCATGTATTTAAAACTTCTGAAAAAGTAAGATTAAAAGTTGCGCTTTTTACACTGGACCCTCGAAATGTTTGTTAGTTTGTTTTGAAAAAGATGCATTATAAAGAAAAATGAAAAAAGTTGATTTCTTTGTGAAGAAGAAAATGCATTGAAAAAGTGCTCAACCCCTTGTTCATGATGAAAAGATTTGACTATTTTTAAATAGATCTATGACTAACTTATAAACACATATGTTTGTTCTTGTAATTTGCATTTTTATTTTGAAAACAATTTCAGCCTCAATTTGTTTAATATTTAGCTCTAGCATTATATAAATTAACATATAAATAGATAAGCAAATGTTAAAGTAACTATAAACGCCTCGTTATTCTGGCAAATTGCATATAAATGTCTACAATTTCCATTTGATCATATTTTTGGTTGATTATGTAGTAAAATAACAAGTATTTTAGGAAAGGCGAGAGTCCTTATGTCTATTAGATGTGTTTTATCTGAAAGTTGTACATATGTATATATTTAATTATTAATGTAAAACAGAGATTCTCAACAGACGGTCAAATTTGACCCCTAGATGGATTTCACACGGTCTTGCTAAATAAAATAATATGTATAAAAATGAACGATAAAATAAAACAAGAAAGCAAACAGAATAATTTTAGATGTCAAAGGTCAAGAAATGGATTGTACTTTTTTCAAACATGTAGAAAATAAATAAGAACCAAGATTTGGTCTGGTCCACAATGTACCGTCCCCTGCAACTATGTAATGGAATATACTGCCCCTTGTACCTTGAATGAAGAAAAGATTACGACGACAGCTTCCAAAAGTAAATGGTAAAAAAAACAGATCTTAAATCTTGAATGATACCTGTAAATGACAGAATCAAAAACTTTTTGCCCATATTACCCAATTAATATGTTGAGAAATAATGATAAGATTATACCTATAAGATGAAAAGTATACAATTGTAGGAGAGGTCACACTTGTACTTTTATGCAATGATTACATATTACTGGCTTTTCAAAAGTTCATCTGAATATAAAAATTAACTGATATATTAATTAATTAATCATTATTAGCTTTTTTCTTCCACAAAAATTAATATTCTTTTATTGAGCGAGTTCTTACTCTCAACTTAAGGATGAGATGAGCACTGATGTCTAATTGATGATCATGGTAATAAAATAAATTTTATTTATAAATATAGTTTTGCTTATAATAACTTTTTTAATTAGTTATAATGATACTAATAAACATAATTTTTTGGCATCCATTGTAAATGATTGAGTGTTATAAAGGCAAGTATTTCTAAATATCATGCAGTTATATTTTGTATCTTCTTTTTTTATATGTTAGGTAAAGAACCTTGACCAATGGTCAATATAGTATCCGTATCTAGCCTATTATTTCTAGATACTTCGTTACACATGAATACAATTATACCAATTAGTAAATCTATTTTTTCTGTGATTCAAGGAATCATTTTGACTCTCTCACCCTAGGGAATACATTTGATGGAAGGAGGAAATGTGACAACTATCTATTGCAAGTGATGGTTGAGTGCATAATTAATCCTCCAGTTCATATATTTCTTAAAGGACTAACATTACAATAAGTTATAAAACACCAATCTAAGGACATCGAAGGGTAGTACGTGAATTATATAGGTATGTTATACAACATATAAGATAAGTAATTATCATTAATTATTAAGCTTAAATCACGGCCTGGAACTAATTTTAGAGAGAAAAAAAAGAGAAAGTATCATCAAGCCAGAGCAGAGGTTCTCAAATGCTCTACATATTCAGGAATGTAGTCAGGGACACAACAAAATATTAATTAATTAATGTTAATTTTGTTCTGAAGAAAAGAGAACGGTTGGTTATCCCAAAGCTTTAAAACAGTCATGAAACAACGTGATCAATTTTTGTACAAAATATTCACTCGCCCATGAGTTGAATTTTTTGTTCGCTAGGGGAGCTGAATAACCTAATAACTCACTACGGAATCTCCTCACACTTTACTGGTTATTTCAATTAAATCAAAGTAAATTCTGTGAAGAGAAGATAAATATAAATAAATATACATTTCAAAAGCGACATCTTACAGAAAAAAATCAAACCTCACAAACGAGGAAATCTCACTCTGCTAAAAAATGTGTTTTGTACCTTTTATTTTATAGCTTGGGTCAATCTAGTTCAATAATACTTAATACAAAATAGTTTGAGTTTTAAAACAAAACAATAAATCCACTCAGGTGCAGGAGTCGACAACTGACAAAAGATTGTTCCTGTTGTTTGGGGATATCATTGCACCTGAGCACTGTTTCTGATTGTATATATACATAAATGGCTATTTATGAGGTACCTATAATATCAAAATGAACAAGAGGGTGGAGTAAGCTGACACATATGTAGATAGTATATATTTTATTAAACATACTAGTAGGTAGAAGGTTTGGGTTAATAAATAAATAAATACAAATGTACCTATATATTAAGATATGTACAAATTTTGATTACTTTTCTTTTGAAATACATACATAAGAATGTACATAAAATTGAGTATGTATATTCAATGTAGGGATATGCTGTATACATTAAACTTCAAAGTAATAACATGAAGCTCCTCACAAAGTTTTTTATTTTTTATTTTTCATTATTAAAAAAATTATTTTGTATTTAGCTTAATACAAACTCTAATCAAGGAGGCAATGTTTTCAAAAAAAAGATTAATTAAACAATGTTTTATTTTATATTCATCATAAAAAAAGCTCAGACTAAACAAAGTGTGTAGCAATTACATTTCATTGTGTCAATAAGTAAATTTATGCAAATAATGGGTTCTGACTACTCAGTCATATTGTATGGAGACATGCCCTTTTTTTTTTATAAAAACAAAAAAATACAAGTGTACATGGGTACACATGGGTATACTATTCAAAATATTGAAAATACAGTAAACAGTTAATATATGTAATATTCAGAGAATTAACATAGATTGTCCACCCTTGACGATAGGGAAGACCGGGAATGGTGTACAAAAACCCTTTTTTACTCACTTACTCAAAGTAGCATTGAATGAGTCGTTGATTATAATTTCAGACATTTATTCTCTTTTCTTATAAATATAATTATACAATTACAAACTCTATGACCCTAAAATGACGTGTTTATACCGTTCCGAATATCAACTCCTCCTCGTCTCCCCTACATATTTTGAACATACAAATGATATATATATATATATATATATATATATATTGACTGACCCATAAATAACAAACACACATATGAACATATGTAGGTATTTATACTAACACCTCTTCATTTGCTCTAGTAATTGGATCTCCTTGCCATGTGCCTACTGACTTCAAGGCATGACACTCATTAGCATTGTATAATCATTAAGCAGACATTTAGGTATAAATATTCAAATATTTTATCCAATATAGGGGCTGTTCTTTGGGCAATCTCCTACATATATGTATGTATGTAATTGATAGATCCATCATGATTAAAGCCATTATCATCATCATACTCACGTCTATTATTCACAATTATCCTATTTATGATAACTCATATATTGGGTACATCACGCACCCAGCAAAGATGATATTTTTAATTCATACATTGTATGTATGTATGTATATTATAATAATTAGAGTAAAATAAAATATAAATATTCACAATGGCACATATGTACATAATAGGAGAACAAAACTTATATTTGAATGAATGTATTTGATCAAAAATTGCAACTTTTTATGGGAGACTCAAAAAGAAGAAGGGATCTTTTGTGTGCTTCTAAATGTACATATGTACATACTTATGTTCATATATGACGACAACATACTTGTGATGTATGGAATGTCTGCACTCGATTCCGAGGATTATCTGCATTTTAGAAATATTTGCATCCCTGTTGGCATGATGCAATATTACATCCCAATTACATTGGGTACTTAAAGAAATACTTGCATTTATCATTTACAGTTTGTAAATGTGGATATCTCCTTTTTCCTATCTGATTCCACATTGTACAATTATTAGGCATAATTATTCGGAAAGGAAGAGAGATAGAGAAGGATGTGAAGACGGAACTACGTTCCTCAACCACTTGTGATGAGTAGTAATGCTTTGAATTTTCGCAGCGGCATGGCTTAATTATCTGGATTATTTTAAAAATATCTGCATTTGCACATGAGCTGTAAGGAATCCTTTTCCTTTTTTTTCATATCTGATTCCACATTACATATGCAAAGTATCATCAAAAGTCAAAAGAGATAGAGAGGGGTGTGAAGATGAAACAAGTCCCTCTCACTGCCTTCCTCTACCCAAGTTCCTCTGGATATGAACTGCGCTGAAAGCACCAGAAACCAATGGAATATTTGCATTCCCATCCACGTATATTCCAGATTTTTAGAAGCATTTGCATCTGCAATAACAGAAGTTGTAAAAAGTCCCTATATAAAATATTTTGTTGTCGGGGATTTTTTGTAATGGACAGCTGTTTGTGTATGTCTAAAAAAGAAGAAGACTTTTCCAATATGTGTAAAAAACCATTTACTAAAATCTCTCTGTTCCCTGAAACCATTTGACTGCTTATTTTTTTATCAGTTCAGAAACCGATACAAATTTGTTTAGCTGATAATACGTTTGTCCTAATGGTATAAAAGTAATAAATAGAGATGGTTTAAGTTGTGTCATGAGTATTTGGAGCTACCTTCTCGATCTAGATTTGAACATTTTGTCCCTGATATTCAAAGTATCTACTTATGATTTATAACTACTGCGTTGTACTACCAAGATCAATGTTTATTTTGTTTGTTTGTATATATATATATAAATATATATATATATTTATATATATGTAAGTAAGACCCTTTATGACTATTCCAGGTCTATAAAAAAAAGATTACAATATAAGCGCATTTTGGGATATTCGATACATCACCAATCGATACATCATGTATGTTCAAAAAATATTCATTTGATCATATAAAAAAATATGAACATGATATCAAAATATAAGACATTCATCAAATCATTTTAATTATAATAATAATAATTAATGTATGTACGTACGTATATTGTACAAGAATTATAATTAATTAGCTCTTTCCTTGTTTAATGTTCCAAAATATCTAATAATGTAAATGTATATAAGGTTGTATGTAAAATCTAAGCTATTGGAACAAATATGTATATACTTATGTACATATATATATGTATATCCATCATCTGACTCTGTGGTTCCGTGGCAATTGAGCCTAACATCCAAGAAATGATGGTGTTTTTCTTCTACCTATATACATACATATTTTAGAGGGAGTTTTTTCATATGTACATATAATCCATTTTTAATTAATTTTTGTGTTGTTTTTATACGTGTAATTCTGCAAGGCTTCAAGGAAATCTTTAATTAATTTCCTTTAATGATACTTTTATACTAAATTAATATTATTTTTCATTGAGATATTGAGAGCGTCTTTGTTTCAATGTGTGAAATTGCTCAAGGGAAGTTAGAGAAGAGTATTTTATTTATATAAGTTGAAATCCTTATATAAATGAAAGAAAATCAATAAACAACATTAAGTGATATCTTTTTTTGTCAAAAAAAACAACTACCAACCACAGTTAAAAAATAGGAATGATTCTTTTTTTATTTGTTTTCATATTTTTTTTTTGTGTCATAGGTACATAGGACCCAATATTTCAAAAGCTTCATTGAATTAAAATATCCAAATGCATATTACGTACACACATATTTATGTATACTTTATCTTTTATTCTTTGTTAAACTATCTCTCTATTCATTCATTCTCCATTTGCTTTGATATACTATGCACTATTTTTTATATAATATAAATATTTAAGAATCATTTATGGGAAAAAAAGACTGAGCTGATATTTCCCGTCAAATTTTAATGTTTTAGAAAAATTGATATTCATGACAATAGGAACCAAGGGGGTGTCCCCACCTTCTAAAAAACCCCACTAGTTATTTATTCATAAAACAAGAATCATATTTTTAAAAATTCAGTCTGTTGTATATGATATAAATTGCTTTAGTTCAACAATTTTTAAATAATAATAATCAAATATATTAATATCTAAATTATCTAAGGTTCAGTTTCTTAGATTGATACTTCTTAGTTTGAATATATTATTATTCCCTTCAACAACAAACCCTTTTCCCCCTGAAGAAACCTTTGTCTAACATCAAGATAATTAATTATAATTATTGAATCCTTTTTTGTCAATATATCCTCGTCTGCGGATATTTATGTAATTTGTTTGATATTTTTTTCGGAATAGGATCAAATCTGGTGTAGATTTGATAACTTGACTAAATGTATATATAATTTTATTAGTGATTATTGAAAAAAATATGATATATTAAATAAATAACTCGACAATTAGAAAAACTACGTTGCGTCAGGGAAAAAAATATCATTTTTCCGTAATGAAAGTGTCCCTGTATTTACAAATATCTACAATGTATGTATCTTTAATAATCATATTCAAAATCAAGGCCCTCTAGATTAAGTCTTCATAAATCGTAGTCGATACTACATTACTATGATTATTCAAAGTATCCATTAAAATAAATGGATTCTTGTAAATACAAAAATAAAAAATAAAACTTATTTATAAATTTGTATTTTTCTTTAACCATATTTAGATGTTAATTTTTCAAATATTTTTTAAAAAAATGTAGCTGAGATTTTACCAGAAATAATAATATGTACTTAACTTATGTAGAAACATATGAGATATTTTCATTAATTGAGTGATAAAAAAAAAGTTGAAAGGTGAAGTGTGTAGTTGTTTTGTGTGCATAATTTTGCATATAAATAAGGTAATTAATATACACATATATATATATATATATATATATATATATGTATATGCATTGTAAGCTATTTATATATATACATATAATATGTAAATGTTTTAGATATCGATTTAAAATAAAAGAGAAAGAATAACATAATATTGTACAAATAGAAGAAGTCAGATAACTCGAACTAAAAGGGACTCTTGAATTACCTACAAGGATTCAAAAATCTCCTTATACTTTAAATTGTATTAGTGTTTTGAATATATTTAATATGGAATTTAATAAATTGAGAGATTTTGGGGCACCATAAAGATTGCTTCAAATATTTGCATTATTTCTTTGGTTTTCAGTGTACATATACTCTTTTTGACCATTTATAACTTCAATAAAAGAAATCCAATGATTGAAAACAATACAAAAGAAAATTGTCAAGATGTCAATAACTACAGTAAGTCAAAAAGTGTTCTCCAATTGGTTCAACTATGAGAAGACATAATATTATATTAACCAATGCAGTGTTAACAATCTAAATATGCACGTAAATATTTTATTTATCTGTGTACACATCAGATAAACTAATAACTTTTATTAGAAATATATTATATTAGAATCAATTCGAGTAATTCAAATTCCACTGTATTTATTTATGAATGCCATAATTATTTTAGATTTTCCTTCATTATTATAGGAGGTTTCCTATTTGGCCTTGCTAAGGTTTTTCATTCAATTAAAATATAGTGGGATTTTCTATATGTACTCTCATTTAAAATTAATTGCTATGGTTTAGAATCTTGGTTTCTAATAGTTACTTGGAGGAGAGAGGAACAGCGATTTGGACTCTATTTTATTATAAAATATGCTGTTAAAATATCTTTGTAACAATATTTAGAGTGGTTTGTAGAGACAACTTATTTTAGAGTAGTTTGTATTAATAATCACATATCTCTCAACCACTCTAAATATTGTTCTAAAGATATTAATAAAAGAAGTAATAAATTATCAACACACACACACAAAAAAAAAAAATAGGAATTTGAAATGTTTTTGAAATACTATTGCGTTGAACAGGGAACTTTTAAATGAGTCGCACTTAAGTCTAACTTAACTTAAGTCAAGAGCAACTTAGCGTTCGAATCCCACTAAAAGTTTAATCTTAAAAACAATTTGTCTTGGACTTGTCAATAATGATGACTCGTGAATAGCTCAGATAAGACCATTGAGGTTACACATTTCTTCTTGCTCTTATCAAACATAGCTAAAGGAATAAAGTTAATTTATCTGAGCTTTTATTATACTATTGTATTTCTATTTTCGTAGAAACATTAAACAGATGGTGAATTGGCACGAATGCTTTTCTTCTTCTTCTTATACTCACATATTAAATATAGGTAGTCAATATATACGGATATTGATAAAGCCATTTATTTTGTTATAAAAAATAAATGATATCCATTTATTTTGTTATATTAAAAATATCCATTTTGAAATCATCAAACTGTCGTCGATGGCTCATACATGCAAACCGTGTATCTATAAATACAAGGAAATTGCATTTCCTCAAAAAAAAAAAAAAATTAACCTATTAGAAATAACACGTGTTTTATATTTGAACACATTGGAAATAATCTTATCATATGCTGCGTCAACATAAAAACAGTTTTAAGATAAAAATCAAAAAAATGATAAATTATTTCTTTCTTTACTTTTTTGACTTCACTAATGCTTATAAACGCCCAAAATGTTTATTGGCTTATTTTTATCAATTATGGGCTGTGTTTACAAATTTCGTGGACGGGTTGAGAAGAAGTATAGACATGTTTGATATAATCAAAAGCCGTTGATAATAAGATTGAACATTATTCAAGGAGTCTTTGAAATATTTATTTATTAATATTCGGCGATGAGAAGCACTAATTAAATCAGACTTTATATTCTGGCAAAAAGCATCCTTCTTGAAAATGAATTATTGTTTGTTGTAAGCTATATCTTTTCAAGTTCAATAAGGGAATAATTAAGTTCAATATGGGAATAGTATATATTCAAACAACCTTCATATTTTGTTGTTGTTGTTATGTTAATATAACTAGAAGTGTTCTGAAATCTCAGCCATTAATCTTTCCTCATACAGGAGATATGTAATTCAAAGTATGGTCAGTGTATGACGTCACATTTGTTTTCATATGATTAAGTTATTTCAATTTGAGTCCCTTTATAGTTATATTTATTATCTATACATATTCCCAGCTGAATTTGTTACACTTTTCTTTCTTTACTTATATTATAAATACATAAAGGGACGTCAACCTTTTTAAATTTTGTTTTATATTTTATCTGTTATTTTAAATAATAGTTAATATATTGGCCAAGTGAATATTTCACACAATTAAAAAATGGTTTTATCTTGCAGAGCCTTGGAGCTCCATACAGAGTATTTTTGAGATCTATCTCTTAGTTTAAAGATTTTTTATTTATTTACGGGACTTTATTTGCCTTCAAGAAGGCCCTTTAACCATAGAATCCATCTTTTTCTTATTTGTGACCTTGAATTTTTGGAACCTTTAAGAGATATTTGCGGCATTAAGGATTAGTTATAATAACTAATTAGTTGAACTTGAAGATAATTAATTAGTTAGTTATTAGTTGAAGTATACAAATGTAATCCAAACTCTTATAAAAAAACATACTTCTTCGACTACTTTTTTCAATTTTCCCTCGGGAGAAGTCACAAAATTCACTGCCAGTTTTTTTAATTTTCTATATTTTTCAAAAAAGAAAAAAAAAGAAAGAAGATTAACAGATAAATATCTGAGACATATATATCTACCATAATGTTAGTATAAAATAAATTGTAAAGCCCTTATCATTGAACTTTTTCTTAACGTTAGTAACAAAACATGATGGATCCAAATAAAATCCTAATTTTGTCAAAAACTGTATATTAAAAAAAGTTATCTGGGAACGTAACGTAGAATAAAAACTATAGGGAATATAAGAATGGTTTCAAAAGTCTTAGGGCCTCAAATCAAACCTTCACTCCTATTTTTACCATCGTGTATACGTATATTAAATAAAAAACGGAGAGTGGATTCTCCGAAAAGCTCTAATATATAGTTACAAATGTTCAACGTTTACACATTTGGAGTTCATTTCCGACTCGTAACTCAAGGGAGAAAAACCAGTATAATTACGGCTACTATATGTAGAAATCTGTATGTTGTGTCGTTCGTTTGTAGAGGTTCAGGTAGGGCTAGGCTATAATTACCGTTCCTTATTGACCCATTAATGTTCGTAAATATGTATAATACTTATATGGGTCATTGTATGTTTAATAAAAAGCTCATAAATTAGGGTAATAAAGGAATTACACACATTTGCTTTTAATTTATGAATATATACGTTATTATTACGAGTATTTATGTCCATCTAATGATAAATAAATACATATACATATAAAATTTCTGATCAGAAGAAGGGTTGCAACACGATTAATATGATGTAGAATCTTATATGTATATGTACATACATATCTACATAGTCATAAACTTACACATTCCACGATTTTAATATAAAATCAACGCATGGAACGAACACACAGATAGGTAAAGGGATAGAATTTAACCCTTCAGATATATATGTTGTACATATACCTCAAAGAATGATCTTTTATTTATATTTAATGATGTTTAAGTACATATTACACGCACAAACACCGTTGCTCTAATGGTCTTACGTATGTATGTACAATATGAACTTTTTTTTTATTCTCATCACGTCTAACATTTCGGACAAATATGTAATAATTTGTGAAGATAGAAAAAAATAAAAATATATATTGAAACATAACTTATGTAGACCATTAGTGCTATTTAATCTCTATAATTTCTTATACATAGTCAGTTGTTGAAATGAGGCTAACTAAATACATATATACATACAATGGATGGATGATCAAAGATCTTTCAAATGGCTTTTCTCATATTTCAAGAGATTATCCCTGTATCTTGTTGATAATATTATTAATAATTATTTATGTGTTTTAATTTTGGAATTGATTAAAAGTATCCTGTCATGTACACGGATACTTCAATGGGTTTTTTCTTTTGCCTCCTCGTCTCATTCAACCATTTATTTTTATAGATGAATGTAGATCAAATGATTTAGCAGAACATATTTTTTTCAAGTGTATAAACAAAGAAAATTCGTTTAGCCTCTCACTAAAATCATATAAAGCATAGTTAAAGAGTGGTAGAATTTTATTGATATGGTTCTTGAGGCCAAACTTGGTCTCAAGACTCACATTGAGATGAACTTCTGTTGGTTTTAGTCTTGTCATGGTTTTCACTGTTCAGAGTCTTGGTTTTATTGGTATCTTGGGCTCGACTTAGTCTCAATCCCACAAAGTCCTGCCTTAGTTTCGGGATAGATGGTTTTGACCATAATATTAACATGAAATATGTATGTCTCCAAAATTTGACAGCTATTTAAAGATGAGTCAGGGTTCTATTGACTCCATTATAGTTCAGAGTCTCACTCATGTTTTTAATACATATGTATATTGAAGAGCCTCTATCAATATGGGATAAGCAAGAACGAGTCAAATCCATTTTGCCTTTCACTAAAATGATATAAGTCATAGTTGAAAAGTACGAGTGCCCTTTGTGTTCAAATGAATGCAATTCTGAGACGAGCCTCAGTTTCAAATAACAGCATGTCCGATTTCACTAATAATCTGTTGACAAAATTTATAAATATAACTAAATAATATTTATATATATAAAAAAGAAACTTACTTAAAGATGCACAAATTAAGAGTCATGGGAACACTAAGACACACTTTAGAAACGATTATACTGATAAATAATGTTAAAAAAAAACTTCCAAAATGCATTAGTTTGTGTAAGACAAAGGGGATAGAGTAATAATAGTAGTAGTAGTCATAACCATTTGAAGAAAAAAAACCCCAATTTTTAGTTGTTGGAATAGACTCATTTTAGCCCAAAAATAAATTTTAAATACATTTGTACATATATAATATGTAAATACATATATGTTATGTACATATACCCCATATTTTAATATGTATATTTATGTACTTTCGTTTTACAGTTTTTAAGGTGTGTTTTATTTACTCATTAGATCTTGAAAATCATTCTTAATGAGTTGTTGGAGCAAAAGGTTAAACAATTCATAACTTATCTACCGTCATAACATTCTTGACTTAATTAAAATGAAGTTTTTGCTACACTCTTTCATGAATGTAACATGAAAGACCCGTTGCTACCACATATTTTAATGCCCCTTCTACATATCTACAAACACCACTTATATGTTTGTACTTTTAATGTATCAGATATTTGCATTCGACTATTTATTCTCATCAACATTGGAAATATTTTCTGCATTTGGCACGGAAAGAAATCATCCCACACAGATCTATAGTTTGGAAATGTAAATACATATTTTGTTCCTTACGAATTTCATATTGAACAAAGGAATAAATTTGACATTAATCACGGAAAATGTATCCCTATCGATATTTTTCCTTCTCTGAATGGGTCGTTTTAGTAGTTTTTTCTAGTTATGGGCCCCTCTACTATCAAAAATAGTGTACAAAATCAAGAATCTCTCCTCTTCCAAAATTCCTCTGGCCTTTGACTGAAAAAACTACCAAAGATATAGTAATCCGTGGATTATCAACATTTTAAAAGTTTGTGTAGTACTGTGAGCAATATATGTTTGACTGAATGAAATTTTCTGCATTTGTAATTTTTGAAAATGTGGATATTTTTTTTTTCGTATCTGATTCCACATTGAACTACGGCATCATCACGGATGACAAAATAGCTGATATAAGGAGCCTTTGATGCAGAAAAAACATCCCTTACCGTCCAATGCCTTCTGAATACCTAAAATCACACAATCAATGTTGTTTTGAGCCTTTGTATCCAGAAATTATCTGCATTTTAAAAATATTCACATCCACAAATTTATAAAAGTTGAAGTCCATCTGACTGTATTTTTAGATATAGATTCACTAGTTAGTTTATGTATATTCATTATAAATATATGTATTTCATTTTATAAAGGATCTCTTGATTTAAATGATATTTAAGTGAGCAATATGACGTCATAATGGATGTCTCAGTCACTCAATAATATGTACATATTTTGTAATATATCTATGTTGACTTGTAAAATATATACCTATTAGTCAAATCCTCAGTCCTGTTTATCTTTTGTCAACGATTCAAAAAATTGATGAATGCTCAGAACAAACACATCATTTTTTTTTTTGTGTTTGAGATTTTATCTTTCATACGTTGGAACATTTAACATCATTTCCTCTTCATCTCTTTCGCTCCAGTTTTTGTTACAAAGGGGATCCATCACTTCCTAAGATTTAACACTAAATATTACAATTATCTTCATATCTATGAATATTTACACGAGCTTTTTAAGTATTAAGGATACTAAACGGTTCTTTATACTCAATGAGAACATGTTGAAACAATGTTAGATAATCTAGAGTAAAAGTTTTAGTTTTTATCAATCTTTTAAATTTGAGGACTAAATATAGACCCTTAAAATACATACACTCAATGAATGTAACTTTAAAAGTTTCATATATCCTCTACAAAAAAATTATTTTTTTTTTCGAGATTGTATTGTAAATGTATTGTCTCAAGTCACAAGTTTGCAAGTCATAACTATGTCCTGTGAGTCCAAACTACGTCCCAATGTTGCATATTAAAGGCACATAAACTGTAAGCCTACATCTGAAGGATTTATTAGTTGTACTGAATATCTTTTACAGTAACAATTTTATCAAAAGGATCATAGCCAAAAGGTTGTGTTTCTATTTGACTTGAACAAATACCCAATATTAATTCCTGTGAGAGTATTTCAATATTCGATTGGAAGTATTTAAAGATTTAATTTTGATTATAAACGTAAAAACTAATAAAAGTTGTATATTGATTATAAACTATTGACTTTTAAGGATTTCGGGGTCATTCATTTTTTTTTTCTAATCAAATTTGCTATCTAAATTTATTCCCTTTTCTGCAAAACGATGTGTAAATAAAATAAATGAGGTTATTTATTAATAATCAAAGAAGAAGTCGAACAAACAAAAATATATTAAATTGTATTAGTATTTATTTAAAAAGTAATTTTTATATACTTGAGCTGATGAATCAACATTTCTAACATCTAAAAATAACAATATAACTTGTTGTGAGTAAAATTCACAATTGAACATTATAAATACGACAGATAGCCATCCATATCTGTTAGTTACAGGATATAATTTTTTCTTAGATCGGTTCTACAAGCAAGTTCGGTTTGAAACAGTCATACAAAAATATTCGCCCTTGATCTGTCTCATCTAATACTTCAGATTGGATTTATTTATATAATAGCTGTTGATGACGTCATATGAAGTTTTAAAGTTATATCAGTTATGACTAAGATGTTATGATTAAAAATGGGTTTTGGAGGCCTAAAATACGACTTTTCTCTTCAGTTGATGCTAACTAAAGATTAACTTTTATTTTGCATTCACATACATAAAATAAAAAAAAAATCTGCCTCAGACCGAGTCTCAGCACTAATATATATCACGGTCAATTGTCAACGTTTCTACTTTTATTTTATGAACGTTGATTAGTTGAACTCAAATCAGCTCTTGTTAAGTTGTAAACGATTATTTTTAATGAAGAGTAGTCTATCAGTTGATAGAAAATAGGCAGCCTTCAACTGATTTAGATTCTTTTTTTTTCCAACATACAATATAGATTATAAAAAGTCGTATTATATACAATATTTGAGATGCTATGGCTCCAAGCTTTGGACCTCAGTGGCTTAGGAGGGTCTTATGCAAACTTTTTGTGGTTCTAATTTGAATTTTCTTTATGAATACGGGCTGCAGTTTGAAGCTGGTGGAGTTTTTTATAAAGTAGGGAAAGAAAATGACAAACTTAACGTGATGGAACATTAATGTTTTTTTTTTTTTAAATGTAATCAAAAATGTCAGTTTCACTGTTGATTTTTCAATAGATAAAGCACACAAATATAATACAAGCAATAAAGTTTTGACTATAGAGATACAAATTGTTAAGAAAATAAATAAATAATCAATCATACATTCATTGTTAAAGTTACTTGTAATGAAAGGTGAATAGAAATTATTATGAAAAAGATTTACGTCCATATTTATGATGTGTTTGGGAAATAAGAATATTTTTTTTTGTAATTAAAAAAACTAGACTTTTATTATCTTTATGTCAGAAGCTCAAGAAAATGTGAAATTTGTTTTAAGTTTTGAACAACTAATTGTACATTTAAATTTATAGGTACAAAATCCTTGTTTTGGATTGGATATTTGAATTATGCTCATGAGGAAACAAAATGAAATATGTACATTAATATAATTAACTAATCATCTATAAAAGTAAATAAATAGATGTATTGTATGAGTTCAAATTAGGTACTATTAATAAACGCACATTTAGTTAAAATGTGAACACAAAAGTTGACTTAAAAGAAAAAGATGAAATCGAGAAGAAAGGACTTTTTTTTTACTAATTTTTTTTTTCATGCATCCTTATGTTTGTAAAATATTATAATTAATCAAACTGTTTATATAATAACTATAAATTTGAGGGTCTTTTTTTTTTTTTTTAAAAAAAAAAAGGTTTCTTATATATATAAAATTTTATGTATTAGAAGTTGAGTCTTCCTTTAAGTCTAATGAATTTTCATCTAACTGAACTTAATAATATAAATTTTATATTATGGTAAAACACATGTACTACGGTAAATGTACTTAAATTTAGGTATAATTTGCCCCATTACGAAGAAAGATGGGACATTCCTTGACTTGACAATATCTAGCCTTATAATTTTGATTTTAAATTTCAAATTTAATTGTACAACTAAAAAAAAAAAAAATTGTAAATATAATTTAAGGAACATAATTTAATCGGTCATATTATCTTTTTGATGGATTTTCACAAAACAAAAATTTCAATCTATTTTTATTTTGACATGTTACACATATACTTTGGCATTTATCTATTGAGATGTATCTACTTTCTTGAAAAAGCTTTCTCTAATCCTTCTATATCCATCATTAAATAATTTTTTTTTCTCTCAAAAACACGAAGTTTTTTTTTTCTTCCATAAATTGAATACGAGTAAATATATACAGAAACTGTATAATATACCTAAATGAATTTTCCCCGAATACAAACTTTGTATAGATATAATTATCTTAATCCTTTCTTTTTCTTTTTTTTCTGAAAAGTTAACTTCAGGTCTCTATTGGATTAAATGGTGATATACTTTAATATTCACAAAGTTATAATACCCAATCATAAAAATATAGAATATGTTTTTACTTAATGGAGAAAGAAATACATAGAGGATATGATTATATTCGGTATCTGAGGGAATTATTTTTCATTGATTCAATGACACAAATGGATACACTTTGATATCCGGATTATTAAATAATACTTTGGAAAAATATAACTATGTCAGAAATAAAAATTAAAAAAAAGGTAAACTACAAGTTTCCAATTTCTGGGCTCGAATATAGTTGCCGGTATGATCATGCATTTCTGTTCTTAGGTTTAAAAACAAACTGTACACCACTCATTCAAATGACTATTCCTTGATATATATATCTTGATATGCCAATATTATATGTGAATTCATTTTAAGTAGCTCCTATGATTGTTAAGTTGCAATTATTTTTATTGTATCATATTCATTAGGAATTAGAATTATCATTTCAATGCAACTTCTTACCAATAGTTCAACTATTTATTAACGCTTGCAGATACCAACATATTTATCTAATATCTTTGTTTTTACCCTCTTTCTACCATAAACTTATACTTTGGACAGTTTAAAAGATCATTAGATAAATATAATCATATAAAAAGTATCAGTTAGCACATCAATTCATTTGTATTTTCTTGTCAGCTGTGTATATTCATAATTACGCTCTGCTCAACTCAAATTAAATCCTGTTATGTTGTGAATATATCTCCTATTATATATAAATAAAGAATATCCCAAGGGATGAAATAAGTTATATAATTGAACAAATGTCCACTGACCTTCTTGGAAAAAAAGTCGAATACAATAAGGATCATTTGATGAGTCGTATCCCACCAACATCAACAATTCTTGTGTAACTTCTTGTTAGCTTTTGATTTCTTGGCTTACTCATATAATATTTGTATTTTGAATACTGAATCTGTGATTATTTCTTGTGGAAGTTGTGAATATTTATAATATTAAAGGGGAAATAGTCAAACAATGTACAATTAACAGGAAGGGTTGAAAATTGCTCTGATGATATCTTTGTATATAATATTTCCTACAATTTTCGATTCAAATTACTGATTATGCTAAGTACATTACGAAATTGTGATTAACAATTATGTGATTTGAGATTTTAACTCTTAAGGATTTTCCCATCCCTAATGATACTTTGTTAAATAGATTAGAGCTTACACTTTATATTATATAAGTATGTGCATATATTATAAGGAATCGATCCGCATACAGCCTTTGCTTACTGAACATTTGTGTCACAATAAACATTGCTCAATTGAATTAACTTGCCAACTAATTGCCCTTGTTTAGATCTTAAGTAGAGTTTAAATTTTCGACTCTTCGTTCATTAAATTAAATATCCTTTTAAAAAATGGACACTAGGTAATTATAATAGTATTAAAAATGAGGAAAATAATTTTTGAAATTAAAAGCATCATTCTGTAAACATAAGATGAGACCCCTTCTTCCCTAATTATATAAATAACTATGTAGTGTAATAGTTTTTTAATGTAAATTCAGAACACCATTCATATATATTTGACGTCATGGACAAATAAACCAAGTCCTTATACAGTTTTTGTAAACAAACATTTTAATTCGATTTTTTTGTACTGACATATCTATATATGAGTTTTATACGTCCTTTGGGACTGAGTTAAGAATTAAAAAACCATTCCATGTCGCAAATATTTTTAAGCTATGATTTGTAACCTTATTTTAAGGTCGTTTATTCTACAGATATATCATTTATTTATATTCATGGATATGTATATTAAAAAAGAGTTAATTTCAAGTATTGATTAGATTGGCCATAGGAAATAAAAAATAAATAAATAAAAAGTAGTTAAAAAAGTATATATGCAGTGGTGTAAAATATGAAATGAATCAAGGCTATACGCTCTTAAGAACATAATTAGCAGGAAATTATACACTTTTTTCTTCAAAAGAAAAAAAAAAGTTATATTCATATTTTGCGTAATTGCTTATGTATATACGTATATGTACATAAATGCCTTCGCTTAAACAATAAACAACATGCCTATTCTTGAATGATAAATGATGATTATTTACAAAACGCCAATTATTTTTAGCTCACTTATTATTATGTGTACAGGGTTATTTACAAGTTTTAATATTTTCATATTTGGCGCTCATTTTTTTTAGTGTTTCATGAATCAATCTGTTATTTGATTGTCTTAACCTCAATCCCAATTCAATCTTGTTAAAGTATACTAATAGGGTTGAACAAAAATGATGAGCAAGATGGATTCTTACTTGTCGGAAATTTCAAAAATTATTAAAAGAAAGAACACCATCATGGAACAAATCGTTATTACTTTCTTTGCGTCTTGATCCCCTCAATTATTTTGTGTAGGGCAATTTAGAGTCAAAGGCACAGGTTCACTCCAACCAGAATTTGAAATTTCTCTACAATGCCATATCGAAGAAGCATGGGAGAAACTTCTGAGCTAATACGTTTGTACAACATGGAGGTCATTCAAAACTCGTTTATCGAACGTTGCCAAACGAAGACAGTTATGATGAATAAGTCATCAATAAAAAATAAATTTAGAAATAGTGTATAGAGCTTAGGGTATGACTATTTCCTAAAATTAATACCTTGAAAACATTATGAAGTATTCTGTATATGCAAGTATATTTATCTAAAAATAATAATTAATACGAATCAAAAAATGCTAAACATGTTTTTAACAATTTTACATGCCTGTAAAATTATGTTTTGCTACCTTTTTCTTCTCAAATAAACAAAAAAAATAGTTTTGTTTTTTTTCAAACATCTCTATGTACAAAACATCTTATGTAGAAATAAGATATTTTTTTTTATAAGCCAGTGTGTCTTCTAAATATGTAAAACAGACCATTTACATATATTTACAAATTACTTTGCAAAAAAGAAAAAAAAGTATAAGACTTGACAAAGACAATTTATAGTGATATAACAAGTACAATGTCTAGACTCTGGCTTGAGCTCACCTTGGTTTATTAAGGGCCCCACACATATTTTCAAAATTTTGAGCTATATTTGGAAATGTAATTCCAAAGCTAAGTTTTGATAATAATTTAAAAATTGTGACTCAACACTTCAAAATATAGGGAAATTGAGAGGAAAAGTTCAATTAATAGCAAGAAATTGTCTTTGAAGGGATTATAAAAATCTTTGATGCGGAGATTACCGCTCAACTAATGGCTTCTACTTGATAAATAGAGACTCGAGCTTGATAAAATACAGTTTGTTTGTATTACTATTATTTTGTATTCATATAATGATGCAATATTTACATGTTTACATATTTTTGACTTATTTACCTATTTTCCATGTTGTTTTTTTTCTGACATGATGCTAATATTTTTTTTTTATGTTCAATAATGATACTTGATAAGGAAAAAAAAAATATTTATACAATCACAGACTTCCAATGAAACTTGTTTATACATAAATATGGTGCTATAAATACATCTTGGATGTCGAAATGATAACCTTCCACTTTGTCGTTGAACTTTACTTTTAGGATATGTCCATGTTTACTCAGTAAATGTACGTTAGGGAAAAGGGTAATAACATGTTATTCAGACGATGTTTTTTATCTGCAAAAAGAACAAACAATGCTTATATTTAAACTGCCACTTAGCCTTCGGGGTTAGGAGGACACATTTAAAATCATGTTGAAAATTAGGGGTGGATCAGTTCTTGACATGGGGCTTCAAATGTCCCCTCGTTCTGTATCAATTATCAGTTCTTGAGAAAAAGTTTTAAAGTTTTGAATTGCCCTCTAGAAGAGTGGTTCCCAACCCACGGGCTGCACAGGAATTAATTAGTTATTTCTTTTTTATTTACTATTTATGTCTGGAACGATAATAAAGTGCTGACAGCAATATTTTCTTCTTCTCCTTCAGTCTGTATATGAAGTTGTAAGCCCCTCTTTGAGTGTCTTTGTCTGCCATCACCCCCTGATGGGACCATTTCGTTGCAAAGAAACAAGCTCAGGGCTCCCATTGATTATGTGTTAAGGACAGTTTTTGATGTTACAATATGTTATATTGTTGGACCAATGTGTTAATAAAGTTATACCTTCATAATGTTATAATAGCATTGTAATGTTGGTGTAATGTGCTAATAAAGTTCCACATGAGGTCACAGTGGTTTCACGTTTGTTGTTATTATTAATATTTCACCCCCCCCCCTCCTCCCCCCGTCCCTGCAGTCTAGAATACATAGAATATTAAATCACAAGTATTGTCTAAAATCCAAACTCCGTTTTGACATTCTGAGCTCTGGGGTGAAAATTATATTTTGTCAACATTGTTATCCATCAAAATCGACGCTTTGGTTTTTTTTTAGACAGTGAGATTTCCCTTTATACGTATCAAACTTCTCGTGAAGTCGCAAAAAAACAAACAAAAAAACTACTAGCTTGCATCATATATGGTTAGAACTAGGGCAGTATCTGTTCGCCTTTGAGCCCCTAGAGTTTGTTCTTGATTACTGAGAACAAAAACAGCTACAAGGAAAATGATATTATTTAATTACTACTTTTTTTATTATTAATTTCTTTATTTTTAAATTTAGTAAACGACTTCAGTCTACCAATTGACCTCCTTTCCTGACTGAGATTATGCGTCATTTAGGTTTAATTAAAGTATTTAATATTGTAGTAAGCATACAATGTGTATACCAATATAATATAGCCCAGATGGAATGATCTTAAACTCACTGACTGATTTCCCTGATGACATACTCAAGCTAAAATTGTTCTATGGGACAGCTTTTGCGTCCAACATTTGGGAAACAATGTATCTCTACAGAAAAGTAATCTATGATTCTGTTTGCTAACTCTCATACCAGCTCTATAACAAACGTAAATAATTTTTAGACATGTTGATCAAAAGATCTTAAACATGACATGATTATTGATTACCATATCACTAATTTCTATTGCTTATAATGTCATATTTAATCATCACAGTAAGTAGCCATTATGTTTACCTACTATTAAGTAATCCTTTCATTTTTAAGACAAAAATTAATAGTACTTAGTCATTTATAAACGTGTTATGAACCTGTCAGCAATTAAATTTTATAATGTCCTCCATTAAAACTTACTGAAATCTAATGGAACTCCTATTATCTTCAATATTATCAATTTTTTATTTCAAAGGCATAGTCTTCTGAATGGTTGCAATTTCTGCATATAATTAGCTTCTACAAAGTACAGCTTAATACAAAAAATACATATACACCTATGACACAGTGCCTAAGAAAGAAATTGACTCTATTTAATTATATTTTCAGAAATTACGATAAATTCTGAAATCAATAATATTATTACACAATTTTTTTTTAATAGTTTGAGACTTTTGCCACTTGTCAACTTAAACATCCTTAATTTTGAAATTAGTTTGAAATGATTTAGACAAATATTATATTACAAAGGTCGAGAACCTAAGAGACCCGGTGATGTAGCACAAAAAAAAATATATACCATAGATTGAAAAATATAAGATCAATGGTTGACTTTAAATTTCTTTCCTTATTTAATTCAATCATAAAATACAGAACCATCACGAGTTGAAAACTTTATTTGTTGTTTCTTTGCTCAACTTTTAGATATATGCAAGTATTCCTTTGTATTGAAGAAAAATATTGAAATTTAAAGTATTAATAATTAATACTATATAAAGCACGTTATCATTACTAATTAAAAGTATAAATTTCCCAATTTATAAAAAATAATATTTGAATTACCTAGAAATATTATAGAAAAATTAAAACTTTAATTTATTAGGTAGCTATACTTGGAAATATTATAAAAAAAACTTTATTAAAATTATAAAATTATTTAGTTTTGTTTTTTATTTTGCAAATTTCTTCTACTATCTCCAACAAAATTGAGTTGTTCACTAGTTTTCAAATTATATAACTTCTGTTGAATTTAAATTCTAGTAAGTTTTTAGTAATTACATGAATACTTATGATTCTCAGTCTATAACCTATAACCTATTTCAAATTATATAACTTCTGTTGAATTTAAATTCTAGTAAGTTTTTAGTAATTACATGAATACTTATGATTCTCAGTCTATAACCTATATAGAATGAATTTTGTCTTTAGATATATGGAATTTAAAAATAAGAATATTTTGACTAATTAGGATAGTTAATGAGTGTATTTATATGTACATCTAAAGTCATGCTTAGATCAAAAATATTATATGTAGGCCTCCATGTATTTATCGAAATATTATACAGAATATATATACATTTATGTATTTTCTTCCATATAGTAGCACATATTTTATCCCTGTAGTAACAAAAATTGTATAATATATTCAGTTTGTCAATATTAGCTTTATATCATATATATATATATATATATATATATATATATATATACATATATATATATATATGTATATACACAATAGAAAATGTTCTTTTAGTTGGGAAACTCAATGAATAAAGAAATAGTTAATTTATCTTTATAATCATTTCGCACAAATAACGTATAGTTATGTATCAGGATTTATATGTGCAAATAAGATTTGTGCATAATAAGTAACCTATCAAACATCTGTGTAGAATATGAATAATTTCTGTCTTATTGCTATGTAGGAACCATGCTTCAGTTTGTTTCAAAAGGAAAATATTGGGAAATTTTATTCCATAATATGAAAGGTTGAATGGAATCTACATAAAAACACATAAAACATGAAATGTTGTCATTTAAGCACACAAAAAATCCATGGTATTATGTGTCATAATATATTGTATGTTAATTAATACCACAGGTCAACAAATTTGACCAGATAAGCTTTCACATAATTAATTACACTGGTCAACAGTCAAAAATCCTAAGGGGTATAAGTATGATAAAAGTTATTCAGTGTTGCACGCTGATTTCAAAATTGTAATTTTTTTTTGAGGGTCCAGTTTCTTAATTCTTTTTGTATTAGTATTTAAGCAGCTCTACCGTGAGTCTTAGATTGATTTTTACCAAATTTTTGCTCAAAATTGAATGAAAATTGATATCTCCTTTAAAAGCTATGGGTCTTAGCTAGGACAAGTTTCCAAATGTGTAAATTTTCATTCAATTTCGATCAAAAATTCGCTAGAAATCAAAGAAAAGTCGGTAGAACTACTGAAATAGTAGCACGCAGATGGATTTCAGCTGATTTCGTAATCCTTCTGCCACTGCCTATGCCCCTAGGAGTTCCTTTAGGTCAAAAAAAAAGACTGGAAATGAAATTTGCATTAAATACACTAGCGAATCATTATTTTTTAATTCACAAAATCAGTATCTTTCTAAGCTTAACTTGAAGTTGAAATTGGAAAATGGGCCAAGAAAAGCTAAAGAAGTAGGTTCCAATTTCTCAATACCGTCGAACTCTCAAAAAAAAAATTACAAATTTAAAATTAGCGTGCAAAACTGAGTAACTTTTATTATACTTATGCCCGTTAGAACTTTTGATTGTTGACCAGTGTAATTAATTATGTCAAAGCTTCTCTATATTAAAAAATAAGATTGTAATGATCAATGAATTCTTTATTTAACATTACCACTTATGGATTTAATAATTTCATCAAGACCATCACAGAATCCCTCATTTAAATCATAACACGATGGTAAAGGATAAAGTTCATAGACTAGCTAAAATTGATTAATTCCTTATAAATATAATTAATCAATCGGTTTTCTAATTTTAGAATATTCAGAGTTATACATTTCTACTCAATTTCCTCAGAAGTATGAAGGTTTTCAAAAATATCCCTTAAATTATTTACACATAAATAGATCCTTCTGATCCGTATTTAGAATATACATACTTGTAATATAACGATAATACCATTCGAAATAAGGTCAAATTTGGAACTTTTTTCCAATAATAATAGTAATATATTTGTTTATTGATATTTGCCCAAATTAAGTATTTTGACATCAAGACGATCCAAATTCACCTTGAATTAAAATAACAGATTGCATTTGTTCAAGTTTAACATTAAACTTTACTTGTTTAACATTAAAAAACAAGTAAAGATTTAAATATCAAAGCAAAAAAATATTCATTCAGGGGTATAAAAAAAAATCTCTCACATACATCACTAAAACGAGGTAATTTTTGAATCCTCAGAATTTTCGATTGACTAACTTAAAAAGAAACGATCTGAAATAAATCAATTTCCCTACAATGTTCAACAATATGTCACGATAGAAAAATGAAAGAACATATAAAAATTTGCTAACGAAAAAGTGACTACAGAGTCTTTTTTTGTTCCTGTTTTCCTTAAAAGAATGGATACTAAATTGTTTCTGTTAAACGATCATTTGTCACTTACAAAAATATATGTAGATAAAAAGTAATGGAAACGAAAACAATTGCTTCATTCTTAAATCAAATTATAATTTATGCTATCATTGTAAACAAACCTTTCAACCATGAAATGGTTGAAGAACTCCATGTGACCTTGTCAAGAGAATAATTACAAGAATTAACAAATGCCTTAAAATTAGTACAGCTCGAACTTGAAGTAACACATCAATTTTATTAGAGATATGAGAAAATATGATACTCATATCTATTTTACACTCTTTGTGAGTCCAAGTCAAAGTCTTAAGTAATTGAACTTGACTCTTAAAGTTTTTGAATTGGAGTCAAAGTTGAGCTTAAAGGCAGTATGACTTAAGAGCAACTTGAGTCTGAAACAAGTCACAATTTAATAAAATGTAAGAGTCTTGGGGAGTCAATTTTAAAAGTTGGGGATCTTTCAACTAGCAAAAGAAACTCAATAGTTGCACATGGAGTAAAAAGCAACCCAAAAATACAAGTTCTACCATTGAGAGTCATAGTTAAAGCAAATAGTATACACAGCAAATATGAATATATTTATAAACGAAGAGGTTATGACTTTTGGAGTCAAAATTTGCTAAAAGCATTGTGGAATTTATTTGTGCTGAAAGATAAATTTAAAAATGATGAAATTGCTACACGGTAGTAAATGAAATTTGTGAGCCAACTTTTTAATATTTTACAGTAAAATATGTCATGACTATTTTATAAAATTAAATGTATAAATTGTTTTTTTTATGGTCATTTTTTTGTTGTAGCATATGATTGATTGTTGTTGTTTTGTGCAAAGAAATGACATCTTTTGTCAAAACAAAATTAAGGATCGATCCGAAAACAAGGCAGTCATGTGTACATTCATAAATATTTATACATAAATTTTGCTCTCATTATAAGCTTAGAAAAATATGTAAGTAAATATGATGCCTTGAATAACTGTTCATACATACTGGTTAAATAATGGTTAACCAGCTACTTTATCGAATATGATAATTGTGGCTAACCTTGTTAAAAACGATGTTAAAAAGTACACTCTATATGTAAGTGTGTGAAATGAATAAGACACAGTTGGATATGACATTAAAAAAAATGGTTTGAGAAAAAAGAAGAAGGGAAGACAGAAAGAAAGAAAGAAAGAAAGAAAGAAAGGGCTATAATGTCTTTAGTAAAAGTCGAGTTTGACTTAATTAAATTACTTTTACGCGTTTAGAAATGACGAAACACAAAATTAAACGCAATTAGATATTGACTCTAAATCAATTATAAAGCAATTTATCAAGTAGCACTTTGTTGGTAGTACATAGTTGTTAGTACATTTTTACATCAATGTTTAGTAGAAATATATATGTGACCCGTCAACACAAAACAATTTTGAACAAAATTCAACGAAAATGAGAAATTTTCATTTTTTTCAATAGGCCTGGATTTTTTTTTGCTAGGAACTGAAGAGGTTGAGCTGTACAAGTCAAAAAGTCCTTGACGTCCTTAGACAAACACCTAGTTTCAGAGTGTAATTATCCCTGAAATTCACTGATCCCCTTTTGACTCTTGAGTGTTCATTGACACCTTGGATTGCCTCATTTATCTGTCATGATCGATATATTTAGTCTACTTTAAGTACATCTTTAATTTATGAGACTGTATTAGGTTCTAATTGTCTTTCCTTATAGAAGAACCAATAATCAATTTCTTTAATTTTGACCGGGGATTTTTGCAACCTTTTTAAACAATTTGTGGGTTCTCCAATGGATTAATAAGTACAATTAATCATTCAAAACAAGGTTAATATTTAGTTAAAGACTACGAATATAATTCAGTCTCATTGAGAAAAATAACCCTTGTTTGCGTGTGTGGGAAAGGAGAAAGTAGAAGCAAGACATATGGTACTATTGAATGAACACCCTTGTTAATATCAGCTGTCTGAACGGGGGAATGAACATGTTATCATTTATAAGTTTGCTGCCCTAGGAAGGGACTTTCTATATTTAAAAATAGCAATAGGTGTAGGGGGAATATTATAATTACAAATATATTATATTATGATTTTTGTTATGCTCTTTCAGCAAAATTTACAACAAATGTTCATAACAATTATTTTACTCCACCTTTGAACAGGAAATGCGTTCTCCTCAACGATCTAATAAAGAATGAACATAATTGTAAAAAGAACAAAAATACCAACCGTTTCTCCATCTTTAATGATAAAACTATTCTCAACTGATAGGTGTACGTGGGAAAGTTGTTGATATTGCGTTGAGTTTAAAGAAGGAAAGAAAAATATCATTTGGTTCTCCTAACTTGATATATCAATTTTAATAAAGGATCGTTGAGTCTAGAGCTTGCTACAATTATAAGTGGCTATTGTGTATTATTTAAAATTGTCAAATAATAATCAGCTGGTAAAGTGTAGAGGTATCAGATAGTAATTGCAGACATGCTTCTTACCTTCACAAATTGCCCCTCCCTACTTATAGGGATGATACTTTTGGAAAGTGCAATGAAAAGGCGGGAACAAAACTTATTGTACTATTGAATTAATACCCTTATTAATAGGAATAGGCATTTTGTTAATGTAAAAAGCCCGTCCGTAATTATCTGATTACAATCTGATGCCTCTACATCATATCTGTTGATTGTTACTTCACAATATTAAACAATATACAATTTCTACATATAATTGTAGCAAGTTCTCACCTCAACGATACTGAGAAAACTGAATTCAAATTGATCATAAAGGTAAGGGGTCCAACTGGTCTTTTTTTTTCCTTCCTTAAACTCAACGCAATCTCAACATTTTGCCTATGTCTAATTATATTATAATTATACATATGTGTCAAGTCAGCAAGAAACCAAGTTTATCTGAAATTGGTTTTAAGCCAAAGGATATTCAATGGTTTTCCATAAGATGATGCTTCAAATAGCACTAAATGTGATATTTACAGCCTTTTTATAGCTATTTTATAATCAACAAATTAATGAGGTCTTCAATAACTGATTGAAGTTCTAAAATGAGTTAGAACTACATTTATATTCTTGAAGACATTCTCTTTCGTTTGTATTAATAGTATAGTTTGATTAATTAAATAGTGACTCTAATATTTGTAACTGTATTATAGGACAAAAATACAAGCCACACTCAAGAATAAAAAAATCTGGTATTTCTGACTATGTAGTCATTCATGGTGATCATGATATCGGATTGAGTTGATTATTAATAGCTCTTAAACAGATGAACTTGTGTTTAGCCAACTGCAACTAAATAAATCTTTGAGGTTATGAAAAAGATGGACGTTCTTTTAGGGACTATATCGGCTCCATGTGCAGTCAACACATTTATCCGATTGCACTATTCAATAGACAAAAATCCTTTTTTTCTCGATATAAAGTGACACTTTAGCAAAATTTGTACGGTATAGGTCTTAAAATGACACCGAAATATTTGGCCGTTATATTTATGAAGTAAAAAAATTCTAATGTGGATTTTCTCCTATTCAATATTTGAAAACAAACTTGCTCTCTTGTTGACTTGACATATATATTTTTAATAAAATTTTTCAAGTATGTTAGCGAAAATCTTTTTATTTGCCTTTAGTAGGTTGGTGTTCTCTCTCAATGATCTAACAACGAATGAGCGTCATTAAAAGAGAGAACATAATTCTTCTTTTTTAATCACAAAAGTGTATTTTTTTTCTTCTGAACTCAATTCTACTAAAAAGTGGTATTTTTTTTCAACAAAATTCCACGGAAACAGGATAAAATAAGTATATACAATAATACTAGGAATAAAAAAATTAATTAAAATAAAACAGTCATCTCATTAGCAATAAATGTATATATACTATTGGTACAATTTCCAAATTATAAATTGTTCATTATGTAAAAAATAAAAAAATAATTTTAATACATCCAATGAATTAATTGGAATTTAACAAAGCATTATCTATAAATGTGTTCTGAACAATATTAATAAAATCGTAAAAAATCTGTAATGGATATTGTGGTTTCTATTAATTATTGTAATTCTGATGTTTTCACAAGTTCTAACTTTACAAAAAAAGTACTGGACTCAATGTATAAGTATTTTAATTTAAAATTATCACGTCACCTAATGAATCACACAACTTTTCATTCTCTTTATATATAATATGTATATTTTGTTAAATTGGAAGAGATCTCCTTATCTCCTCCTCTGTTTGAATAGCTAACTTCCCTATTAAGACAAAGAGGTCCAGTGCAAGTTTGTGGACTCTATATGTAATGATAAATTATTTATCCTCCTTATTTGTGATGAAAAAAATGTTGCAAAACAAAAACAAAAACCCTGAAATTGTCATTTCATTGAGTGTTTTTTCAAAAAAAAAAAACAGTACTAAAAATGAAATATGATGTTTATGTATGTAAAAGACTTGTAACATTGGAAAAAAGATTATACTTATATTGAGAGATTGTGGGATTTTTTCTACCCCCCCCCCCCCTTATACTTATGAATATATCTAAACAAATTTTACAATGTATACTATAGATAAAGCGATATTTTTAGAAGTTGGCAATTTGTATTATGTATTTTCCAAATGGGTTATGATTATTTCTTTAATTCTTATTGAGGAAAAAGATGTATCACTAATCGTGTGCAATGAAACACAACGTCTACAAATAATAATAATAATTAATCAATAAAAGACCTAGTCAAATGAATTCTTAATATAATATAATTCGTTGATGAATAATTTGCCTTTATTTCCTTTCTTCCCCTCTCAATGAACGTCAATGTGCATATTCATTATCTGTGTAAAAGGGTAGGAGAATAGTTGATACGTATTATGGTAAAACGTTACGACAGCTGACATTATTTCCTCCATCCAAATATTCATCAAATTGATGAATATTATTCCATATTATTATTTTTTATTTTTTTAGGATTTACAGCACTATTTGTAGAGCAATTTAATCATTTAAAATTTATTTCATTATTATATTTTTCATTTTGTATTCTAGGAACATAGATGCTATAAATGTATGTTTTTGATATTTGATGGTATAATTTTTAATGGTATAATAGGGTTATATATTTAACATTTATTTATATAGAAGGTAAGTATGTATTCATTTACTTATGTACATTTCCTAGTTCGTATTAATTATAGTAATTTTATCTAGAAGAAATATCTGAAAATAGGTATATACATATTATGTGCATTGCTTCTACCCATGTTTCTTTAAAAACAATTTCTACTCGTTTCAGAATACAAAAAAGTAATAAAAAAGTGGCTTATATGTATACCTAACATAGCAAATATTACACAAATATATATCGTATATATGTTTTACGGTATATTAGCCAAAACAACAAACAAAAAGCAATACATAATAATTTGGTCAAACTCTATGTGTAGAAATATTGACTGTAAGGGAGTCGATTTGTTAAGGATGCTCATATAATTATGAGGTAACTATAGGATAGCTTTTGATTTATTTTCAGAGTTATATATTCTGTTATAAAAGTCTTTGAAATCTCCCCTCATTTCTTGGGTTATCAGAGGGGTTTTCATTATTTAGATTGATAAATTAAATTTGATTTGTTTTTATTGGCGTTCTGTTCTATCAACTTGCACTTTATTTTCCCTTCGATTCACAGTCAAGTGTTTATCTTTCTTGCACAAATTCGCTTTCTCTAGAACTCCTATTCAATAAACTGATTGAAGAATAAATTTCTATACTCATTTAAAAGATATTTTTTCCAGAATTTTTCTTCTTTACCTTGCTTCTTTCTTTGCTACTCTAAGTAGAATGTTATATAGTACATTTTTTATGTCAACTATAACTTATATAAGAGCTCTGATGGAATTATACTTAATTTCCTTACGACAGATGATTATTTTTTTAATTTTAGTAAATTTAGAAATCCATAGAGAGTTTCCTAGAAGTGAAGCATTCATTTTCTAAAAGGAGTTCACTCTTTTAACACCACCGTCTAGAGATAAGGAAACATCCGATTTTTAACATTGTTAAATAACATTGTTCGCAATATCATAAAAAAAAGTTTCAAAATTAGCTAAATCATTAATAATTATTACTATTCATAGTTTTACAACAGCTAATTCGTGTTCTATCAATCAAGTTCAAGAACATTAAAGTGTCTTAGTTGTACAAAATTGAGGGTCTGACAAAATAATACCTATGCATATAAGATCAAAATCAGTGGGAAGTTAGTCAATTCTTTACAACTATTGCAATACTCATCATTTAATAATAGGAATGAGCTCAGAGCTTACATTTGCAAGAACTAATTAGATTGTTTTTTTATTAAGAGAGATAATTTTGATTTATAATTAAGTCTTTAGAAGAAAAAAAGGCATACTCACTAAACGCTTACAATAAATGAAGTACAATAATTAATGCAATAACAAATAGAATATGACAGAAATGTTAATAACCGATTTGAAAAAAAGAAAAACTAAATTGTATAAATAAGTAAAAATTCGGAAAACATAAAAAAAATCACCACTGGAGTAGGATTATATATGAAACTAATGTGACATTTTAAATTGCGAACACTTTGACGTAAGATATTTAAATTTTTTTCAGAGCAAGAGTATCTTATAAAATTGCTCACATAGCTTCACGAAGTTAACGAAATTTTAGAAATACTGATATGAAAGGTATGACTGATTTTATTTTAATAATGTGACCATTAATGAGAACTGAGACATGACGACCTGGTTTAAATTTATATTTCTATTCAATTGGTCCTGTTATGATAGAATAAAAAAAACTTCCCAATCTGTTAAAAGGTTTTTGAAGATTACTTCTTTTTTTCTCGCTATTCACTTCTCTTAACATATATTATGTAATTACAATAGCATGTTATATATTAATCTTTATATAACATACATTAATACTGGGCAAACAAAACAAAAAGTATTAACTCAGTTGAGAAATACTTTGCTTACAAAATAAATTAAAGTTACAACGTACTTAGGTAACAATCAAACTAATATGTACCAAATATTTTTTTGTCAAACACACACTAAAAAAAAATATTTTTATAAATATTGGTAGTTCCTTAATCAATCTTTCATAAATATTATTGAAGAATAATATATGAAATGGTTGGAGAATCTTATTAATGAGATAAACTGTGTTTCAATTTAGTGATGTGGTTTTCGAAATCGTTTTTGGTATTAAAACCTATTTTTGAGGGTCTCCTTGTATATTGAAAGCAATGTATATTTTAAGGCTGGTTTGAACAAGTTTGGAAGAGCTGTTTCCTTTCAGTAAGGTTCACAATATTAGCGGATCATGTGATTGATCAAGGTAGGGCATTTTTAGAAATTAGTTGAAGGAAAAATCCTCCGCTAATAAAATAAAAAAATCATTTAGAATGAGGAATTCAAAATTCTGAAAGTGACATTTTTAATTCCTTTCTACAGAAAAGACTATAATATAGTAAAAAAAAACGAGAAACTTTTGAGGGTTATAAACAGGAAGAGGCTATATTATTACCTGAGCCCCCACCCTTGACAAAAAATATATTGAACTAATAAGAAGCTTCAAACCTTTTCATCTTATAAAATCACTGCTATTCCATTCAAATAATTCCCTTGTAGTAATGAGATAAAAAACTACTAGATACTTGATCACTTCAAACTCGAATAAATATTTCAAACATACATATATGTATTTATATATTGGATTTTTGAGGGAATGCTAAATTTAACAACAATAGTTAATCAACCTCCAATCAATCAATCCAAAATATCCATATTATAACTTTACTCATATAAATGATCTTATTCAAATAAAACGGGGGGAAAATAAACATTTTATACTAAATATTATATAGATTTAGACGTAGATAAATGTATAATATTGACTCAATAAAACAGTTACTTCTCTTCTTTTTTTTTTGTTTATAATATATATTTGTAGGTTCATTTATATTCAATTTGTTACATTATTCCACATACAGGTTTATTACAAAATTTGCATGATTGAAAATATTTTCCCTCTTTCGTGAGTATAAAATAATATTAGTATTTACTTACACATCTACATAGATCTACCTATATTGAGTTTAGTGCTAAAGCAACATACACCTTACCTATGTAAGTTTAGTTATTTTTGATCTATTACGTTTCTTTATTCAACGTTATTAACACATCAAAAAGGACTGCTTGAAATGACTCTGGAATCAATTTTGACATTTTGTTATTTAATATAAAAACTAAAATGTGAAAAGAAGTTTTTTATCAAACTGCATTGTTTTTTCCGAATTGATTTATAATGTAAAGTGTGTACAATTTTTAATAGAGCCACAATAAAGATTTATTGTGGCTCTATTAAAAATCTGTCTATACTGGGTCAATTATAACATTTTTTTACCATTCAAACGGCCTTTTCAGCATGAAGGTATGACACATTTTTGAATTTATGATACAACGACGTTACTTGTAACTTCATTATTTCCATATATGATGCAACAAAGGAATCTTTTGAAAATTAATACTTTTATCAATTCCTTTTTTACTAACATTTATTTTATAACTCTAAAAAAAAAAGGACATTAAAGACTGGAATTGAGGAATTATAAATGAAATGTTTATGTTATATATGTATGTAAGTAAGAAATAGCCATATGTTGTTAAAAAAAAATTACGGTTTACCACTTTGAATTGATGTGGTCTTATACCAGATAAAAAAAAAACCCTAACATTGAAAAAGAAATCAAATATGTGAATACTTTTCTATTCCTTATATTATATATGTAATATTTTTTTTTTTTTTGTACAATGGCATTTATATATACATATTACATTATACGAAAATGAACAAACGTCATTAAAAAAAAATATGACAAAACAAATATATGTAGATAGAAACTGTATTTAGTGTCTATATAAAGTTAAAAGCAAAACATATAATTACATACATATTAGTATAAATTAAAGATATTTACTCCTTGGCATGTCCACTCATTTCAACTACTTTATCATACATTCAATAAACATTATACGATAAAATCAATGACATCGCTATTAGATATAACCAAACCCTTCTTTAACGTTGCATAACAATCTACACCCCAAATACTGGTCGTCAGTATTCAAGGTTCTTTCATGAGCACAATATTAAATGTACTCATTCTTTCGTATTCAGGGTAAGCTCTCTCATCCGTGAAATCTATTCTCAATTTATCAATAAAGCTTTTGCTTTGTACATTGATAGTGTTCCTTGCATGTGATCTTGAAAGGCCCACATAATACTGACAAAGTAAGATGGGACCTATATTTTCATCCAATGGCAGAAAAATGATTAATTCCTCAATAATAAAGAAGACTTTGTGTACCTTAAGACTAAAAAATTATCTTTTATGAAAAGTTTGATTATGTCTACATAAAAGTCCTATTTATAAATAAAATTCGGCGAAATAATTTTTATCCATTAATAGAAAAGGTTCCGTAATTTGAATGACTTTTCTGATGATGTCAATGTGTTATTTGATCTAATCATAGGAAGGATCATACCTCCTTGCACATACATCTAGAACATTTCCCATAAATCAAAGGACAAAATTGTAGCTTTGATAATGTTGAATCTAATATATTGTAGTAAATGTCACGGTTTGTAACATACAAAATATTCTTGTTTTTATTATTTAACTATTTCAATGTCAAAAGCAGTTTCATCAATATTCGCATCTCTAATAAATATTACTATAACTAGTCAACTGACTTGAATCATGCATGAAATACTAGATTTTTCTGTATCATGATTTTGAGCTGATCACCACTTGTCGAAAGAGTATTTTTTTTATATAATGATCTACCCCTATAACATCAACTGCCAGCTCTCTGTTCTTATCTCTTATCGTATTTGATTTATTCGTTAAATTATATCTGGCCATGTGGTTAATATATCTTAACCATTAAATGAAAAATTATACAAAAGTTAGAAATACAGTCGTGGTTGGCTGACAACTACTTCTTTTTATTTTTGAAGGAATGTTTGAAAGATGTACTGAAGATTTGTACGTGGATTAAATCATACTCTTTGTTACTACGTTTATTTAAAGGGATTTGAATACGTAGGGAATATGTCAAGGATTGTTAAAGTTATTGTCATACATTTTTAATGTGGTGTCTTAATAAATATATGAATATCTACATATATTTTCCCAGAGATATGGTTTTAAAAATGTTTTATTACAGGAAGAGACTTCAGGATGACTGATCCATTTTTTCCATTTATCATTGCTATCACTAAAATGAAAAAAAAAAAAAAAACAGTTTATTTTTTACTAGAGCAGAGATTACCAAACTACGGGCTAGAATATCAATTCCTCCAGCTGGCAAACGTATTTGAGTTTGTCTCTTAATACATAAAACATTTGTATTTTGAAATCATCCCTTTAAATGTGTAAATTTTTATTCAATTTTTCGAGCAAAAATTCACTATAAATGAAAGACACACGGTAGAGCTACTAAAGTAGTAGTGTACAAAAGAATTACAAAATGAGCTGAAACCCTTCTGCACGCTACTATTTCAGTCTATTGCTCTTGTTTTTTAGTGGCTCTATCGTAAGTCTTTGATTTCATATCGAATTTTTGCTCGAAATTGAATACAAATTAAAACATTTAGATGCACGATTTCTTTTTTTGTGTTAAGGATTCTTATCGGGCGCTTGACATCTGATTTGAAAGCTGTGGTTCACAGCTTCTGAATAGATTCTTTTTTAATCCATTTCATGAAATATTTAAGATGTTATTTAAGTCCAAATGTTTTGGCTGACTTTTGGGCCTACTCCCGTCCCGTCGTCTATGCCCCCAGGATCCCCTCTAGGTCAAAACAAAGACTGGAAATTAAATCTGCATTAAATACACTAGTGAGTCATAGTTTTTTAATGGACAAAATGAGTATCTTTCTAGTCTTAAATTGAAGTTTGAAAGCGAGCCAAAAAAGCAAAAAAAAGTAGGGTCCGATTTTTTGAAAACCGTGGGACTCTCGAAAAAAAAAAATTACTGATTTGAAATCATTGTGCACAGCTGAATAGCTTTAATTATACTGTTATCTCATAGTAATTTTGACTGTTGATCAGTGTAATTGTCGTAAGAGAAGTAAAATAAATAAATTATAATTTACTTATATCCAACAAATGATAGAAGGTTAATCTTTGAATTATTTGCATAATTGCTAATCAGATTGTACAAGTTACTACTTCTACAGAACATACATTTGTTTTTTACTCAAATATAAAGAATATCAAGGGGGGTAGACAAACATAAACATTGCAAGAAATGAAATAAAGTATAATAATATCCAGTAAATTAGAGCTGGGATTTGGAGACCTAAAACATAACAAGTCAAATTTTTTCATTTTTTTACATTTTATCTTAATGCCTGTTTGTTTTTTTTACTATCAAAAAAACTTAGTTTGTATTTAATTGTCAACTATTGATTTTTCTCTTTTTCTTCCCCTTATTAGTGTTTTGAACTATAATTAGCAATTGTTAAGCTTCAGAGTGTTATCAATAGACTGCCCATTACATGAGAAATTATTTGTACTATTAATAATAAACTATTACAATTTTCAATTACACCAATGACTAAAAAATCATTTTTTGTTAAATTGATTATGCACTCGTATATATACCTTAAAAATATTAAAACATATTAAAAATTAAGAATAAAAATATCAATCACTTTAAAAAGATACGTTTGGAAAGAATAGCATGAAAATTCTAAAAGATTTTTCATAAAAAATCGATTTATTTATGAGAAAACAATTTTTTTTATTAAAGATGCATAAACGAACAAGAAATCTGCCCAACCACTGTATAAAAATAAGAATTAATGTCTTTTATTTTATAAAAAAAATCCATCTTCATCGAAAAAGTATTTTATACATTCTAACTATGTGCATTTGTTCATGAGAGAAAAAATGTTGAATGTTGAGGATAGAACGCAGTTTTCCAATCTGGAATCACAACGGGCAGATATTCTATTTGAAGTATCACATCAACAGTAACATTTTGAAAATATAGATTGACCTCATTACCAGTTAGTGCAGTGGTTCTCAACCACTGGTGGAAGATGTTTAATATCATTTTGTTTAATGAAGACATTTAATTTCTTAATCATTATGACAGCGCACAGTTCAAAATTGGTGAATTTCTGGAATCTAAAGTTGCCTTCTTTGTAAATATTTCTTATTCAATATTTAGGTTTTGTAAATCATGGTTTTAGTAGGACAAATAAGAAAATGATTAAATAAAATAAAAATTATATATAATATTTATATACATATATATATATTTATTTAATAAACAATATTAAATATAAAAAACGTTGAAGGCGAGTATGTCTCTCTCACATACGACCACAGATTGCAGCAGTAGTAACTAAGCACCAGGCACAACTGTGCCACAGACATTCACCCTTATTATTCTCTAACAGTTACTTAAGATAGAATATGTTGTGTCTATGTGAATAAAAATTCTCCTTATGTGATCTTCTTTGCTTTTTTTATTATTTTATAGCAAAAAGTCTTTATGTGTATAAAACTTCTTTTTTTTTGTGATTGGTGTGCCACGAAAATTTAAAGAGCTCGATAATGTGCCATAACCACTGAGTTAGAGGCACAACTGCTTCCTTCACATATTGACGTACATATTGTAATCTTATTATATGAGTATCGATATCTGAAATGTGGATACACAGACATTAAAATAAGCAGGTTCGTAAGTGCAACTTTGATTTTGCAATGTAGCATAAAAAACTATCGATATGTACATAGTATATCAGTTTTAATTCTTTCCTCAACTTAATAATTTACATGATATCCAGCCAGATCTGGGGTTTACACAAGAGTCTCATCACGATCTTAGAATACATAAATTAATAAGAGCTCCATTATAAATTATAATCTATTATAATTTCTCTATTCAAAACTAAATCCGTATTACTTAATATGTACAATATAAGATGATAAATTTAAGATGAAAACATGATTCTCTTTACCCATGTTCCAATTAATAATGCTTTGCATTTCTATTAACATAGATTGGTTAACAATCTTTAATTGATTCTGATCAATTTACAAAAGAGAAGGTAATTATTTTCATGGTTAAAGAGATTTACATCCATTTATGTGCTTAGAGTAATAAGTTTGTTTTTTGTTGGATTCTAATTCGTAAATTGCTTATTACTATGTAGTTATTCATCCTACAAAATATATTTTTAAAGAGAAAATTAAGGCAAAAATATTATTTTATATAATAACATCCATTAGAAATTAACCCATTGTTAATAGACATAGACAGAAGAACAGAACTCCACACACGCTTCATCTTTTACTTGGAGTCAGAAACTCCAGTTTAATGAGATTTAAGTACAACTAAGAGTCTCCATCTCTAACTCAATCTATATCAAATACATACATACAAATAAATGGAGCTCAAATAATAATTATAATAACTCTAAATAAAGGATGTTTTTGTATCTCAAGCCTCGTGTCTTATAAATATTCAAGTATGAATCTTTCAATTAAGAGTCTGAAGTTGCTATCTTCGAGTTTTGAGCTATTTCAGTTTGATTTCTAGTTGAGTTTGAAGCTGATCAGTTTTGTTTTAAAATTTACTTTCAAGACCCAGGAAAAATAATTATTAAAGTCGGTCATTAAATCATTTTGTTTAGTCCTAACGCAAAGCAGCTCATCGGTCAGGGTTTTGAAAAATTACATTTTATATTTTGTTTCATGAGAACTATTGATTTATAGGTTCATCTATGTATAGAGCACAAAAGTTTTTTATTTTATTCATGGTTGGTGTGTGGACATATCTAAGATTTTGTTGCAAGCTTTTAGTCCTTGGACAATATACTAATTATCATCAAATAATTTTCAAAATTAATACAAATGATAACATATAAAAAGTGATGTCATATCTCTTAAATTACATTGATTATCATAGCCAAAGAGATGGTGGTTCAAATGTGAGAAAAGAAAAGAAAAAATTTCGAAAGTGGATTGTACAGTCACATTTGGAATTTCAAGAGTAAAGTAATATATAAACTTGAAAAATATGGATAATAATAGAGAAAATTTGGTCGAATACTGATTATTCTCAAACTGCTTATAGTTAGACAATATATGTTGAGTCCTAATTAAGTTGTACTCACTTGTTTGTTTGTTTGTTTCACTCCTTGATAAACCCCACCACACCGGAACCTAATCCGGTATCAGCCGGTATAGGTCTACTTAGGAGTTAACATCTTTATTATCAAATAATTAAATTTACATAAAAAACCATATATCTTCAGAAGTTGCACTTCCATTGAAAACTTTTTTAATTGAGCTTCCTCAGCAAATTCACCCATCTCCTGCATTATGCGGCAACAATCGTGAATAAGATGGTAGGGAGTCTCTTCATCTTCGTCACAAAGGCGACAAGTCGTGTTCTTCGTTTTTCCCATTTTGTGTTGATGTCGTTTTAGATTTATATGGCCACTAACCTTCGCTACAATCTTCAAAATTTGGTGTCTTTTGTATTTGTAGACTTTTATTCCGATATAAGGATCATGAATGAACAGCTTAGATTGACGACAACTGTTCAGTTTATGCCAAAGAGTTTGCCACGCAGTCATCGATGTTTTCCTTAGAACTGTCTTAGCCTGACAAACTGATGATGGGACAGTGACAGGATCACCTCTCACTGAGCCCTCCTTAGCCAGGTAATCAGCAAACTCATTACCTGTGATATTATTGTGTCCCTTAATCCATCCAATAGTAATGTCACATATGGAGTTTTCAAGGGCACTCTTGCATTGGGTAATTTCTTCTCTAAGCATGTTACCAGGTCGTATTTTTAAGCTTTCTATTGCAGACAGACTATCGGATAGTATAAGAAGTCTTTTTCCAGTTGCTTTCCCTGCAGGCAAATTAATTGCCAGATTTCTGATGGCTTCTACTTCAGCTTGATACACCGTGTTTGTATCGTCAAGTCTTAAGGAGGACTCTTTAATTACGCTGTCATGGCAGGTTAATGCCCACCCAGCGCCTGTACGATCATTAATTTTTGATCCATCCGTATATCCAATTAAGTCGTATTCATTCATGTTCCATACCTTTGCCACGTTGTATGTTTGTCTATATGACCAGACCGGTGTACTGGGAATTTTATTCTTTGCTAGGTAGTTTGTACTCACTTGTAACCCTCTCAGAGTATTCCACTTTTAATATAATATATATATATATATTTACGTTATGAACACAATTTCTACAAAAATTAATGTAAAAAAACTTATTGATATATTAGCAAATCTCATTGATCAATCATAAAAAAATATGGAAAAAAGTGTTTTTAATGTCAAGGTAGATTATTTCAAAGAGTTTATACTATATCGACATTGAACGTCATAAGTAGATTAAATCATAGTCCTATATTAAAGTGCAAGATGTCATTTCCCCCCCCCCCCCCAAAAAAAAAAAAAATAAAAAAAAAAAAAATATACTCTTGTCACACATTGATATTCTTGTTTGATAGTTCTCTATATTTGACAAAAATATATTTGTGAAATTGTATATTCTTTGTAAAATCTACGTTACAAAAATGTAACATAACTATAAATTATATGTTGTTTTTTAAAAAAAAAATAAGTAATTTAATCGTGGATATTTTATGATTTTGAATAATTTCACCGTTGATATCTCAAAAAAATTATCTCTTCTTTTACTTTGTCTTCAGACTTACATACAAAATATTGTTTTTCTAATTTTTAATGAGTCCTAATTTATAAATTATAAAAAAGTATGATATATGTTTGTTTTTTTCGTTTTATATATTTGTTCATTTTATTGAAATGAAATTTTATGGAAATACACTTAAAATGCATTATAAAGAGTAAAAATAATATATTAACCATCATATATTTTGAACATAACTCAAACATCTTTGAAAATAGGATGAATGGTATAAAGATATATACATATATATAAAATACACATAAAAAGTTAAATAGCTCTTTATACAGACATGTAAGTATGCAGGCATTTGCTTCTTCATCCTTTGAATTATACAAAGATTGACATATGTACAAATGTCTTCATTGAATAAACACTTAATACCTTTTTTTTAGAGCTAGCTAACCTACGACATAATAAAAAGAATGAATAAGAGGAAAGACATACAGATGTATACATAGGGGAGAACTACCTCGGTACACAAACAACATCCATGTCAAACACAATTTTTATTTGATCGCAATATACGAGTCAAAATTGTTTTTGAAGCCAAATAAAGTTTAGGATTTGATTCATTTTCCAACAGTTACTTTAACTTTATTCTAGCAATAACAAGTTATTTTTTACAATTATGGCTAAGTGTTTGAATTCAAGTCAAGATGCGAGTCTTTTCACTTCGAGTTAGAGTCAAGTTTGAAGTAACAGTTTAATAGGACTTAAATCCATGAGTAAAAATGCTCCCAACTCTGATAAAATTATCAATTATCATCAATATTAAAATAATATTGAGTCTTATTGTAGGCTTGAATCTTTTAATTTCAAACCCAGACCAATTCTTAACTCGCAGTTTAGTGAGTACTAAGTACAACTCGAGTCCGAAGTAAAGAACTGATTATGGATCTTAATCATGGGTAGAGATGAAAACAAAATCGTCGCAAGTGTTTTTGTTCTTGATGAAAACTCTGGAGCGATTAGTGTCAAATCATACTGTTTATAAAGTCGATTCCGTTTCTAACGAAGTTGACTATAATGAAATTTGGTATGTCATGTGTAATTTTAAAAGACTTTGCTATTACTTTCTACTTAGATTGTTTGCATGTAGCAAGAGGGCTAAAATGAGAAAGTGTTTCCAGTGAATAAAGAGCCTGATACCTCGACAGGTCTAGTTGTACATTTAATGAGATCTTTTAAGGGAGATGAGAAAAAGTTAAATATGTAATAATTCTGGTTAAGATAATTATATTAATTAATTGTAAATTCATTCGAATAGTACTTTTTTTAAAATGGACTCTCAAAGGTGAATATTTAGCCACCTCTCTGTTTCCAAAATTATAAAGTAGGTTCTTACTAGTAACATTTTATTACAAGGGTGTACATTAATATCCCACAAACATACAAATTTTCATTGTAATTTCTTGTTAGCTGTAGATTCCCCCCCCCCCTCTCTTATTTATTAATGCTCTGAACGTTGATTGGTTGAATTTGAAAAAAAAAACCCTCTTATATATATGTGAATAAATCCCTAGTATGAAATGAAAAATAATTCCATTTTAGGAAAAGAATTGGACAATTACCAATTGTTTTTGGGCCTTTTTTTCTTCCTCTTTTTGGAAAAAGGGTTGCTCGAATCAATAGATATAATATCTTAGTAGATATAAATCCCCTCTGTTAAAAATGGAATCATTTGCATTACATATGTACACTTATAAGATTGAGAATAATAAATTTGGATTTGACATGAGCAAACAAAAAAGAAGGAGAAATAGCAGCAAATTTCAAACTGTATTGGAATATTTATAATATAAAATCATTTTAAAATGTTTTAAAGTCACCTTTTTTTTTTACAATTCATCAGCTTGTTTTTGAAATGGGTTGAAGAAAAAAGTAAATGGGATTGTCATTCGATACGTAGGAGTTGATTAAAAAAAAATTATTTTTTTTGGCAATTCATTGAGTAAATTGAATTAAAATAAAATGCCGACGAAGGACTTACATTAATATGTATTACTGTGACTATTGTATTTTTGAATTAGGATGTTTTGTACATATATACAAACATAGTTAAAGTGTTGTTTATTAAGTCAAGTTATACTTGAGTTTTATAATGAAGGAAGTTCATGTTCGAAGTTGTACATATGATTCAATATCGACTTTGATAAAAGCCTAATTTTGTACATTTGTAACCATTACATTTAAAAATATTCTTACACTATATAGGTAACTAATTTGTAGGAGAAACAACTACAAATACTTTACCTACATTCCTCAGTGCCTGGTTGGATTAGACTAGCAAAATGTAACTTAAAAAAACTCACATTTTTCTCCTAAAAGTCAAAACAAGATTAAAAAATGCTGCGGAATCAAAATTTACAAAATTTAGTATGACGAATCAAATGTTGTACACGTTCCCAGACACTAATAGACCTAACCAATATATCCATTTTAGATTAAGCGGTAATCCGCCCTAACTCTCGATTATTACCGATATTTTATTTTTTTTCTTCATAAAAATGAGATCAAATGTCTTTAATAATAAATTAATTAATAAATCGTAAAAAAAACACCATATGGCTGGTGGTGTGATCATTTTGAACCCCTAGAATCAATGTATTATCTTAAGCTATACGATGTCACTTGGAACTCTCATAATTTTTTGCAAAATAATTGGATCATGAGTTGATTTTTACCTATAAAATAAAACTATGTTACAAAAAAATTTCCTCAAAATTTTTTTTCCAGAGAAATTCAAACTTAATTGCTTGAAGTCAGGCATTTTCTTCCAAATTAATAACTTTTTTCAGAAAACTTACCCTGGGGAAAGCTCAAACTTTTTCTTTTCTATAGTAGCTGAAAAAGTTATTGAGTTATTATACAAAGAATGTGACGAAATATCAAAGTGTAGCTCTCACATTGATTGATTTTTTTTGCTTTAAACTTATATTTTTTGTACATCTTTAAAGCCATTGTCTCAACAAAAAAAACAGTTCTTAGATTCCACTGAACACTTATTAATAACCTTAAGATAAAGGCCTAGACAAACTTGGGGACTGGTAGTTTCAGGTCTCAAAGGTTAATAAAAACAGAAAAACTCTATAAGGCATGAATAGTTAGTTATCCCTTTAACTCGGAAAAAAACAACAACTATAGGGCATTGTTTATGGAATACCTTCTATTGACTAAAAGTGATGATTTTGATGACTGCTAATGAATGAACAAAATAATAGTCTCATGTCATAACAATACTTTTTTTAATGTGAAACTTGTAAAACTAAAATAATTTGTTCTCTAATGCTTATATAGAAATTTTTTTTTTTGCATTGAACTTGTATTGCTTTCATTCTTCAAAATTTATTTATAGTATAAAGGCAAGAGCATAAACTTATTGGCATAGATCATTAATTGATCATAAATGACAATTGACGTTGCAAGTGTACATAAAATATCGATGAAGGTGTTCTATTTTCTATAAATCTGCTTTTGACTGTGTTTAAAAACTGTTGAATATATATTTGTATTTGAAGATTTTCATACATTTAAAGGGTATACTTACAAAGGCCAAACATGCAGAATGGAATATTCCATTTTGTATTTTTTGGCTCGATTAAAATATCATTATTATAGATATGAGAAATTATCTTTTAGCTATAGCTTAGATGATGTTCAAGAAGGGTGGACTCTTCCATTCTTCATTAGATTTAATATGTACATTGCATTTATCATAATAAACTGATGCAGAAACATTTATTATTTATTAATTATGTACCAACATAAATAATAATACATCAATTTAAACAGGAAAAAGAAACAGAGTTTGATTGACAGCTAATTCACATAAATAATCGGTATATAAGAATGAACTATTCTGCTTGATGTTGAGTTGACTTGCTTATTCATTCTACCAATGTACCCATTTATAATCACGTGCATATAAAGTACGTGAATCTAATTAGAAAGACCGATTACACGCCGAACATACAAAGTATGTATGTATTCATTTATTTGTAACCATATGCATTTATCAAAGAATATAATCCTATAAAAGGATAATTTGATTTAAAATGAAGGAAGTAAAAAAAAAAAAATGACTGCAAATTAAAATTCCCGACATCAAAGGAAAAAAAAGTAATATATTTATTTGGTACCATAAGGAGTAATAAATTGACATTTATTGCTCTAAAATTGATAAGTTTATTACTAATTTAAAGTTTTGAAAAATGTTTCAATAACAATTGTAGTCTGAACTTTTCTCATCCTTCGAATTACGTTTTTACATACATACTTAGAGATTGAGTGTGGAAAATGAGATTTTCGTTCATTTTTGAGCATCTAAACAGAAGACAATGTCATTTTAACGCCGTTATTCATTTGCTCGTTCATACTTTCATCAACTTTTTATTTTGGCTCAGTTTTTTTTTTTCTTTGCTCACCTCAACCTTGATCAAGCGAAACAAAAAGGTCTAATTTATGATTAATATCATACTAGCATCAAGTTGCTTAAGTGAGGAGGGCTCTTCTTTTAGGCAATTTTCTATGTATCTTTTTTCTGGCTCAGAAAATGAACTGGTGGCGGGAAAAATGAATGAATGAGGTAACGCTTGAGCACAAATTTTTTGCAAAATGACTGGATCAATGAAAAAAGTTTGAAGATGTTCAAGCCTGCCTTTTTATGCACAATTTAAAATGATTTTTTTTTAAATTTATAATTATTCAGGTTTGGTGTTATCTTTTGATTCAAAATTGGGCATTTCTTGACGTACTCAATTTAAAGCTGAGGGCCAGATATTATGTATGACGTTATTGTTGCATAGGTTCGAATCTATGTATTAGAAAAAAAAAAAGGCTTTTGGGAAATTTAATGTTGAACGAAAAAAGGTTTTTCTCTTTTATTTAATCTAAAAAAGCTCTTTAGAATGATCAAAATGTAAAAAGTCAGGGAAATACATCTGAAAATATCATATTTGACATTTTAGCAACCAATAAATGTCCTTGAACTTATATATATTCAACTTATATAAGTTGAATACTTTGGAAACGATAATTTTGTACTTAACAAATTATTCTCTTAAAGAGGACTCTAATGGAGGGGGGGGGGGCGTTTGTTGGAGGGCTGGGCTACTTTTAAAAATTGATTATTAAAATACTTTATTTTCTCGCACACACCTGGTCCTTAGTTTACATAGGTGCAAGTTCTATGGATTATTACACAGAATAAATTTCAAAAGACCCTATGGAAGTACTTGAATGGACTTATGGTTGTAATCTTCTGGATGATTCCTGAAATATCCAGTCTTTATACCTCGAATTTACAAGTTATTGCGGTTTGATCCGTCGATTTAAATAATAGATAGTAATTTTAACTTAATTGTCTTAATTAACCAATAAATGAGCTCAACATATTTTTTTTAAAGTTAATTATTTATTTATAGCACCCGTATATGTATTAAAAAAGATTTAATTCATGGTTTGAAGTAGTTTTACATCTTTTTTTTAGAACTTTATTCATTTAAATTCTATTGAGAAATTATCTTTCAATTATTAATTTCATAATAATATATTCACATTTTTAAATTTGATAGCTATCAACATTTTATATAATATGAAATAAAAGTAATGTTTTCGAATGTTTAAAATGACTTTGATGAAACTGAAAGGGGATAAAATGCAGTTTACAATTTTTTATCTATAGATAAATATGTGAACCAACAACAAAAAAACAATGAAATGATAAATATTCAAGTTAGTTTTTACAGACTTACTAAATAAAATCACCCCAATATTTCATTATTTGAAATAATGCCACAATTTGATGTACTATTTAGGAATATTAGCTATTTATAGTTTAGAGTTGTGTTTTTTAAGCAATATGGTCGGAAATTTGGATAATCTGATCCAGGGGTGCTATAAAATGTATTTTTCTGTTAAAAACAAGAAAGCTTGTTTCTGTATGGAATAATGCCCACGGGGTTTTGATTATCTCATAAATGCACTTTGGCATTTTTTTTTTTTTAGTAAAATACATATATCAAAATTACCTATGTATGATTAAATAGTTCATTAATATACATTTTGGATCATTTAGGAGTCATATATTCAATTATTTTGGATGAGTTGGGATGCCCAGGTATGTTAGTTGTAGTTCAATTGTTTCATTTAATAAATGAAACTTTATTTGACTCCCATTTGGCGTTTCAAAATTAAGTGAATTTAGTAATTTCCGGAGGATTCATCATAATCATTCCTTAATAGAAATAGAAGATAGTTATTATTATTAGTTCAAGAACGTAAACTCCTTTTTATTTATAGATTGAAATATCATTCTACATAGTTCCTATTTTTGTATTTTACAACCGGAAAACAAATAGTTTTGTATTTCGACGATTGGAAAACACTTTAGAACATGCTAAAAAAATAAAGGAATTTTTAATGACAGAAAACTATTTGTACTGTGAGATGGGATATCATGCTAAATAAAATTGAGCTTGTACATATTTTGTTTCCTTCTTAAACTATTTTGTTTACTTACTAAGTCCTACTTAGAGCAGTATAATCTACTCAAAGTGTCAATGAAGGAACTGTAATTACTTAGTCCCCGAAGCATGAACATATTATTTTGTTTCATTTACGCAATAATTCTTAAGAAATGTTTTCCTGGTCTGAGTGTGACTGTTTTGCCTTCTAAAATACATATATATTTGGTAATTACTATATTAATACTTTGCTTGTATATAATTCATTTTATATAAATGATGCTATTAAGTATATAATTTATAGTCTAAAAAAGTATATAAGGTTCATGATCAGTACGAACAAAGTAGAAAAAAATTACCTCTTGTATAAATATGAAAAGTAAACAACAATGTTTTGAAAGATTAAAGGACGTCGAATGGATGTATAACTATGTCAAAGGGAAACTTCAGAAAGCCAGAGAGATCTATATATACATATCTTTGGTAGCAAAGTAATAATTATTATCAACCTACTAAAAGACTGGGTTTTTCAGAGTTTCAATCTGACCTACCTATATAAAATAGACTAGAACTTAGTTCTTATTCAAACGCAGTAAGGACCATGTCAGCTCAATAAATAAGAAGACAAAGTGCCTCGCACCATCCCCAGAGGAGATTGCTTGGACCTAAAGAAAAAAGAGCATTTGTGTCAAATTTAAGTTGGCTCAAATTATACATAAATTTGCCTGACATTTATCACCTATTCTTCTATCATTTCAAAACCATGGAGACCCTTGTAAACTTTGCAAACAGATAGTAACACTCTATTAAGTTTCTTAAGGAGTGTCAATAGTGCTAAATTAGGCTTTAAAAAATTCCAGTGCTTCAACATAAAAGTCTTTAAAATAATGTGTTATTTTTCCTTCATTTTTTCCCTTCTTTATCTTTTGTCCCATGAATACTAATGAACTATCTTCTTTACTTTATATTTTAATGGCTTGTCTTCATTTTAGATACAAAATTGAACTGTAGGAAGCACATACATAGAAACAAGAATATAAATATCCCAAAACTTGTCTCTAGACAAAACAGCTTATCCACTTTTCATTATGTGCTAAAATAACAAAAAAATTGGCTAATATCAAATTTAGTCATCCTTTAAATATTTTTCCAATACAAAACCGACATGTGTGTAAGACTATTACATTGGTCGATTTTAGGCAGTTTAAGAGGAATCGGTTGATATTGGTGATTAGAGTGGTCAACAATCAAAAATCCTAGGGAGTATAAGTATGATAAAGTTATTCAGTTTTGCACGTTGATTACAAATATGTAATTTTATTTTTTCGAGAGTCCGACGGTTTCTACTTTTTGAGCTAGTTTCATCCCTTTTCCAACTTCAACTTCAATTTAAACCTAGAAGGATACTCATATTGTGCTTTATAAAATAATGATTCGCTAGTGCACTTAATGCTTAATACTTAATCATGTAATATTCAAGGAGCTATTTAAGTACAAAAATGAGTATTCTTCTGGGCTTAAATTGAAGTTGAAGTTGGAAAATGGGCCAAATTAGATAAAAAAGTAGGGTCCAATTTCTCGAAAACCATCGGACTCTCGAGAAAAAAAATACAGATAAAAAGAAATCAAGGTGCAAAACTAAATAACTTTTATTATACTTATACCTCTTAGGTTTTTTGACAGTTCAAATTTGTTGACCTGTGTTATTATTGATATTTTACTTCCTAAAAAACAAAATCTTACTCTTTTAAATAAAAATTGAGATAAACACCCCCTCCCCCTTCAAAAAAAAGAGAGATAAATTAACAATTCATTACTTTGTAATTTCTCAAAATTCTGGCAAATTATTTATTTGTTTATCTATGGTGATGAGATAAATTATACACTGGCCAAAGTTGTCCAAAAAGCTTTGAATTTGAAGGAAAAAAATCGACCGATTCATCAGTTACTGATTTCTGTATCGGTGTTAAAAAATCTATATGAAGTTTTTGATATACATATTTACCCCAAGTAATTTTAGTTAAAGTGACAAAAATATACAAAAAATTATGTATTTGCAGTGCCTCAAAAATGTTCCTCTAAATATTTTTGATGAATAGTTTATATCTAAATATTCCACTTAAAAGTTTTCAAACGGCATGATGTTCATTTGAAATTAAACATAACACTCAAATACCATCTCAGAAGACATGTGCCTCACATTTGCTAAGAAATACGTTAAAAGAATATTGCGAATTGTGCATTCTAAACATATAAAGAGTCCATTCATAAACAAGAGTCTAACATAAAAGTATATTATCCCGTATTTTTCCTCAAAAAAACTACATCTTCACAACTGAATTTTCTGTTTACTTATATGGTAGTACAAAAAATAACACACACTAATGGAGTAAAAATCATAGTGAGTCAAAGTAAATCACCAATGATTTTTTTGACGATTTTTTGTACCTTGCCAAACGAGGATCTGTCCTAGTTAAAACTGCTTGTATGTGTTTGTTTTTTAAATTTATATTTACATAAAATAATAATAATAATTCATTCAAGATTAACGGGATTTATGTATCATGATGTTTATAACAGGTATGTTATAAATTTGAATGGGAAAGAAAAGAATACGAGGGGGGGGGGGGGGGGAGGGGTAAACAATGCTTTGGTATCTTAAGATAAAAGAAAACTTCCATGTCTTTGTAGCCATTTATCTATATTTGGAGGAGAGAAATATTCTCTTCATCATCTTAATCTCACAAAGAATTATATACAATATATGTATAGGTAGGTACGCCCAATCATGCAGAGAAACAAATACATTAGCTTTTACCTACAAACAAAAACCACAGAGAGAAATTATCCTTAATCAAGGGGGGATAGAACACAATATGTACATATAATATATACCAGCAACAATGTGTAATCGCTTTTTTGTTGTATATGTGCATTTAACTGACACTCAGTCAATATGTGATTGACTTCTTAAAAAAGAGAGGAAAAAAAAGAAGAAGAATTTCTTTTGTTTACGTAAAATAACTTGGAAATAACATTGTTTGAAGGGAAAGTAAATATCAATAAAATTCATTAAACACATATTGATCTGTATTGTGTCTTATAAATCTTTCTTCAAAAATAAGTAGGCAGAAAAAAGGTCCGAAATTACCTAGTAGCTTAAGTTAATTCTTCTCCACTTTTGGAATATTCGCCATTTATTATTAAGGATTTGTTCACAACTTAGCACATTGGTCCTGGAACAAAGGAACAAGGGAACATCGTTCCTCCCACCATCACTTTTTTTAAAGACAACACCAATGAAAAGCTGTCTGATTATTGTGTTACTAGTATTCAGAAAAAAATATAAGTAAGACACTTGTAAATAATATTTACATATAATAATATTAATTTTCATTGCCTCTTTGTTGATATTAATAAATATTTGCATGCATTTTCAAGAGAATGGAGAAGTGTTCTGGTATTAATAATTTTGTAGATTTTCTTGTAAAAAAAATGAAATTGTATTTTGTTAATTACTTTAGCGATATTACACTGACACTTTGAATCCAAACTATGTAAGACGGTCAATGCTACTAAATCACACATTAGTTTTTGTTTTTTTTAATGAGTGTGGTGGATTTTATTGCTAAAAGGGTTTTGAAAAGAAAAACTGTACTGGAGCAAATTCTGGACTAACCTACGTATTGTGTTTTCTTAAAAAAAAAAGAAGAGAAACTATATGGTATCTATAACAAAGTAGATTTTTCTACAACTTTGTTAGAGGTCATTCTTAGCATCCATTGTGAAATTTATGTATAGGTAAATACCATTATGATTGAAGAAATCTTTATGATTTATTGTTAACTTCAATGGAGAACCATTGACCATTTTTAATACTTTAATCTAAAAAAATACTGATAAAGAAAATATTGAATATATGTTATGAAGTCTCCTTAGTTAATCCTATAGTATTAGGTACATTTGGACGATCAATCAAATAAGTGCATTTGAAGATTCCCTCCATTAAATATTGCTGGTAATCTTGATTAATTTAAAATAATACTTCTCAATATGTATTATCGGTGATACAACTACTTAAAATTGACCTTTAGAGATAAAAGATATATGTAAATATAAAAAAAATCGATTTATACATACTTTTACTTCTATAAAATTATCATAGCACATATTTAGTGCCAAAAGGATCGACGATTTCATTTACTAACGATAAGGTTTTTCATAATAATTGAATGTGTCATCCTTTGTTATTAATTTTCTCTGTAAGAGGTTCATTCATTAGTACAAATTTTCGTTGATATATTCGTTAAAACAAATTGCAGGGGATAAAATAATTTTTGGTTTTAACAAGTTATTTACAAGTTAATTAACCGTGGAGGACCTTTGGATTATATGTATAATGTGTCACAGAATACGGGTTCTATTCTGGTCTCACACTGAGACATTTAATATGGGCCTCAGTGGCAAATTTTTTTTTGCATAGTCATGATGCACCGATGCATTTTTGTTATCCTTTAAGATAAAAAGAGTTAGAGTATTTCATTTAGAGATCGAGATACTTTCGGTAAACCTTGAAATAATAAATTTTCACTCTTATTAGGATTTTGATGACAAAATTTAGTACAATTTTAAACTATGAACGATTTCAATTTTTGTTTATTCTTTATAATTTATCCATATAAATATTATTCTATTTCATGATTGTAGAGGTTATGAAAGTTAAAGACTAATCACATTTTTGAGCAACTTTCCGCTACTGACCTTTATAAGAGATCTGCAACTCACTTGTTGAGAAATACATATTAGGACAGAATTTTCTAGGGTAAAACTCTACAAAGATATAATTTTTTTTAATAATAAGACACTTATCAAGTCAAATATTTATTGCAGTCACTTTTTTGTTAAAAAAATATATTCATTTTTTGACAATCTGCCCCAAAGTTGTGTTTGATTGGGAGTTTGATTGATTTGAATGACAAACTCAATATAAAGTAGTGATGTGTTAAAAATAAAAAAATAAAAATTCGGATATGAAATTGCAAATAAGAAGGTATTGACTGTGAAAGTATGATTGCAAGTATATACCAGGCAGATAAAATATTTGCCTGGGGATGTTTTGTTCTCGAGACATTTTGTTCACCGTTTTATATATATATATATATATATATCCTAGAATCAAGAACCATTGTCATAGAATACATATAAATTATTAATTTTCATTAGAAAAGTAAAAAAAAACTTACTCTAATAATGTACATATCAATCACCTATTGGGAATTTAATTATTGCATTATACTTATTAAAAATTACAACTAGTTAAAACACAAAACTTGTTCACAACACTTACATGTTGTTATTATTATTTTTTGTATATTATGTATTTTACACCTTAGCTATGTATATCAAAGGTTAAATTTGCATTTTAAGTTGTTTTTATGGTAAAATTTGATATTATGTAATATGTAATGTTAAGCAAATCGTTTCTTATAATTTGTTAAAATTTTCTCCATTGTTACAAAAATGGAGCAGTTTTATGCCATCACATATGATATTAAAGAATTGCTTAAGAAAAAACGACAAAATTTGTGGGTCAATGGGTAAAGCATTGGCTTCAAAGGTTTAAAAATCATTTAACACAAAGAACAAGCAAACTTATTTAGTAAGTTTAGAATCCACCTTTGAAATAAAAGATACATTGCATGGGTATAGGGTACAAATTAGTTCGTTTTTTTCATCAAAAAATGGCTCTGACTGTTATGAGTGTTTCATAATGAAAGCTGGTTTTGGTAGTTTCAGTGGAGTTAGACATTTTTTAAGAATATTCAGCTGATATAGCTTTGAGTTTCAAACAAAAATCCTGCTTTTATTACTTTGTTGAATATGCATGTCAAATTTTGAAATAACTAAGCAGCATTTGTGGGAGGATTAATGTTTCTGCTTTAATTGGAAAAAAAGGTGCAGAAAAATTACATCGAGTGCCTGCAAAAGCTTGTGATGACAATGTTCTAAATAATAACTTATGTAAAAAAATGATTTTGACATTTCAAGAATAGTGATTTGAGCGTTAAAGACAAACCTCGCTCTGGACAGCCAAAAAAACTCAAAGACAAAGAATTGGAGACATTAATCGTTGAAGATCTACGTCAATCACAAGCAAAGCTTAAAATATTATTTAGAATTATGCAATAAGCTGTTACTTTCTGATCAAAACCCATATGTATTATTCCCAAGCAAAAAAACTAGATCGATATATTTTGAAATTATGTTTTTTTTTTATAAGACGCCTCACCATTGGCAGTACACCTATAATAATAAACGTTTAATCGTTGTCCCACGGAAAAATAATTCGGAAATAAGAAATTAACCTCCCGCGAGCGCGGTTAAAAATATTAACCACCCTCCGTTATTTGCGTGCAATGGCACATGTGAACCAAGCACGCTTTGCTTGGATGTGTAAAAAAGACGTGACTTAAGAAAAATAAAAAATAAATACAGAATAATGATGATACTGATATTAGTTTGTGATGTTTCTATGGTGCAGTGGTTTGTTTTAAGTGCTTTAAATTCTCTTGAATAGAAATTGTGATTTAAAAACAAAAATAGAAGAATAAAAAGTTATACATACTCATCAGAAACTCGAAGCTGATTCAGAATGTGGAACTCTAACTATGGTATGGGTCATACTCAGTTTGCCACTCTCCAGCCTCCAAAAAAAGAGGAAAAAAAGAATCGTGTTAAACGAGGGGAGTCCTTCCTTTCCCGAGGATTCTCTGCTCTTGTAAGACGTGAATCCATGTTTAATCTCTCCTCTACAAAACATAACTCGGTGAGCACGAACAATCTTCATGGTTATCCACCCCTTTCCCATCAGGAAGTTCCTCTTCCTACCCCTCTAACAAAGGAAGGTCGGCGTATTGGAAGAGCTCTATCCTTTAAACACCCTGAACGAATATCACACATCCCTCCACCCGAAATAACACGAGTCCGTTCCAAATCACAAGTACGAGAAATCCGCGCCTATTCAGATGATGAGGAGTCAGAACCTTATGATCGTGGATTCGTTCCTCCTCTTCCCCCACTAGTCTTCCATCCCCCTTCTCCACCCTCCAGACCCGCTCCTCCTCTCATGATGATGATGGCTCATCATCATCAAAGAAGGCTTCCATCCCGTCCTTTACAACATCAGCAGACCATGATATTGAAAAAGAGAGAAGCTGATGCTGCTCGAGATAGATTTTATTTCGGAGGTGGTCGTGTAGAGGATCATAGTGAGGATGAAGACGATGAGGAGGATGGGCTTCGTCGACGTGGACGGAGGATTAACCGCAGGAATCGACAATCTTCTTACACAACTGGGTCCTCATCTACTCAGGAAGAAAGGTAAGAAAATTTTATCCAAAGAATATGAGTACAACTCTTGTGAATTCATCATTCAGTTATTTAAATGATCATGACTGCCATCATGATGATAAGGACGAATTCTTTGACAATAAAGTATAAATGTGGTCACTAAACATTAAAGTAAGCTAGAATGATTTCACTCAAAATTGAATCTGGATTACATTTGTATTATTCAACTAATTTTATTCATTTCCAATAATAAAGTTATTTTGATTAATCCTTCTTCGGAGGAAGAACTCCAACATAGAGATTTCAAAAAAAAATCTTTGTCCGTGTTCTATGTCATAAAATAATATGACAGATTCTATCTATTTGAATGACCATCTTAGAGCTGAATAAAGTTTATCACATGTAATGAATACTTTAAACAACAACTAGCATTCCTAAGTATCGTAAACCAGACTAAAAGCTTGAATAAAAAGTCATTAATTGATACAAAACAATATTTTGTCAATTTTGTCAAATTGACAATTTATTGATTTTTAATTAAGACTATTTTTGTGTTGACGCAAATTTGTATACGTACAAATAACGACTTTGTATGTATGTACATTGCAAGTCTCAAAGAAGAGAGAGAGAGAGGGGAAAAAGAACACTTTACATAAGAGATGTTTCTTCTTCATTTTGTTTGCTCTTCTTTAAGTTATGAATTTATAATCATCGAATACACCCACGGTTTCACCTTGAAATATTCAATATACATAGGTATAGGCTTCTTACAGCTATGTATGAACATACCTACATATAACCATATTTATAGATCAAAGAAAATGCATTAAAATCACCTTCATAAATAAAATGAAAGACACAAGTCCAAAAATCATCAAACATGATTGGCAATGAGGCCTTTTTCTCCATGAATACGAGTACAAACAACCATTATATTATTCTCAGCATAAACATGATGACTCATTAGTTGTTGTGAGGCTTTATTATTATTATTATTATTGTTGTATACTACTCTTATTTTCATTTTTTTAATGCCTAGATTTCGACCTTCACATTTGAGAATGATGACATTAGATCATTGTTTAATTTGACGTTATTTTTTATATAACTATATAAAAAAAATTTCCTTTGGATCCCTTGAAAAAACATGAACGGCAAGGATATAAAATGTCCAATTTGACCATTATTGGTTTCCTCATCCTTCTCATTCATTCTTTCATTCAAAAATTTCCTTTCCAAATTTCAAAGATTTCATTGTCATTGATAAAATACTTCAACAATAATTGATTTTAGAACACATTTAAAGATATTAAAGTGGATAAGGAAATGACATCACTTACAAAAATGAGGTTTTTGATTCATTTGTTAATTACATATTGATATAATAATTATTTAATGGGGCCCGTGAACACAACAGCTAAAAAGGAGAATTGTTCTCATCAAAAATAAGTTGAATACATTTGTGATCTTCAACTAATCAATTAGTTATTTTTATTTCTATTAATAAATTATTACTTAATACTTTGGAGGCGTCGTAGATTATAATTTTACATACAATTGAATAAAATGTAATAATATGATATATGTACTACATGGCCATATCAGAGTGTGATAAAGTCTAATAAATCAAATGAAGGATAAGTATCTAATATTATTGAGCATATCGAAGTTAAATTGAAATTATGGACCCTAATTGACTGTCAATTACATATTGTGTCGTTTATATTTATCGTTTTTCTTGATTTTTGATTCAGATTTATTTTGTGTTGACGTCGTGTTATGAATGTGTGAAATATATAAGCATAAATGCATCTCTTTATAAGGTTCCATTATCATAAATTCGCAGGTAGCATTCACATTATAAATATAGGTTTGCAACAACAGAGGTAATCGTAGTAACACAATCTCTATTCATAAAATGAATGTTTTTATAGCCATATACTTTTTCACTACAAATATAACATGAATTGATTATTCAACTGTAGCCATATTTCTATGTTTTTGTATGTGGGCTAAATTAAATATCATCATCATCATCATACATCTGTGTTGGCAAACTTTAATTTTATTTTACTGCAATTGTTTGCAAATATGATTGTATGTATATATATAAAAGGTAAGACTTCATAAATATCATATCAAATGTGGGTACATTTGTGTTGAATCAATCCTGAAGTATTTTTCATCATATGGATTATATGATGAAGATTGTTTTCTATGTATGCTACTAGACCACGGAGTCTTTAGGACTCCCTTGCCCAACAACACAATCTTTAATCCCCCTTCACCATAACGCAAAATAGTAATAACAACAAATATTATTTTTATTATGTACATTAATGAATGACTCTCCTCCCACAGTTGAACTTACATTTTTCATAAGGAGTTTATCACTTACCCAAGCTACTTCCCCCCTCCTCTTTTTACCTCCTCTTCATGCAATAACCATCATGAGGCAATGGTGCTACAAGTGTATTTATGTACCTATATACATATCCAAAAATATACGAAGTAACCCTCAAGTTTCCTTACAAACACCATAAAATAAACTACTCTTAATTTGTCCTTAAATAATGCAATTGAAGGTCATAAATGTATCTACATACTGCATTTAAAAATAGCTTGAAAAATGGGTAGAGGAGGGGGTGGATGTGGGTGGCTCAAAGACCATTCAAATATGATTTATGTATACCTTAATGGTATACATTACAAAAAAATAGGTGCATCTTCAACGGAGAGATAATTCAGTGTTTTAAAAAGGGCAACAAATCTTGACTTCTGCGCTGAGTACTCTTTTTCAAAGCATTCTTTGAATAGGAATGACCATTGAGTAACTGCCCACATCAAATTATTAAATATAATCTATTCTTATTTTGGAATGATCAAAGATAAGGGAGTAAGGTCAAACTTAATGAAGATGAAAGTCATCTTTTTTTCTTTCTTTTTCTTTAGACGTCTTCAAATAGGCACATAAATATCTTTGTTATGTCCGAGGATATTAATAATAAACGTACATATGTAGGTAATAAAACCCTTCGACGTCTGGTTCCACATTCAAAAAATTATTTTCTCGTTGATCAACGTCAAATTAATGTCATTAATATATATTTTATCTTGGTTTTATTGGTGATTAAGAACGTTTACTTATGAATGATTGAGTCAATATATGCATTGCTAATAAATTATATAAACAAAATGATTGTCTGGGGTGCAACTAAATGTAAACTAAAATAATGAACTGTTAGAAAATGTGTATATGGGAGGATGAGCTAAGGAATGACCGACCGGAATCTTTGAGACTGACTCAAATTGAACATTTTTGACATTCTTTTTTAATGTTAATGGTGATCTTTATTACTTAAAAGGGTTTGTAGGGAAAGGAAAAACAAACAAACAATAGAGAAACCCAAACTGATCGAATATTGAGCAAATTGATGTTTATTTGTTATTAAAAATTCAGTTTATTTTAATTTGAACATTTATAAATTTTAAACATTATCATCTAAAATTATAGGACACTTTTACGAGTATGTTTGTGAGTGAGCAATGGACCTTATAAAACATTAAATAACTAGAGTCACATAATCAATACATATAACAATATAAAATAAATGGTGCTATAAGTAGTCCTTTTGACTGAATTTTAAGATGAGTCACTCACAAGCTGTTACTAAGGTTACCATGTAACCCATGACCACTAATTAAATAGTTTGTTTACAGAACATATCATAAAGAAATCTACCTCTCTCTTTCTCTCTCTCTATCAGACAGTATTTCTATACCTTAACTTTTGCATTTTCATAAAAGTTTTTTTTCTTTTTTTTTCTAGGAATTTTTTTTTAATTAAACTTAAGTTATGTAACTTCAATTATGGTTTTAATAAGAAATGTTTAAATGTGGAAGAATGTTCTTCAGTTCCTTTATATGAAAAAGTTTGCAAACTTTTGATGACAGTTTTGAGTATTTTTTTTTATTTTTTTAGTGAGTAACGAGTAAAAATATGAGACGCAAAAGTATATGAACTAATAAATAAAAACTTTTTTATCGTTAAACTTCCTACAAAACATAAAATGAATATTATTAAAATACGCAATTCAGCAGATCGATTTAAAAAAAAGAAAGAAAGAAAAAAGCACTTAGGATATTGTAAATAAGAACTTATATTTTATTTCAAATCCCTTTAATTTGGATTTTGATATATCGATGAACTAATTAATTAATTTGTATTTATTATTGAACCATTTTCCTGATGAATGAAAACTCTAATCATCTGATCCACGAATAATGAAACAGCTTAGTAATAGTCTTCTAATTCATTATGACAGTTAATTTCTTCTGCTACTACAACAGTCGCTCTTATCTTGGGTTCGATCGAACCAAAGGTGAGTCAGTTTCAAGGGTTCGATGTTTGGGTTTACCCCATTTGTATGATTTGTGACGTCACACTATGCTTGTTTTTAATATAAAAAACACATTTTACTTTTCCAACTACAAAGGGCTCGATGATTGCAGTTATGGAACTTGTGGGGTTCAGTACCTTCAACAGGGTTAGGAATCACTGCTCTATAGGGTTTCCTTCTGGTTTATACGTTGACCTTTCATATAAAAATCTCACTAACAAATAAAAAATAAGAACATTACTTGATATATCCCTCAATTTTTATTATATTTGTTCCACATAAATTCCTCAACTTTTATTATACTCGGGTTGCCAGTAAAAATTTAGCACGTGACACACAACACAAATATATATATATATATATATCTTCAGCCGATGATTTACTATTTACACAATGCCTACATGTTGATAAACTATATTTATTATTAGAATGTTCTCGTTGTGACTCTGAGGATGAAAGACAGTAGTCAAATATTAGGTAAGATACAGAAATAAATGTGTATTGTTGTGTTTTTTCTTCTTCAAGGATGTATTTGCTGTTGAGTTGTATATATATATGTGTGTATGTATGTATTTCATTAGAGACCTTGTGTAAACTTGCTGCTTCTTCCATATAAGGATAAATATTTATGATTTTCATCTATGTATTCAATATTCTCAATGAAAAAAAACAATACACTTATATATATATATATATAGTATATACTTATTTATAAAAAAATACATTTCATTCCTTGTAAAAATAATTATATTAACATCTATCAGGTAAGATTCTAATAAAGGATATATATATATATATATATATTTATAGATCAAAGTAGATTTTAGATAAAATAAAAAAAAAACTAATTGGTTTATTGTCACTACTAAAATACATAGATACTGAGGTATTTTTCTTGTAAAAAAAACTCGAAAAACAAGGTTAAGAGACTCAAATGTTAAAATAATAAAGAGCCAGGAACACCAATCAATTTATAAGTGGAGGATGGTTTTATCAAAATGGTGTCACATATTAATACAATCATCATATGTAATCACAAAACATTTTATTTTACGTTTTGAAATGTTTTTTTGAGAGGGGAACAATGGCTCTTCAGTGCCACCAATGGTGGATATCCTGGAAACTTCTTCATTCCTCAGTAAAAGTTGTTATTTATCTAGAATAATTTGAGACATATTAATGAACAAAGACATACTCCAATAATCCTCTAGAACTTTTCTCTAAAATAAACAAAAAATCTCTTCTAAAATATAGGCTCTCAACCTTTTTACAAATAGTGGTCCATCAGAGCTGGCTCATTAGAGTATACCCTTTTGTATCTATAACTAGATAACTTATCTAACATATCTCAGAGCAATGTTTTCATTCAATGCTAACACCCCTTGAATTCTGATTTATGTAGGAACTTGAGTTTCTGCAACTTTAGACTTTACTCAGGATGTAAAAAAATGACTCATAAATAATTATGTATATGTTTAAATGATAAGAACATACATTGATTTACTTCTTATAATTATCTACATAATTCATGAGGTGTGTGTCTGTGTGTTTTTGTGCCATCAATTCATTATTCTATTTAAATTCAATTATTCTTGTTGTGGTTCTATTTTTTTATGGTCTTTGACCGTCTTTTTGATTCATACCCTAAATTACTTACACATAATATATGTATAACGAATAATTGTAATTATCAAGAATTTTTTTGTTTTGTATTCACCACTAATTTGTGGTCCTATCTTCATTCCTAAAGGCTATGTCTTATGCATGGTTTTTTGTTTCTGTTGTGCCTGTTCAGGATGATGATTCAATAGTCCTGACACATCAGTCCTTTTTGTATATACATAAATACATAGAGTTCCACCATTTAAAAAAAAATAAAAATCTGTTTTCCATGTATTAATTTGTGGTTATATTTAGGGCCTCGAAGGCTTCATTAGAGTGAGAATATATGTACATAACTGTAATTACTTTACATTGATACACATATACCTAGAAGACAAATAGAGCTGTTTCTTATAAATTTGCTTCGTTTATTACATATTTTGACATTTGGCACAAATGTCAAATTATATAACAACTTGAAGGATCCTTGAGAAGAAAAAAATGACTTAAAGGATCAAACCAAGAATGTATGAGAATATTCTACTTTTTTTTCAACTAGAGACCTTTGGTTGGCATTAAGTGTCTTCACTGACGTCACAGACCGCCTATGTAACAAAAAGAGACGCCATGTTGTTGAAGGCATATTTAATTGTTCATAAGTAAAGTGTATACATTTAAAAATAAATAAATCATTTAATGACCGCTATCAAAATAAAGATCCTAAACTCTTCTGTAAGAACAAGGGTCTTTATTTTGAATTAAAAATGTGGTTATTCACACCCCTACTAAGATGGCTAACTTAATGACGTCACACGAAAAAGCTTCATCAAAACTTTTTTGTAAAACACAACACACAAACCCTACATAATACTATATGTATATTATTCTATAAACGAATTATACACAACGCATAAAAAAATATTCATGCGGTAAATAAATAAATAAAAAAGTTATCCAAGTATTCAAAGGACATGTAAGGATTTGAGAAATATTATTTTTTTATTATTATTGTGAATGTGGTTTGGTTAATTCTGAGTACCATTTGTACATACATCTTATCATCTTTTTTATGTTTCAAATCAATGATGTACATACATACATATGTATGTAGGCATTTAAACCTATCAAGCATTTCATGTAATGATTTTTTTTTACTTTGTAATGGTTTGTTTTTACATTATTTCACTTTCTCTCTCTTCATCAAATCCTTGGTAGTTATTTAGACGTAGGTAATACGTAATAACATTTCTATTAAGTTCATTTTTTCCTCTACTTTTAATCGAGTATTAATTAGTTCTTTCGCACCTATCGACTATCGCTTTCTTTTCACTGCTTTTGTGTTATATTTCTAAAATATAGCAATACGTCATTTAGTCCGGGTTTTTTTATACATAGCTCAATTTTTCAATTGAAGATATACAATAAAATCCACCAAATATGTACAAGCAGAGTGTCCCCTTTTTAGTGTGGTAATTTTTGTATACCACACTATGGACTTTTCCACTGCTTTAAAAAATGCCCAATAAGATATTTTCAATCTTTTTTTTTTACCCTTTATATTTTCCTATAATCGGCAGGATTTTTACTTGACCCAATAAAAGAAAAAGGAAAAGTTTTGATTGAATGGATGGATCTAAGTTACCTTAATTTTTTATTTTTTTTTGAAAAGGGTGGTTCATTAAAGGTTTTTTAAGAGATTAAAATCTATGCAGGAATATATTGCAATGCCTGTAAATACTATTTATATACATATAAAATTGGGACATTAGAAAACGTATGAAAATAGTCAATTTTAATACAGGAATATTCATTTTTTCCCTGTATTAATTGCGAATACCTTGACAAATGTACCATAAAGCACTTTATTGATATCTTTAAACAAAAAAAAAAAAAAAACCATAGAGCAATACAAAAAATAATACCCCCAAAACTGGATACTTTAATGCCCATATCTACAAAAAGAATAATATGTTTGTTCGTACCACTACGAGTCTCGAACACTTCAGTATATACACGGAACTAATTACCTGGACTATTTAAGATAGAATCTACAATGTAACATGAATTTTGCTTATAATTTAAATGCAAAAAACAACATTTTGAGTCATCAGAGCCTATCCCATATCTGCGTAACGAAATAACCGGACTCATTGGGATCCATTACTCTACAAATCCCGTACAATCACTTATTTTGATATAAGAACAACGTTTTAAATCATCAAAACCTATCCCTGTATTCTACTTCATGTTTTTTCCTCCTCGAATATCTCAAATCTAAATGAATTAATATTTCTGACTAGAAAAGTTAATTGTGTGCCCCATTTTTTTTTTTTTTTTACCGAGCAACAGTTGTGTATTAAGCTACTTGTTATCCTTAATACAACTATGTTAATACATCTATTAGCCTCACATAAACGATAACTCGATATTTTACCCATATTTTACTAACCTAATTTTTTAAATAATTAATTTATTTGTCAGTACAAATGCAAGGCGTTTAGAAAATAAAAGTTAAATTGTATGTTTGTTTTTTTGTTATCATTACGGTCTAGTAATTTTTTTGTGCCTTTTACTATCTGTAGAAAGTATTTTTTTTATTTTTATTTTTACTCTCTCGTTGTTGTGAAATGTCAAAAAACAGAATAATGCTTAGTATTTATACATAAATACAAACTAATTCTAATTCTTTTAAATAATTTATAAAAGTATCTATACACTAGTGATTGAAATCATTATTGATTTTGACCCTGTTCTATCTTGATTTACTTGTCATGACCAAATCTAGGGATGAAAGAGTCTCGACTGTTAACAAAAATATTTGGATTTTATTTATCTTTACAAAAAAATGAGCATGGAATTTGATAACAATATATTTAATTCATTTTAAATATCGACAGTTGAGAAAATATGTAAATATTTTGAATTTCATGGATAGAGAATATAATTTTCAAATCTGAGGTAACGTTCATTTTGCTAAGTTATTGATTCAGGAGTCGTCATCCTCTTGACCTTAATAATTTATCCTTTGTTCCAAGGTTTGCTCTCTCGTGTCATGACTATGAACAAAGCAACAGAACTTACATTTTCCTTTTCTACAAAAGTAAAAAAAGACAACAAAAAAACCTTTTTCCCCCTCTTGCTCTCAGATGAGCTGACGACAGTTCCAGTGCCTACATATAAGTACAAAATGAATGTACAACAATAAACTATATGGAAAGAGAGAAAGAAAAGGACATTTATCCATTTGAGATCCTTATTAAAAAAAAAAAATAACAGATTTCTAAAAAAGTTCATTTATTAAATACATACCTGCCTTCAAGTCCTTATATTTCTAAAGTGTTTCTATAATCCATCAATTATTTTTTTTAGTAAAGTTATAGATTTTTTGTTATGTACATATAATTAGTGAAATATTAAGGATGTGTGGGACGAAATTTACTCAATTGATGAATTGCTTTTTCGTAAAAAAAAAAACAAAAAAAAAAACACTCATTTCATATTTTATTCTATTTTTTTTTCTTCAAATATGAAATGATCCTCATTTATTTTCCCTTAGCATTGACTGTTGTTCTCTTTGTAGAGTGTATTTTTATTCCAAACTACTTTATACTGCATTGCATACGTATCAAGCTGACTTTGTATTATACTCTCTAGTCGAATATATGTATATACATTCATAAATTAACGTAGGCACACTAGGATATCATTTAATCGGTTGTTTAATGAGAAAGAAGAACTTTGATGTTGTTGTTGTTTCATTAGAAATAGCCTTTATTTTGCAAAAGTTATAACTTCAATATATATATATATTTAGAATTTTCTCAGTTGGAAATCCGTTTTTTTTACTCCCTTTTTTAATATACATATATTAAATATAATGAATAGAAGAGAGTTGAATTCCATCATTAATAGAATAATTTTAAGAGAGAATATTATTCATTGATTATTATCAAAAATTAAATTAGTGTAATTTTTTAATGTCGATATACTTAGTTGAGGAAATATACATAAAATTGACTTACAAGCCTTTTTAGTCTATTTAAAGATAACTACGATTGATTTAAATTGTTTTGCCTTTATTCATAGATTGATATTTTTGTATTTGAATGACGTCACTTATTTTATAAACCTTTACTCTACTTGTTTATTTTATCTCCACTTTTTTTAATTTTTTTTTTTAAAAATGAGTCACAAGTGAAGAATAAGTGATGTAAATGGCATTAAAAATAATGTAGGTGTGAAACTTGATGTGATAAAGAATCTAACTTGAATTTAAAAAGGCATGATTTTTGTAAGCAATTAGGATAAATATATTATAATCACTCAAAGGTGCAATATCTACCGATTCCTGAACAACTTTTTAGATCATGCTGGGCTCCTTTTTAAGAATTATCAATATTTGTACATAGATACAAAAATTATGTTTAAACTTTCGTTTACTAAAAAGTGATAAAAAATGATTCTGAAGAAAGAAATATCTTTGCTATAATTAGTGTCTAAACTATTGCTTACTTTATACTGGTTTATTCCTTTTTATATCGTGACATACTTTTGAGCCTTGTGTGAAAATTTGAGATATGATAAGTTTTTAAGTGGCTTAAAAAAATTGCACAATGGTCAAATATGTCTTCACTTCGATAATGCATGGTTTTGAATTTTTCTTTATGTTTATAAAGTAAAAAACTTAATTGTTAAATTTAGACATGGGATAATTTTGGCTCGATAATTTTACTTCAAAGTGAATTTTGATCGTGTAAATGCCAATATACTTTTTACTCATAAAAAATTATCAATTTTCTGAATATTTGAAAACAATTAAAGTCTATATGTTGAATGATATATACATAAATTGAATTTATATTATAAGTATGGCTCAGATAATGGATGTAAAAAAAAACATCTTGAGAAGAAATTGAGAAGAAGAATAATAACTCTGAAGATTCTGAAAATTTATTCTGCACGATCATGTTTTGATGAGGAGTACCACAATGTTGCTCATGAAATCATTATATTGAGAAATGGTACCACAAGAAAAAAAGGGTATATTGTGCCCATTATACGTTTGTAATGTATTTAAGTTAATAATATAAGCCTTTCTCAATTTTTTAATAAAGAATATATATAAAATATTGTTTTATTAATTTTCTTTATATATTTGACACATATTAGGATGCAAATCGACCTTTTTAAATGAATAAAATAATACAAACTTTGTTGAATTCATCATTAAATTAGGGTATTTTTTGAATATATATCAAGATACTAGAGATTCTAAAGAACTCTTAAGAAATATCTTGATTTTATACATAAAAAAATGTATACACAAAGAATTAAAAGTTTCTAGAAATTTTTCATTGTGAATAATTATTTTAATATCTCAAAAAACAAGGAATTATCATGTCAGGTATTTCGAATAAGTCAGTTCGTAACCACCTTTGGATAATGAATTATGGTCAAGAACCAATGTATTGAAATGAAATGTACATTTAAAAAAATGTATCTAGGGGACATGTTATCTATAATTTATCTTGCATTTGTCTCATTTTCAGAACGTAGCAACTATCATAGATTATAATAAATAAATACAATAGAACAAGTTCTTTTTCTTCTCAAAGTCTTGCTCTTACTTAAGATGATTTTAAACACACCAATACTGAACAACAGCTCTTCAATTATCACTATTGTCAAATAATTTATGTGATATAATGCTAAATAAAAACACAGATTTATATGTCCTTTTTTACAAGTACCTCTGTAATTAGGTAGTGTTCAAAATATTACTTCAGTATCTGAATAAAAAAAAAAAAAGAATCTCAGGTTATGTGGATTTAATACGTAATATTAATATATATGTATATACATATATATTTACAGAGAGAAAAACATTTAGAAAGGTAATAAATACACAAAGCTGCATATTATATTGAAGGAATTTCTTTTCATATTCGTATGAACAAGGAAATTTGGATTGTTTGGTATGAATCATAATATTTTATGTTTCCTTAGAAACTTTTTTGGAGCAAGGAGATAATATTTATATATCTATATAAAATATATTAAATAATCACTAAACTTATTTAAAGAAGGGTGACTTGCTAAATCAACAAGACGGTATAAAGTTACTTCAACAAATCACCCATCAAATAAGTACTCATAACTTGCAGATTTCCCTTCAACATTTTCATTTAACAAATGAACAACTTAGATAAATATATATTGTAAATCGTACAAATACACAATATATATACAGGGCTTTACAGATACATTGGGAACTTTTTTCAAATGGCCATATTACGGCTCTCACTTTGAATTTATGGACTAAATCTGGAATGAAAATTTGTAGAGTAGTACTTAATGATCTTGGAGCTTGATAGCCCCTTTGATTTCTTGTACAGTCCTTCTGGCGAGATTTTGATCAACTATCGACTACCTTTTTCTCTTGCTCCATTTCTATTCATTGACAGACACAAATGTACACAAATGTGAAATATGAAAGTGGGAGTCAAGATATAGCCCTTTAAAAAATTCTTAATTTATCTGTAAAGCCCTGTATAATATATTGTATTTGATTTTTATATTTCGAGCACATAAAAAACTCAAATGACAAATAAAGTACATGTTATATGTACATAACTATGTTATATAATTCATAAATATAAAACAGAGTGACATTTCAATTAAGAAACCTAAAAATGCAATCACACATAAAAGTAGGTATGTATTTTTCCTTATCTTTCATATACATACATATGTAGGTTGAAAAAAAAATAATTGTGAATCAGAAGCCATTGTAAAAAATTAATCATTCTTTTTTCTGCTGTTTTTTTTTACTTCATTCTATATTCGCCATTATCATATATGTACATACCTACAAAGTCTTTCAAAGAAACCTTTAATTTCATTTTTATGTAAACAAATACCCTTTGAAGAATTTTGCTTTTTTTAATAATAAATATATGTATTATATTTATATATGAATGAATGAAAAAACTATAGAAGCTTGCTTTCTTCTTTTTTTTTTTTTTTTGATATAAGCGTACATACATATGTATGAATATATGTACATAGGTACAAGGTATAACATTTTTTTTTCTTTGTACATATATATTTATAACACATAGTGTAATATAATATATTTTCCATTTGTGAAGTTTTTATACGCGCTTTCAAAGATTTTTTTTTTTGTAGCTTTATGTATGGTATATGTTATATATAGAAAAAAAAATCAGAGAACAAATTAGGTAATGATTACTTTACATGTAGGATGATTTTTTGCGGTTTTTTTTTTTTTTTTCACTTCATCATTTACCCACCTAAATATGTATGTAGATAATCGAAATTTTTTAAAAGATTTTTAAGGAGTGTTGAAACCTCGAATACTTTGATGAAAATCATATTTTTTTTCCTTTTTTTTTTGAAGAGATATTTTTTTTTATGTTATTTTTTTTATCACGATTTTTACAACAAATATAATATATATATAAAACACACACATCTTCAGCAACCTACATTTATCAAAAAGCACCTATGCATGGGTACAAGTAACATGTATGTATATCATTGCAATTGTTCAATTAATGCAACAAGGGAATAATAATAAAAGGAATTATAACCTCGAAAATGATTATTTGATAAATGAATAGCAGATATCGTAAAAGGATATTTAATATCAGATACAATTTATGGTATACACATAGTTAGATATAACAATTGACAGACGTGGCCTTTCATAAACATATTTTCTAGGTCCTATTTTTGTGTACATAAAAGCAAGTAAATAAATATGTCATGATTATGTTACTTTTGTATTCCTTGATTCATTTTCATCTTTCATTTAACCTTCTAAATTGTATTGATTAATCCGTTGGAGAGTTCTAGAAAATTACACTTGAGGTCTGCTTAAAAAAATCCAAATTATTGTGACAATTAACCAAAAAATGATAGATTTTACCTACATATTTGATGGGTCATATTTGAGTCTTATAAAATCAGATGAAGATTATAAAGGGGTGAGCCATGGATTAAGTTTGATCTGGTAATAGATTTCATACAGATATCTTTGCTAAATAAAAAAAAATGTGTTTTTAAGTCAAAACTCTTAAAAAAAACATGGATCAACATTTGTTTTATATAAAAATATAAAACCATTAATTCGAAAATCCTGGGAAGAAGATCCAAGTCCAAAAAAGTATTAAGTCCAAAAATACAAATTTTTGAGAATCTCTGCTCTAGACCACACCTAGTGGATATTCTAGGGTAGATATCTCAATCCTTACTGGAAGTTTGAATATTATATATATATATATATACATATATGGTTCTAAATTGACCGTCAATAAAATATTTGAAGCATATCTGAAATCAATAAATTAATTGGGAAATTTTGTTCTCTTGATTGTTCTTTAAAATGGCTTTTATGTTGATGACAACAAAAAAAAAAGTATTCAGTACATACATAAATAGTTACATATACAAAGAAATTCATTCGCAAAATAACTGCTTTATACGTAAATGCCATTTATATTATATACATAATGAGATTGAAATTTATGGAACTGCATTGTTAATTTTGTTTATTGATGTGCATATATGTATTTATATCGATTTTCACGTTGTTAATTTTGTGTATATACATACATATATATAAAGCCGAATTTTCATCCTTATACGACAATCATGCTACAAAGTAGATTGCAAAAATATTTTTACTGCATTATATATATATATTTATTTATAATCTAAATGGTTAATTGATTGAGAAAAAGAAAAGAAAATATTGATTTCATGTTAGTGAGCTAGGGGAAAAATAAAGTCTTTAAATATATATTCCATAATTTTCTCGTTAAAAAAAGTATTTCCTTCGAAAGTTGATAATAACTATAAATTTTTCATATCATGCACTCTTTCGTCTTTGAAGCCCGTGTTTCTCAAAATTTCCCTCCTTTGGCATTTGACAAAAATATTTTGACGTATTTTTTTTCTGTTATTTTTTTTACAATGAACCTCCTCAATGTTGTTCCTAACTCACGTAATGGAACATACCCTGGAGTTTTTAAAGAAACCCTATTTGAAACTACGGTAATATGTGATATTAAATCAATTGATTGACCAATTAAGTCAAAAATATCAGACACTTTTACTAATGTAATGTCTGCAAAGACTTGAGGAAATTAATCGATCTTACTATTTGTTAGTCCAGTACTTTTCAGGTAACATTTGAACTTCAACGCACATCATTCCAACAAAAATAATTTTCAGGGTTTTTTTTTTGCTTGACAATGATGTATATTGAGAATGTTTTCATACTCCTTTCCCCCTTTTGAGAATGGTGCCTCCGTTTGAGAAGTCTTGTTATAGTATTAGTATTAGATATATCTCTTAGCTCTTTTTTCCCCCTCTTCAAAATAATTATGCACTTGCTTACACATTAAGTCTAGGAGTACATACTTACAGACTATTTACGTAGAAGCTAAGTACACACCGTTAGAGAGTCAACGTAATTACTTTACTTTCCTCATTATATATTCAATATTATAATCATTACCTATTTGAATAATATAAGGAGTTAGTTACTGGAGTGAAGAGAAAAATATACTTTTGAAGAAAAACAACAACAGAAGATAATATTATGTACTTTATTTTTTTAATATACTTATAAGTAAGTAGGCTTAAATACATGTAAATGTATGGCCCACGACTCAAAAATTAGAACAGAATGAGTACTAAAGGACAAAACCGCTAAAGGTTAAGTGGATATGAAATTAAACATACTATGAAAGTTGATTTAAGGAAGACAAAAATGACGGATATGCTACATAATTGTATATCCATAGATTGTTATAAATATTCATTTAAAATAAAATAAAAATTATATACAGGCATATACACAGGAGTAGACTAAATGTATATTGTAATTTAAGGATTCATCAACAGAGAATTTATATATATATATATATATATATATATATATATATAAGTATATATCTCTATGACTCAATTTAAAGTTACATTATATATACATATATATGTAAATGAAAATTATATTTAAAAATTGTCAGTTTGTGTGCGTTCCACCAACTTCCTCCATTATTTTATTTTTGAGCTATGTACGTATTACTTATCTATATTTCAAGGAGATCCTGTCTACATCTCCCAACCTTTCATTTGCTTTTAAAAAAGAAAGATAAAAGGTTCAAGATTAACTCGTAGTTAGCAAAATATGGACCCCATATTTTGCCCAACTAAACATAATTGGATTATTTTTTACTGAAGAGTAGGGATATTTACAGATTAACAGTATGTGAGGATTGGAGTTCAACAAATTAATCTGTTCTGATCACTAATAAGAGACATGACATAACAAATATACAGCTGCTAACATTTTCTTTCTAGCTGCTCTTATTATTAGTGGGATACTCCTGTGTTTTTTCTCATTAAAGAGCCTCAGAACATCTATTCTTTTTCTTTAAATAGACATGAACAAAAGACTGGGACTTATTTGACCCCAGTAGTTAGGAAGCGTCATCATTTCTTCGAATGCAATGTTTTGCATGGGAATGGCAAACACATTTTGATCCGTTCAATGTGAATTATACCAGATCAGAAATAAAATATATAATTTGTTGTATTAGAACTTTCTTCAAAAATGTTTATTTAGAAGAAAAAATATATATTTTTTTAATAATAAAGATTAATTATTATTATCTATATGTAACCTGACAGGTTCGGCCGTTAGGCTGTATGCTTATTGTAGGTGGTTTCTTCACCTACTTACATACGTCTTCCCCCAACATTCCCCGCACGTTTTTAATACAAATACTTTTCTTCCATTCATAATAAGGCAACATTAGATTCTTTACTTCAACATAATAACAACATAGCTATGGGGATCTTCAAGTATGTTCATAAGTATTTATATTCACGCATACCAGATAAAAAAAGAAGAAGAAGAAGGAAAAACAATTTATTAAAACATCTACAACCATATTATACAAAAATGTTTTTCGTCACGCCGCGTGCGGCAAAAATATTATTCTTTATATAATCCATAAACTATAAACGCTATACTATACATATGTATGTACATTGAAAGATTCAATTTCATCCTTCAAAGATGATTTTCCCTTCTTAGAGCAGCAGTCTACTACTATTATACATATATACAAAATATTTTGATTAAAATTCCGCCAACGAGTTGAAGGGCAAAGTTCACTTACGCAAGAAAGGAAGAAAAAAAAAAGAAGTGAATGCATACTGTTCATCTGATAAGTTATATCATTGTTATATCATATTAAGAAGAACTTTGCTCCTCATATTATCTACATGGATGTGCCTCGACTCTCAATGGAACTATACCATGTCCACACACATATTTATGTATATTAGAGGTGATTTCAGTTTTTTTTTCACTCTCTTTTGTTTGAATAGTTCAAGGACTTTTGCTCCATGATGACTGTTGTTGTGACTTCTTGTTGTGCGGAGCAATTCAAGTTTATTCTTTTTAATATATTAGATACAAAAATTTGTCAAGTTAAACATTCTCGAATTTTTGGATAAATATCTACTACAACTTTTTGATCATGGAGAATATATTTTTGATTTGTATCTAGCCAATAGTTCAAAATTCAAATGATTTGTGTGAATCAGACATAAACATGAAATTACTCAATAATATTCTGTGTGAATATATATTCACTTTTAAACAATGAATTGTATTATTGCATAAATACTTTATTGTACTGTTTATTTCTGTATATATAGCATATATATATATATATATATATATAGATATATAGATTTATGAACAGATTATTAAAAAAAAGCCTTATTTTAAAAGTCATTTTGTAGCTGATATATAGGGTGTTTTTAATGGCTCAACGTTTGTCAAAATATAAAATAAAGTAACAATATACCAAAGAATAATCAAATGCTCGATCCATTAATCGAACTTTGTTTATAAAACCTTCCTTATTCCTCCAAATACGTCAATGTTTGTTTCACGATGACATCAATATAGAGAGTATCAAGAAATATAATATTTATAATTATGAGCTGATTTGTGTGTTTTTTACCATTAATATGAATCCCCTAATTCCAGTCCAAGTTACTGATATTAATATTAGAAGTATTATACATTTGGTAGTAATAATGAACATATTATGTTAGGATCTTTATTGGATCTCCTTACCTTTCTTTTCAAAAATAGAAAAAAAGTTCAAAATCATTTGCCAATTGAACTTTAAGATTAAGAAGTGATTCAACCAATGATTACACATACATCTTTTAAGGTGCCAGAGTAGTAGAAAATGGATAAAGAACAAGAAAATTTAACATATATTTTCATGTCAGGGAAATAGCACTGAGATGCACGAGATTTATGTAAAATATCGAATAAGTATTCAAAAAGTGAAATTCTATTATTTACTCATGACATAAATGAAAACATGAATTTAATTTGTCAGCTCTATTCTGTTTGTCCATGGATTTAATTAGTTCATTGGATATAACAACGTGATGTGTTTCATTGGTGTCTAACAAATGATCGAAGAAGAAGAAAAAAACCAACTCACATGGTACTTTATTTGAGAAGGACTTAGATGTGATGAAGAATGAAGAAACCCAAATATAGTTTTCTCTGTAACTTGGAGTTTCAACCAAATGTTATAGAACATACTTTTTATTGAGAAAAGCCACTTAAAGGTAGCATTAGTGGATATTATCTAATTAATGAAAGGCTTCCAAGAAGAGGGTCATTTATGTAATTTGTTTATATCACTTAGTCCGAGATATTCTTAGCACGGAATATGTAAAACTCTCATTAAAGATGACTCTTAGTACCCTCTAAAATCGGCCTCATGTGTGTATGATTGTGTATATGTAAACTTTTTTTTCCATCCCACAGATATCTTACAGTTACTTTTACTTACTTTCCATCAATTCATGAATAATGAATAAATGTACGTACATATACAATAAGCAGCGTTGATGATTGAATTGATTATCTATAACAAATTAATAAATAAAACACATCTTCACGAGTTTTGTATTTAATTTTATACTTCTTATTTTTAAAGACTAACTTTAGACAAATATATATATATATATATATATATATAAACATACATCTATTCAAAGATTAATTCATAATGAATTATTTTACAAGAGTCGTGAGCAATGATGTTTTTCTCTTTTTCCTCATTCAATTCTACTCCTCCAACCACCACCATCATCATGCAGTCTTACATAATGTATGTAGATTCAGTACAGAAAAATGTACACATCAAAAAATTATAATAATAAGGCAAGTGGCATTTCATTTTATCTGTCTTTATCCTTGAGGGAAGGTCCATTAATTGTAAGCTTTTAATTTAAATTTCCAACCCTTTTATGTGAGTGTACAAATGTGCTACTAACTACTTAGATCATCCATTTAAATTAAATTAAAAATTTGTCATTGACTTGAACGTCATTGTCAACTGTTTTTTTTTTTAGAGGAAGATAAAGGAATGTATTATGAAGATGATTAGAGCAGTAAATGATCAATGAGATTCGTTTTCATAAAAGTAATGTAGAATGATTTTTGTTAAAAAGGAGTCTGTATTTATTATACATATTTCAAATTTATATTATTTTGATTAATTCTTCAGAGTCGATGAAATGTAAAAGAATTGTAGTCTCATCTCAGTCTTGAATCCCTCAAAGTCTTGGTCTCTATGTCAAAATCAAGATCACAGCTATAACATTCCCCTCTCCTCTTGGTCTTGGTTAAAGTGGTTTTAACCACAGGACATATTACGAACAGATATATCAGAGGCCAAATAAGTAAATATTGGCATAGAATAATTTAAAATAAATAGAACTTTTGTTCATAAAGTTGTAAATTGTTGATGTCAATTGGGTGTGACAAGATATGGCAGACACCAGACTTTAGCCTACAAAAAAAACATCAACCAAAGAAACCATTTTAATAAATCAAATTGATGGAAAACTTCTTTGGGAATATAAGTTACGCCTCTGGAATTTGCCATACCTGAATTAACGCCACTGTGTTAGATAAGGGGTTTAATCTGGTTGATCAACTATATATAAAAGTCTATCTGATATATGTATTTGAATACAAAATCTATACAAGAACCAAAATAGGCCTTTGAAATGTTGACTATGTATAAAGTAGATACATAAATTTGGAAATTCTTAGTCAAACTTTGTTCAAGTTGGTGATTGTGTTGACTTATGGCATAGCAATATAAAATTAAATATATTTTAAGGACATTTTGTTTCGTGTTGGGCGTAAAACATTACTATCAGAATGTTCAAAATATTTCATAATATTACAGCTCTGCTTTTAACAAAAAAATTATTTAATTTCTAACTGTTCTAAGATCAATTAGATTCCAAAAATGATTTTTTTTAATATTTAATGCATAGGTCTATGAGTAGTTAGGTGATCCGTCAAATGTCCTCGAATAAGGTGGTGGAGTTCATGACTCCATGATTTCATCTTTTTTGTCTATGAATGAATTTATGTATATAATTGCAAAAAAAAAAAAAAAAAAAAGAAGGAAGATAAAAGAAATATCCTTGCTTGATGAAAAATATTCAATTGATTTCATGAAAACTTCGACCTTTGCCTTGATACATTTGTATGTATGTAGTAGTTGAATATCTGATGGTTATCATGTAATAACAACTAATTCATGCTAAACATCTCTCTGTACTTGCTATTATTTACTTTAAAAGGAGCGGAAAAATAATACGATTTATGAACACACTCTAGAAATATAGGAAGTACAAGTTAGTTTGGTTCGTTTTCAAAAGATGGATCATACTGCTATAAATGTTTGACCACTGGTTTCGGTTGTTTCAGAGAGATTCATAATATTCAGTTAATATTGCTCTGATTTTCAAACAAAAAGACCTGCTTTTTAATTTGTTGAATATGTCAAATTTTGTGGTCACTACGCAGCACTTGTGGGAAGTTTTATGTTTCTCTTTTATAGAAAGAAAAGTGCAGATAAATTGCATCAATTGCTTGTAGAAGCTTAATGTGGCAATGCCTCAGCTGATAAATTATATTAAAACAATTTTGACGGTTCAAGAATGGTGATTTTAGCGTTGAAGACAAGCCTCGCCCTGGACGGCCAAAAAAATTCGAAGACAAATAATTGGAGATATTATCCAATGAAAATCCAAGTTAAACGCAAAAAGATCTCGCAAAATCTTTGGGATTTACACTACAAGTAATTTCCGTACGATTGAAATCCATGGGGACTATTAACAAGAAAAAAAACACCCACTAATTTGTACGTCCAATATTACACCCCAAGATTTCCTATAATAAGCTCCTCTGATCCTTTTTCATCAGAACAATCTTACTCGCGTTCAGAAATGTTATTTTTTTTAAATATACATATTTCAGTTGTGTTTAATTTTTTATTCACTAGCATTGTATAAATATGCAACTCTCTTTGCAAAAAAGGAAAGGAGCTCCCTCTTTTTATATGTAAGATCAAAATTGAATCAATTTTGTCCCAAAGGAAATCAAAGTAATTTATCTAATAAAATACGGAGATAACTTTCTTCATTATTTGAAAATTCTCATGTACGGTCCAATGATATCACATTCATACATTAATGACTGTTTTAATCGAAGAATTTCTTATGTCAAAAAAACTTTAAATTAGTTTTCATTAGTACCCTAATCAAAGGAATAAATGAATTCAATTTGTACAAATATTGTTCGCTATTAATTAATGGAGATGCAAATATTAAAATACTTCAAAATAAAGTCCAATCAATGCATCATCGAGCTCATTAAATTGATTTATTAAATGCAGTTTCAGAATAATCTTATCAAATTCTCAATATAAAAGTTATAGAAAGTAAATTAATAATTATAACAAAATAGAATAAAAGATAATCTGCTTTGCTATGGTGATTAAGAAAGTTATATTTATAATAGCCCTAGGGGGTATATTTGGGCCTTTGTTTAATGATAATATTACTGATTTATCAAAAGACAATTTGCCATAGAAAATATAGAAAAATCGTCTTATAAATTGTTTTTTTTCCTCTTCAAATCATAATGACAGAATATTCATATCGGTAAAGCCCTGGATTTAAACGAAAGTTTAATTAAATGGACCACCTTTTACATCACTCAAAACAACAGAATAAAAAATACCCAGAGTTTTTTTTCCAGAAAATATTATGATATCTAAAAAGTTTTTTATCTTTAAATCGTGAGTCTACACAACTTTTATTTTTCATTCTTCCTTTATACGAAAAATTAACTTTGTAAATTTCTCTTGAAAGAAATTTGTATATATATATATATATATACATGTGTTTCGTCAACTCATGATGTGCTGTGAAGCGAAAAAAAAAAGTACCAAGGGTTATTTTCATTACGTCATAGGAACATGGAAATAATGTATTATTATTATTATGACTATCAAAATATTGGGTTATGATGAAATTGTAGTCTTTAATGAAGGGATCATTAATGAAACAGGGTATTCAGGAAAAAATACATAAGTAATTACTTAATTATTATTATTATTATTTCAAAATTGACTCAAAATACCTATCTTCTTAGTATGCCATAATGAATGAATTACATAATTAAAATTTCATATAAGTATACATGAGGAACAAACATGACAAAAGTCACCACTCAAAATTGAGAACCCCACAAATTTGTATTCTTCAACTTTTATTAAAGGCATTGCTTGATTGATCCAATCTGGGCTCCAATATAATTAGGGTTATTTACCACGAAAATATACCAAAATATGTATAAAAGTTAATAAATTGTCACATCTAAAGCCAAATTGCACATTAGACAATGAATCAAGATAGTAAAACAGGGGTTTGTTGTAAAGTAAAAACTCTTGTTTACTCTCCTCCAGCAGCTTATTTTAAAATTTCATCTAATACACCTGAATTTTCTTTGTTTCAGCAGAATATGTATATGTATTTATGTTTTATAATTCATTTTCCTCCTTTTTCGTTGATTATTTCGTTCATCTTTTGTTCCTGACTGTTGTTAATTAAAATGGCTACAGATATAATCTAATAAGAGGCATGTAGAGACGTACAAATTGCGACCAAAATCCCACTTATACTATGTATATTTAAAATAAAACAAAACAAAAGATAAAGACGTCTTGAGATTGGCGTTGTTCCCTAACGGAATGACGTACATGATTTGACATTTGCTATTGTATGTATCTGTTATTAGTATTATTTATATGTGAAATATCGTTCCATGATTACTTATTGAACTTTATTGGAAGGAAAATCATATATTCGTGAGTATGATTTGATTAGAAATAAATACATATTATTATACATGTGTATAAATCGAGGTATAAAGAGTTCAACTGATGAATAGGAGTGTCTCATATATCTATGTAATATCTTTAATAATAATAATAATATGTATATATTAACATTGTAATAATAATTATATTAGATGGGTTAGGATTTGTATATCTTTGTACGTATGTTAGCCATGGAACAGTATATTTTTTTTATCTATGTACATTTTAGTTACATATATGTATAAATATGATTGATACGTTGTTTCCCCTCTGTCCATAAAATGTCGAGTAATATCAGGATATTATTTAAAACATTTAACCGAAAATAAGAGCTGTCATGAAATAATGATATGATAATCATCTGATGAAATGCTTCATGTGTATCTTTTCTCTTATCCTCACACATAGGATAATAAAAAGAAAACAAAAAAAGAGACCAGACACAATGAGTGTTTTTCTTAGATAAGCAGCATAGATTAAAAAAACACAACAAAAAAAAAAACCAATAGAGAATTTTCTACATCACTATAACGTCATCATCATTCTGGAAGTCAGTCATCTGTAAGGCATAACTCATCCATTGGATTAAGAAAAATGGAGAATTAATTAATATTGCCATGAGGATTTTAAGATCTCATAATTGTGACAAAAAACTTCAACTAAAATCTATATACGATTTATAAAATGTTTATTTTATTAGAAAGGCGATTGTTTTTCAAGGATTTTCAATACCTACAGCATATTACTTTGATTTCATTCAAATATTGATACTGTCCATAGAGAGCATATGGGTCCCTTCAAATATTTTTATCTGACGTTACCTTATTGCATAATGACCTGCAAGAAAAGACGTGTTGCATAAGAAACACAGTAGTTGATATATTCACGTAGTGATTTAAAAAAATTAACAAATTAGCAACTAGGTAAATTCAATTTCAAGGAAAGTGCATCTCATGGCCCGGAACTATGATCAAAATTAAATTGTATGAACTAAGAATAAGTGTTTTTATTCTTAAAAAGTTTGATTGTTTATGTTTTCTCCAAGATGGCCGACTTCCATATAAAAAAACATTCCACACATATGTAATCTATATATATATACAAGTGTTTAATTGATTTTTTTCCCGTTTAAAAGCAAAAATATTTGTTTTGAGGGGAAAATTAATTTGTCTTTTTTATTTAACCAACCCCATACAAGCATAAATTAACAAAAAAAAAAAAAAATTAAGTATTCCCTTGAACAAGGCCTTATTCTCAATTGATTATTCTAAGCAATTTTGTATCTCACACTGCTATGAAACGACTTTAAATCTGTCAACAATTATTGTATTGTATTTTCTAACTCATTTGTGGTTTGTTTCTTCTTTATATACACACATATATATATTTAAACATCCATCAAAGGGTTTCAACAAACAAATCCTTTGAAGCTCCTTACAAGAAAAGAAATCAAATCCATTCTTTTATAGAATATATTATAGGTATTTATATACGTACATACTTAAATATACATATGGATATAAAAACTTTTCAAGGGAAGCTCATCGTTGAATAATCATACATTATTTTAAAGATATATACATACGTATATAATTAGGGAACATCGCCCCCACGTATCGTGTGCCATTGGGTAAAGAAAGTATTTATCTATTTATATGTAGGTATGTATGGGAGACTCCATTCCTTTTCAAGAAAGACAGACGAGTAAATTGAGAAAAAACAAATCTATCTTCTTATATATATATATATATATATATATATTCTTTTAAAAAAAAGTTTGAGTTTGAAATATTAAGAATCATCACTAATTTGCATCCATCAAACTAAAGGCACATATTTTTCTCTTTTTTTTTTAAAGCTTTTTGTAGCTATGTTCATTCATAGCCTATGTACTATATAAATACATATATATTTAAATCAAAATGTATTTTAAGATACGTATGTTGGTAAATCAGTCGGGAGTAAGTAAAAACCATTCTAAAACCTTGTATGTATGAAGTATATGTATAATTCAAAAGGAATAAAGGAAAATATATTATTATACATGGTATAGCTTAATTTAAATCAATTGAAAGATGAAGAGTCTCTTTCTTTTTTTTTTACAAGAGAATGTTTCGTAATATGCTTATATATATATATATATATATATATATATATGTATATAAATAAATGTGTTTATTTTTAAACATAATTTTCCTTCAATGCCGAATTCATAATTCTTTTATTTTTTTAGAAAAAAAATCTGAATAATTAGTTTTAATCATTATTAAAGTAGTAAGTTATATATTTATACATATATAGTATGTATGTAAATAAAATTACTTAAAAAAGGGTTGACATTGGATCAAGTAATCATCAATGACTCTACAACATGAAAATATACACACATTGTATTTGTTTGTCAACTGTTTTTGATTGGAAGGGATTTTATATAAATACAAAATAATTTTGTATCTTTTTACAAAGATTTTTTTGTTTTTGTTTTTCAAGAAAAGGTTAAGCGATATGGAGTAAAGATCACATTCTATACCTTATGATAATATGGAAACAAACAAAAAAATGGGATATCAATGAACTAGGCATTCCAAAAGTTGCAAACGGAAAAGCCAAAATACTCATAAGAATTCTTACTAACATATTATGTATTCATAGGTAGAGAGTAAAACACACAAATTGTTTAAGCTTATTCCATTTTATATGGGAATGTCTGTTTAAATATTCATTTGCTTTGCAATTTGCAAAAAAAAAATAAAATAATAATATACAAAAATAGAAGGAAAACGCGTCTACCAAATGAAAGGAGAAAGCAACAGGGAAAAAAAATCTATGTCACTAAATATGTACAATAGTAAAATGTTGAAATTTATACATTAAGCTTTTTTATATTCCTTTTTAATCTTTTTTTAAGATTCTGCTCCTACAAACTTTTTTTATGAACTAAAATATAAATTATTGTTTTTGCTCTAAATTATGAGTTATTTTCTATGATGTTCTTATTCATTATTTATTAAGTCATAAATACTACTTTTAATCTTTCAAGTTTATTTTCCATAAATTAAATTCAAGTTTTTAATGCATTTACTGAAAGTATTTTAACTTTTGTCCTCTCAAATAAAAAACTGCTTTGCAATTGGTATTTAAAGACGGAGCAACACGGCATTACGACCTTCTAGATGAAGTTCTAGACTACTTCAAATAAACGAGATTTAGATATATATTTTTTTATATCTACTTTCAATTGTTTCAACTGGATTTCAGCTGTTTTACACACTACAAACTTATATGTAAGTTTTACTTTACATGGAGTCCTTTACAGCCAAAAAAGTGAAGAGGGGATTCTGGGTAAATCTATTTGTGTCCAACTTTGTATTTCAATTAACGACGTTACCTTTTTCACTATTGGGGTAATTTATTTGATTACTTTCCTTTCTATAAGAACCTTATTATCATCATCTCAGTACTAAACAAAAACTTTAGTCTGAATATTTATTTTATGAATTTCATTGCTGACTGTCACATATATCAAAAATTTGTTATCCTGCTTTGCTTTGTGAATACTAAGACTTTATATACAACTAAATCATATTGCAAAGGTTTTGTTCTATTCATATTATTTTTTCTGTTATTTTACATATTGCGTAAAAAACAATAATTAATGTAACAGACATTTTAATTTTATGACAAACGAATTGCTTTGGCATAGAGCAATGGCGTAATTTTTTGCCTAAGTAACAGTTAATCAATTACTTTTTCCTTGTAACATACTCAACACTGCTACATTATAATAATAGTTATATATCTGCCTTTAAAGCCATTTAATATGTACTTAAAGATCTCTTACTCACTTGCTTTTGTGTAGGAGGTTTATGTAAGAAGATATTCCTTTAATGTAACTTTATATATGTAGAATTAATGTTGCAGTTAATTTAATTGACTTTTTTTAAAAAATGCAATTTTTTTTGTTAAAGTTATACCTATATAAAAATATACATCTAATATACATTAAATTGCCATTCTGATCTCGTGATCAAATTGGCATTTGCACACCGTTGAACTTTATAAATAGTCATAATTATAATAATTTAACAAGAATCTTACTCTTGAATCTTATGATTGGTGTACTCTTAGTCTTTGACTGGTATCTATCAAACTACTTTCACACGATATTTTATCCTTTTCTTTGTTGTATAACTCATTGGGCTTATGTAGTAATGAAAATATTCTAAACGCATGTAATGGAATCGTAAATATTACATGTAGTCAAGATTCATCTTATTTTGAGAGGTTATATGGAACAAAGGTTGACCAAAACGTGCATATCTACAGTAAAATTAAATTGGAATCCTCTTTCTTCTTGTCTATAATGAAAAAATCGAATACATGCGTATAAATAACATCAGTCTTTTACTCCATACCATGTGATCCATCTTCGTTTTTTTTAGGCTTCTACATACTAATAATATGGAAATGCATATAGGTATATAAGTACATATATATATATAAGTATATTTGTTTTTGGCAATGGATCAGAGAACACAGAATATGTCTAATATATATATATATATATATTATTTAAAAATTGACGTCTTGTGAAATTACCAAAATATATATATGAAAAAAATAAAATATGAAAAGAAAATACACTTTTTGAAGAACTAATACCTACGTACGTACACACATTCATAAGTGTAATTTTCATATGATATTTATTTAAATATATATATATATATAAATGATCATTCAACAAAATATTTTCATATATAAATATTTTTAAATATTATATGATTGCTAACCACTGACATACTTGTTTTTACAAGAAAAACTTTTTAAAAGAAATTTGTATTTTCTCTAATATTATATGAACACAAAATATTTTGTCATGATTTTGATTGAATGTGGAAAAAAGATATACTATGAAAATACTTTTTACTTGGTAGAAAATGTGACTAAGGTCGGTTCATATAGATACAGCAAATTAAGATTATTATTATTTTTTTATGTTCAAAATGAATTTTGAAGATACTAATTTGTACTCTTTAACAAATAGCAATTATCTTTGATTTTTTTATTAATAAATTATTCTAATTATGTTCTTAGAGTGGCTCCAAATTGCAATTTGTTTTGTCAAAGTTAAAGTAAAATAATGCAATTAATTTATTCTATGAGCCAATACTGACTATACAAGCAAAGTTTTATAAATCAAATGAAGCCCCTGATTCCTCGTTACTTTTTAACTCATCTCAAATTTGAATATTGGTAAAGCCCATAATGGACTTAAATATTAGTATAAATGTGAAAAAATAAAAAATAAAAAATTAGGTACTTTTCCTTTTTTTACATATATTTGTTCAATATTGTTTTTATATTGATGTACCAGGTTTATGAATCACATAGTTTTGTTCACGTGGGCAACAGTTCCAACACAGTATATGCATACAGATTTGTGTGTGTACGTAAATGCATTACTACAACAACAAAAAACTAGAAGAAAAATAAAAAAAGTATCCATATCGAAATGGTTAGCAACTGATTGATTTTATTCAAAGAGGCTCAGAACTGACCTTGAGTAAGCAAATATATATATATTTTATTATTATTATTGAACGTTTAATGTGTCTATAATTGAATTATTTCAAGGACGTTGATGTCCTTATGACAATGGATTTATAACTAACACTTTATATATACATATATATATATATATATATATAAGGATTGACAGCTCATTATTAAATTTTGCATTGATGACTACTTCTTATGGCTGGATATTAGAGCATAATAAGAGAATAGTTGTGATTCATAGCATAGTCATCATCATCAGCAAGATTAAATTGCAAATCAAGTCCCAGTTTCCAGTCCTGGTTGAGGATTCACAAGTCATTTTATTACAAGTATGAGTCAATTCTTAATTCATTGAAGTCAAATTCAAATCGAGCTGCAAGAGTCTTTTTACTTCAAGTTCAAGTTGCAGTTGAATGTGACTTAAATGCACGTCATATATTGAGTTAGTTCCCAGCTCTGTTACTAACAATGACTATTCAAACTTGAAATGTATGGCACATGCCAATTTAATTTAGTGTGTCTTCCAACCATGCACGCCTTAGATACCTTGTACAAAGGGTTGTTGACCACATGTATGACATTTCATGGAATGTGACATGACATTATGTAAAGTTCGTGTGAGGGGAACATGGGAATCACTTTGCATACACACATAATAATATGTAGAAATGCTGTGTGTATGTACATAAATACATATAATTTTTAATAAAATATTCAAGTAATTGATATTAATTATATGTATATTTTACTCCTTGTACATAGTTGTATTTGGTAGGTAGGAATTATTTCTAGTTTCATGTACATAATAAAATGACTTTCATTCCAATTTACAATTGCTTGTAGATATTATTTTATTTTTTTCAAGAAATACATACATAAACACAATATCCAAAAAGATAAAGTGTTTCTTTTTAGTTTTTGTTTTCAAGGCATTGCCATGCTTTGCTTTCCATTGAATATTTTAAGAGCAAACTTAGTTTAGATTTAAATATGTGATATGATGTAATACTTTGCGAAAAAAAAAGTGTATGAATATTTTAAATGACAGTTTTTATTTAAATAAAACTATAACCATTCGTTCGTTTATTTATGCCATATCTTGTATTGAATTTATATTGCTGTTATTCCAGTTCTACTTGAATATTTTTTGAGTAAAAAAATAAACATGAAATGTTTCTATTTTATTCAGAGAAAAAAATCATATATAAGAAAATACAAACCATTAGCTACTTGTTTTAAGATGAAATACATGGCGTTAATCACCAATCGTGAAAATGTAGAATGTTTTTTTTACTATCAACTGTCATTGATCCTTATTAGACTTCTGAACGTTCATGAGTTGAATTCTCATGAAATCTTTATGAAGGAAAGTACAGCAGTTGCAAATAAGTGGTCAACTGATTTTACCTAGATATTTATTCTATACAGTGATGGTACAACGGCATACGTCTTATACACCTTGGTTTTTTTTGAAATTTTTCAATACACATACATGTATCATGAAACTCTGTCAAGCTTTGAAACCCTACTGCATATTCTACAACACATATCTACTTTATACTTTTTCTTTTTGGATGAACGGATACAAAATGATCACATCGTGTATTCTCACTCAATGTTCATATTTGTGCCTTGGAATAATTGTCAAAGTATAAATTATATGATGATACGATACAAAAAAATAAGTTATATCAATGCAAAAATGACAAGTTTCGTGACTTGGTGACGTTTTAGAACCCCATATGACAAATTTTTGTTATTATTTCATTTCCATGGGATAATGAGCATTAGTCAACCAAGCAACCAACCAAGCATCCTACCATACATAATTTAATATAATGCACTTATAAGTGAATTATGATCATTTCAAACACTTTGCAAGGAAAAAAGTGCATTTGCAATTTGCTACATACACATCCTACGATGCAATTTTACATAATATTTCACAAGTCATATTTAAACAGTCCAACCCATAATGTACCTTATCCTAATTAATTAATTAACTAGTTAAGATACACCCATTAAATACACACTGAATGAGGATATACATATATATTTTTAAACCATAGCAAAAGTGATTAGATCAGCCGTTTCCTTCAAAGGAAGAAATAATTCAAAACCCCTAGAGCTACATATAGGTGATGTATTGAATATTTGCAGCCCTAGATTATTTGTATTTTACAAATATCCGCATTATGATATTGAGATACTTGCATCTGATATCACCATCCTAGAAGATACTGAAGAACTATCCACATTCGTGTTAGCACTTTTGAATATGAATCTGTTTATATCTTCTTTCCATTTCTGATTTCCTCTCGACATCCTGTTTCTTGGATCAAGATCTTGACCAATTTAAGCTTACTCAAGAACTAAAGGATCACATCCCTTCATCCTAGTTTTGATATGGGGATTTGACATACAGGTTGAAAGTATGTGAGCCTTGATGCTTTGGTTCTAATCGGTATGATTCACAGATTTTCCTATTGCAATCTTTGAAGACATTCCTCACCAGATAAACCTTCAAAAACTGTTTCTACTCTGGCAAAGCTGAATTGAAACCCCTCGAGCACTATATATATATATATATATATATTAAATATTTGTATCTGGGAACCATCTAAATCAAGTGTTATTGATTTTAATTAGTACAATCCTTTTTAAACTGGAATTCAGAGTGTAAAGAAACAATAGATCAAATTTTAATATTGCTACATGCATTTGAGAAATACAATATTTGGTTCTATTAATATACTTTTAAGAGTAGGTGGATAACCGGATTTTTTTTTTAAATATTCGGTACATTGGTACATATACCTACATTGATACTATTTACTGAGTTCCATGACACCCCTATTTAGGTACATAATATTATATGTACATATATGTATGTATAACTAAAAAGTTCCTCTCGTCGTTGTTTTTTTTCATTTAACTTAGACTCAATTTCCATTCACCTCTAATAGACTTGTAATTATCCATCCTAAAGCCTTTTAATGTGTAGTAGAGTATTTATCGAACAATAGGTAAGTACTCTACTTTACTACTATTCCCAAGAAGGGCTAAAATTCGTTTATATATATGTATATGTGTGTATTTTATCTCAATTATATTTATACGTACTTATGGTGATGCTATGTGGTGGAGAGGGGAGGGGGGGGGGAGGTAGGAATTTTTCAAGGTCTAAACACATAATATTTTAATAATAATAACAACAACAAAATGTATGAAGTTTTAATTTTTCTTATTAAATTGATAAAAATATTTAAAAATTATAACTACTTTTATGACTTCTCATTAAAAAAAAAGAAGAAAAAAAAAGTCCTAAGCATTTAAAAGGGTAGTGGATTACTTTTTTATTTATTATTATTATTTTTATAAGTGAAGAAGGTATTTTTGAAGAAGGCAATATTTGTGAGGTGATGAGATATTGATTTATACAATCACGATAATCTTATAACCAATTTGTGGGAGACGAGGAACATTTATTTTATCAATTTTTTTTTTCATTTTTTTTCCAACACTTAAAAGTTTAATACAAACGTGCTTAATTGTTTTTTACCCAGTGTATGCTTGTGTACATAAAAAAAAACTTACTTTGGAGTTATGTACTCGTAGATAGATACACATGTATTTACCATTCACCATCTTCTGGATATGACTCAAGAAGAAGCACCATCAAACTGCTTCAAGGATAATATGCCAAAAAAAAATATATAAAAAGTTGATTTTTTTTTAAATTAATAAACTATTGAAATAATTTTTATTAAATTATTTAAAACCTTGAAGAATTTTTTATTCTTCTTAAAAAGAATAAAAAGTTTTTTTTATATCAATTATTATTAAACTTTTACCAAATGGTTATACATAAGAGATCAAACAGATGAAACATTATATATTTATAATATTAAAGATAAAAATTCATGAATTACTTTTTTTTTAATTTTTTTATAGGTAAGAGATAAATTATTGATTAATCATTTAGCACCGTAAAATATTGGTAAATATCATTTTATTATTTCATCATACAAATTATATTTTTAATGTACTTTTGCGAGTCACTATTTTTTTTTCAAAAGTAAACCAATTTTTTTAAGTTATCAATCAATCTTGCTCAAGATATGAAAAATAAAATTAAAAAACAACTTCAATTATTATATTATTTTTGTGCCCTTATTGTTAAAAACTTTTATTCATTAATTTTATGAATTAGAAGATTTAGGTAACCAAAAAAATTAAGTAGGGCTGACTTGCTTTAGAATAATATTTTTTTGGTGTAATTTAAACAATAAATTAATTTTAAAATTAATTTTGAGCAACAACCAAAGGAAACTCGTGACGTAATGTAATGATATATATTTTTGTGTGACTTATGATTGGCTAAAATAAGTAAAAAAAAAATAATAGTAAATTTAGACTATTTTATTGCAATAGTTATATTTAATTTGTTGGGTCTTTTTTTCGACTGATGAGGCAATCAGTTGAATAAAAAAATCGATGGTAATATTCAAACATAATGTGTTTATATAAATACAATAAAAAAATGTTATATAATTGCCTTACATAAGGTTAGAATATTTAACGGTCACAACTGCAGAGGATTTATGTTTCAGGTTATAGGAAAACATTTAATGAGGGTTTATAGAACAATAGTGGCCATTGGAGGCCAGACAAATTTTTCGAAATATGAAAAATATTAGTTTATATATGTTCAAAGCAAATATATTTATTGTCATTTGCTACCCTATAAGTTAGTTGTATTTTTCTGGCTACCCCATTTTCAAAAACAGTGCGAAATTTAAATAACATTAATCCTTTAAACTCCACCTATGACATGGAGCCGACTATGGTTTGCAGACGTTCGTTTGTATAAATGTACATTTGGGGTAGTAAAAAAGCATGAATTTATGGGCAAAAAACTGCACTTTTTGTATCCCTGCGCATTGATGAACTTTATATTCACTATTTTGGTACAATAGAATATACATATAACCTCAATAGAGTGTCTATATCTCATGAACAGCTGATTTTGATGAAAAAAATTTTGGCAAACGTTCTTTTCTTATGAGTACAAGCTTCTGAACCGAAAGACATTCAATTCTGCGATAGTCAATTTTTTTAAATATGTAACTTAAATTGTAGAACTTTCAATTAAAAATGCAATAAACTAAACCTCAATCTATCACCTTCAAGTTTGACATGGAGTCCTAAATGTTTAAAAACAGCGATGGCTTGAGGAAAATTTCACTTCTCCCTAATGTACATATATGTATGATTTAAAAAGGCCTTAATACATACATGCATCAATTATAATCTTACATATTTACTTAAAAAGTTTGTTTGATATTGAAGGAGAGAGATTTTTGTATAAGCCTTCTTCAAATTTATGTAACTTTTTTTTTGATTAATATAATGAATAAACAAGACTCAACATAAAAAGTTAAGTCTTTTCTCAAACAAACATACAAATTTATGATAAAAACAAATATTATATTAACCTACATCTATGAAAAATCAAAAGTGCATTCACTTTTATAAAAGTTTTAAAAAGATAATAATTTATATACATGGAATTTTAAGAGTAATACAAAGTCAAATTGACCCCGACTTTTTTCATAAAATATGTTTTTATTTTAATTTCAATAAAAGTTTTATTTGCTTATATACTTGTTTTCATACTTTTTCAAGTACATAATATTTATGCTATGTAAAGCATATATAATCTCATTGCAAAGTTTATAATGCAAAATAAGTAAAAAAAAAAAACTATTAAGTCAAGTTCAAACTTTCTAGAAATATGAAACTAAAAATCTCAACAAAAAGTTATCAGATCTTTCTATGTATGTTAACTACCAATTTACTTTGCTTTTTCTTATTTAGTCATATCGATAGAAACTTTTCTCCTTTTACAGTAATTTGACTTTATAATTTTATAATTAACCGAAATTAACGCGTATTTCAAGGAAATGTTATTGATAATTCAATAAAAATCATTTGAAATAATTAAAAATTAAAAAAACTAAACTAAACTTTTGTGTATATCTTATTCTTATGAAATGTGCTTCTTGATGACGGACTTCCATAATGATGATGTCTCGTAAAAATACTTTAAAAATCTCTAATTTTTTTATTTTCTGAAAAAAAAAAAACTTTATTCTGCTTGAAGCTCCTCTGTGTATCACATGACAATTTGTGGGTCTATTGGAGATGATTTTGTTTATTTGTTATTTATCAAAATATTGACAGGGATATCAATATACGTTTATTCTATATGCTTTTAATAGTATATTGTTCAACATATATTTATTCAAAATGATTTTTTGTATTTTTTTTGTTAAAACTGTACCTTTTTGCTTCAAGCTTTTGAGATGTTAATTTATAATTAATTTTGTTATTTTAATGAAATATTTTTATAAGGTTATCTATCTTGATCAATATCTTACTTGACAAGTAGGCATTACTTAACAAAAGGATCTCATATTAGTCATAAATGTGAAACTGAAAAAAGAAGTTTCAAAACTTAAATTTATTCAATTTTCAAATCATGATTTGTCATTGTTCTTAATTAAGATTTAATTAAAGTATTTATTATATGTTTAATTATGTTTATACCTCCAAGACGATGATATCTTTATTATTTCTCTCAATATTTTTTTGCAAAAAAAAAGGAGCTGCAATTAACTGTTAGCTAGCAGATTAAACCCCATTAATGTCATTTGTTGGACTACATATCTTCTATTCAACTGTTGTTGGTATACTCACTCCTTATTACAAAAATTCAAGAAATCAAAGTTACATAGGGATTTTCATTCTATCTCCCAGATTTGCCACCAAAAAGAGAGAAGAAAAAGGGTAATTAGTTAATGGTTTTGTGCCAACTCTTCCCATGTGTGGAAGTATTCTCCTTTAACACTAAAAAATTGCTCAAAGCACAACAATTTTGGTTAATTTGCTTATTACAAATCAACATTCAAAACACGAATTAGGAACAAGAGAAGGAGAAAATTGAGAGCTGACAAAAAATAGTTGTTGATGTCAATTTGAATAAGAAAGGAATAATACGCAAATCGACAAGTGACAAATAAAACCTTTTGGTCAGTTGATGTGTCGTAGATACACACAATAAATGATGAAGTCAATAGCTGATAGCTATGTAGTCATTTACATGGAATGAGTAATGCTTTTTACGTTCCAGTCGGAAGTGTTTTTATGTTTTGTAAATTTCAAACGGACATCAACACAACTTGACCCTTACTTTTCATTGAGCTGATACTTCATTTTGGAATGTATATATGTAATTAGTAAAACCATGAGCATTCTTGGAGATGTTATTATTCTATATGTAATATCAATACTCTCTTGGTTTTGTTTTTTTCATGGGATTATGAATCATTTTAAGGTGAAAAAAGGTTATCTTTTTTTCCTTTCCATCTGTTGTTTTGTTTTTTGTTTATCAAAGGCATATATGTGCACGTACATATAACGATACACACGAAGTCATTCTATGTACTATTGTAAAGGTCAACCAGGACATAATATGGTTGTATATATGGTTGTATTTGTGTCTCTCTCCCTCTTTAATTCATTCACGAGTAAATAAATGCGGATTTTCAATTCATTCAAATCATATACATAATACAACTCAGTCATGAAGTGGATTGATTCATTCAATGGACTTCCGATGATTCACTATCTATTATTTACAATTTAGAAAATATTATACTAATTAAAAGAAGAACAAATATATATATATATATATATAATACCAAGGCTATTTTCTCTTCCATCCACGTTTGATGTACATATATCCTATCAGAGAAAATTTAAATATGTATGTACACTTTTTAGTTTGATATTTGTCTACATTGTTTAATAACATCACACAAATTCTGACTTTATATACGTACAATACATATATAATAAGTCATGTTTACCCATATTGAGACTATAGTTATTTACACATATGTAAATGAATGCTCAAACCGGACCTTATTAAGTGCTCTTTAAAGTGCCTAAATATTTAAAAGTCAGCTTCCTCTAAAAGGATGAAATCATCAAATGTCTTCATTTTGAAATGTTTTTATTATAATGATACTCGATAAACATAGTCAATACACAACAATGTTTATTGTACTTACATATCTCTGAATCTTTCTTCCAAAAAGAAAAGAAAGAAAGAAAAACGACCCAAAATCAATAGGTAGGAGTTAGTATAGTGCAGTTTGACAAGAACAAGTTTGAATTGAACAAATAAACATTCAAAACCCCAATAATGAGACGTATACAATCAACAGCTGACAAAAATATAAGTACGTCTTGGAAATATAATTTTGATGAAAAGTTACAAATATTGTATCTATATATAGTGTTTTTGTTTACTAACCAATCAAACTAAGGAAGAAAGTTCATGAATTGACTAATTAAATTTATATTCTAATTTCGGTAAATAATAAACTTCAAATTTTGAGATATTATACATAATACGTATATCGATTTAAAATTGTGTTATAATTCTAATAATAACAATAGTAAATAGGATTTGAATGAGTAAAATTATTAAAAGTCTCAATTTATTCTCTTTGACGGTAAAAAAAAAAGTCTTTATTGATTTGAAGAATGGTTTTCAACTAACTACTGGTTACATTTGACCTCATTAGTAAATAAGCAAAAACGTATTTGATTGGGTAAGGAAGGTCTAATTAACAAATACAATGTAACAAAAAAAATTGTACTTTCTACTATAGACAAAAAAAAATATATATGTGTTAGACAATTTTGAAGAGAAGAACCATTATAATATTTTACAAAGAATTGGAAAATACTCTCCTTGTGAATGACTTCAATATATATGAGCATTCCATATATTTACAAAAAAGTAAAGAAAGAAAATAATGAATGTTACTCTGAGGGAAAACTGTTGCACCATGCTCTATGAACAAAGGCATCCTTTAAAACCCTTTTTCCCATAATTCAAGAGTAAATAATGAACTCTTTAATTGCTATTTTATTAAAAATATAGGCAAGATTGCAAATGGGTTTTCTTTCTTTTTGTACCCTTTTTTGAAGGTATTTTTCAGTACATAAATAGTATTGACTCTATCTAATTTATTCTGCGGTTCTTTTAAGCTCTGTTTGTACAACAACAAGAAAAACAACTTAAATAAATAAGACTAGGTACAAAAAAAGCATTATTTATTAAATATTTATTGAATTTATTTTGAGTGCCTTGTCAAAATTGTAGTCTATTGAGAAGGCAGTCAATTGGTAAAGTTTAATTTTTAAATGATATTAAAGTAATATTAATAAATAATGTACAAAGAAATCGGATCTTGAGTACCTTTAGTAAGAACAAAATCAAATTTTTTTAAAAATTACAATTGTATTTTTTAACAAATAATAATTATCTTTTCATTTCCATTCTAATGGATTCTTGGAAAGCGTTGCAAATTGTACTTAATGATCTTTCCGTTAAGGTTAAATAAAGTAATTTGAATGGGCAGATTGGAGCCAAACAACTATCGATAACTTTTTTGATTATCTCATCCCATCCCTGAGTGTATGTATAGATAATAAGTGTTCAAAATATGTGAATGAAATATTGAGCACACTCATGATCAATGGTGTACATTTTTTTGTTGGCATTTTTATGTTTTTTTTTTTGTACAAAATTGTCTTTGTGTTGACGCATCATATTATATGTAAGTTTTCTAGTATTCAACCGTTTAATAATTCATCACAACGTGATCTTTTATGGCATTTCTACACAAAGAAAACAGAAAAAAGGTTTGAAATTATTTGATGATTGGTCCATTACATCATTATTTCCTACTGTTGAACTATCTGGCATATAAAACGATATGATTTTTACCTTTCCTCTAAAAAGTAAAGAGCCGAAGGCAAGTGATAGTTACCTTTACCCAACTGTTGAATTATTTTATATTATTTCAATAGGGATATAGTCACATTTTAACAAGACCTAATACAAGTTTTCTTAATTAAAAAAACAACACTAAAATGGGTAGAAAAATTAACAACTGACGTAAATAAAAATATATTGCAAATTATATTCATGTCATTTGTGTTATTACAACATCAGTTGTTGAATCATTTCAAAAATTATATAGAAGCAATTTAGCGTTGCTTATAATTAATTGATCTTATTTATGAGGCATGCAAATATTATTAGAGACATGGAAAGAAGGGCTAATAATTGGTTTATGTTTAATTAGTAAGCTATTAATATGCTTCATTCATCATGAACCATATGTTTCAATAACTTTTTTTTCTTAATAATCATTTTAATCTTTAATAACAGTTTTTAATTACATAATATTTATTTATTTAAGAGACAAAAGAGATTTAATAAATTTAATATATAAAAAGCACATACATATTATGACTATGAAGAATGTTTTTTTCTAAATCCTATTAGAAGATAATTATTATAAAAGTTTACACATGAGCAATTGAAACTATTAACCAAACATGAACCATATATTTATATAATACACAAAGGTTTTTAAAGTAGGAGCCAACATTCAAAGCAAAAAAATTAAAATAAAAAGACCGAAACGATTTAGTTAAAGTTTATAAATTTTTTTTTAACTATTTACTATTATTATAGGGAAAACATATACCAAACATAGAATGAACAAAACAAAATTATTTTTTTGTTAAATGGAAAATAAAAGTGGTTAAAAAATATTATATTATTGCTTCTTCGAGGATGAAATGTTATAGAAAAAGAAAGAAAAAATAGGCACATAATATATGCTACAAGTTCAAGGACAAATAAACATGGTGGAGTGAAGCAATCTCATGCTGTTTTCTATAGAGCAATAACAACACTTTTTGAACAAAACATATTTACATTATTTTTTCCTCTTCTATCCTTGCAAAAATAAAAGTTTCAATATAAGCACGAAGAACTTTTTGGGATAAACAAAAATACACTGTACTCTTCCTTGAGCTGTCTTTCTTCAGTTGACTCTTAATATTTAAAGCAGCTGACTCTACGTGTTAAAACTCAAAAAGGGTATTGGTATTATTTATGATTTTGATATATATAAAATATATTAAATAAGGGATTGCGCGCCCTTTTTTTGAATTATTGAATAATAAACCAGTATTAACGATTGATTTGTAATTTGGTAAAATTTATCAATGTATAGTATATATAAATAGTAACTCTGCCCGAATTTGAAAAGTTGGCAACACGAACTATACAGAAGGCTAGCTACCAGTTGTTTTTTCAAACTTTTCCTTTTTTTTTTTTGAGAATCGAGGTTGTGTGTACACATGAAGGTCAGGACGTTCGTTTTTCTAATTTACACTGCATTTCTTAATCAGTTGTTGATTTATTACTACACTATGTATATCCAAAAAATTAATTATCCAACAGTATAAAAAGATTTGGTCAACGACCAATGGGTGAATTGGGACATTCTTTATGCAATTTTAATCGCTCATATATTGAAATCTTTCTTTGCAAGTCGTTTTCATTATAGAAAACTAATAAATTTAAACAAAAATATGAAATAAACTTAATTTAATAATAAATTGTAATATAGTTAATTACAATTTATTAATGTAAATAATTCAGGCTTACAAATTGAATAATACACTTGAGTGTTTGTTTTTCCAATATAGCAAACATTCACAATGATGACGTCACTACCATGTTTATTATAAATGTACGGAAAGAGGAGAGTTTCATGTGTAGGAAGAAGTTTGAATATATTGCAAATTGATGGTTTCTTTCTTTATTTAATTGAATAACAAATGTTGATTTAATTATGATTCCATATGTATATACATACATAGATGGTAAATTCATTGTTATCATCCTCATTTTAGTGATGAGGAAACAAATAGGAAACGTCTTGGAAGATATTTCTATTGCATTGTTATTAATATGATTTATGTATTATCTTTTTGTCTATTGCAAATTACAAGCATGAGTTGAAGGAATGTTCAAAATTAGAAAACCCTAATAATATCGTTAAGGAAAAAAACAAACAGAAAACGAATCTTCTTCTTATTTGTTCATAATATTATGACAGTTTAACATTTTAGTATAAATATAACAATGATTTGTATATTTAGCTCGTCAAGACAAAAGCAAACATGGATAAATTTTGAATCAAAAATGAACCTGAAGTACAATTGTATTCTTCAAAGAATTAATTACACTGGCTAACAGTCAAAAAACCTAAGGGATATAAGTATAATAAAAGTTATTCAGTTTTGCACACTGATTTCAAATCTGTAAAATTTTTTTTTGAGATTCCGACGTTTTTTGAAAAATCACACTATATTTTTTGAGCTAATTTGGACTCACGGTAGATCTACCAAAAAAAAAAAACTGCAATAGACTGAAGTAGTAGCGTTTAGAAAGATTTCAGATGATTTCATAATCCTTCTGCGCGCTACTATTTCTGTCTATTGCAGTTGTTATTTAGTAGGTCTACAGTAAGTCTTTGATTTTCTGCGAATTTTTGCTCGAAATTGGATGAAAATTTACTCACTTGGATGAACGGTTTCTTCTTAGTTAAGGATTCTCATCGAGCGCTTGACATCTTGTTTGAAAGCTGTGGGTCTTAGCTCTTTAATGCATTTCTTATTAATCCCTTTCATGTAATATTCAAGGAGTTAATTAAGCTCAAAGGATTTGGCCGACTTTTGGGCCTACTCCCGTCCCCTACACCCCCAGGAGTCCCTTTAGGTCAAAACAAAATGAGTATCCTTCTTGACTTAAATTGAAGTTGAAATTGGAAAATGGGCCAAAAAAGCTAGAAAATTAAGGTTTAACTTCTTGAAAACCGTTTGACTCTCGAAAAAAAACTTGCAGTCTTGAAATCAACGTGCAAAAACTGAGTAACTTTTTTCGTTATTACCTGTGTTATCTTACATCTATTTTCATAAATTATTCTGATTAAACCTTTTGTGTTGGCGCATATTGCAAAAAAAAAAAAAAATCCCGCAAATTTACGTCTACAATTAAAGAAAAATAATAGTAGGAATAAGTTTATTTTAAAGGCTATTGAAGCCTAATAAAGTCTCATAACCAAATGAAAACTCTACGTGGGTAGATTATAGCTAATATTTCTAAATATTTGAAACATGGCCATACATGGATATATCTGTGTGCCAATTAAATTTACAAATTTTATGCAGTTTTAGATTCTTCAGTAATTGCTCAAAGTTGCAGTTTTCTAGCAACATTTAACTTCCTTGAAAAATTAAATTACTAATTTTTTTAAGTAAATAATAAAATCTACATTTTGTTTTTTCAAAAAAAAAAAAAATCTTAAATTACATTGAAACACAAAATTAGCCAGTGCAGTCATTATTTGTAAAAGTTAGTTTAGTCTTTGTTAATGTTTTAAGCAGCAATGATCTCTATGTACATATTTCTAAAATTTGTACATAAAACCAAAATTAATTGAAATATTTATCTGAATCATTAAAAAGTATTATTTTATTTTTGGGGGTGAGGGGTAATTTTCATTTGCTTTTAATTTTTTAAAAGGTTACCTTTATATTGACACACAGCATATTAGTTACTTAAGCATCCTTAAAGTACAGAAATTGCACAAAAGATGACTTAATATAAAATTATCCCAACGTTAATGGAAATCAAATTCATTTATTAAACCCATATTCTGAGTGCATTTTCAAGTGGATATTTACTAACTCTTATAAAAGTTAATGAGTTTCAATTTACCAAAAATCAACAAAACAGCGAGATATGTACAAAGGGTTGAAAAAATCTCATGGAAAGAGTAATAAATATCTGCATAAACCGACTAATTTAGTAATAGTTTATTTCTCTCCCTCTTTCTCTTTTTGAAAATTGTAAGGCCTTAAAGAAACACTCACTCAAGCCATAATTATATATGTACCTATTTGTACATACATAATATTTGCACGGCCTAAAATAATAAAAATGATTAATTTTTGTATGATTTTGGCAGCTGAATTTACCTGCTGCATCCTCCTTTTTAGGAATTGTTGATTCAAGAAAAAAGATGAGGTGAATGGATCAAATTTATTCAAAACATGTGTGTGTTGATTATAACAACACAAAGACCCAATCATATGTAAATGAGAATACATAAGTTTAAGCGGATTAAAAAACTTCATCAAAACATGTATGAGTTGGTACACGTCTATCCCTTTATTTTACTTAAGAAAAGGGGAGTAATTAGTATACTATGTAATTCCACAAGAGTCATTCTTCTAATCAAAAATAATATATATATATAATTAGATAGACAAATTATATGTATGCATCCACAAAAATATTTATTCGTCTGTGCCTATGTCTATCTATGTAGATATTTCTGGTTTACCTTTTGATACAATGTAATTATTTGAAAGAAAGCAAACAAATTGACTTGCAACTTAGTGATTAGAAATCCTGAGCCCCTCTCCTTATAAAATGTAGAGAATAAAGACGTAGACATATCTACGAATGTACCATTTTCAGGGCTAATTAATTATTTTATGGGACAAAGTACATAATATATAGAGACTCACAGTAGATGGAATTTTAAATATCTGGATCAGTGTAAATACCGCGTTGATAAATGGCTCAATAAACTGACTACAGAACCTCCTTTAACTTTTCTAAGTAAATTCTGCATAGGAAAAATAAATATTTATCTATATCAGGGGTCCCAGACTCGCGGCCCCCAGGACGATAAATATAAAACATTAATGTTAGTGCGGCCCACAACAATTAATATGAATGACACAATCACAGTTAGGTATGTATATGGCTCTGGTGGTACAAAGAAAGGTATTTGAGAACATTGAAATGTTATATGAGCGCTTTTCTTGTAGAGATACAGAGGCGGTCCAGCCTCACCCAGGCTCTGCCTCCAGCGACCCCCAGGTGAATTGAGTTTGAGACCCCTGATCTCTCTCTCTCTCTCTCTCTCTCTATATATATATATATATATATATTTCAAAAGCGACATCTTGCGAGAAAAAAAAAGTCTTATAAAGAAGGAAAAATCGCCTAGCTATCAGGCGCGTTTCGCTACTTCGTTTAATGTTTTAGTCTGGAGTACTTAGGTATTTGGCAGTTGTAATTAAATAAAGTTTCTTTGCAAATAGTTACTCGTTAGTTAAATATAAAAAAAGTATATCAAAACGAGCAGGGAAGAACTAGTCTGGTTTTTGATTTTTTGGTCATACCGTTATTATTCACATTACATTTATATTTACATCTATTTCACTATTATATAAATACCATTCAAAACACACTGTATTGTTTATGAAAATTTATAAAATGGTTGAAAAACTGTTTTTCATACATTGTATTATGTACAATTATTTATTTGATGCTCAAAGGATTTACCCAAAATTAATTAGTATATGTAGTATGAAAAGAAATTCCAAGGAATTTTTGTTATTTTAAATCCTTGTAATATCTAGGAAAAATAACTAATTACAAACTTTTTTGCCCCCTTTTTTTACTATAAATTGAAAATAATTACATATCCTTTTTAATGAGGCTGTTACAGTGCATTTTTTTTCTTGTGTATTTTTATGAACGATTATAACTTAAACTAAATTCAAACTGGGTTTGTCTTGTTGTACAGACACATTTGCAACATTTATTTATGTAAAATGATACATTTACAGTGTATGTACTACCTCTTGGCGTGTTAGACTATTTCATTTCACAAAATTCAACAATATCAAAATTTGGAGATGATTGTCATCGAGTTTGAAGACGATACCTGGCTTTTATTTTAAAAATTAAGTTAAAGCTATTAATTTATGGCCGTAAAAATAGCAAGTCCTTGCAATTTTCTCGAAAATAGTATGATAATCTTTTAAATATTAGGTCTAGTAAAAAGAAATCCATTATTTTGCATGAAATTGAAGGCTTTATTTAGTATTGTTATAATAATCAAATTTAAGTTAAATATGCACCGTTTTGTTCAATAACTTGTTGCCATTTTGAAAGTAATTTCATTATGCCTCTTTCATAGAAACCCTCGTCCCTATTGGCAAAAAACTGGGACAGTCGATCTTCACAAGCTTCTCCTGAGGCGACGTTTTTACCATCCAAATAATTAGCCATGGACTATAAGGTGAATGCAACAGAACCTCTCAACCAAGCTTTCGTAGCTTCTGGCGAGTCACCATCGATATGTGTGGCCTGGTGTTGTTTTGATGGAGCACAATTCCTCCCCTGTTGGTCAAAGCTGGGTTTTTCTGGGTGATTGCTTCCTTCAGACGGTCCAATTGTTGACAAAAAAAATTGTACATGATTGTCTGTTACAGTATAAGGGCCATAAATACTATTCACATTTTCAGCTGCCCGATTTGCGTTTTCGCCTTTATCGAAGAAAAATTGTAGAATATAGCATATTCTCCTTGTTGGTGTCAATCTTTGACGCGCACTTAAACACTACTGAGTCAAGCAATCACAAACCTGCTCTAGAAGTTTCTTTAGTACGAAATCTCATTTTTTTTAAACACCGTCTAGCGTAATATAATCACACTTATACAACGCGAGATACAGATCACTAAAATCATCTATTGCAAAAATAATGGATTTCTGTTTACTAGACCTAATATGTAATGTGGTATTAACCCAATAATTAAAGTTTTTTTAAATTTTCCATAGATTAATATGGTAATCTTTGATTTTTCTATAAAAAAAATTGTATATTCTTAGGTATCTCGGGTAAATTATAAATAGAGTTTGTACAAGTTGTAATTTGTACACCTTATTATTTTAGGGATACTATCATTTCTTTTTTATATTATATATAATAAATATTATTTATTAAATAGTAATGTAATTGTTAGCACTTGTACTTTGTAATGTGTCTCAGAAAGACCTCATCAGTTATTGTAATTTTCGTCAAAAAAGTCAGAAGTTGTATTAAACTTTTACAAATATCAAAATTCAAAATAGTTATAATCACTGTATTATACTTATCACAAGACCTTCATATCAAATCATTTTTTTGGATGCATCCCTTACAAAATCCCGGCTTGTACACAATATATGTCTTGACAAATAGATAAAACAAATAAGATATATGAATGAGAATAAATATTAAGAGTTATAATTGATAATTAAAAGAGCAAGTACTGTTATGGAGATGCTATAGTAAAACACAGTAGGAACGAAAAAATGAGAGTTTGTACCCAATTTATATCCTTACACACTCATCTCAATAAAATAACAACAAACAAGAATAGAATGGAATATAATTTAAATCCCATTTGTTTAACAAATAGGACCATTTGTTGTAGAAAATAAAAAACTACTAGAAATTACCTCAGCTACAAAAAAATCAAATAAATCCAGCAAAATAGGGTGTATTTTATATATTTATAAAAAGTACCATAAACGGTTTTATTTAAGCAGATCCATGTTCCATTGAGAAATCCTCTAGTTTCTCAGGTGGTTCTTCGTTTGCTTGTTATTCTTTTTAGTTGGGAGATCCCTGAAGATTCTGAAGGATCTCTTACATTCCATGAGTGCCATGGGGACGCAGTTGAATCTCGCTATGATGTTGGAGTCCTCCTTCAAGCAAGGAACATTCTTCCCAGAGACTACTAACCCAATCTTACTCATCTTCTACTAAGCTAGATTCTTCCGGAGAATCTTCTCCATCTTGTATGACAAACTTGAGGATGGTCAGGCTCTGAGGGATCTCATGAGTGGTGGACAAGGAGCAGTCTTTCCTCGAGCTGAGTAATGCTCTCCTTCAGGATCTTGGAATTGATCTTGGGTTAAAGGTCTAAAATGCAAATAATGCATCCAAAGGGGTACAAGTATAATACAAGTTATTCAGTTTTACACTCTGATTTTCCAATTTGTATTATTTATTTTTTTTCAAGAGTTTTTGATAAATCCAACCCTACTTTTTGAGCTAATTTGGCCCATTTAACAACTTCAACTTTAATTTAAGCCCAGAAAAATACTCACTTACATGAAATGGATCAAGAGTCAAGCAGAAAAAGTATATTAGAAGGTCTCAAAATGCAAAAAAAGAGCCAATAAATCTTATTTACATAATTTGGACATCAGTAATTATAACATAAGTTTTATATCAGACTAATTTATTTTTTTGAAAATATCATATGGTTGTCCTGAAAAAGCACCTTCTTTTTTTTTCTTTTTTTGAGTGGTTTAGATAACATGATATATCTTGTATAAGATACATATTTTAACGACTATTTTTAAATCAGAATCTATTGTAGCTTTGTCAATAGTTGTATCATTACTCTTATACTAAATACATGTGCATATATAAAAATTCAAAATCCCCAGTTTATTTTTGAATAAGTTCAAAACCCCCGTATTTCATACATTATAAACTGAATATGAAATAAAAAAAATATGATTTTTTTTTTCAATTTCTTTAAATCACGACTTTTCTATTTAGCCTATGTGCCTAGTACATTAATAGATGTGCTGTGTAGAGAAGGTTAGAGAGAGAGAAAAAGAGAAAGAAGAAAAATATTTATTTCATGTCTGTTTATTTCTGTCTTTAATATATTACTATGTAATTTTTTATTATTATTATCATCCTTGTTCTATTTTAATCATCATAACCTTGAAAAACACTAACAAACTCATTATAATTAACTCAAAATTACGTCAAATAAATTAAGTTTTCTGTATCTACATAAACAATATACATCTACTTACAACTCAAAACAAATGTATCAAATTTAGGTTAACAAAATAGAGCAAAAATAACAAAGATAATAATTATCTATTGATTCCCAAGTGTTTATTTGCTTTTTTGGGTTTGCAAAAAAAAGTAATTTTTTTTTATTCTTATTTCTCAACAAACACATTTTGAAACTTGGCCCATATTATGTAAAAATAAAGTAAAATAAATATTTTTATTTCGAGAGTGTTTGTTAATGAATTCTTCATTCTCCTTCAAAGTACGTTATCATTTGTTTGTCATGTCGTCATGTGTAAAGAAAGAGTAATTGGCAATCATCAGCTGAAATCCTTCTGCGCTCTATTATTTCAGTCTATTTTTATTAGCTCTACCGCGAGTCTTTGATTTTTAGCGAATTTTTGCTCGAAATTGGATGAAAATTTACACACTTAGATGGACGATTTCTTCTTAGTTAAGGATTCTTATCGGGTCTCATCTTTTTAATGTACTCCTTATTAATCCATTTTATGTAATGTTGAAGGTATTATTTAAGTACAAATGATTTGGCCCCCTTAGGTCAAAGCAAAGTCTAGAAATAGAATTTGCATTAAATACACAAATGAATTATATTATTTTTAATGCACAAAATGAGTATCCTTCGTTGCTTAAATTGAAGTTGAAGTTGGAAAATGGGTCAAATTAGCTCAAAAAGTAGGATCCGATTTCTCCGAAACTTTAGGACTTGTGAAAAAAAAAATTATATTTTTGAAATTGTTGTGTGAAATTAAATAACTTATATTATACTTAGACCCCTTAGGATTTTTGACATTTCAAATTTGTTGACCTGTTTAATTAATTAATAATACCTGCTCCTAATTCCCAATATTTATTTCTCAAGGAAAACTTATCAAAAGTATTTAAATTAGTTTACCCTTGAAAGCCCAGATGTGGCTGGATCAGTTATTTTTTCGTCTTTCCTTTCTTCTCTTATCCTGAATTAATTTCTTTGACGTGGCACTCTATGTAATTTTAAACAAGTGACATCACTTCTAATTATTTATGATCAAAATACTTGCATCAAATACTTTACATGGCCACGGACAGTTATAAAATGTAACACTTCAGTGTCCTATTGAACAATGAGCCTACAATTTAATACTTATCAAATATGTCAAAATCTTGAAGTAAGTGCAAGTGGGATGAATAAAATTGTTAAATGTTCAAATTGATGGGCATTGGAAATATGATTTTTCAACTGGGTATTTATGTGTTGATTTGAAAAACAAACAAAAACAATGAATGGACTGATTTATATCTGTAGAGATTATTTAGTATTGAAATGTTCTTATACTTTTTTATAGCTTATCATAAAAGACAAATACTAAAAAGGATAGATTATTATTGATAATAGTTAGATAATAAGTTTACGAATAAATGCATCAAGACTTACTATTAAAGAGATTTATGCACACAAAAGGCATTTATATATGTAAATATACACGTTAACCCCATTTATTTTTTAAAAATGCCATGGTCAAGAAGCCTTTTCTCAGAGTAAATATTTCATTTTCTCATGCAAACAAAGCATACCTTTTTGTTTTTTGTTCTATACACAATTAAGTAATTTAGAACTCTAAATTACACACTTTAAAAGGCGCAAAGGAAAAAGGTACAGCGTGGTATGATTATGTAGGGGGAAAAATAACAAATAGGAAATTAACCCTTAAAAAAATATAAATTCTTTTTGTGTGTGTATTTTTAAAATTACTGTAAAAATATGGTTATTTCTATACCTTCATTATAGAACTATTTTTGATTGTATTGTAAGCTATATTAATAAATAAAAACCTATTTTACATAAATTTAATTTATTTATTGCACATTTTTAAAGCCATTAAATGGATAAAGTACCTTTAAGAGTGTTTTTTTAGGGGGAAGAGAAGAACTTGCTCATTTTTGCTCAATAATGATATTATATCAACAACAGGGCCGATAATAACAATAAGCCTAGCTTTTGTTGTTTCATTATGCAATCAGTGGACTCTCTATACGACCCAAAGAAAAAAAATATTTTTCTTTGTATTTTGAAAATATCTTGAAAATAAAACAAAGTATAATTACTAAAGAAAATAATAATTATCTTCAAAAGCTTAATTATAAACGAGTATTAAATGTTGTGAAAATATTTTTTATTTTCTTTGCGATCACAAGACTGACTTGGTGTTTTTTATACGGGTTTTCCGCTTGCCAGCATGTGTTTGCTAAAATAAATGACATTAAACATGTTTTGCTAATATTTAATTGAATTAATTTATCAAGTTCATTCATAAACTAATAAAGTTGATAAGTTGACAAATCAATTTAATGCTTTAATTTTATATCAGTTATCATGGAATGGATATAAATTATTATTATAGAAATAAAATTATTAACTTTGAGTCTGACGAAGGCAATATTGTTTTGAACCTCTTCAATCCATACTTGGACACTCAGTGCATCAACTTTTGTACATATTATTATTGATTGTTAGATAGACTCGCTATACTTTTCACACTTGACGTTATTATTAAATAAGCATAAAACTATGTGTTGGAGGGGCGGCTTCGTTAGGGAAGGAGGTGATGGTATGTGTAAATATTATCTTAATTTATTTATTTTGATCTTATTTTTTTGGAAAGAACATATCCTGATCTTGTCCTTACACTGTTCCTTCAAAATATTATGGAAAGAAGAGACATGGCTCCCTTGATTCAAGTTCTATCCGGCTGCTTTTACATGCAGGTTGATTTATTTAACTTTACTTACATGTAACGATCTGAAAAACTATAGTTGATTTGAAATTCACCCATATTCTAGATCAGACATGGGCAAACTAAGGCCCGCGGGCCTTATACGGCCCGCCGAGCTTGCACACTACAAGCAACGCTTTATTATATTTGGCCCACAGGTCAATGTACTGCTGTGGCCCCTTTTTCAAATTTTATAACCCATAGTGGCCCGCAAGTTAAAAAGTTTGTCCATCCCTGTTCTAAATGTTTCAAATTTAAAGAAATAAACATCAAATAAAAAAAATTTGTACTCCAAATTGTAGAGTAACTTTTAAAGAAAAACTGTAAAAAGAAATTTTTGACCCTAATAGGCCAACTTTATAGGCTCAAAACTCAAAAGATTTCATTTGACAGCTTGCATCATTTTTTTCTTTTCTTTTTTTTGAAAAATGAAATCCCAAAAGAGGTTCAGAAATTTTTTGAGCCTGATAGCTTTGAATTTCACACCTCTCAAGCCCTTTAAAAAAAGATAATTCTCGTTAAAAAAAGCCCATTTTTCAAACTTTTAAGCGTTTGAAAGGTCACAAAAAAGGTTTATGAAGTACTAAACTCTCCAATTCTCATTTTCTTCATGAATAAGCTGCAAAATAATCCTTTGTAATGGACAAATGACAAATTGGTCTAAAAACAGGAACGGTTAATGTACAAATATTATTGTACTTCGTAATTAATAATTTTTATCTTATATAAGTTTTCCCATATTTATAATTAGATAATTAACAATGAGCAGAAAAAATTTTATGCAGATTGTTGCATAAAATACTACTAGACTCAAGTGCATATTTTTTTTTTTTTTTTTACAAAAAATAAAATTTGTTTGAATTGGACGATCAATTGATAAATTGATATAAGTTAAAAACTGTTCTTCGATAATATTTAAAATATAAAAACACCAAATCCATATAAATATTTTTTTTTAAATAAAAGAAATGTAAATTTGTCAAGTGGTATTTTAAGGTGCATGCAGATTCATTTCGACAATTTTTGTTCTCTTCAAGTTATTATCGACCTCATTGAATCTGAATTATACATGTCAATTTGAAAAATAAAAACAAAAAAAAACCTTCATCAAGTATTTACAAGAACTCCATACAATGTTAGCTGACTTATTTATTTGAACATCAAGGAGTTTTTACATCTTTAAAAATGCTTACACAATATTAAATTATTTTATGACAAATCAAATTGCATTTTCAAAGACCGGAAAGCTCTAGAGACCCTATTCAAATATATTTATAATAAGTGCATTATCTTCAAAAAATAAATGCATTCAACTAGAGCTCATTAAATATTTGCATCAATTAATTAATTATTTATTAAGTAAGAAGGAAGCAAATTCTTATTGTTTAGGCACATACATATATGTATGGACATTAAATATTGCATCATTTCATTTAAAATTTGTCAGATGTTGCTAAGAAAGAACATTTCAAATTTGTTATTATTTGCTAAATAAATAATAAATTTCAGCATACAATCAACATAAGAGGAACAAATACTTATATACATGTTATTATGCAAAAATGGTACAACAGTGTAAAATGAATCTGTAGAAGAAAAAAAGCATTTATCAAATTCGAAATAAATGAGCCATAAATAAGACTTTGCATGGCTGATATTTTGCCACAAATTTGAAAAAATCAATATGTGTCAAGTCAACTAGAAACTAAGTTTGTCTGAAATATTTTAAAAATGAGTTAGAACTGCTATCATATTCTTGAAGACGTTCTCTTTCGTTTTTATTAATAGTATGTTTCGATTAATTAAATAATGACTCCTATAATTGCAACTTAGTTAGAGGGAAAAAAACCACCACTAAATAAATCTTTGACGCTATGAAAAAGATGGATGTTCTTTCAGGGATCATATTGGCTCACTGTGTAGTCGGACACATTTATCCGATTGCTCTATTGAATAGACAACAATCTTTGATATCTTGATTAAAAGTGACATTTTAGCACTAACCGTGTGCGATAGGTCTTAAAATGACTCTGAAATATTTGACCGTTATATTTATGAAGTAAAAAATCTTTATAGTGGATTTTCTCCTTTCCAATATTTGAAAACAAACTTGCTTTCTTGTTGATTTAATACATATGTACTTTTATAAAATAACTATAGCATATTTTAAAGTTAATATATTGAAGACAAGAGTCAAGAAAATCATTTATTGCTATAAAAACGTTTTGTTACATTCATTATTTGTTGCAATTGGTTTTCACTACAGTTGGCTCATTTGGCGCATTTCGGCTTTCAAAGATGAATTTTTTTGTGTATACTTATTCTATCATTTTTGGACCTTTTTTTTCTAAAAGATGTTTCCCAGAGTAGTCTAATATTGTACATATATGTACGGCAAATGTATAAATTTATGTATAAGTGTCTCTGGTTTTGAAGCAAGGATTAAGAGATATTTTTAATTTTTTTTTTTTTTTTGACTTTTAGTTAGACTCGCTATAGAAAATAATAATTAAAAATAAAATTTGTTAACATGATGGCTTCATAGAGTATTTATACAAAATAGAATAGAAGAGAGGAATAAATGCTTTGATTCTATAGGGGAAAATAGAGAAGGAAATACGCCTAAACATATAGGCGTTACTGATTAAAGTCAATATGGTTGAACATAACCATACCTACATAGATATGGTTATGTAAATGGTTGCTCTTCAATCCAGAATCATCCAAGGAGTTTTTAATTTATCATCCATGAAAACAATAATATGTAAGTAAATATTTAAAACTGCGTATCAAACTCAAAAACCAATCAATTTTGGTGGAGATCACTTAACCTATTTTCTCTTCCTCTTGATTCTCATGTTATATGTATGTATGTTTTGATAAATGGAGTGGTAGAATAAACATCCATCAAAATAAATACGTATCTACGAAGGTAAATATATACCTCAAGAGGCACTTCAAATTTATCTTTCATATCATTGGAGATGGGATATTTATTTATTTATTTATACATATAAATCAAATTCTTTTTTAGAAAAAAAAAATTGGGAAATCCAATTTGGAACAAAATTTTCTGTGTCTATATTCGCAATAAGTAATGCTCTTTCACATAAGGAGGTCTTGAGCTCTTTTGGTAGGGCTAGGTAGGAAGTAATAAATATGTACAGATCATTAATGGAACAAACTTCAAGAAAAATGAAAAATTCCCAATTTATTTTATAATACATGTAACATATAAATGAGGTCAATGTTTTATAGACGATCCTTTATGGACTTTATATTCAAATTTTCTATGATGAGCTATTGATATATCCAAGAAATATCATTTATGTGTTATTTATTATGTCAAAGGCTTCTTTGTTGGATGTTTTCTTTCAATAAGGTCTATAAAGTTAAGTTATCTATCATATGACTCTCTAGGTGGACTTTGACTAAATATAACGACTTCAAATCCCCTCTATATGAAGCCAGAGCAATAAAAAAGTGACTTTTACAAAAATGTGAAATTCCCTTGATTTATTTTTTTTATGTTCCAATATTTCATTCTGGTTTAATATTCACATTTTTAGGGTAGTTGGAGAAACTCCCAGGGCTGTAATCGTCATATAATTGTGCTTCTAAATCTTTCTCACTCCAGGGTCCATTAAGATAATCAAATCCATGGGGTGACTCAATTTTTACTGCACTATAAATAACAGAAATATTAATTTTGTAGTGCATCTGACGATTTTTCGAAGTGCACAATTGCACCACGGTGCACAGTAAAATAAACCCTGGTTTATTTCATTTTTGATAGTTTATTTGTCTCTGATATAGCTTTTCTAATTGAATTTACATATTATGTCTTTAATAGTTTTTTATCCCTTCACTGTGGTTGGAAACATTTGCAGCCTGTTAGTTTAATTAGTGGCGTTTTTAATAGATCAATTAGAGTGTGAGTTGGGATTTTGAGACTATTCTTTTGAAGGGTTTGGGCCTCGATCCTTTGAAAGAGAGTATATTTATTTTTATTTGAATCTTGATCCCTCAAAGTCTTGATCTTTCTAAAGGTGATCTTGCTCACAACTTTAATTCGGATCATGGACATTATAGGACATGATGTGGAAATCTTCATCAAATAGAAGATATGTAAAATGGTACCATTTAAATGATATACAAAAAAAACTCTTTCTTCATAACTTAAACAGTTCTATGAATAAAACGCATTGCACATAAATAACAATATATGTACATATACAACAATAGTTGAAAAAATATGTACATACAATTCCACAAAAAAAACAAAAAAACAAACAAATCCATTACAAGCGGTCTCATGTACCTAATTACAGGGAAAAAACAACATATCACTACCATCTTTCTATTTTAAAACGTACAGAGTGACATCACCTCCAAAACCACTATCATCAGATGTAATTTATGTCTGCTCATCTGTCAGCTTTTTCTCTCCTCTCATTCATGTTCAGAACGTGGATTATAAGCAAACAGTTAGGACTTATTTGCACACTCCATGAATGTTTTTCATCAATTTAATGTGTTGAAACTTCTTTTGGAGGACTAGATAGGTAGAGCATCTGTGTTACTTCGCCATGGCCATTTAACACGTCTGCGGTATGGCTTAGTTACCTAAACTTTACAATCTATTTGGATGAGAGGTTGAGTGGACCAATAAAGATCACAAAGGTTTGCTCCCTTATTGCTACTCTTCTGAACGGAACTGATTTGCTCAAATCGAATTGCATCTCGTCAAGCTGTGAACGCTTATTAAATACATAATTGTTTAGCAGTCTGGGAATGAATATATGGCGTAATCGGCTAGCTATCAGTTATGTATGGGCTTTTTATATGATATATATATATATATATTGCGGAAGAGGTTGAGAGACACACTGAGTATTACTATAGCTTAGTTCTCTTTTGAATAAATCAATTCATAAAAGGTGGAGTCAAGGGGATAGGGGGAGGGAGGGGGAATGGAATAAACAGCTGATTCAATTATAATCGTTATTTTGTGCAAAAAATGAAGTACAGATATATTTTTAATTGCAAAATCGTGATTTAGGCTTCTATAAGGATTGTTACTATGTCTTGATTTAAGAGCTGCTTCAACCATGCACATACATATATTGAAAGGTAGTTTTAACTCCTTTTTCTGAGAGAAGCAGTTATTATTATTCCTTTGAATGCACATGTATATATATATATATATATATGTATGTAGTCAAAATTATATTACACTTGCTTTGTAAATCGATGATTCTCAAAGCATGCACACTATGAATAAAGGATGATTTGATCGTACAAACCCTACAGTTTAATAATTATTATACTAAAAGGAAAAAACGTTTTATTATGTTGAAGGAAGAAAATAAAAATAAAAAAGTTTCAAGAATCCGCTTTCTGGTATAATTTTAAATAGATTTATCATCGTTTAGACAATGTAATTGCAATATATATATATATATATATATATATATATACATAATTCACGTATATTATATGTATGATAATTTATGGTGAATTGCATGGTAGTGATTACTCTGGCTCAATGACCTACATACATTGAGGCCCGAAAAAGAGAACATGCATTTTGGATATAATAAAATAGATGAAAGTATAGCAATCACAACTTTTTGTGTCACTCAACCTTTCCTGCAAAAAAGAAAAGAAAAACAAAATGTCAGAAAAGAAGGATAGCGTATTTATTATTTGACTAATTAAGTCATCCTTCCAAACTCTTAACCTTGCCATTATTCTTCATTTAACCGTTTAAAACTGTTTACAGCTTAGCATGGGCTGGTTTAAGTTTCAGTTATACACGTTATTTATAATACTAATAAAGATATAAGAAAAATCTAATAGCTGAGAGAAAAAAATACTGCTTAAAATTTCAATATAACCGAATATTGTCACAAAGTATGTATAGAAATGACGTCACCATTATTGAATTCGAGCATTTTGGAGGAAATATAATCCAATAGATCAATTGTCTAGTATTGTTCATTTTTAAGCAATAGTTCCAAGGTTCCTCGTAGGAAGAGGACTGTTCAACAACTTATTTTGGGCATTTTTTCTTCCTGCTCTCTTTAGAGAAAATGTTGAGAGACACTTGGAAATAAAGTAGAGCCCAACATTCGGAAAGTCTGATATGATTGCCCATCAACTATTTCATTTTTTCTACTTCTTTTTAGAAGGAGGAAAGGTTGAGAGACAACATACAGATGAAGTCGTGGCTGGGGTTTATTTATTTTCTAGTCATGCACGAATTCTGCAGAATTTAATTATAAATATTTTCTTTCAAATAATTTCTATTATATATATATATATATATATATTCATAACTAAATATAAAGTTCATATCATAAAACCATTAAGGAATGGATTAGAAAATCCATTCTTTCCCCGAAACCAACTGCTTTAGTGGATTTCCCCTTCTTTATTCCTATATCTACATACATATTTTACAAGTACATACATACCTAACTATATATATACTGAGGTCTCTTTAATTCCCATCCATGCAAGTATTTAATGAAGTAATATTCTCACACAAAGTCATTATGATGATATTTTCATAATATAGTTCGTGCACATTTATTGCTGGATTTTTCATTTGAATCTCAATTTCCCTTTCATGGGTCTACCTACCTATGTACTTGTAGATAAGTGTAGACAACTACAAAGTAAGGAGCAGCACGGCGCCCCACCCCTCAATTGCACGAGAAAACTTCGTGTACTTTTATTTTCCCAAAAGATAAAATTTGACATTGATATATTATGAATGTTTCGAAAGAAAGAGAAAAAAGAACCAATATATGTACACGGATAGAGTCACTAGGATTTGTACAGTTGCAACCAGACGGAGAAAAGTAAAATGAAAAAAAAAAACTCATAGTCATTTATCAGAAAAAAAGTTTATTTTTGCAAAAAAAAAAACAAACATCAGACACCGAATTTTATTGATGATGATGGTTGTTGTTAGGTGCATCATTTGTCTTTAAACCCCCCTGATGCATTAAAAAATCATGGATTTGAACCTTTGTGTTTTCAGTACTGTACATATTTATATGACAATAAATTATTATAATTAATTACTAAAATATGTTGTCTTCAAAACATTATTTCTTATAGGTATATTTATTATGCAAAAAGTTTTGTATCCAATACAAAGTAATACAAAGATTGTCACCCGTTGACTTTATATTGTTCATTCCCCTTATTAAAGGCAATTTCAAAACATTGTTTTATTTAAGTACACTTCACGTTCTAAGAATTTACTTTTGTTTTTTTTTAGTTAACTCCACTTACCTTTTCACTTATACACATTGGAATCTTATTTATTTTTATTTTTTTGTTATATCTCTCAACCTTTTTTTCCAAAAAAAAAAAAAAAAAAAAAAGAAAGTCCATCAATTATTTGATAGTCAGATAAATTCATTTTTTTTCCAATTTTAGGATTATTCTTCATCTATTTATAATCAATAGATCAAAAGCAAATTTGGGTTAAATCAATTAGTGTTGAGAGCATTTGTATGAGATGAAAGAAGCCTCACAGCTGACAAAAACATAGACTAAAGTTCTTTATGCTTCATGAAATTGATTATTGAATGTTTTGATAATTATATACCATAAGTAATTGAATGTGTTTCTCTATAATATTTTCCATATCTCGAATTAACTCAAATTCGAGTTATATGGCTTATATAAGTACTTTTAAGAATGGCTGCCTGCCTTTTTTCTCTATGTGATTCAATATGTTCCCTAATGACTGTATATATGTACATTTAAGTGAATATATAGGAAATAATATGGTATATGATTTTTATTTATTTCATGGAAAAAAAATCCCCCTCTCTTTGTATCCTTTTGTCTGTGTGTTTACTTTTTTTTTTTTTCATTTCGTATGTAGCTATATACCTAATACATGTATATGTGGTTTTACACCAGGACCTATTAAGAACTATAAAAATTGGCCATATAATTGTCACAAACGTAATTTATAAATGCTAATAACAATAAGAGATCCTTTTTCCCTTACTTTTCCATTATGGAAGTCAACCATCTTGAACTTGCCATCAACTTACTAAAGTTACTAAAATAAGTGTCAGCCAACATTATTATTTTGGCAACAAAGTGTTGACTTCCTCTCTTTTTTTTTCTTTTAAAAAACACAAAAACCTTAATTTGAAACAAAGATTTTGGCTCACTAAAATCATTTTGTAATTACTCATCTTGTCTTGTTCTTCAATTTCTCTTGCTGCAAGGGAATTATATAATATTTAATTAAGGAAATAATAGTCAAACACAGGGGCTTTTAATATTGGTCGTTATATAGAAAAATTTCCTTAGAATCGATTTCGTTATAAAAAAAGAATCTATTTTATTGTTTTGTAAAAACTCTTGATAGGTACAAAAATACAAGCATTAAAATATCAACAACTTCAATGTTGTTGATTATCAGCTGTTGATTTTCTCTTTCTTCACCTACTCCTTATTAATGTTTCTAAACTTTGGTTCGTTATACACCAATTAGCTACTGTTTAGCAATGAGCATTCCCTACCCTACAGTTTGTAAGAGGTGGGGTAATACACAGTTTATAATTGACTAGGTACTGGTTATGTTTGATTTCAAATCTGTAATTTTTTTTTCGAGAGTCCGACGGTTATCGAGAAATCAGACCTTATTTTTTGAGTTTTTTTTTAGCACACAAAAGGATTAAGAAATCAGCTGAAATCCTTCTGTGTGCTACTACTTACGTAGCTCCACCGTGAGTCTTAGACTTTTAGTGAATTTTTTTTCGAAATTGGATAAAATATACACATTTTGATGGACAATTTCTTCTTAATTAAGAATTCTTATAAGGCGCTTGACATCTCGTTTGAAAGCTGTGGGTCTCAGCTCTTTAATATATTCCTTATTAATTCATTTCATGTAATTTTCAAGGAATCATTTAAGTAGAATGGATTTGGTCGATTTTTGGTCCTACTCCCGCGTCCTACACCCTTAGGATTCCCCTTAAATCAAAACAAAGACTGAAATTGGAATCTGCATTAAATATACAAATCATTATATTTAAAGCACAAAATTTGTATCCTTCTAGGCTTAAATTGAAGTTGAAGTGGGAAAATGGGGCAAAAAAGCTCAGAGAGTAGGGTCCGATTTTTCGAAAACCGTCGGACTCTCACTCAAAAAAAAGTTAAGGATTTGAAATCAGTGTGCGAAACGGAATAACTTTTATTAAACTTATATCCCCTAGGATTTTTGAAAGTTCAAATTTGTTGACCTGTGTAATTATATAGTCCTCGTTAATAAGGATATTAATTTAAATTGACTTGCAATAATAAAAAAAAATGGCAATTCAATTTATTTAATTATTATTAATTGATCTAAATCCTTCAAGGAAGGGGTGTGGAACAAATTCATCAGTGGATCCACAAAGAGGATTATTAAAATTAATATATGTATTACTTTACATTCTATGAATTGAATATAATTAAATCTCTATTCAGAAATAAATCCATGGGATTATCTATCTATAGGTATATAAATATATACTGAATTCAATTACGCTTCCACTATTGATCATTCCTACTTGTCAACAAAGAGAAAAGTATCTTTTCTTTGTATTTTTGTTGGTATTATGAATATATCTGTATAAAGGCTTGCAAATATTTGATACATTTATTTTTTAAAAGCATTGAAATTACATCTACTGTTATATGTTTATAACATTCATAGTAAACATACTGTTTACTATGAAATGAAATTATATATGTATATACACACTTTAGAAGTAAAAGTTTTGTATTGAAAAATAATAATTATTGTACATGGAATAAGGGGATAATTGATGTATGTATTTTCCATATAATTTTAGATGAGATTTTTGTATTCCTCTTTAAAAGCTACCTTTTTTAATATACATCCATCCATACAAAATAAAACGTTTAGAAATCTTATTTTTTCTATTAGGAATCATAAGAATTAATTATAATTGCTGTTTAATGTTCGGAAGAGGTTTGTTTTTCTTCCATAATGATCAATATAAAAGGCCAGCTATTCATTCAATAATATCTCCTGGCAATTTTTTTTCCCTTTTAATTTTCATTATGACTCAAGTAATGAAATAACATACATATAATAGTATCTATGAAATTAATCAGCAAATATACATATTCTAGTAATGATTGTCACACTTTGACGAAGTTATTACAAATATTTCCACTCAAAGAAATGGTTCTAATTAAAAATTTTAAAATTAAGAGAAAAAATTTCTGTCTCACCTTAAATTATTGTTATGAATAATTTTGACGAATATGCAAAAAAAAATAACTACTATTAAGAAAGGTTTGTACAGAATGCAAGACTTGACCAATAGTAGAGCCGGGATTTAGTGACCTACATATATATAAAACACAGTCGGTTAAAATTATTATATGTTTTCAAATGGTTCGCCTATGAGTGTAAGAGAGTAAATGTTTAAATAAAAGTGCCTCAAAAGAACCAAAAAAGGTAATTAAAACTTATTTGTGAGAGTTATACACGGTCATATATATACTTTGTAAAAAAAATACTTGTTTGAGGGGAAAGAGAGAGATGAATGGGCAGTCATTTTGAGTGACACTAATGAGTTAGTACACGATTTATTTCATATATGTATTATGTACAAATTAACATCAAGGAATTACTTAGTAGACGTTGATGCTGCATTTTAACTCTTTTAGAGTCATTTATACACTTTATGAATTTACAATCAAAGGGTTTAAAGGATCAAATTTGCATTTGACTTTTTAGTGTATGTAAAAAATATCGAGGATAGACCTAAAGAGAGAGAGAGAGAGAGAGTCTCGACCATTGATGAAGTACAAAGGATCTTAATTTAAAAAAACCTTGGAACTAAAGTATTTTATTCATTTTAAATATTTTGTTTTGAGAAACGAGCAAATTTACAAATTTTGCAAAATGTGATGAATCAATTTCCTAATTCATATTTTATGTAATATTTTCTTAATTATTACTATATGGGGTACTCAATTTGTAGAAGGGGTGGGGAGGGGGGGGGGGAGAAATAATACTTTTGCCTATGTTTATGCCTCATAAAGATCTTCCTTATAAGTTGCACCTATATACCTATGAAGATGAAGTATAAATGTATAATTAGCTTTAGAATAATAGTTTAATTGAAAAGGTGCTTGTGTTTTTCGTTATATCATACAGAGCAACCCTGAGAAATGAATAAATGAATATTAAAAAGAGTTCATTCATCATGAACGGGGAAAAAAAGCAGTAGGAGGGAGTAATAAAGGATAAATAACCTTTGGATTATACTTGTATACCTATTTAGATAGTTAAATGAGACTAATATACAATAGTGTTAAAATGTTTGCTCACCTCATAAAATAATATTACAAAATTATTTTATAAAGCCTATGAATGAATAGGTCATATCCATGGATTATTATGCTGTTTTTTATACATACATATTTTCAAGGAAGTCTTGTTTGTTTGTTTTTTGTATTATTTTAATTCAAAAAATAGGCGTCATGTCTATTAATTATTATTACTATTTGCAGAATTGTAGTGGCAATTTTGAGAAGGCAATATATATACTTTGTACTGTATTTGATTTGTCATAGTGCAGGAGTTTTGCTTACATTAGATATATGTTGTACATAAGTAAAGGCTTGAAATGTCAAGAAATTAATGTTTTACTAAAAAATAAATTTTATATATATATAAAAAGTTTTTTTGACAAAAAAAAAAACCAACTTTTTTTTTCTATCTTGCCATTACATCATTTTATAAAAATCCGTATAACTGCAACTTGACAGTTGATCCGGTATTATTCACATATTATATGTTTTTCAGTTAGTCACTATACTTTTTCCTTTCAAGTTTTTTTTCATCCTCCCTGCTTCCAGGTTTCATTTGTAAGCCTTCTTTGTCAAGATGAAAATATAAAAGACAGGGCACAATGAGAATGCTGCCACATCTGGGGATGACAATGAAGGTTTTTGTTATCATAAATAGACACCATCTTATTATTTATTTGTAATATAAAAAATAATAATATGTCGAGTCTTTCTTCCGTCCTATGATGAGACAAAAATCCTAATGAGTCTCCCTTCCGTCTTCTTTGGGCGGTCCTTTAATGGATGAGCTCTACCATGTATAGTCTTCATTTTCACACCTGACGTACATATATGTACATACTTAATCCTTAATTACATACCCTGAAAAATTGCTTTGTCATCAGGCACATGATAACACTAATAAATAATTATAATAATAATAAGTGACAAAAATTGATTCACGATTCTTTCGACTAAAAAGAGTTATCCAATAAATCAGATAAGTACAAAATATAGTATTTGTAATTAGTGTGTGTGTGGGGGGGGGGGGGGGGGACATTCTTAAAATATATTCCGATCCGGTGCGTAAACACCAAAGCAATCTTGACAAAAATCAAGAGAGTGAAAAATTCATATATTTTTTTACTTTATCAATATAAACAAACGATCCAAATTTTCATAGATATATTTCGGTCACTTAAGTGCTTTATACTCAACTATTAATGATGGTTTGTAAAGACCCAAGTAATTCAAGCTTTACTCTAAATCTGCTCATAAAACTTTATTTCTCTTTGATATGACCTTTTAATAGATAAAATCGATGTTGAGGAGACGGGAGAAGTTGCACTGTGCATTGTTTTTGATTCAAATACTTTGAGCTGAAATGACTTAGAAGCACAAAAAGTTATACAAAACCTTTATACTTCTCTTTTTTATCGGTTAAATTTATTTAGAGATATTACAAGTCAGACGCTTTTTCTGAATATTGCATTTTCGTCAATTCCAGGGTCATGGCAGTACAAAACAACTTTTTGTACAAAAGTCTAAGATTAATTGCAAATTTGTAATGCAAAGAACAAAAAATAATGAGGACAGCCCCAGAGGGTAGTTGAAACAGTCGTCGGTAACGGTTGAAACAATTTAAAATCAAATGATTATAAAATATATAATTATCTTTTTATTTAATTTGGTAAAACATGACTCTTTGTTATTTTTATTGAAACGAATGGAATTGAAACTCTAATTATTGTGTACAACTGATCTACATACTGTTTAAAAATGTGTTCCATTGGTATACATATATGTATTCATATATATTTTTTCAGGCAATTTAAAAAAATTTAAAAGATTCTATAGACACTTGTGAAGTGCTTTTAAAACATTATGAGAAGATGATATTTTAAGGTTGTTATGTGGATTGATGATAACTTTTTTATAAATGGATTATGACATAAAACCTTGCCAAATGCCCAGTTAATGGAAAAAGGTACTTTCATACATATGAAAAATAAATACATATGTATATTTTTTCTGGCATTGAAATAAAGTTTATGTTTAGAACAACACTTTCATTCAAAGCTGAATAATACTATGTTAAAATAATAATTACGACTATGGGTTTAACCTCAATAACGAAAAAGATCAAGGTAGAATCCCTTTTTTTATATATCATTAATAAGCTCCTTGTTGTTAGATACCTATTTTTAATAATATGTTTGTAAGTACAACAGTTCCGATAAACATTCAAAATTTAGCTATTAATTACTATCATATTATGACACAAGTCTTTTTATGCATAATTATGCGTAAAAGTATAATTAAAAGAAGTACCATTGTTTCATGTTCAAAGGGAATCAGTTTTATATTATTTCAATCGAAACAAGCAAAACTGTATTCTTTTCCTTCATTTTGTCGATAAAAAACGTTTTATTCGACGTCACAAGCTGGGTAATAAATCAAAAGTGATGCCTCATGTGTGTGGTGTATTTTTTGATATAGTTAGTTATTAGGCAAATAAGAAAACTTTTTAAAACTATGTATAAATACCTACTATAGCCGTTAAAATTAACAGCTTATAATTTGGTACCGATTCTGCTGCATTGGAAATCATTATTTGATTTCATTTTAATGTATGAACAGTTATTAGTAGTGATGTTCAAATTATATATATAAGATTTATTTGCATTTTTGACCTTTATTTGTACTCTGAAGTCTTAATTGATTTATTTGTATATTAAACCTATGGCTCAAGACCTCACCTTGATGATGATCTACATACTTCAAAATCCTGAAGGAGAGCACAAATCAGCTCAATGAAAGACTGCCCCTTGTTCATCCTGAGAGCCTGACCATCCTCAAGTTTGCCATACAAGCTGGAGGAGATCCTCATAAAGAACTCAGCTTATTAGAAGATGAGCAAGATTAAGTCAGTGGACTCTCTGGAATGTACCTGGCTTTAAGGAGGACCCCAACATCAGAGCGAGCTTCAGCTGTCCCTATGGCATTCATGGAATGCGAGAGATCCTTCAGAATCTTCAAGGACCTCTTCACCAACAAGAGTAAAAGCAAAAGGAGAGCCACCTGAGGGACCAGATGATTACTCAGTGGATTGTTGTTGTTTGGGTTGTTGTTGCCTCTTTCAAGATGATTAATTTCCATAATGATGTCATTACGTAAAACTATAAGTACTTTATTTGGTTTTTGTTCGTACCAATGTAAAACAAATTCAAACATCAGCCATTTAAAAGATCAATCCTTTTAAAGAATGATTCATAAATACTTTACTTTTATGGACGTTGAATATTCTTTCTAAAATTCCAATGAATGCTTGATTTATTCTCTCATATGTCTTCAAGAATACCTATTTGCCACGAAGGAAGAAACCTTTAATTAGTCTCTTCTGCCGTAATATTATTAATCTATATGTACATAGAACATTAACTCATTATAGTTCTTCATGTGAGTGATATCACAATACTCACAAGCTCACATATTAATACGTTCAGATTTAAACATAAAAGCTTTGGCTCCAATTGTCTCTAAAATAGATCAGAACTCCATTGTAGCAAAACAAACAGAAACAAAGAACAACATTCAAATGTTCTATATAAGAAAGTTAATGATCACATTTTCGATGTGAATTATGGTACTCCACTCATGATATCTATGGACTGACTTGAATATTTTTTAAGGGTCATTTGACAACCAATTACCTTGAATAATAATAACAATTAATTAAACAGACATTCAATTGAGTTTCTCTATCTTTTAATGATCGTTTACCTCCATTAAAAATTACTTAAACTTGTTTTTGTATATTTCTCCTAAAAGAGAAATGAACGTTTTTTCATTTTATTATTACTTAGTAATAATAATTACTCCTATAATCTCTTTTATGTGCTTCTCCAACATAATTAAGGTAATAGTTTGAGTACAATAAATAATTAGATTTTTAATGTACTTTTCTAAGAAAGAAAAAAAAAAAGCTAAATATCTTTTTCTCATTTCTTTTTTTCATATGGTTTAACTATTTTATGTTCTGTCTTTCTATTCTCATCATTTAATTATTTCTTTTTAGACCAATAAGCTTAGGTTAGGTTATATATATATATATATATATATATATATATATATATATATATATATATATATATATAATATACGTAAAAATATATTTCAATTAAATATTTATTATATTTCTCAACCTTTCCTTCAAGAAATTACAAATAAAAACCCAAAAAAAAGAACCATAAATTAATAGTAATTCCAATTTGTGGGACTATATCACGTTGTCATCCATGTAATGAACTGAAATCTGCAGCATGCAACAGGTATTTTAGCTATTGAGAAAGTGATTAAGCAAAACAAAAAATCTGTAAGAAACTTCACTCAATAGGAACTTAAAAAAAACTGTGATATAAGTACCAACTTGATGCCAAGAAAACTACTGATGTGAATAAAATCCAAAAAATTATAAATTGTAAAGATCCCTCAATTAAAAATGGAGTCAGTATTGTTTTCCAAATAATTTTTAATATATTTAGAAACCTGGGTAACACAATGAAGGGAGATTAATTAAAGGAAATGTAAAAATAAAAAAAAAATTAATTCATCCTTTTTCCTTCATTCAATCAAAGTAGAGGACTTTATTCATTTAAAATTATGTAATTTATACCTTCTTTAAGATTACTTATTTTAAGCATGATGACGTCATACGAATACTCTCTAATCTTTATTTTGTAGTAGTTTCTTATAGATTAAGAAGATTTAAATCAAGTTCCAATTATCAAAGTTCAACACCAATGAGGGGAAAAAATAGACAAAAGTGGACCTTAAAAAAAAAATATAATGTTGGCTTTCATTTCAGTAGAATAACTCTGTCATAGATTACAAAAACATTTCTTTAAACCTCTCAACCTTTTTTTTAGAAAAAAAGGCATCAAAACCAACCAAAATACTTCCTAACTGTTTAACAAAATTTATTTCCAGATTCACAAATCAATGTTCAGTGCACACTAATAATGAAAAACAATAGAAAATTGATTTGAAGATGCTTTGAGTAATACTTATAAACATATACATATATGTATATTAAGATGTTCTTATAAGGAGTAAAAAGAAACGGATTGAATTATTCTATGAAGCAAGAACATCACATAATTATTAGGCAATAGTCGTTTGATAAAAAAATACATATTATAATGTGTAAAGAGATAATTAATTAGGGAAACCTTAGAGGGAAAAAAAAGAGATAAGGTTTTATAGTTACTCATGAAACATGTCATTTTGTTTAGTCGTAAACAACAAACTTTATACCTTCGTACTAACTGATAAATATTAATCTTCATAATTGCATTTTTGTTTTATTTTTTTCTTGGCAAAAAATGATCAATAGGCCAAGAAGGGATGCATAATTTCACTATGACAGAATTGCAAATCGTCGAGTTAATTATCTCTAATTACTTTCTTTTTTTTTACACAGGTTTCATCAAGTGAAACTTTTTTTTTAATTTAAAATTTGGCAACAAAGATAAAGTTATATACATACATATTTATTACTTTACTATATACGAAGCATAATTAAGAGAACTATAAGACATGCAATAGAGATATTAATATATATATATATATATTCAAACTGGGCTTTATTAAAGCTATGTATTTTGATAGAACGTTTGCAGAATATACACATTTTATGAGTAATTACTTTCTATATACATATATATATATATTAATATTTTGTCAAAAAGTTGATTAATACATATTATATAATAATAGCTATATGGAGCTACGATAATAATATATAATATAAGACGCTATTTAAGAAAATATGAATTGGTTCATTTGTTGAGTTGTGTACACATTTTAAGGGCCATTAGTTAGCCCTTATGAACAAATTTTACCAAGGGATTGTAGTGCATGAATTCTGTGAATTCTTTTTTTGAAGCTCATCATTTTTGATATCAACTTGTACAAAAAGTGAATAAAACTCGATAATAATAATATAATTAATTATAATCAAATTTTGTGAAATTGCAAATCGTGTCTGAATATTTTCTTTTCACATTCCTTGGTGGATGCTTCTAAAACCCGTATAACCTTACTTATTTTTTCCTCTCTGACTAAGAGCCTTCATGAACCCCTTATTTATTTTATTATTCCTATGGATTGGGTGGGTTAGTAGGGGGTGGTAGAGAGAGAGAGAGAGAGAGAGAGGGTACTCAGGGTGCAGATTCCTTATTTTTCTCATTCACTTTTTAAGGCCAACTACCATTCACGCCCTCTCTTTAATTTCATAACCATTTTTTCCTTTGATTGCTTCCTTTTACAGAATCAATAGTATACATACATACTGACTCCATTATAAATACCTATATTCGTTATAAATATAATATATAAATAGGTATAACTTTGTGCGTAGATTTCGTACTAGACCGGGTTTTTTTATCCGGTCTTTAGTCTTCCCTTCTATGTAGACTGATAAAATAGTACAGCAATTGGACAATATCTAATCATCAAACTGTTCATTAAAATATCGATTCAAACCAAAGATGTATAAGATGAGACAGGACGGCTCAAAAGAACAGTATATGTATATATGTTATATATGCATAGAACTGGTCCAGAATTTTCAAAGAAAATATCAACACACTATATACTATAAGTTTTCATTTTTATATTGAATAAGTTGTTTTTATTCTACATATATCATGTTACCTTGCAAAAAAAAAAAACCTTTTATTCAATAAAACCCTTTGAATATTTTTTGTTTGCTCTTTAGCTGTGGGATTTTATGTAAAAGATTTCATATCATTTATTTTTTTATTTACCCATAACCACATGTTCATACCATATACGTATCAAAAAATCAAAGGGGGAATCCTTCCGCGTTTACTCCTGTTCCTTCGTTCATATAAGGCACATAAGTGTGCCTAAAGTCTATGTATGTACATAAATATATGATTATTATTGGCTGTAAATTATTCTTAATTAGGGAAATGTGTAGGGCTCACCTATAAAAAGGGGTAATTACTTACATATGCATATATTTATTGTATATGACTATTGCAATCCGATTCAACAACGATATAGCAGCTATTTTTTGTTCTATCTATGTAGATTACTTTTATGGAAAAAAGTCCAATTTGATTATAATGAATGATTCATGACGTCAATTTTGATTAGAAGTCATACTTTACAGTAACTCCATTCATATTTTCTATGAAACCCTCTAAAGCAATTTTTTTAATGAAAGAGCTCAACCTTGTCATTTGAATCCCTATGAGTTTACTGAAATTATCTTTAAGGAGTATGAAAACTGCCATTTTATTATTACATCTAGTGAATTGTGTGTATAATTTTTTTTCTAAATTTTAGGGCGTCCAGTACGTAATTTCTCCGGGTACAGGGTTATAGAAAGTCCCTGCCTTGATGTATTTGACTATGTTTGTACCTATAATTTTATTTTATGTGAAGAAACCCTTCTTAATCCCTTTAGATCTGAGCAGATCTGAGTGATTTTGTATGCCAATAGTGCTATGTAAAAATTAATGTTTGTAATCTACTTTCTGATACAAAGATGTGTAGATCTTTCAATTCATGCTAAATTCAACAATCCATCAGTTTTGATTTGTCATGACGTGACGTTCAATTTAGAGGAAACTCTGCTTTCCCCGCCATTTCTGTCACTTTTAATATTCAATTATTTGAAAACGATGATTAAATTTCATAGTGTAAAAAAATACATGTGTAGAAACTAAATTACATTATTTCAAAATCAAATTAGAGATGAAAAAAACAAACAAGCACAAAAGCATCTTCTTAATGAAAGTAAACATTCAAATATTATATTACTTCTCTTCTCAAGGATTCTCTTGTTTTTTTTTACAAACCATATTGGCTACCTACTCGTAATAGAAGGAGTAAATCAATGGAGTAGTTAGACGAAACAGATGTAATAATGCATAAGTTACCTCATGAAGGATGAATCAATTATGTTTCAATTACATATTATCTCTCTCTATGAATAGTATGTTGATATGTAAGTACATATTCTATTCAACTATTTTATTTTAAATCCATCTTTGTCAATAACAAAGACTTCCGTCATTCAAGTAGCTACGATAATACTTGCTATGTATTCAGTTATTCAACGAGCAGATGTTGACTTTAAATCCTCATATGTATGTAAGTCTGTAAATCACTTTAAAGAAGTAAATGGTTCAGTAAGTTCCACCTACTGATTAGCTTCATAAATAAATTTTATTATGATATGAAAAAAAAAACAATAAAACATTTTCTTCCCAGTATATTATTTTATACAGTTAAATACGAGCAACACGTTCCTGGAATCTACAAAAATGTTGTTCATTGAGAAAGTGAAGCTTTATTTGCAAAAAAATATGTAACTACATATAAATTATTTATTTACGTAGTTTATAATTAAATTTTATGCATATTTTATGGACATATGAACAGTCATTTTTCATGATTTTTGCATTAATTTTTTTTGCTTCATGCAAATGTTTCCTTGTAGTCTCAACACACAACAGTAAAATTCATTTTCCTGTTATTATAGGAGAGAAATTTATATTCGAATACATTCTAAAAATATTCCTGAAGTTGATAAATTTCTTATGGAAATATTTTTTTGAATTGATGTGTGGTCACTGAAATTAAAAGTTGCTTTTATCTAGATAATTCATACTATTAATAATGTTCATTTGCCAAGTCATTTAAATTTCTCGTAAAAAATTGTTACAAAGAAAAAATTGCTCTTATACGAGCTATTACAATAAGTTCTTCTAATTGTTTGCTTTTTTCTAATGAGTCCCGAAATGCAGTTAGATATTGTTATTTAAAAAAACTATGTTTGGTTTTCTAATTAAAAAAATGGTTATAGTGGTACATTATATATATATATATATATATATATATATATATATATATATACCAACAAGCTTAATGGTTGAAGGTATTTTAAATCATCATTATGCATGTCTATATGCCTTGAAGGAAATTAAAATGATTGTGTTTATGAATTTTTTGTAGGACTACATAGGAGAAGAAGAAAATATCAATCAATTATATGATCCATGGATATAAACAAATCAAATAAGTATAATTTGAAGAAATATTCTGTAAAAGCTTAGATACATTCAGGATTTTTTTAACGTTCCCTTACAAAATAATTCAGTGTTATAAAGCCACATAAATTCAATACTATATATGTATACAAGAATACTAAATATTCTTAAAAGGAGGCCAATTCACCCTTTCAAGCCTGTAAGGTATCAGAAAGTATTTTTAACTGGAAGTTGTGTTTTTAAGGATCAGAGTGACCATACTAATCTAATTTGATTTAATTTAATAAAAAAAATTGTAACTCGACCCGTTTCTCTAAGAAATTATGGAACACTGGTGTCCCTTTGGATGTGAAGGGAATTTTCTCATTCTTAAAAATACAGGGTTTAACAGTACTTTTTTCATATTTATCATATCTTTAGATGAAGTTATTCTTTATTCTTATATTCTACTTGACAAAAAAATATTAAAAGTCTTAAATTAAAAAAATATATCATATGTTATGTATATTTTACAGGTGATATTTTATGAAATGATTTCAGTTGATATATCAATAATAAAACTCCCTTCACACCCAAAAGGACACTTGTGTTCCAAAGAACTTAAATTTAAATAATTTCTACTGTATGTGTTAGAGCTAAAAGATAATTTAAACTTATAGTTCTGTATGTAGATACTAACAAATATTTGATTAGCAAATAATTTCCTTGTAAAACGAAAATGTTGTTCTGATTTAAACAGGATTTTTTTTTTGCATGCGTAAAAATCGTAACTTTCAGTACCTTTAAAAATATTAAAATCAATTTTTTTATGGGTAACTATGAAATATGAAAAGTAGCATGACATCTTAGCCGTCAAACAAAAAAAAATAAAACAATAAATCGGTTGTCGATGGAGTGCATTTCCGCATTTTAAATTTATGGGACACAGGTGTTCCCTGGGTTGGAATAAGTTAAAATAAAACCAGTACTTTTAATGGCCAAGATCAAAAAAATCAATCCTTTTAGGGAACCAGAACTTGAGAGAGAAGACCAAGACAGGATCTACAACTTGAGGTATGCAGATCACAGCAAAACAAAGAGATTTTGGGAGGGAAAAAGTTGATTTTGAGTTCATGACCTACCAATAAAAAGTACATCGTTACCAATGGATAGAATGGTCGAATAATAATAATACTCCTGGTTTAATTGGTTTTACCACTCATCCACAATAAAATATCATCTAAATGATATGAGTTGTTCTTTCATTAATCTAATGACTTTAGTTTAACTACTTTTCTTAATACACCTTCCCCCCCCCCTTTTATTTTACACCACCATCAAATCAAGCAGCAGCAGTATGTACGGACTTGAACCATATTTTGGGCGTTAATGGAGGCAATTAAAGGGGTTATTACTATTATTATTATTATTATTATTATCAGAATTAACTAATATAGAAATGGTTGAGGGTGGTTGAAGTTAGTCGTATCCTTCCTGTATTACTTATTTGGGTATACCTATACTATGGATATTCACTTTTGATTTTTTTCTCTTTTTATTCTCTCAATAGAAAGGGGCTGTACACATAATTAATGCGGATATATCTCATATAAATGCTAATGGATGGAGAGAAAAAAAAACCCTTGAAAAAAAAATAATAAAAAATGAAATTTGTAAAAAGAATCTTGAAAAAAAAAAATAATATTATTATCAAAAAGAAATATACGAGGGAGCCGTAGTCTATTGTTTAATGTATGGAATAAAGGAAATTATTCAATATAATACCACATATATTGAAAGGGGGATATATTTATGAATGAGAATATTGTCTTTTGAAGGTATATATATATATATATATATATACAAGATATATATCTATAGATTAATTGATTTAATATAAGACTATGTAGCTTCACTTTGATATCCCACAAGTAACGTACCTACATATTTATAATACAAGTCAACAAGAAGAAGAAGAAAAATCCTTTTAGATTCCATGTCTAAGCCGATACAAAGGCTTTGAGGGATCAACAAAAAAATTGATCTCTTTTATTCTTTTTGATCTTGACTACAAGATCAAGAGATTTGAAGAAGAGTCGAGACTCAAATTATACTAATTTTAAAATTTGTAGCACAGGGCTTAATTAACAAACAAAAGAAAGAAAAAAACTATGCGTTATACGTAAAAGTAGTGGAAAATGGAATGATAATACAAGACGTTATAAAAAGATTCATACTCAAAATTTATCAAAAAGAGTTTTTTTTGTATATTTTTTTTTTTTTAGAATATGATATAAACGGAAAAATAGAAAAATTAAAATAACTTAAAGAAGATAAATACTATAAACAAGACTGCATTAAATATTTTTATAAACATAATGACGAATAGGGACAGACAAAAAGATGTTTTTTTTTTATTCACGGTACATATGTATTTATATATATATATATAGCCCCTAATGAATATATATTTTTGAACTTTGATCCACGTATTTAATATTAAATAATTGTAATGCTGTTGTTTTTTTCTTTAAAAAAAAAACGAAAAAACACATAGGTATATATTAAAAAAAGCCTTACGGTTGGAACATGATCATTCATCATGTTTCCAAACCATCAACCATTACTCCATATATTATATACATATATATACATATTATATATATATATATTAACAACCAATGCATTTAAGAACCATACCAATGTATGTTCTTATCTGTATATATAATAATATGTATATGAAGTTTTATTTTTGAGAATATTTCTAATTTAATTGAGATAACGAGTTATCTTCATTATTAAATTTGATTTTTTTTTTGGGTGTAGCAGAGTAGGGAACAACTTTATAGTAGGAATTTTAATAAACCTTTCCTTATAGGTAGACTCATAGTTAGAACTACATACATACAAATTTGAAGAATTTTTATTTGATTTTTAAAAATAGTTTTAGGTTTTTTTTCTTTTAATATTAAATAATGAAATTCAAATATTTAACCTTTTTTTTTTTATTCATATTTTTATCATAACTTTATATTTAATTTAAGTTGTTGGTTTTGGTTTTTTTGCAAAGCTATACACAAACTGTAAAATAAATTGATAACAGGGAAATTTAAGGACAATTATAAAAACATACCATGACGTATGAATGTAGAAATCATTTATATTTGATTTTTTGAGAGAATGCTTCTAACAATTTGTATTTTCCCGTGATTTAAATAAACATATTTGGATACTTGCTTCACAAAAGACTTCGAATAAAATATACAGGTTATTAATAGACGTATCTAGATTGCATTTGTTAAAATGCAATGCAATCTTGTTAGGTGGATGTAGTATGATGACTTATTCGAAGGTATATACGTATCATATTATCTAAAATAATACAAGTTGCAATGTAGATTCTCTGCTTAAACGTATGAGAATCTGAATCTTTTTACAAAATAGGGATATTGATAGCATCTCCTGATATTTCCTGAATAAAAACAAAGATAAAAAAGTGTCCATATAGGATAATGTTAATGTAGGTAGTTTTTAAAATTGTCTCGACCCTTCAAATGATTGCATTTGTCTTGAAATCAAGGTCAAAACCACTGGGATATCAAATAAGTAAAGAAAAATTATGTTGACAGTTTTCAATGATTTTAATGTTGCATCATCTCTGACCTTGATTTAGATCTTGTTATTAATTATAAAGTTATTACAATAAATTATGCTGATTCATATTATGACCTAGTATATTAAGGTTCAATAAATCACTAATTAAATACTATAAAAGTTATGAGTAATTAATTGTATTGAATAACTCTAATGGCATAATATAGTGGTATGTAATTAAATAGATATAATATTTTCTCTATTCAAGATCAACAAACTACAAGACACTAAATATAGATAGTAGATGAAGTAACTCATCCCTTATGAAATTTGTTTTTTTCAATGTTCCGACCTTTCAAAATCTTGTCTTATTTTGATATCGTATTAGTATACGATTCTTCATAGTCTAAATCTTCTTTTGGTCTAATCTTGATTCTATGTAAGTGTCTCTCGAATACAAAACAAGAAAATACTCAATTTGTATCATTTTTTGCTAGATGTTAGACTTTTCCTATTTTTAAATAGGGATATTCACTACTCATAATAAGATATTTCATTCGGTTCTTTTACCTTTAGAGCAATAATAAAAGGCCGAGTAAAATATCAGCTAGTTTTCTGTATCTCGAATCAGAGATACTATGAATATATATAGCAAGAGTATATCGAAGTCAACTGATAACATTTGTCTCTTTACACCTACTGTAACATGACCAGTTTTCGTGAGAGATGACGTCATCTTTCTTAAGAAGCAGTAATGGCTTTTGAACGATCAATGTTTTTCACCGTCACCTTGGACAAACGGGCATCCATTTTGAGTACAAACGTATATAAGTAACCCATATGTATGTATATAAGCAATGTAGACATTGTGACACATACACATGTGTACATATAGACATAACATGGAATAATTCTCTTGCCACAAAATAATGTACTTTGTGTTATTATCATAAATTTAAACCCACAAAACTCTATGAACTAATAATGACTCGTACTATTATCCCCTAAAGGTGTTCTTGTCACATCTCTTTTCATCATAATTATAGGTATGAGAAAATTATGTATGTGATTCATGGAGTGAGTCTCCTTCATGTGGTTGTCTTTTGATTGAGGTACATATGTACATACATGTTTCAAGAAATGGTTGAAGTGCATGCTTGTACATCATAACTTACTTTTTTTCTTTCTTCATGGGGCTATTGACAAAATAGCTCTACATAGAGCTATACATATAATCAAGGTGCTGAAATACCTAAATATCGATGAGGAAATGGATATTACCTATTTTTGATCACACCTAATCATATGTAATTGAGCAAAAGCCCATTATCAAACACAGATTATATATATATATATACATATAAATTACAGACGGAAAACATAAGTTCCAACTTGAATAACTAAGGACATCTAAGGAAACAAAGAGAAGGAACAGGGACTCCATTCACAGTTATAGATTTGCTCAAAAATACATAATAATTCTAATACTCATATACATACATATATATTTTGAGTACAAATTGGGATTTTGTTCAAGTTGCAATTGGTGCGGCTCAACACGATTTATTTTATTATAGTAAAATCCAATATCATTAAAAACTATACATTGATCAATCTATCAATTCATTTTCATCTATTCAAATTAACTATTTGTTATGTATTTATGAGTGATCCAATCCTTTTTTTATATAAATTTCTTCTATGCCACAGACTATGTCCTTATTAATTAGTTATTATTGCCTTTAGAAAAATAAAATATAATACAGATTATGTATAGTAAATATCTAATGAAACTTACATTATTGTATTAAAGTAATAACAAGAATTGTAAATCCTTTGTTTAATTTGGATCTTCCAATTATTGATTATATCTTGCTCAACTTCTATACTAGATATAAGTAGAACACAACACAATTCTTATTATTTCCCTCAATCTTTTCTTAGAAAAAGGAAAGAAAAACACCTCAAAATTAACTGATAGATAGCCAATTACGCACCATACTCTCTAACTTTTGATCAAGTCCCTATTTAATAGTAAGGATATTGTCACAACCTAACGGAAAATAATTAATTGAAGTTAAGCAAATCCACATTAAAAGCACTTTTCTGGAGGAAAAGGGTTGATGGTTTGTTTTTGTAGTAATAAAGCAACTTTAAATCTTTTAAAACATTTTTTTATATTCCGCATGAGTGCTTTGTATGCTTTGTGTAAGTTTTCAAGTTAGGAATATGTGTCTACAAAAACCAATTTGGGAACAACGAAGGGATTTAAAGTTTGCAAATATGGGCCCACATCTGAGATATGAATACTTTTTTCTTAAAGAAAAACAAGAAAAAGATTTTTAAAGACACATATGTAGATACTAGGCAGGCACTGGAGGATTTTTTATTGTGACTCTCTCTCTCTCTCTCTCTCTGTTTGTATGTTATATATATATAAACTTTAATTTTATGTTTACATTGATATGACATTGCATGCTATGAAATCCCTTCTAATCTTATGTCATATCTTCTTCTTATTAGAATATGAAAGAAAACTTCGTAACGAAAAAGAACATGTACATATATACGTTCTTTAATTAATATTGTGATATAATATATTTTTTTATATATGTATGTATATACATAAATGTTTATTAGTTATAATTAATTTTACCGTCTGGATAAATGGTTGTGCAATACTTATTAGTATATTAATGATATATGTATAAAAGAAAGCAGTCCAAAGAATGCAATATTTTTGTTAAAAATATTGAAAATTGCAGCTGTATCGAGAGTAGTTTCTCAAATTATATTCCACTGAACAAGACTTCACCCTAGGAAAAGCCAGGTGCGCCACAAAATTTCCATTTATTTTATCTATCAGTTGTCCAGCTAATACTAACATGATATTTGTTCTTATAAGTTGTAGACCTTGAACACTACCTGGTGATTTAAGTATATACAGATTATATGTCTCTAGATCGATGTAGATCTCAAGCCTATTTTTGAGAGTCTTGGATCTCATTTTGGTCTCAATCTCTTTGACTTTTGATTTTGTTATGACATTGAGACCCATACTTTGCTTCTTGATCCCTTTAAAGTCTTAGTTCCCTTCTTTGTTTTGATCCCAAAAATTCTTGATCTTCTTTTGGTTTACTAAGTAATTAGGATATATGAAATTAATTTTTAATTCATTCATAATGAAATTTTGTTTAACAAATATAAAAAAGTTTTTCTAATGTTCTCAAAATTATGTTATTCTGTTCTTATGTTACCCTAAGGTGATATTAAATGCAAATTTAATAGTTTATTGTCATACAATATTTAATTAAAATTGTTCTCAAAGGTGAACTTGAATACTCTTGCAACAAAGGAATTAATAATAAGGAAAATCAAATATTAATAAATGGGTTAAATATAAGGAAACAATCCTTCAATCCTATCCTAATATTGGGTTACTTTCCATCTAAAAAAAAATTAAAAATACAATGATTGAGTCCTTCAAAACTACAGAATGATTCATACATAAGAGGGTAAGAAGGATATTATGATGGACTGGGTTCAAAAGTTGTAAAAGGTTATGAGATGTTTACTCAAAGTATTGACGTCAGAGTGAAATTCATTAAGATATACAACAATAATATGGCACCATTCTTTATCACGTGTCAAATGTTGTTCCTTTACCTCACTTAAGCACAACGTTCAATGTTTCTATAATTGTTTTTTTTAAAATGTTATGGTTAGATGTAGGAGAGCATTAACTGGAATTTGAACACAAGAATGCAATTCAAATTTAGATAATAATATGATATACGTAGGTGAAGTAATACACTGAACAGTCCGAGTACTTGGATCCACGAAACTACCAAACTAGTTGAACACGAACTGTTCGAGACATTCAGTGCTACAAATTAATATACCAATATTTTGGGTCTCAAAATGAAAAACTGTAGGATGGTGAAACCTTGACGTATCAAATTTGGAATAAATGAGCCATAAATAAGACTTAGCATGGCTGATATATTTTGCCACAAATTTGAAAAAATATATATGTGTCAAGTCAATTAGAAACCAAGTTTGTCTAAAATATTTCAAAAATGAGTTAGAACTGCACTCATATTCTTGAAGTTTGTATTAATAGCATAGTTAGATTAATTAAATAATAACTCCAATGATTGCAACTTAATTATTGGAAAAAAATACTGGCCACAATAAAAAAAAAACATCTGGTGTTTTTGACTATGTAGTTACTATTACAATGATTCATGGTGAGCATGATAGCGGATTAAGTTGATTCTTAATAGCTCTTAAACCGATGATGAACTGGTTTTAGCCAAAATGTAACTTAATACATCTCTGGGGCTATGAAAAGGATGGACGTTTTTTCAAGGACCATATCGGCTCCATGTGCAATCTTTACATCTAACCGATTACTCTATTTCATATACAACAGTTCTTGGTGTCTCGATATAAATTGACATTTTAGAAAAAACCGTGTGTGATAGGTCTTAAAATGACTCCGAAATATTTGGCCGTTATATTTATGAAGTAAAAAAACTTAAAAGTGGAGTTTCTCCTTTTCAATATTTGAAAAATAACTTGCTCTCTTGTTGACTTGACACATATGTGAAATCAATTCATGTAGATAAGAGACTCATACAATGTCAATATTTGTTGAAATTTTTGTAATTTATAGTTCAAAATCCAATACTTAAGTAGTGCTAATAGGAAGGTAAAATAGAAAGAAACATATTTGTATGAATGTAAAACAAACAAATGATGTAAATATTTATATATTTTTTAAAATTCTCATTCCCTTTTTATATGAAATATGTGATCACTCTTTAAAAAAATGGTAGTAAAATTTCCTGATCATTGAATTTAATTTAAAAAATGTGTTTAACAAAAAAAAAAATTATTTGATCCCTTCAAAAATGCAATTTTTATAGTTTTTTGCCACTTTTCTCAAATTTCATTGGCTATGTACTCAAGGTAAATACAAATATATATATTTCAATAAAACTGCGTAGAAATAATATTTATAGGGTCAATATACAGTATATAAAAAGAGCTAAGCTCTTTTGACCATTATTGGGCTTTGGTAATTGGAAGTTATAAGGTACACTACTAATATAATTTTTTTAGTGGTAGATAATTATATAATCCTAGACTTTTAAATTATGATTAAATAATACCATTAGGTACATACCACCATTTTCAAATCAAATGTTTTCAAAAATGTCCAATATATGAAATACAAAAGTTTGGCTACGCACTATTCTTAACTAATATTGTACTTGCTTTTTTTATTTCCATAACTGAAAAAAACAAATTAGTATGAGTAGTAATTAAAAAGTTGTTCAACACAGAGCCAAACCAAATGGACATAATAAACACTGTTTTTCAAATTGGAATGAGAAATTAACTTCTGTCTCAAATCCTTGTGGTTTGTGACAAATTTATTTTGTTTATAATTTAGTTAGAAAGGGATTAAATAAAGTGTCATCATTTGTACATCTTGCAAATTATATATACAATGAACGATAAACTTACTGATTGATACAACTTTTTTATGCAATTATAGTGGAGTACGTACGTTAGTTCTGCTTAATTTACTACAAAAACTATTCAATGTCAATATGCAGGGGTGTAGATAGCAAGGGTAGAAATATCATCTCAAGGATTTATATATGGCATTTGTATACTTAGAGCCATAAATAATCAAAGTAATTTGAACAAAAGTTGATATTCATTTATTTAAATTAATCATATTACTTCAATTTTATCAATAGTAAGTGTAGAGTGCGACTGATTTTGTGAAATCGATACCAATGTTTGGTTGAAAAAAGGGCATAGCTGGCTAATCGGTTAATTTATATAAAGTCACTAAAGTTTTATTTTCTTAAGAGTTTAAGTTTAATAATTTGATTTTTTTTGCAATTTTCAAAGTATTAAAGGCAAAAACATTTTGACTACTTATATTTACTGAGTCGATCAATATATTAATATTCCACTTTTTTAACATTGTTTGTATACCAAATAACAATTAGTATTTAAATCAATTACATGAATGATAAATAAAAATATAACGTATATGCGTATAATATTCTATCGTATAAGAACACTAACTGTCCTCATGTACATACTTAAGGCATATAAAAAAATAATGATTTGAAAATAAAGAAAAATTCCTATAATTTGAATTTTATTTCCAAATATATATATCAAATAATTAGGTCAATTGGCAAAATGTTATCCATATCCATTTCTTCTCAAAAAGTCAATGATTTGCTTAGAAATTTGAATTTAGTTTTTTTTATATATATAAATGTATATGTTTAGCCAAGTAATGTTTCTAGTTGAAATATTTCCGTAATGTTAAATGTTTATTTTCTATATTATAAATCCTTTAGATTGTAAATAGCAAATTTTTTATTTATTTTTTTAAATGCGTATATGAATGTTTGATCAATTGTTTCTTTCTTTTTACAAAAAGGTATTTTTTTTACATGTTGTGGCAATTTGTATAGCAGCGTTTTAAGAGAATTACAATTTCGTAGAGATTGAAAACCTCTGATATTGGGGATATTCATCAAAATTTTTTGAGATTTTCAATCGAAGTTTTTAATTTATAGCCATTTTATACTGTATGTTCTCAAGTATCATTATATTAATTTAATGTTAGTAACACATTAGTATAAAGAAAATTACGTTGTTCATCCTATCAAATTTATTAAAATCTAAAATTTTATTTTTCAGGTATGTGGACTATCAATAAAAATCAATGTAATAATACATCGGAACATTTATATATATATATATATATATATATATATATATATATATATATATATATATATATATATATATTCAACCAAACCTAGTTCATTACTTCTATTACTATATTATACCTTAATGAAATATTGTAATTACTATGACATACATATTACATAACTTATATTTAAATATGCAAGGAAAATGTACGTGTTTGATCACTGATAATCACAAAAGTAAGTATTTTTTCTCGTTTTATTATTTATCAGAACTGGTGGATTTAAATTATTATAAGCATTCTGTAAATGCTTATTTTAATGCATTATTCTTATTTAAATATGCAGATTTAAATATCGACAATACATGTACAAAAGGATTATTCATATGTTATATTTTTGGGTTACTTAAAATCCCAATTTTCTATCAAAACACAAAATAGAACTTGGAAATAAATAAAGTAATATATTATATTATATATATCTTCAAAAATGAAACAAAAAAGTAATAAAATATTATCGGTAGTTTGACAACTTTTACAAACTATTGGACTATTCTTTTTTCAATAGTAGATTAATAACAGTAATTCTTGTCCAATCAATTATTGATGTTTTGAAAATACCATTGCAAATAGAGCAGAAAGCCAAAAAAGAGTCAACACAAAAATCATTTGATAGCTGACTAATTCTTCATTAAATAGTAGATAATTGTTCATACTTAGTAACTTAATAAGAGCGAACATAAGTTTAATCAATCAAAGTTCAGGTTACAACTAAGGAACAAAGTTATAAAACAATGTGGCCGAAACGTATCCATTAGCTTGGAGATAGATTACCTTTGCCACGAGACAACTTTTTTTCTCGCAAGATATCCCATTTGAGACGCATGGATTTACATACATACTAGTGCCCATCCATGTGGCTTCCCTTTGTAATTTCCCGCATGTTTTAATAAAACGTAACAAAGTACATTCATGGAGATTGTAAAGTTAGTTATCGATTAATTCAGGACTCTCTCAGCGCCCCCCTAGTGAACCAAATTACTCTTGGATTACGTAAGTATGTAAATTTGGACTAATATTCCCCCTTTGTTTCATGGTTTAAAAGGCAAATGTAATGTAAGAAATAACAATTGACAAAGGATAAAGTTTTATTAGTAGCTCAAATACCTTTTGGTTTTCCCTTGAAAACGTAAAACTTTTTAGGAAGGAATAAAAGATTAAAATTTTCAAAAAGTCATTAAATATTTATTTTCAAAGAGTACAAATCGAAATGAAATAACAAAGTTGAAATACAGATTCAAGTTTTTTAATACCATTCAATTTGACATTTTTTATTTCAAAAATAGTAAGGAATTGTTTGATGTTAGAAGAAAAGAATAAAGTTTCTTAAAAGTATGTTTCGTGAAAAGTATGATTTTACATTTAAAAATCCAAAATTAAATCTTAAAATAGTATTCGTGGATTTATCAAGGTTTATCTAGTAATAGAATGTCTTAATATTAAATATAAACTCATATTTCTAATATATTTATTAAATTTTCTTCAAAATGAGTTTATTTGAAAGAACATTTTTAGTTTTTTCATGTTCAAAAATTGCCTGATAAAATGTAAAAATATAATTAAAAAGATTGAAATATTAATATATTAAAGTATCAAACCTGAAATATTTTTTTAATTGTGTAAAATTTTCTAACGGCATCAAAATCATTCAAATTTTGTACCTGTATGATAATGTTATCATAAATTTAGTTTAAGATAGTAATAATAATTTATTTCTAATCCTTAACTTTAACAAATTTAGTATTTCTATATATTTAGTCAAATTTCTAAATGCCCCACAAAAAAATTCGTTCTGTTACAGTTCAACATTAAAATTTGTAATTGATTGAAAAATCAAAGCTACGTAATTTTATTTTTAATGAATTTTTACACGGATATCTCAACTTCAAAATTATTATATTCTTGTTATTTGCAATTTATGAATGTATTTCCATAAAAAGGATAATTCCAAAGACTTAATATGAGTTCGCTTTTAAATCTTATTTACTAATTTAATCAAATTCTAGATAATTAGTTTAATAATGTTGAATGTTCCGAGTAGAGTAATGTAATTACCAATTTCTATAAATTAATTAAGATTCAAGCTTTGACGAATGAAGAACTCCTTTCAAAAATGTTCATTCAAGCATAAAAAGTTAAATGAAATCATAAGTTTTATTATAAAAAACTCATAGAACGTTTCATTTCAATAAAAAAAAAAAGAAAGCAAGTCCTTAAATTATCAGGTAGTGAGCCAAATACTTCTCGATGATTGGACAACTATCTATTTAAAAGAAGGGATTTTTGCAACTGTTATTTCATGTTGTTTGTGTAATTTTTTTGTTTTGTGTAAATATATATCGTAACGTTTTTAATGGAATCATCTCGCAACCTTCCACTTCCTTTTTAATATCATGGGTATATTAAAATTTTATATTCAATTGAGACTATAAATTACAAACATCACATCATTAGTTATTGTTTTGATAAAAATGGATATAGTTGAATCAAATTAAGTATTAATTAAATAAAAGTGTTAAATAGAGCAATTATATAAAATGGGAATTTCAATAATGTTGGAAAAGGAGCCGGTTTAAGATACCTACCTACCTCTGTAGAATCGGCCATTTGTCAAAGATTACTGATACTTTAATTAATAAATAATAAAATACTTAAACTGAACAAATAAAAAAATCAACCAAGTTCTTACATAAGTTTAAAATTATGCTTAGATATATTTAAATACCGCATAGCTCAAAGATTAAATAATATTTTTAGTTCTTTATGGAAATGGATATTTGCATATAATTTACTAATTATAATCTTTATCATATGAGGTAATTGAGCTAATCAATACCAAAAGTTTAGAGGAAAGAGAGGATCCAATAAGTCCTACCCATGTAGTTTTGATATTTTAATACATACAACATGGCTATAACTTAGTTAAAGATCATTAATATGTATTACTGCCAAAGTGTTCATTGAGAAATACATCTCCTTGTAGGAGGGCCTCGCCTTTATTTGGGGAAAGATGTATTATTAATGATAAAAAGACTCACTCTCCTAAGCTCTATTAAATATAGATGAAGTAAAAATAGAATTACAGATCCATAGTATATATATAAATATATTTATAAGATTAATTAGTCTTTATCATTATCGAATCCTACTCCCCTGGAGAGCTTGACAATGAAATGTAGTATGTATGTATACATATATTATGGTTAGTATTAGTATTATTTGTACACCTATATACCATTTGAGACCAATCCTCAAATTAATGAGAAAACATTCCTAAAAAACAAGGTTTGAATGACACGTTCAAACATGGAAGCTTGGAATTCCAATAAGGGTTTTATTTAATAAAAAAAATCTTATTTCATTAAAAGAAAAACTCTAGATTGTTTTCATGTGACGTCATCATTCTCAAATTTGATCATATTAAAGATATTAACAACCAAATTATAGCTATAAGAATACAAACCCTTGCATCTACATATGTCACTTTAGTTTTTTCTCTTGAAAAACCCTGCTGTTGGTTTAGTTATATAGAGCAATGAATAGATAGCGGCCCTGTGTTTATTGCGATCAAAAAAGTAGTTTATTTGAATATTCTATAAACTGATCACATGTTTCACCACTTTTATAGCTTTGGGATGACATGCAAATGTTCTCTTGTACACCAGTTAGTTCTTTAACTTGAAGTCCTTATCTTAAGGCTAGGATATTTATAATAAGATTAAAAAATATCTTACATTAAAAATTCAAAAATTACAATATCCAAAAGTCCTTCTCTTCAATGTTGTGTAAATGGTCACTTTAAAGTTTTGGTAATTATCATATGGCGGAGACCCTCGCTCTGAAGTATACTTTGAGTTTAAATTTATTTTAGCATTATGTAGTAAGTATTTGGGTTCCATTTTCAGTATATTTGAGTGTATACTAAGTAGATAAATAATGATGGACTCAAAAATAAGTGTCATATTTGAACAAATTACTATTTGGTAAAAGTTCTTAAATACTCTAAAAAGTTTATTTATCATATATTGGCCTCTCAATCATTATAGCTCCTAATATATGAATCCTCATGTATTATAGCCACCAATAAATCTCGTTTGAAGATAAAGTGATAAACAATTCAATTTCATCACTTTGATATATTGTTTCAGAATACTTTATTCTACTCAATGATGTGTTTAAATGATTGATGAAGAGCGAGAAATTAAGGTTTTTGTTTCCATGAAACAACAATGTAAGAGCCTCTTGATTTAGATACGTATTTTTTTAATAACTCTCGGTAAAATGAAGACATTTTGGATAGTTTCAGATAAGAAGTGCTACTAGCATACAATATTTACGAGGGTTTTGAAGGATCAAATTAATTTGTTCACCTTTTAAAAGGAGTGCTTTTTGACCTCAACTAGACTACAAGTCTGTTAATTGCTCCAAACTCTACTTCTAGGATAATTACACCTCTAATCACAGCAAGCATGGACACAAATCATTCCAAAAGATTTCTTTGTTCATGTTCCGATAGGAGATCATACACATATGTACATTTTGTTCGTTTTGTGCCTACATACACTTAATTATACAAAATTGGTTATTATCTTAGCCAATAGCAGCTTACGTAACACTGATTACAACGTACCTTAATTTTCTTTTCAAGATTCAATGCAAAAATCATTTCAATTCACTATTCATTTTGCGGTACATCCCATTGATACAATTGAGCAAATTTCAATGCCCATGTTTGTAAGTGTACATACATACTTATATTAAATAAACTTACTTCAGAAGATCGATATTTCTCACTTTCAAAAAAGGTGTGTCAAAAATTATTTAATATATATCATACACCATTATGTGTATATTATTTTGCAAATCTTAGCTATAGAGATACCACCAGATATGGTCACGGTTTTTTTAACAATGGTTTTAATTTAGAATTATTTTGACTTTTTTATTTTTAGAGTTCTATCAATAAAAAGCGAATTTATTGTTATTAAGTCCAACAGAAATAAACACAAAAGAAATTATTTTTTTTCTCTGCTCAAAATTGAGTGCCCTACGGATCTTTACTCTTCTTCAATTAATGCTATTTAACTTTTATTACAGATTTTTTTTCCTCAATTAACCGATTACAGTCTTATTAATGATTAGGGGTGTAAGATATTTAATACTATAAAAAAATATCCCAATAATTAAGTATTAAGGAATTGTCACATTTAAAGACAAATTACACTTGAGGCTATACATAAAATTAGTAGATAAGAGATTCAAAACAAAGTACTGACTCTTATGCAGCTAAATTTTTGTAATTTAAATTTCTTCTTGTACTTTGATTTTGTTATAAAATAAAGAAAAAAAGTCCAACTTTTTTTTTATAATATATTTTTGTTTAAGTCAAAATTCCTCTCACAAATTATTATTATATTTTTTTTCTACCCATACAAACAACAACTTAGATACAGCGTGATTATTTCTCTTTATAGTATTAGTCGTCTTATACCTCCATTTGCATTTTCACATGAAATGTGCACTACACACAATCTACAAGTGATATCTGTATGCAATAGATTTCCGCCCTTTGTTGAAGGTCAACATGACTTTTTGCAATTTTTGTACTTGAAAATACAGACATAATATATACATGGACTAGTGTAACTACATTGAAAGAAGATAAATAATACCTATAATATCATATTTCTGACTCATTTTCTAAATTTTTTTCGTTTTCGTAAAAATACAAAAATAAATTGAATAATCTAATCATTTTTCATGTAAAATGATTATTTTTAGTGGGAATGTAGTAACCTTGAATAATTTTAGATCGTACTATTTCTTAATTCAAAAATTTTTAATCTATTATTAAGAAAAGTAATAATGACTTAGTAAATCATACATTGGTAAAAACAAGGGAGGAAAAATACTAATACACAAATGCAAATTTTTTACAAATTTCAAATATATATATATTTTTTACTTATTAGTAATATACTTAGAAATAGGTAATTACCTTTCATTTTTCTTTAATTACCAAAATTTAATACATATTACGAATTTTAATTGACTGATGACGTCAATTAGAACAAGCATTTGATTTATAAAAGTGCGAGAGTGTTAATGAATGATTTTGTTTATAAACCATTCGAAGTGCAGACCTGATGTGTTACATTCATGTTTAGTAAACAAGAGACATAAATTGAAAATATTTTCACTTATATTTGACATATGCAACTATATTTAAGGTATTTGACAAAGATTTTATTGGTGATAGGAAAAATCCTATACTTATAATGTACTACAGCTAATTAATTTTTTCTCTTATGCTAATTTTATTGTGTAATTAGTGTATAGATTTATGTTTAAAGCACTAGGGAAGACATAGGTTACTGTAAGTATATTTAGCTATATCCATGATTTTGAGCTCTAAGATGAATTATTTTTAATGACAATCTATAAAGAGAATAGTTTATTTAAAATTTATTTATATTTTGTTCGAACCGTTCTAAATCAAATTTGCTTCCAATAACTGTTTTTTTTAAAAAAAATTCAAGGTCCTTAGAAGGAAAAGTTATTTACAAAAAGTTATAAGTTAAAATCGATATTTCATTCTATGATTAATTTTAATTTATCAATCTCTCTTTTGGCTCAATTTTTTTTCAATTAAATTGTATTGAACATACACGAACGAGTACAATTATAAGAATAAAAAAGTTATGTCCTATAAGTTTGGCATCTGAAGTACGTAAAATGAGAAAATTAGATTTCTAAGAAAGAGTTTGCGTGATGTTAGGATATATTTTCAAGATATCATCTTTTTTTTTTTACTTTTGATTTGTAAAAAGGTTCTTTCAAAAACAAGTATGAAATAATAATTATACTACTCATATTCGCTTGAAATGGATAAATTGTTAGTTCATTAATTAGATAACACTAACGTCACAAAAAGTGATCAAAAATCATAAAGAGACTTTATCTAAAATTAAAAAACAGATAAGCTGTAATTGTAAGAGCAGGATTTTTTATTCTTTTAATAATTATAATTGATTGAACGACTTATTAAAGTGATGACATTCCATAAAAGTTATAGCTACTCAAGGGTTGAATATATGTACATAAATAAATAAAAACTATTGGTCTTAGATACTAACTTTCACCATTCAATTAATTCATCAAAACCCTTTCTCAAAATTTTATTTATCTATACACGTATATAGTAAATATATATAACGAATATAATTATTCACATCCTGACTAATTATATCCCCCCCCCTTCCCCAAAAAAATAAAAAAAGCCCAAAAAAAAACAATAAGTAATGAATATCATTATCCTCTAAAAACCGATTTGATTAATTAAAATTATGTAATGAATAAATCATTTCCAAGACAATTTCTCTACTATTTATCAGTTTTTAATATATATAGTCCTATTATAGTTATGTGTGGATATAATACCTAACACATCAATACGAAAAAATAAGCATAATTATTATTATTATAGAAATATACTTTATATATTTAGTTCCAATGGATGTTTCTTACATTACTAATACAACTCATCTAAAGAAAAAAAGATGATATTCCTCAAGGCATTTTCAATTTTAATTAGTGTAAATACGATTTTGCATTTTTAGATGACTTTTTAGACATGGAACAGCTTTAGAAATGTATTATTGTCTGACCTCAAAACTTTTTAAACTTTTTATTTATGTTTTATCAGGAAATGCTCTTATTATATTGCCAATTCTGACCCAAAGCAAATTGCTCCTATGTATGTACATATGCTGCTGAAAAAATAGTTTCAATATCCTAGGAAACATGCAAACTTCAAGTTTCAAAAGATTACTCTTAAAAAATATGTAGACATGTGATTAAAAATCAATTAATACCCATCATCATAATCCGAATTGTCGTGTTCTCATAAATAGTGCATATCAAAACGGAAATTCCACGAACTCGTTTCTCGTATTACTCTGCTTTGTTCATTAGACAACTATCAGAGAACAATATTTATATACATCAGGGTTTCTATAAGTAATTTTTTATTTTGAATTGGCAAAGGGATATCATTCGTGAGTCGATGCTTTGTAACTAGCTATTATTTATTAGTCTCCAATTCATGACATTATCCGACGAACACTTTTTTTAAATCAACATTAGACTTTGCTAAGTGAAGAATAGTCTGGAAATTGAAAAGAATATGCTTGCTCCCATGAACAACTGATTTAAAAAAAAATTCATCCTCTTTTTGAAGGAAAGATTGATAAGTCCGAATGATGATATTTTGATCCTCAAAAAGGAGGACAGTTAATCCTAATATACCTAACTGATAGTACAGGTTTTCTCCATGAAATTTTAAAGATATGACTCTTCAGTTTGAATAAATAGTGCTATAACTGATATAGTTTTAATCACCAAGGCACCCATTGGGACTTTATAATTCCTAAAATAATGATTCAAAAATGACTCATATTATGAAAAATAAACTCGTGAAAGAAATATGTATAGATCAATCTATACAGCCGCCCACAGAAGAGGCTCTCTGCTGGGATTGTCTACATTCATCAAATGTAGTATACGGTAAATGTTCATTACAGCACGCCAATTTATTTATTTCGGGTATGTTACTTGTATCCAGCATAGCTGGAAGGGATCCATGTATATCCTGGTTTTAGCATATGGTTACTCATCATTTACTGTGGTACCTTTTTGTATATTTAAAGATCTCGTTTTACCCCATTAGAGGCGCAGGAACCGATTCATGAGTGGGAGTCCAGCATGTACTTTATACAAAAATGACATATTCATGAAACCATAATCAAGCAAGTTGACGTTGCTATTGTTTTCTCCCTGTTCTGGCATCATCTATGTGTATAATTTACACTCTATTCTTAATAATCGGAAGGATTATTTTCTTTACTCTTCTCCAGAGAGCCTGAGCCAGTTACACGAGGCAACGTTTTGGAATCTTTTAACTTCTTTGTATCAAAGGTATATCAAAATTTCAACTGTCACTATTTCTCCCATGTTCAAACAAGACATTTTATTTAGAAAAATAATCAGTACCGGATGTACAAAAAAAAAAAAAAAAAGAAAAGGAAATGCCCGGACAAAATAGAACGGTTATTCATCCTCTTATATTAATAAATTAAAGTATATATGTATTTCAATTTTAATTAATGACTTGTGAGAAGATTCCGTCAATAATGGTCGGCTTCTTTTTTAATGAACCTTAACTTGAATAGTTTTGCCTCTGAGGGATTCCAATAAATGCCATGAAATAACATATTTATATACATTCATAGATATTTATGTGTAATGTTCCTTTGTAAGAGTCGTTATTTGTTTTTTGTACTTAATGACCATTGCTACTAGATACCCATGTACATACATAGGTGGATAGGAATTACCCTAAATATACAAAGATTATTATTTTAGGATCATTTATTCCCTTTTGTGTGTGGTTAATATTTACATACATACATTAAAATATTGATGATGCTTCACGAAGTGAAAAAACAACAACAAAACAAAACAAAACAAAAGCACATGAATATGTTGAGTGAGTCGATGTACATATATTATTATGTGCCTAGGAGTTAGGAACGCATTAACCCTGTTTTATTTATTTTGAAAAAATCACGTCCAAGCCGTTAATTCTTACCTTTACCTGACAATAATAGGTAAAATAAATAAGAACAAAAAACACTTTTACAATTTTTAATGAGAAACAGTACATACACACAGTTATCCACTTATTAAACGGATATTCTCTCTCTTTCATAGTATAGAGAATCAAGTCTAAAGTTATGTTGTTCTAGACTTATTACTTCGAGCTCAAGTACTCGAGTCTCAAGCTCTGTGCTTAAATCCTTAGCCTTCATCATCATCATGAAACTGACATTTATACAATTCAATCGTGTAAACAATGCTTCAATGTATAGTAACAATCATACAAAAAGGATATTTGAGTGATAATTTCAAGCCTTGACTCTTCTTTGACGACTACAAGTCGATATTTTCATGAGACTCAAATGAAACTCGATTCCAAGTCTCAAGTACGAGTTCCCTATTTCTGCAGAGAATGGAACTTTTATTTTATTTTAATAGAGACTGAATTGAGGTGTGTGTGTCCCTCAAAATCCTTCAATTTCGTTCCTCTATGAAAGCAAAAAATTTCTTATAGCAAATATGATTACATTTTTATGTTTCTAAGGATAAATATCAAGCTCATATTTACAACAGATTGTAATTCTTCATCTCTTCTCAATATCCAAGCTGGTATATATTGTATATATACATATATATGCATACACACTTATGTAGGTATGTATGATACACTAATAAGGCCTTCGAATCCTTAAATGGAGATCGATAAATCACAAAGTCATGTACCGCACACATAGTTACATAGATACACCATTGAATGAGCTAAAATAAAAAAAATGAACTATCAACATTTATCTCAATTCTCAATATTTATGCTTGTATTGAATTATAGTTGTGTAATTTTTTTTTTATTACAAGTGGATTTATGATTCGATATACTCAAGTATATATATATTTATATATACATACTTATTTTGTGCATCAGCACAAAAGCAATTTATAACAAAATCAGTTTATGATAAAGTCCCAATTAATTTGTTTTACTTTATAATTACATTAATACGCCACAATGATTTGCTCATCTAACTAAAATATTTATTATATCAAATATCAAATAAGGGCTTTATATTCGAATTTATAGAATGGGTTGCGATGCAATTAAACTAACTATACACAATGAATACCTTCTCGAGTTCAATACGGAAATAAATAAACTGAACTTGAACTTGTTTATTCAGAAACAGGATTTGCTTATTCCCATATTGAACTTGAAAAGGTATAGAGCAGGGATTTGCAGCCCTCAACCCGCGATAGGTTTTCATCGGGCTCTTCAACAATATAAACTTTTTGACAATACATTTATTTGTAAATTGACCAGGTAGATTCATGAAGGTTGCGTAGTTCAATAGTAATTTATTATATTTCAGCGCCCCCTAGCGAAAAAAGAGTCGTCTCTTGGCCAAGTCAATTTGTACGAAAATTGATCTCGTGATTATTATTTTGTCACTTTGTTTTGTAACTTTGGGATTCCTTTGTGAAAGATTATGTATCTAGTATTACAGGTCAATAAATTTGAAATTTCAAAGAATAATAAAAGTTGCTAAGTTTTGCACGATGATTTCAAATCAGTATTTCTTTTTGTTGAGACTCTGACGGTTTTCAAAAAATTGGACTTTACTTTTTGAGCTAATTTGGCTCCTTTTTCCAACTTCAACTTCAATTTAAGCCTAGGAGGATACTCATTTTGTGCATTAAAAAATATTGATCCACTAGTGTATTTAATGCAAATTCCATTTCCGGTTTTAGGATTTTTGACTGTTGACTAGTGTAATTACTGGGCTTTTATATGAAAATAAGTCACTAGAGGTTTTTTGTGGGTTTTCAACCTTTAGGAAAGGTTGAAAAGCACTGTACCAAAGTTTTTATTTAATTTCATATGAAACATTATTTGAGGTCCAATATGATCTTTCAAATATGTTCTCTCATTTTCTTTAATTGTGCTCAGGTAGTCTTAAGAACAATTTGCAAAGATTTATCAATATAAATACCTAATTAGGTGAAGAATGTAATCTGGACTTAGGGTTGATAAAAATAATACAAGTTTGCTTTTGTACAAACTGGCCACATATTGTAATGGATAAAAGTGTTTACCTCCCTAAGTCTGTTCATTACAATGTAATTTAATAAAAATCAGTTTTTTGTAAATTTTTGGCACTCTATTATGTCCATTTTATAGCCCCTATTCTCATCTCATGTCTTTTTGTAATTTTGCACTAATTTTTTCATTCGATGTTTATTAAAGGGTCCTCAATGGATCTTTTTACAACATTGGTTCCTGTATGTATGTACCTTCAAACAACGTTCATTGAGTAAAATATTAATGCATTTATTTTTTTTTTCAAATAGGGATTATAGATATTGAATACGTGCACTCTCATAGTTCATAATATTGTTCCATTTTGTTCCAGGAACAAATTCTTCTTTTTAGACATATCTAACGGTATGTTGCTCACACTTGATTTACAATTCAATTAGAACATTCTATCATGCTTTGTAGCAATGATAATAAATGATCCCATCAATGCCCTATCATTGAATTTATCTACCATTGAGAAATACAAAAAAAAACTATACAATAGTCTTTACCACTCCCTCTAGAATATGTAGCAATGAATGTATGTATCAAGGGATTTGATTCATGAGGAGTAGCATAAATTATTTTCTGTCAAAATAAAAAATCCATTTTAAGCAGAAAATAAATGTACATAAGTGGTTCCCAATGGACTCTCTCAAAACATCATCCATAAATCCCATTTTAAGCAAACAATTACTCTACTCATTCCTCCTACTAGTCAACATAATCCTATTATATACGTGAAAATGACACTTTCTTGCCCCTTATTTGAGTTATGAAGGTTGAGTGGCTCAGCCCAGATTTGCTCTTGTTAAGAAATAAGTTGGGAGATACAATCAGGATCACATCGGTATTACTATTTCTAGCGGTAGTTTGTTGAACTTAAATTATTTCATATGCAGAAGTGAATATGCCATCTATTATGTGGAGAAAATGACAACTGTTTAATAGAATGACGTAATTGAATAACAATCAGTTACCTTGAGTCGTCCAGTTTTTGAAGGAAAGGTTAAGAGAAGCAATGACTATCTATAAAAAGTCGAAAATAATACTTTTATCTTTTAATGACATCAGACCATGTGACACTCTCGACAATACCTTGCTAATGTAATTAGGGATGCATATACGCATATTTTAAGATAGGTACATAACTAGAATTAATTATTCATAGGCTTATGCAAAATTTGCTATTTTTAAGTATTTTCAATAGGTGATTAGAAGCTTATCTATGTAATTTATGTATGTTGATACAGAAATAAATGGATTAGTATTCGTGATGTGCAAATCGACACTATGAGACTTATTAGTGATGTATCGAAGGGTTAAATATGAAGATATTAACTTTTGTAGATGAACAGATGTGAATATTTCTAAAAATATAGATAATTATCTGTGAGTTTCTTGCGGTTTCAGCTGTCAAAATACATTGATAGAGGGAAGACAAATGAATTTGACCTTTCTTTACACCCCTTTCTATCACCCTCGTCTTTCCATCATCATCACTTAGTAACTATATGGGGCAGATAGTGCAAAATGATACTCTCATTTTTTAAACTGCAAACACTGACAAGAATGTGAGTCTTTCTAAAACACACATAATCCATTGATAGAGACGTTCCATACATCACTGGTGTCTGAGACGTTTCAGCAGCCGAGGGACAGAGTTACTTTGTTAGAAATGAAACGGAGGAGTTTATTCTCTATCTCCCTAGACTACTGTGATAAGTGTCTATTGAGGGCAGAGGAGTTTATTTCATGCTTTGTGGGTGTAGCTACAAAATCATTTACATAAAACACTATAAATATATATATATATATATATATGGTATAATAATGTTTTATAAATATTACTCGCGATGTTGTTAGAAGTTTAAACTTCTTCGACCTTTTCATGTTATTTTTTTATTGTTGTTCTTTTTATTAATAATAAATACATGGTTTTTATGCTTGTCTGTCTGTTATATAATGAGGCTAATAGGTTCAACCATATAATAGTTCCTTCATATGAATAATATTAACTATAAATTGGTATAATAAAATAATAACGATTTGTATAAATAAGTTATATTATTGATTGATAAATTTCCTCAAAAGAAATAAACATTACACAGTATTGAGATTAGGTCCGTGGTCGATTTTTTTTCTTCTTTACTTGAGTCTTAAGTCTTATTGATTTGACAGATATTTTGTTCTAGATCATCAGTTTCAACATATGGTTCTCAATTGTATATTTCTCAAAACTGTGAAACGCTATTTCATCCGTCACAGACTATGGACAGAATTTTTGTATTATAATAAGAGAAAAATATAAATTCTGAATTAAACATCATATTATGACAATTAAGAATCGACTTCTATGCTAAATTTAGTATAATATGAAAGGGTTTTGCATCAGATAGCTATCTACAAAGCATTCTCGTAAATATATACTCTGGCTAGATCTATACAGAATAATTTTCAAATATAAATATACTTTATTTTCAGCCATTTTTAATTATAAATGGTTTAAAAGTTACTATAGTGGTACTTTTATATACTTCTTATGACGTCATTCTAGTTATGTTTGCTCAATTATTATCAACGATTCATATCACCATAAAGAGTTCATTATCAAATAGATTGAAAGCATAGTTTTAGATGGGACGAGGTTTGAATGGGTCCCAGAAATATACATATTCCTAATTATTCTTTGTGGCTCTTCATTTCAATGGTAGAAAAATGCAGAATCAATAAAGAAACTAAGTCATAAATGTATTTGAAGTCGAAATTCTTTTCTTTTTTTTTAAGACTTGAAAGAGAAGTCTAAGGGAGAAAGAGGACCGATAAGAAATCCCTCCCTAAGACTTTAGATGGAAGTGATTAAAAAAATGATTTTGTAGAGGGCCAATTCAGACAACAGGAAAAAGCAATGCAATCGTAATGTAGTGAATCTCTAAAAATACAGTTTTGTGGATTTGGACGTAAATTTCAAAATAAAGAAATTTGCGGATGCAAATACAAATATTCCTAAAATGGACACTTCATATATCATATATATATATATACTTACATAAGTTTAAAATTTCGTACAATTTACTTAATAATAAATTATTTCCAGTATTTGCGAATAACTCAAAAAAGAGTTAGACACATTTTTTCTTAAGTAAAATTTAATTGGGCCATCTAATCGTTGTTTTATAGATAAATACTGAAAATAACCAACTTTTAGGTTTAGTTATTGAAATTTAAGTATTTACTCTGTATAATATATATATATATATATATATATATATATATATATATATATATATATATATATATATATATATGAAACTTTGATCATAGTTGATCAATGCACAAAAACTAATATGTATTGTGGAATTACTTTTTGATCATATTTGGAAAGAATAAATCAGTTTTTTTTTCTACTTCCAAGAAATAATATATCTAAACTCTTTGAACTTGACAATTCAATAAGATTTACTGTAGTAACACATTTTATTTTATAAATCAAATAAAACATTATATTTAGAGCATTGCTTTAAATAATATTTATGAATGGCTTAAAATTTATAAGGAAAATTGTATTTTTTTAAGGAAAAATAATAGATTTTTTCTTTTTAAATATGTAAAATTTGAATTTAATTGATGAATTAATGAGTAAATTTGTTTTACTCGTATTTTTAATATAAACATGTTTGGTAAGAGTTTTGAAAACGAGAAGAAAAAGCAGTTTCTTATGAAATTTATTTTCTACATAGATAGATATATAAAGAATCAATATTTTATTTTTACATTATATTACGTAGTCTAGTCATTAATAATTTTATCAAGCATTTGTGACAATAAAAAATAACTTTTTTTTCATATAGAGCATTTAATGTGAATTTCACGCTCTGTAAGTCGAACATTTTGGAACTTGAAGAATAAAGAACAAAATTTTATAAGAATAAAGAAAGGTTTCCTAGATTTGTTCTCTTTGCATATTCCACTCCCCCCCCCCCTTCCCCCTCTTGTCTGGAGACTTTTTTATAAATTCATATATTATTCGGCTTTTTAAACAAGATCCAAAATATATTTATTAAAAAACATATTTATTGGAGTTTGTTTTTAAATTTATTAATTTCAATATTTTCGAAAAAATTAATACTGATATTTATATGTCCACGTGTCGTCTTTTTTGAGAATCAATCAAAAATGGAGTCACCCCAATAAAGACCCCGTTTCCTTTACCAACACATTTTTAAAAACCGTTTTATGAAGTTATCTGAAGGCTTTTCATTTTAGAAAATTAGTAGAAACATGTGTAACGATACTAACCACTATGACTCCAACATGACGTCATGACATCAGTAAAAATGTTCCATTTACATATTAATTATATCATCTAAGACAATAAAATAAAATATGAAGGCAAAACTAAGGTTTTTTTTTTGTCTACATACCTTGGAAATACCATAAATAAAATAACACATATGTGAATATGATTCTTGAAATATCGATTATAGATATTCTACGTTTTTTCTTATTAACTTTTTTCCCTACTTTTTTGTTAACTTTTGTCGATATTTTCTTCTATCTCTTTCTTAATTACGTTTTTCTTTGATATTTCTTGGAAGAAGACTCCAAGAGGATTTCTAATAAATTTTCTCTTGACACAGTGTTAATTACAAGTCCAAATCTTAGTAATAAATTTATTTTCTTAAGCACTCCCTATAATAAACAAATAAATCAGTGACTGAGTATTCCCTATCTTTTGCTTATTCAATTTCAATGACTCCTACATAATTTTAAAAAGATTTTTAATAATTTCTACAAAAATGACGAAATTGCATTTTAATTGCACTTTGATTCAATCGAGGATATGGAGGCTTAAACTTAAATCAAATGGAACATATGGTGGTTCTTTTTTTCAAATCTCATTTGACACAATAGTTTGATGTATATTAGAAAATAATGTAACTTTCTTGATAGTAATTGACAAAAAAATATTTAATAATCAAATTATTTTACAATTTGTCAAAAATTCATAAACAACTTTGAATGAAACAGTAAAAAAAAAAAAGAGACACAAAATTAGTTAGGAACAAAATGACAAAAAAAGTAGATTTTTAAAATTTTATTTGATAACTACATATAAATAGTTCAATTTTACATAAACATACTTGAGTCAATTACAGGCTTTATACTCAAATTTTTAGGTATGTTAGCTTTAATTTAGCTTCTTTTTGGTTCGCATATGATCAAACAAATAGAATTGACTAATAACTTCCTTTATTTTTGATCAAACAACCTTCAAGTGTAATTTACTGTCCACGTATAGGGTTAATGAACCAGATTTATTAAAAACAATGGAAGATAATTTGATTGATATAAAAATACAAATGAAATCCAGACTCATTTTGTATAAAAATCAACATATGTAGCTTGCTTTTGTTTTTTGAAAACGGGCCTATATATGAGAATTAATGACACCTTGTTTGATAGACCATGATTTAATGAAAAGTAATAATAGACATTGTGTTATTTTATAAATAATTAAAAATGAACATTATTATTAATTTTAATAGTGAAGCCACAAGAGTCAAAATGATTTATAGTAAGTTAATACTCAACATACATAAATTAGTAAATGTTAAAATGTTGATATGTATGTATGTACATATAACATTACTTTCTTTAATTAAAAAACAAAACAAAAAGAAAAATATAAATATACTTTATTTGACAAAAAAAATATCATTATTAATTTATTGTTAGTTACTTGTACACTATGGATTTAATAACTGTTCTTTTATGCCATACTTTATAACAAATATATATATACATATATATATATTTATATATATGTTATGTATTTAAATGTGTCTTTGTGTAACTTTTTTTTTCTTTTTGTACTCCCTCTTTTGATCATTTTTCAGATAGTAATACTCCTTGTTTGCTGTACATAATAGTTACTCGTAGATACAATGAAACAATAATATTTTGTAGTGCTTAGTCAGACTATGTACATAATATACTTAGAGTGTGACATAACATGCTCTTAAAATACTCTCTCTATGAAAACATGCAAATATTATAAAGAAAATGAAAGGTGCATGGAAGAGACACCATTAAAATTAATATTCATTTGTAAATTTGAATTTAAACGAGATCTGATACAATATATGTATGTATTTATTTGGCGCGTCTACACAGAAGCAATCACGAACAAAAATCATGAAAATAAGTTCCCAATTTATTTATTTTATTTCACAAATATGTATCAACTACCCAATATTACCCGGGTAATTATGGGTTTTATATTCAAATTTCAGGGATGGTTACAAATACACAGAAATTATAGCTTTAGTCTATAGAGTAAAGACGCTCAAAATAGTCAATATCGACTCTCAGAGATTGATGAAACAACTAAAATAAATAAATAAACGTGCTAATAAAGTGATGATTTTTTAACCAACTGTAACTTGACTCTGATTCAAGGTTGCTGCTTACATAGATTGTCACATATTTGTACTTCTCAAATCTTTAGTTTCTTTTAGACGTGTACTCATTTCTATGAAACAAAAAACAAAAAAATTGAGAGGTTGCCAAGATACAAAATTAAACATCTCTGGTCAAGAGCTGTGAGCTCTTATATGACCTTTGTGTTATCTTTAAGTGTAATTTGAGGCGCCTGAGAAGGATTCATCGGAATAAAATAGTATTAGAAATGAAGGATTTATTATTTATTCAAGAAAAAAGAAAAATGTCGTAATTCAAACTCATTTTGTATGAGAAAAATTCATTTTGTTTGTCTTTTTTTGGGGGGGGGTTCACAAGGAGGCACTTTTTTATTTTTTTTATTTAGAGTTATCTAAATTTAGAAAATTTATTGGTAATGCAACAACAACGATGAAGATGTAATTGACATATTTTCAACCAATCACTTATCTACTTGTTAAACATTTTTGACACCATTCTAACCTCAGAGATGTTTTAAAAAAATAAATGAAGATACATAATTGTACTCTATAGGTAGATAGAGTAGAATAGAGTGGATCTCCCTCCTTGTAAGGTATGAATCCGAACTCAAATTGAAATTACATACATATCTATACTGAACAATGTGTTTATAGGCGTAGCAATCTGACTAATAACTATTTAGATTTAGGTGTAGATACTCACTTCATAATACTTGATATTCACAACCTTGAGACCTGTTTCTCGATTGTGTTATATTCGTGCATTTATAAATATGTATGTATGTAGTGTGCATCATTATGAAACAAAGTCTGTTAATGAATGTGAAACACACATCTCACATTAAGTACTCGTCATTAATCCATACATTTGTTCTTATAGTATGTATATATATATTTATGTACATAATTGTCATGTCACTGAACCTCTATGAATATTAGAATCAGATCCACATTAAGTACATCCACAATGTTAGAAATCATTTTATTTTGTAAAATATAAGTATTTTTATATGTATATATATTTTAAAATACAAAGTAATCTGTGAGTGCGTGATCTCATCACTTTGACTCAAAAACATCTTCCCATTAATATATTTTTTTACTCAAATCCTTTTTCAGAATAAATATATAATTTATAATATATTATATGAAATAAAACCATTTTTCGTTTTCTGAAAGTACATAATCTAATTTGGAAAAGTAAAATCTTATTTTGACAAATTACAATCTTATTTGGAAAAGTACAATCTTATTTGCAAATACATATTCAAAGAAGCCTTATTATTTGAACAAATTATATATACATATAACAACTAGGATTCCCATTATTATTATTGTAGTCCGAATTTGATCTATTTTTCATGGAATTCTCTTAAAAAATATTTTATTTATATTGTACTTTTCAGTACAATATATGTTTCCTTAGAGGTTGAGTATTTTTTTTACTTTACTACATTATACATACATGTAAACAACTTATAAAATATATAATATTTTTAAAGCATTCGAGCAAGTTGAATAATGTGGGTATTTTCTGAGTATATGGTACATACATATGTACAAAGTGTATTGAGCGTTTATCTTTGTAATATTTTTCATTTGCTAATGCAATTTCTAAAAATAGGTTCTAAATTATCCACACACATCCACTCTTCCCACTAAATATATGTGCATGGATAATTTAGGGAATGGGGAATGTTTGTGACTGTAGTTTATAAAAAAAAAAAAAAAAAAAGTGTCGATGAATATAAATACATAAAAACTCTTGGTTTATAGCAAGCTTGAATGCTACGAGAAGCTTCTTTTTCAACGTGATTGATTTTGAAGTGTACATATTGTAATATAAAAATATAACCAAATTTTTTTGTGTGTGTACAGTATATTTGTAACAAAAGTCTTGATAGATTCTTTTCTTCGACGTCACAAATTGTACAATAAACCAAAAGTGATGCCATGCTAGAAGCATTTGAGTGTAGCTATTGAACAAAAAGAACAAATTTATCTCTCAAAAGTATAAATTTTAAAGTAATTTCATTATCTAATGGATTTAAATATATATATATATAAACTGTTGGTTGTGCACCTATAAAGTAAGGTTTGGTTCTTTATCCTTCCTTCCTCCAAGAGGCTGTAATTCAAGTAATTTGACATCATGTGATAATGTTCTTTTTGACAAGTTAAAAAATATACAAATATAAATTTATCAAATTTGTTATTTTAAAGTTATTACACGCTGTTATTCTACAAACATTCAAACTTGTATTTTGTATTTTTTGTCAAACTTGTCAACTTGTAACTCCACTGCTCCTTAATAATATTCTGAATCTTGCTTGTTTGTTAAACTCAAATCAGCTCTTGTTAAGGGGCTGTGAGCAATTTATACATACTGATACCTAAATGAAGGATAATTGAAGAGAGAAAAATAAAGTTTGGCTAACTACACAATGATACTATACTGGGCCTTTTTGTATGTTTTGGGGGAGGAAAGGGCGGAAAATACAACATAATGTGTATAATGACATGATCTTTTGAAAACGTTTCATTTAATGTTAATTTACGAAATGATTCACAAAAAAACGAGTAATTTGTGTACATAGAAAGGAACATTTCGTTAAATATACTTTTTAAGAATGATGATTGAGTCTTTTCACTCACTAACCAAATTTGAAAATATACTTTTCATTCATTTGATTCCCCGGATGATATATAATATAATTATATATATATATATATATATGTAAATCCCAGAAGATCCTATCTTATTTTTTCTATTCCTCAAAAGTAAAAATAAAAAAGAGGGATATATAAAATCATCAAGTTAAAGCTCCTCAAGAGTCAAGCCAGGAAGCACAAATACAAGGACAATCCCTTAGAATCTGTCACCTCCCTCCCGCTAAATAAATTAGAATAAAAGATTTGTATATACTTTAAGTAGAGTATGTACATACATATGGCTGTATCTATGTATGTATGAACGAACAAACGAACGAACAAACAAACATCTCTCTCCTCAACTTACAAGATCCTTTAAAAAAATAAAAATCATATAAATTTCATCCATTTGGGCGGGACGACGACTCCTTCATTCCCATGAAACATGCTTCTCTACTTAGGTATAAAAAACCTAAATAATCATGCCTATGTTCATATGTGTGTATACATACATACATACATACATTGAAGTAATAATATTTAATCCAAGAAAGAAATGTTTGTATAACAATATCTTGATTTGATATTTGATAGCATTCATTGCTTTTTATGTTTCTTTTTTGTTCTGCTCTTTTGTACCCTGTATGTATGTATGTATGTATGTAAAATGGTCCTATAAATTAATTAAAAAGAGATCTTAAATCTCTTAGGATTGTATTTGGGTTGAAATATGGGCGTTTATATGGATACGTACAAAGAAAGGGAAACTCTCAAGGAATCAAGGAAAGGAAAGTAAAAAAAACAAATAGAAAAACGAGCCCACACAATGTTTACACACAAGAGTAGCAATTCCATTTGTCATCCATATTTATGGCAGTACAACTGCAACAGGGCAAAGTAAATTAACTTACTTCAGAACAAGTTACATTTAAAGCTTGACTTGCTCAATAGAGGAGTAAAAAGGATTCCTATTATTTATTAATAGTGGATAGGATTGAGGAATGATCCGAGTTGGGGGAGCACGACTTGACTCAGACTCAAAGTTAAAAAGGTAATCGTGTACGTATAGCTTTGGACTTAAAAGGGCTATGATTGCCCATAATTAGGCTATTAGTGTGAGCATAAATCATAGTTGGTCGAACTCAATGATGATGATCTTTGACTAATTTACATAATGTGTGTACATAAATATTAATTTGAAAAGAAATATTGTGAATAGTACAATACAATATGTATTTTTGTCTTTGTTATAGGGGTATAATGCTATTTAACCTGAGTTTTACTCATGGGTCATCTCAAAACTCTTTTATGATGTGATCAAGTCTACTTTTAACTCACAAAAGGAATAAGAGTTTAGGTCGTATATCTAACAGTCTGAAAGTGTCCGGTATATTATATACTATATGAACCTAATTGCTAATGGTAGTTAAATCCCAGTCTCAGATTACATATTATTATATGTTTTCATTATATGACGTCATACTACAACTTTTATATAAATAAAAACTCTTCTAGATATATACAACTATTCACTAGACCTAACAGATCCCCTACAACTACATTTTCAAAATGGTATCCCCTTTGGACCTGTCTATACAATCCATCATGTAAGTAAATTTTCTCTACCCATAGGCAATACATATCTACACATAAGAGGTCGGTATCAAACTTTACATGGATTCAGGTATGGACAATGTATTTTTTTTTCTAAGTAAATATATTATAATTTAGATAAAAAAAAAACTGGTAAAAAAAAAAAAGAATCATAATAATTGTTTTACTATGCATACGGGAAGCTCATTAAAAATAATTGCCAACAATGACTCACTGTGATGAAAAAGAATAATCACATGAACATAGATATGTTTGTAGTTAGCTTTGTTCCCGATTTGCATAAATTGATATCCTTCAGACATTGGACTCATGCCTTAATTCTACTCAATGCAGATGGATACAAAAGTGTTTTTAACTTTAATTATTTATTTTTTGATTAATCACGCTCGTCGTCAAATAGAATTTTAAGTAAAACAATGACCAACAGTTTTTAATTTTTTTTTGATACCGCAAATATGGCAAATATGTAAGTAGATGATTATATCAAATATTAATTTATGAATATGAAGTTAAATTACATATATTTATTAGCGATATTTCGTTGTTGTTTTTTTTTACTGATTTGTGAGAGAAAAAAAATACTATTCGAATCACGAGTATTATTACTTAGAATCCCAAGTCTCAAGTTGTGGTCTAATTAGATTTATGTGTAACCCAAGTCCGAGTTCTTAATTCATAGAAGCAATTAGGATACTTAATATGAAAATTTGTATATACGCAGTTTTTTTTTCTTAGGAACAATTCGTTTCTCCATTAAACATCTTTGTATTAAAAATAGCATTTATACAAGTTCCTCAGATATGGTCTACTTTTAAAATAGTATCGTACATATTTACTTATGTATTCAAAAATAATTATTTGTAGAGGTTATCCCTGATAAAAAATAATATTTTGTACGGCTCATGATAACCATAGAGCATGTTCAGAAACATAAACCTTTGTTGTGTGTGACGGGAATAAAAATCTTACATATACTATTACCAAAATAGAAAAAAATATTGATTTTGCACTAAATTAACATACCGAAAAACTGGATTATGAACTAAGTACATGGATATCTAGACACTTGTTCATATTTTTAAAAGAAAATAAATGTTTAAGATGTACTTTATACAATACCAACATAATTATTTAATCTCTATAATATATTAAATATATATATATATATATATATATATATATTACAATCAAAGGATTGATTCTCGAGATATTAAGTCCTATATTTGTACAATTTCAGAAAGAACAAAGCCAAATTTCAAATAGTCATATCTTCTGAATTTGAGCTTCAATTTCAATCAACAAACAAAGCAATTCTGAAAAGTTGTAATATATATATATATATAAAGTTATATTTGAACCTTGATTTTATCTTCGACCATAAATTTGACCTCTTTGTTTAAAACATCTGAAAATATTTGGAGTACAATTATAAGTAAAAATCAGTTCTGAGGAGGTCGGGTGAAAAAATTTATTCTTAGGGAACAATTTGATGTGAATAATCCAAAACCAGTTTACTTATTATGTTGTGTACATATGATTAGGCATAAAAGACTAAAGCTGCCACAGTTGTCGTTATTTGATTATAAATTCAATTTAGTCGTGGATTTGTAACATTTTCTAGATCACTTTTAAATACACTTCTTCAATATAATTTGATACAAACCATAAAATGATTGTAACTGAATGACCCCTATAATTACCAAAACCATAATTTGAACATTTTTTATTCATATGTTTTTAATTAGGCTCATGATATTATATTTTTATTCTTTTTACAAAACAATTTGTGGCTTAAAAATTAATACATTCAGGTTATTTGGAAAAAAAACGTGGAACAAAATATCCATAAACCAATAAGTTTATAAGAAAAAGAGTTCTAATAAAATTGAAAATTATATGTTAACATAATAAAAGTAATAGTTTACGAGAAAATTATTAACTTTTCAAATATACAAATGATACAAACAACTACTTCCATTAGAGCACAATAGTTGTCAACTTATAAGTCGTCAATTTTAACGGCTATTGTATCTCTAGTGATAAGAATGAGATATACTTACAAAAGTAAAATGATGTGAGGTTTTTTTTTTACTGCATGATCATCAACATTGTGATGAATATATAGATACATACCTATATATATATATATGTATGTATAGAGACAACAACAAAAGCCTTCTGGTCATGGCATGAAGATAATTGTCAATTATACATACATATGAGGGAGTTTGAATACCTTCGAGTTATTTTGTGAGTATATTACACACATATTTCAGCTATGAATTCTTTCATTTATAAATTTATTTATAAAAATATTTATTAAATTGTTATTTAATTTTTTGAAGGAAATCATTACCTTTAATGATTATATAACGGTGTGATAAATAGACAATTGTATATCTTGGTATTACGTCATCTCGTTAATATATTATGAGAGAGTCCTACACTACATACTCAATATTGCTTCTTTACATAATCTAATCTTTTTTTTTTTTTTTTTCAAAAATAGACAAATTTGTTCCATGGATTCAGAAGATGATGGTTAAAATTATATATAAATATTTAAAACTCACCAATCAAAAAAAATTTAAAATAATAAAGACAATTTAAATGTGAAGTAATTTAAATCAAATAATTATTTGTGTAATTCAAATATGAATATTTTTTTTGTGTTAAGAATAATTTAATAATTATTATACAAATCAAATGAAGAAGCTATAAGCCAAAAACTTTGAAATAAAATTTTCAAAAAACAAAATCTCGACTTAAAATACTCAAACTAATCCTTCAAAAAATGAATTCTTCTACTTGAATATTATTTATTATTTTAGTTTTTTAATAACTTTTTGTTAAGTGAACAAAAGTTCTGTCATTCCTGAAGGAAGAAAAACCATTTTATAACTTTCTATACAAAGTTATCTTTTAATTTCATATTTTAGGCCTTCAAAAAATATATGAGGTTGTATACTTTTTAAACCAAAGGAACGGTCTATAAGCCTTAAAAAATATATATATGAAATACTTTGACAAATATATATAAATATACAAAAAAAAAAAAAAAATAAAGATAAAATTTTACAAGTTTATTAAAAAATGGAATCAAAATATTCGAAATTTAAGCTTTTAGTGGTTTATAACATGGCATTGATGAGTAAAATTTGTTTATATAGATATATATATATATATATATAATTGGTTGTAAGCCAATGAACGAACAAAGATACTAAAAAAATAAATAGTTTTTGTTCAGATTATTCGGTCCATTTCCTCCCTCCAAGTATTTTCATTTTTTCAAAGAAAAAATAATAATTTTTATGCATTTTTTGTCGATATTGTTCTAAAGTAAATTTATGCAAATTAAAATAAAACAAATCTTTTGACTTTTTATAAATGAAAAAAAAAACCTACTTCTTTGACTAATTTTTTTAAATTTTTCGTAAGAAAGAGTCACTAAATGCACTTATAAATCTTTCAATTTAATTTTAATACTGTACCTGTAAGTGCTTGAGATCTAAGGATATTCATTATAATATTCACTAATAATGGAAAAATATATATATGTATATATCAGGTTCCTTTTTTTTTTTACCTTAGTTCATCCTTGAACTTTTTATGTGCCTTAGCAAAAAATTACAAAATTAAAATCCGGATTTTCTACAAATAATAATGGGTCATTCCCATTGGAGAACGTAATGTCAAGACTATGAAAGTATGGAAAAATAATTTTCAAAGGTTTTAGAGCCTTCAAATCAAACTCCGATAGTATGTTTTGAACCTAATTAAGAAAAACGTTCACCTCCTACCAATCCATGAGAACTTCACTTTTTTATTTTTCTTATAGAAATAATCATTATACATACCTTTTAAAATCCTTTTAATATATAGGTATTTTGTTGTTGTTTATAATTCATGACAGTGGTTGTTATGAGAGTGAAGAATCTGACCCCTAAGGCGCATGAGGAGAATATTGAACTCACGAAACGAAGTGATAATTTACGATTCATTCTTGACCTTCAAAGAGATAGAGAGAGAGAGAAGAAGGAAAGAAAAAAAAAGCAGGGCCTAACGTGATGTTGATACTTATTATTATTCTTACTACTATCATCCATTTGGAAGAGTGCTTCAAGGGTTTTTTGAGGAATATAAATAGTCGAAATAAAGATGTTTATAAATATCTATAATTATTTGATGGTTTGTTTTTTTTTGCAAATGGTATTGCATGATACACTTGTTTTTTGTGTACAACTTACATGGATATGACCTCTTTTTATACGAATGGTCCAAAAGTTTGATAACTTAAACTTTATATGAATATTCGTCAATGTTTGAGTTATGAAAAGTCCAACAAAAATAACTTGTTTTTTATATTTCCTATTTTGAATAATTAATTTTTTTTTTATGATTTGGAAATTAATTTCTACTAGAAATATTCAAGTGTATTCATTCCAAAACTATTCCTCAATTGATTCAATAACTTTAAATCTTCCATAGATCCTTGGCTTCGATCAAGAGTTATTTTAAGCTTTACTTATTCTCAAAACCGTGAGAAAGTCAAGATTAGACTATTTGTTGAGACGAAGAATTTGAGGGTAAAAGAAGCAAACAAAAAAAAGTTTACTAGGGAGGAACTTTGTAGACAAAAAATATTCCAGTTTGTATCTTTTCTTGCAAGTGCAAAATATACTTACTGAAGAAAAAATGAATTGGCTTAAATATGAGAAAAATACCTAATTTAGAATTGCCTGTTGTTAATCTATGAATGTTTTATAGTTATACCAAAGGTATCGAGATACGTAAAGATAGCCAATTACTATATTTATACAATGCAGGGTGAGTTATTCGACTTGTACTTATTATATAAGACTATTCAATACATAACAAATGTACGCTTATACATGCTTAAGAAAAGGTTTTTTTTATTTAAATAAAAAAATATATATAAAAAGATAACGTGGGTTGTATGTATTGTTTATTTTACCATTCAAACGATAATGAATTAAGAATAAATGTGTCCTTAAACTACATAGGGTAACAGGGCTCATATTACATGAAGATCAAAGACATCATGTTTTAATAAGGTTACATTATTTAAAGACAAAGAATTGTCCCCATTTCCTGGATTCTGTATACTCAATGTATTTAATAACTTAGAAGATATGTATGTATATGGTATAATAACAATACAAGGTATAATAAACCGAACTTATCTAATTGCAATTAGAATTGTTACTCCTTTTTATGGTTTATGTAAGGCAGGGGACACAATATAGATACTCCCAAAATAATTGGAAGAAAATAATAATTAACATAAAAATTATCAGGGACATACAATTTCTACAAGGATCCGACACATATTGAATAGTACCTGGGGAGAAAAAAACCAATAACAGATAAATTGCTAGATTTGTACTATTATTATTATAGCCTCCTAACCTTAGTCAACCCAGTCAATGTATGATTTGTATCATTCTTCCTCTTCTCCACAGGGTTTTAATAAGTATCCTCATCTAATTTTTTCCATGAAGATATTTAAAATTGTAGATTCCTTGTTATTTGTACATCTAGTACACAAAGGAGTTTTTATACATATTGCTGGTTTGTTGGTCATGTCTGGGATTCTAAGTATGCTTTTAGTTTAGTTTTTTTTTTTTTTTTGAAAATAAAGTATCCAAAAATAGGTAAAGTTCAATGCAAATTAACTATTCTAAGTAGTAGAGCCTACTAGATGGAATAGGAAATCAACTCAAATCCTACTACTACTTCAGTTTTTGTACTTGTTTTTTAGTAGCTCTACCGTGAGTCTTTCATTTCTAGTGGATTTTTGATCGAAATTGAATGAAAATTTACACAATATTTGGATGGACGATTTCTTCTTGGTTAAGAAGTCTGATCCCGTGCTTGACATCTCGTTTGAAAGCTGTGGATCTCAGCTCTTTAACGCATTCCTTATTAATCCATTTCATGTAATATTCAAAGAATTATATAAGTATAAACGTTTGGAGCAAATTTTGGGCCTACTCCCTTCCCCGTCGCCCCCAAGAGTCCTTTTAGGTCAAAACAAAGCCTGAAAATTAAATCTGCATTAAAAACACAAGTGGATCATTATGGGTCAAATAAGCTTAAAAAGTAGGGTTCGATTTCTCCAAACCCGTCCGACTCTCGAAAAAAAAAGTTACAGCTTTGAAGTGAGTGTACAAAACTGAATAACTTTTATTATACTTATACCCCTTAGGATTTTTGACATTTCAAAATTGTTGACCTGTGTTGTTATTATCAATGTGCCTAAGATACGAAAATTTTATTGGTTTATCAATATATAGATCGAATAGGCATTCTATACATTTAATTGAATATACATATAGACATGTGACGTCATAGTTCTGAAAGTCAGTCATCTTGATCAAGGTATAAATAACAACATTTTGTAAGAATAAAAGACCTTGCTCCAAGGTATACAAGAAAATTTTATATTTTCATCGGTATTTTCAACTTTAAAATCATTAGATGAATTTTCCTTAATATTGTTAAAAAATAAATATGTCCATTCTGTTTAATAACTATACATTTATTTAAATTGCCTTTGGTATCTTATATAATTGATGACGTAGGTGAAGTTGTTAAAAAGTAAAGAATTAATTACATGAAAAGTCATCTAAACATAATAACAAATGCAGTTGAATGTTTCCTTCAGTGGTCTATATTTCATTTCGCTACCTTTTCTCCAACAGATAAAAATATTCAAAATCACATGGTGCTTGACCAATTCTTTCCAACACTAGAGGTATTAGTCATTCAATAGTAGACAATTTATTCTAGTTTAATCAAAAAGATTATTTCTTTAAACTATTATGTAACAAAAAAGTGTGAGAACATTTATTTTATCGATCCAACTTTTAAAAACAACAACAATGGTCTCATTTAATAGTAGATCAAAGAATACATTATGAAGAAAAAAATCAAAAATTTTACATTTTTTGAAAGTATGTATTTGGAATGTGGTTAATGGTGACCAAAAAACAAAAAAACAAACAATAAGTGTTTTGCCAAAAAAAATCGTATATCATACATTTAATCGCATATGTATTTATGTAAAGTAATTACATAACACATGAGTATGAAATAAGATATTGTATGTCTGATATCAAAAGTATTTTTTATTATAACTCCAGGGGTTTTACAATATACAACACAAACATACCTATCTATGTACACAAATAGTAGGTGGCAGATAACATTGAATTTCTGGATATTTTGAAACTAAGAGCCTTCTCAGAGAGTATTTGTAAAATACTTGTGTATTCACATATATGAAATTTTTTAAATACAACGTGTAAAATAAATGTATGCTGACAATTTTGAGATAGTATAATTATCCCTTGAATCAACCACTCGGACAGTTTGGCGTATTGCTGTTCAAAAATAGTTCACGTTTGACATTATATTTATTTTTCCCTTCATTTAAGGCAATCATATGGAATAAATTATTTATTTGATACACATATGGAGATTCCTTAACTGATCTAAAATTATCACACAAATTGAAGAAAAGTATTGAAATTAAAAGATATGACACTATGAATTAGGTCAGTTTATTTTGTAAACTTAAACCTTACTACTTAATTCTATAAGTTAAAATATAATTGAAAGGTCTAGGAAACATCAAAAACCATTTTACAATTAAAAGTTACTTTAAATTTTTTACATATTTTTAACAAAAATTGACTGATCGTCTCCGCCTCTTGTTCGAGATATCTGACTTTGAATATATTTAATTTAAAATCTTCTTTTTTTTAAAAAAAAAAAAAAAAAAAAAAAAGGTGCCCTGATTTGGGCATGAATTCCTTACTTATGGAAACCACGTCGGATATCTTCATTATTTTTAAATGATGTGAATATATTTTTCTACGTAGGTTTGTAGTCATGGATAGAATCATTCCATTGAATAAAGAGAGCCTTCAGGGGCTTTGGTCAAATGCAAGTATTTAAATGGACAAAGAATAATAAAAGAAATAGAAATAATATTGTTATTATACATTTTAATTTATAAGAGTTGAATATATGTACATTTTTGATTTTCATACTATGAAATAATAATAATAATTACATTACTCAGAGATGTGTGTATCTACATCATCCTTAAGTATTAATGTAAATTTTATCTTGTAGAGCATACATTTATTTGTAAAGTATTGTTTTATCATATCCGATGTGATTATTGAGATTCATCTTTGTCTCCTTGTCTAAATGCAGCGTGAAAATTGCGTTTTTTTTTTTAAAAAAAGCAATATTATTTTTTACACCAGTAGTGTGCTCTTGAACACAACACTACATATGTGTTAAGTCAACAAGAAACCAAGTTTATCTGAGATATTCAAAAAATGAGCTAAAAACTGTTATCATATTCTTGAAAACATTCTCTTTGGTTTGTATTAATAGGTTATTTCGATTAATTAAATAATGACTCCAATAATTGCAACTTAATTATAGGAAAAAAATAGTGGCCACAATCAAGAATAAAAAACATCTGGTGTTTCTGACTATGTAGTAGTTACTATTACTACGACTCATCGTGAGCATGATAGCGAATTAAGTTGATTCTTAATAGTTCTTAAACAGATGAATTGATTTTAGCCAACTGCAACAAAATAAATCTCTGGGGCTATGAAGAAGATGATCGCTCTTTTAGGAGCCATATCGGCTCCATGTGCAGTGGACACATTTACCCGATTGCTCTATTGAATAGACAATAATCCTTGGTTTCTCAAGTAAAAGTGACATTTTGGCAAAAAAAAATGTGCACTTTAGGTCTTAAAATGATTCCAAAATATTTGGCCATTATATTTATGAAGTAAAAAACTTAAAGTGGATTCTCTCCTTTTCAATATTTGAAAACATACTTGCTTTCTTGTTGACTTGACACATATTATGTATATTTGGTGGATATTTTTTTAATGGTAGCATGAACTTGGACACATACCGAAGTACATACTTATTTATAATATGGGTAAACATTTATGTAAATAAAGTTCTCTGAGCTGGAATATCCACAACAGATATTTATAATGTACACACACACACAAATACATAAACATATTTTTCTTTGGTAAATATAAGTAATTCGAAGAATAGAAAAACGTTTTTTATTTTTTTGTTTTTCGAGGTACTCAGTTCCTCCCGTATTAATAGATTCAATCAAGTAACAACCACAGATAGAAATATGCACATTGATATTGAAAATCGTTTTGTATTTTTTTAGTTCATACTAGAGATATATCTCATTTTTTTGAGAAACTTGATACGATTATATCTATTCCATATTCTTTTTTTAAATTTTGAAGGGAATTTTTAAAATTCTATGATAAAACGATGTTTTATCGCTAGGGATTTTTTGATACATCTATTAAATTTATTGCGATACATATTTATGTTTATGAGGGTGCTTCTTTCTGAAGTCAAAATAATTCATAGCACCCTTCAAAAATATTTTAGTCAGCTTTTTGTGTTGGTTTATTTCGCATCAAAATGATATAATACGTAGATGTCTAACGTAGTTGAAATGTTACATTTTAATAACAAAAACACATGTCCCATTACAATTCCATTCCGAACTCTGAGAAAAAGCAGTTCCAAATTTTTGTTTTTAGAAGGATCCCTGCTATTTTTCCTTACATATTAGAGCCGTACATATATACATATACATATATATCCACGAACCAATTCAATTGTCCAATTTAACTCAAATCAAAAAAGAAACGACTCAAATTGAGTTGACCAGTGTTAATAACACAGTCAAAAATCCTAAGGGATATAAGTATAATAAAAGTTATTCAGTTTTGCACACTGATTTCAAATCTATAATTTTTTTTTCTTTCAAAAGTCTACTTTTTGAGCTTTTTTGGCCCATTTTCCCACTTCAACTTCAATTTAAGGCTAGAAGGATACTCATTTTGTGAATTGAAGAATAATGATCCGCTAATGTTTTTAATGCGAATTTCATTTCCAGTCTTTGTTTTGACTTAAAGGGACTCGCTTGGGTCTCAGCTTTTGAATGCATTCCTTATTAATCCATTTTATGTAATATTCAAGGAATTATTTAAGTACAAACGTTTTGGTTGACTTTTGGCCCTACATACTCCCGCCTCCAACGCCCCTAAGAATCCCTTGGGGTCAAAACATAGACTGGAAATGAAATATGCATTAAAAACACAAGCGGATCATTATGGGTCAAAAAAGCTCAAAAAGTAGGGTTCGATTTCTCAAAAAACCCTCGGACTCTTGAAAAAAAAATTACAGATTTGAAATCAATGTACAAAACGGAATAACTTTATACCCCTTAGGATTTTTGACATTTATAATTTGTTGACTTCTGTAATTTCTGGTGTCGTCACAACACTAGTTTTGAGTGTTGCTTATAAATTCCATCTTAAATTTACTCAAGATATTGTATGTAAGTAGGTAAGTATTTACAAACCCATCAATTAACAAACAACCGTAAAAATTCCCCTTATCTTTCCACTTTTTAAATAGAAGTTAACATCTAACATACACAAAATATAATAAGCTTATATCAAGACTTGAAATGCAAGTAAAAAAAAAAGTTATACACATGCAAATACCTATATATGTATGAAGATACAAATGTAATAATGATAGCCATAAAAAATGTTCCTTTTTTTGAAACGGCTTAATTATCTAAAGGCTTGCTCTAATATGAGGAGTTGTTACTAACAGGTATATGTATTTACTACAGGGGTACTCAGAAAAATACCTTTTAAATATATATATAGTCATTTGCTTAAAAACTGAAATACTTTTTCACAACTCTTTTTTTTTTTTCTTTTTTTCATCTAGGTAAGAGTTTTTTCACTGGTTATAACTACATATATTCCATTACGGTTCATTAACTCATCATTGAGGTATGTATCATTTTTTTAGGTAACTTTGTGTGCAAGTCCAATTACATTCACGATAATAGTATCATAGTTAAAAAATACTTACTGCATTTGCATGTAAATATCTGCATACAAGCACTCTGTGAGCGTTGAATCGTTAGCCTTCTCATGTAAAATTAAATATAATTTATCACTATGGCAAAATGTACTATATATATATATATATTTACCTAATACCTCTAAATTTTTGGTTACTTGATCATAAGCATGTAATTATAATTAACATAGATGAATATATACGTATATTTGTGAGGAGGTAATGAGAGGAAAAAATTTTGTGACTAGGGATTAATGAGCCCAGATGATTATATTCATTTGATGATGAGTCTGATAACTATCTTCAACCATTTAAATGAGTTATGTACATATATATATATATATACATATAAATGGATATAAAACATCGTATTAAATTTTATTAAATGACGAATCAAGAACTACGTACTTTGTGATGCTTCAAATGGACTCGTTACCAACGGTTAGGACCAATGATTATTAGATAGTCAATTTATGTAAATATGTTCATACATTCGAATGAATTACACTTGTACATTGTACGTCCCCCCCCCCCCCTCCCTTATTTCATCGATGCTACATGATTGATGATGAAATGGGAGTAACAACTAGTATCAAGATGATAATAAGATTGATATAATTATATCGAACATTTTATGAGCATTAAGTATGTATGCTAATGTCATCTATATCTTGGTCGAGTCGAGTTATAAAGTTGGAGTTTAATAAAAACTTGAGTGTAATTCGATTTTGAGTTTTTATCTCTCATCAGTTCGCATATTTGAGTTAAGAGTTCTGAAGTACAAGGCAAGTTTTCAACTTTGAGTCCGAGTCGGTGGAGTGAGTCTTCATATGTATATTCATAGTATTGGGGATATGCTTCTCGAGATTGATTTTGGTCAAGAGATCATTTTTGTAAGGTCGGGGTAGTTCGGGTTGGAATCAATTTAAAAAGTGGGAGGAGTAGTTTTATAAAAAATGACGTATTGGTAATGCGATAATAATGCAACTTGACATAGTAATTGTTTATTAAATAGTTCAGGACGATGACCTTATTGTTCAGGCATCGTTCGTCTTGGTCTTGTTTTAACTCCAAAACCTTAAATTGTGGCCCATGGCCAAAGAAATTAGATGAAAAAAATCATTTTCTAACGCTAAACAAGCTAATTTTTTGTATATCGTCTGGCTCTGGATCCCTCAAGGTCTGGTGCATTCCTTAGTTCTGGATAAAAACTCTGATTGGAAAGGAATGTTGCGTATTTATTTACATTTGTGAAAAAAGCCTGTACAGGGTATTTTGTTCGTGCACAAAAACATTTAATATGTTGGTAAATATAAAGTACAATTACGTAGGTATTAAGTACATTACATATTTATTTAAGGAATGGGTGTAGTTAGTCCGGGGTTAGAGAAAGAAAAACAAGGTATGAAGTACATACCTCACATGTATATTATCATTTATTGAAGTAAATAATGTCTTGAATGCATTTAATATTGTTTACTTTCGCAAATTATCTTCATTAATATAACAGGCACATAATATATGCAGTAATAAAAATGATAAACCATGATGCATCATCTGTGTACATATGATTCGATAAAATATTTCATAAAATATATTCCTTCTATGTATTTTGAAGATTTAAATACCAACTGCGGAATGGGTGTTTCAGAGAGTTCCACATTTTGAATAACATCTTATCAGGCGTGAATTTTACACTTATCGAGATTCAAACAATTTTCACTTTTCTACTAATTGCACATCTAGATTTTCATGAGACTCATATGTGAGCAATCGGACATTTCAATGTATCATGTGGATGTTTAAAAATGTTTAGAGATGTGAATAAGGGTCAAATCCCGGTAAGTTCAAATAACACGTCTTTGTTTATTAAGAACAATATACATAAGGCAACATAGTACACTATCAGTTGTTGCTTTTGAAGTGTTTAAATTTTGTAAATATGACGTGGAATAACTACTCAACTAGGGAAGTACTCATAGCAGATAGGAAAAAAAAAAGAAAACCGCTTCATGATAAAATGTTGTACATATTCCCAATTGGGTTTTTTTTTTTTGGTATTATCAAATTCACAAATTTGACCCTATTGGATAGTTATAATCATGTCTCATGACTAAAGCTGCTATCAAACAAGAGGGATTCCAGGCGAACATCAGTCACTCCACAATATTGTCAATTGGCAACCTGCAGTATCTCTGTATTTATTGAAGAATGAAGAGAAACATACTACATATTTGCCTCCGGTGTTTTAAATTCAAACGTCGTCAGCAGACATGCTATTTCTCATGAGTAGGACATTGTTTTTAGCATCTTCAACAGGGCGGTTCATTCGAAGTAGACCGGAAATTCCCCTTTTTCAACAGGTCCACCTCATAATGTACCGTTACATCTATTGAAAGACTGATACAAACTCGGATGTATCATGCCGTGCCATCTCTCCATCATTAGTTTTGACTTATTACAAAAATACTTTTATGCTTATAAAATGACATTTATTTATCTTATTTCAATTTTTTTTTTGTGTTCTTTAAAAAAAAAATAATTATATAGCATATGACATAGTCCATGCTAAATTTATTACAATATATTATTTATTATTTTGCAACAAAGACAACTCACTTAATTTTACTCAGTGATAGAGCACATTTTCTAAGCCTTTTTTACCCATGTATTACATATAATTATAATTACTAAAAAGAAGTTATTTTATTGTTATTTAAAATATTACTTTTAGGCATTTCAAAGAAGAAAAAAAATGTCCTGTCTCTAAAGGAGAACAAAGACTTCTCGTTAAAAATTCTATTGTAAGAATTCATTCACAAGGGGATCCAAGCTTTTTATTTTGCATTTATTTATTTAAAAAAAACAACCTCATATCAATTGAAGATAAATTATTAGTTACATGCAATTCCCCTTTTTGTACATATAGGTATAATGAAGAATTTGTTTGAAGGATGCATTATACATATGGACAACGTATATTTGTTTTTTTGTAGGATTCTCAATTTTATATTATGCATTTAAATGAGAGCAAGAGGCGTTTGTAGAAGGTTTATGGAAAAACAAACATATGTATGTTTCTTTTGAAAGCTAATCATTAGGTTATTTATAACATTTATACATAAGTAGAAAGCTGTTTCCAAGTCTTTTTTTTTTAAGGAGATGGACCCACGATGTGAGTCTTTTCCCTTCGAGTAGTCAGCATTTTAAACGTGACCCATGTAGATAAGTGCAACTCAAGGTTGAATTTCCATCACTACATTTGATGCATTTATTGCATATTGAAGGGGTTTATTTTAGGTACCTATAGCAATACATACAATATATGTACATATATGGTATTCAATGCATTCAGTCCCTTAATGACTCATCAATATCAATAAATATATCAATTCCCCCCCCCCCAAAAAAAAAAATATTAATGAGCATCTTGCATATATAAACAACAGATATTATGTACACGTGTGTAACTCAACACGTGATAGCCTCAAGGAACCGCTCTCATTATACCCTGAATGTACATACCTAACACACATACATATTATTTACATATAATAATAATAATAATAATAATAATATATTAATGAAACCTAATTATTTCATTTGATCTAAATCTATCTACATAGATAGGTAAGGGAATAATAAATTAGCCCATCAGGATCGAACATAATCTTTATTACACACATTACTCTTATAAATCATCTCCCATGTTTGTACGACCTAACTCACACACATATGTATCCATCCATTCACAAAATGTAGGCTTCTGTCTTGAGTCAACGATGTGTTTTATATATGCTGTTGTCTTTTGTGCTATGTTATAGCTATAAAAGTTATTGCTAGACGTCCAACAGGGTGTTAAAATAATGCTCTTAATTGGTTATCCAATAAAGATGAACTCGACACGATTATAACATTACTATTATTATTATTGCTGTGTAGGTCTGTTTATGTAGTCAAAAAAAAAAAAAAAAAGTTACCCCAACAGGGAAAAGAGTTTATCTATTCATCTATGGTTATGTGAGCAAAAAAACAACAACAACGAACATTTCATTTGAATAAAGATTTATGTATGTATATTTACCTCGCTACGAGATCACTCAATCCACACACTCCTTCCATTCACCAAGCTATTATGTATGTAGTAGGACCTTTTATTCATAATAATATCTAGAATCAATGTGTTTTTTTTAAGCACAAACAAACAAAAAGGGCCTAGAATCATTCTATGCATACATACATGCAACTACGAACATCAAAATAATAATTGATTTCTGTATTTTCTACTATTCCATAATTGTATTTTCCTGACATCAATAACAGCTGTATCATTAATTTTTTGTGAGGTGTTCATTTTCTTGCTCTTTATTTGTTTTCAGAACTTCGTTAAATGTTGGAAGTTCAATTAGCTATATATGTTAAACTATGAACACTTTCCAACTACTAAATAAAGAATCATCCCATAGTTGGGAAGATTGAACCAGTCTTGTCTTTTTTTTTTCTCTCTCTTCTTGGAGGAAAGGTTGAGAGATAGTTAGAATGAAAATTGTTATGTACTAATAGAGAAAAAAGCATATGGAAGAGTCAAAGGGATTGTCATTGGCGGTTTCGCAAAGTTGGACAACTCCATAACTACAGCTGGGGCAACAGCTGGAGGGAAAGTAAGCCGATACGATTCAGTACTGTGTATCACTACAAGATTTAATGGCGGTATATCAATATGGAAAAGTAACTGTCAACTATCAAAGCCTCAATCCGAACCGGTCAGGACCGTACTTATACAAGTGTAATACCCCGTTTAGTCCGGATTTTGCTATAGTAAGGAGGTTTCATTTAATGAAATGAACTTTCACGGATGTTTGTAAGGCGTAGAGTCTCAAGATATCCGAATATACAAATTTCTGTACACCCAATGAATTAATTTTTCAGACTATTCGGTGTATTGCCGAGTTCAAATGGAAATGACTAAATAATATGTGATAATGTGACGTCATCTTCAACTCTGTTTTGAGCACAGTTTATCGCTATATGTTTTTATTTATCTCTATATCTGCTATATTTGGATCGACCTAATTTTCATTCACTAAAGCTGTCATGAAGCAAGTTATTCAGTATAATTATTCAGAGTAATTTCAAAACCATTTTTACAACTTATGAAAGTTTGAATTTTAGTAGGAATTATTATCATTTATAATTGGCTCCATCCATCAAAGGGATCTTTTTCTTGTGAACATTGAAGGATGACAAAATAATATTCATTATAAGATAAATCTATTTTCATCCTTTAAAAGTTTCAAATGAGCCGACATAATTTTTTTTTTTAAAGCACTTGTTTTTTATTTATTTATTTAAATTTTTTTAGGTAGTACAGACCAAGGATTTCACTTCTAAGAATGATGAATTATGATGAATCATTGTATAGATAGTATATTCATACATGCTAAGAAGTCAACTTGAAAATATGATGACAGACTCAGCATTTAGATAAAAAGATAATGAAGAAGCATTAAGTTCCAAGTAATTATCCTCATTTTTGAGTTGCTGTCATCTCATCATTCAGAAAAAAAAGATAAGAAAAATATTTCTTTATACTCAACTTTTGTGACGTCATACAATAGCATTGTTCTCTTCTTTTTTTTTTTTCTTTTTTTGCGAAATGGTCTACGCCCAACCTCATTCCCTACATGAATATGGCCCCTATGCATTGTTTAATATACATACACACATTACTATAATAAGCATATTGACTCAATTGTAACCACATATTATGGTGAAGGGAGGAAGACCAGTGAGATTTGCAACTGGCCCTTTTTCTTGACTATTAAAAAAGGTTATAGATTCAACCAATATTATAGTACATACATATATAGGATATACTGTGCTACATTTGTGGGGAATCTAAGTCAAACCTGCTCTTAGTAATTGAGCTCAAAACGAAAATTGTTGCAACTATCCCCGGTCTCCCCTAGATACATATGTGTACATGTTTGCTACACGATGAATTCTTAAAAATTTATTTGTTTTGTATTTTTTTATTATTATTAGCAGTAATAGGCATGAAAACTTCAAACAGTAAATTTAAGTCCATTTTTAATTAAAAAAACGTGTCTACATATGTAGGTATTTTGGAATAATATTTTGTTGTTAGGAGTCATTACTAATTTTAAAGGGAGGCTCATTTTTTAAATTAGCACATTTAAAAGCAGTATATCTCATGCATATAAAAGTAACATTTGGCGGAGCCAATAGTTTTTTTCTACTTGGAATTCAATAACATTGTACTTTCCATGGTAGCCAAAACAAATTGGTATTTTTTTACTCAGAACTTATTAATATAACTTTGAAAATAAAGCATTTTTTGCTAATTATATTTTAACAATACATATATACTATGAATTGACGGATTTATCATTACAAAACCCTCTAGGTCCTAAAACCCGCCAAGAATTAAATATTAGTTCGTTCTACTTGTAATCTTAAACGAATTCGAACAATACTCTATTCGAGTAGAACCCACTCCACAAACTCTTTGGTTTATTATTTTTGTCTCTGAGTTGAAGTTAGGATTGAGTTATGGATGAAAAGCCTCATTTTTAGTCAAATTATAGCCAATTAGGAACATTAAGATCCTCATATCATACATGTAAGATAATTTAATTAGAACTATAATTACAAGTATCTTCAGCCTTTTCAACCCAAATTAAGTGTCGTATTAACAAATTGCAGTAAAGAGCTTGGCTACAAGCTAGAACGGTTATTCTTTTTGAATAATGGTTTATTTCTTTATAATTGAATAGTATATTGGAGCATGGGTATAATAATAATAGATAAATTTATGCAGAAGAAAAAAATAACTTTTTTTAATAATATGTATGTTCAGAAATAACGTCCAAGTCAATTAAGTTGAATAATTAATTTAAACTTCCAATAATTATAAAATAAGCTATACTCAAGCTATAACTGTTATCTAACTATAAAAAGGTGTATAGTACAGTAACAGTTGCATAGCAGAAGGAAACTGGGGATGGAGGTCGGGGTATGAATAGAATGAACTCTAAAAAAAAAAAAAAAAAATCATTAAAAAATTTAAAACTGATATCTTCATAAAAATCATACACAAAAACATGTTTACTATGGCCCTAGGAAGAATATCTTGAATTTGTAAAGACCAAACAATGTTGTTCAAGATATGATACTTCTTTTTTTTAATCTTGAATTATATTATTATTTTTTATATTTCCATGTACATACATTCAATAATAATTATTAATGATATATTAAATTGGATGATTTATATACAAAAATATCAGTTCTGACCTGTTTCAATACATAACTATGTCTTTTATTTGGAATACTTATTTTTTAATTGTGTCTCTCAACTTTTCCCCAAAAAGAAAAAGAAAGAAAGAAAAGACTCAAAATCAGTTGGTATTTAGCAAATTTTCCCCAACTGTTGAAGTTCCCTTTATTTGTAGTAGAACATTCGTTCATTGATCAATAATAGTTGATTCAATTAATCAACGTTCAAAATCTTAATAATAAGGGAAATAGAAGTAAAAAAATCGACAGCTGACAAAAAATGCATTGTAAATTTGTATTTTCCTGGGAAAACGCATTGATAACTTTAATAATAAAAAAGGAACAATTACAATAAAAAAATGTTATTGTGCTTGGACTTGCTTAAATAAGGAAAGAAACAGTTTAAAGCCAACAGTTGACAATCTGTGTATGTATTTGAATTATTTGACTTTTACTTATATATGTACATATGGCTTTGAGTAGTGAGCATAACGAGGTATCAGGATGGAAATGGATACAAACGTATGTATGGTATATCAGTTGAACACCTCATTTTTTATCCGAATGCAAAAAGGTTCCTTATTTTTTCATGCAAATCTCCTATTACCCCAATATACATACATATATATTTATATATATGCATATAAATACGTTTTGAGTTAAAACTAGACTCAATTATGGAAATCAGATGCAAAATTAATCAATTCACGATATATAATATCTAGTGCACATTTTTAAGCTTCAATTATTTACAAATCCCATCTTTTACAAATAATATGCAAACTATTAAACTATTGTCTTGTTTTTTGGGGGGTTATTTATCACATGATCCATTCAACTTTTTTTATGATAAAATATAAGAAAACCCAAAAGACATATCAAATGCAATGTGTTCTAAATTTTTTTTTTAAAGCAAACCAATATCTTGAGATAATTTGACATTAATTTATTCATTTGGAACTTTTTGTATTGATATATAATATGTACGTATTTATTGTGTATTTGAAGTATTAATTTGAACTATGAGAATTTTTCCAACAGACATAATATTTGCACAAATAACAAGTGTTATACACATATATTTTTAAAATATATCATCAAAATACTTAGAAGGTTCATTGCTCTTTGATAAAATGCAGTTGAGATATTATTTATTACCATTTTCGTTATGTATCTTCTTTGTTAGTTTTTTATTAATTGACACAAAGTATTTTCAAGTACATGTATTTGTAGTCTTTATTTAGTTTGTTGCAGATACAAGATTGTAGTTGGATCTATGATCCTTAGTTGATGCTCCGCGTATCCTCCAATACAAGGGAACCCCTCAGAAACCCATGATTATAATTCAAGCTTATAAAAAATAAATATAAATATTTCAACAAGAGTGAGTCTCAACTTTGACAAGTTATTATTTTAATGTACGTGTCGTATTCGAGTCATAATTGTTGAACTTGAGAGTTTCAGTCAAGTCTTACGTTCCACATAAATGGGATTTAAATGCAAACTCAAGTCCAAGTCTCCATATTTTGTGATCATGATTACAGAAAATAACTTTAGTCTCAACTATTGAAAAATTGGAGTTCCAATCTTGAATTATTCCTTATGATCCTTTATGTAGGTATGATGCTAAAATATCCAGCTTGAATTTTTTAACTATTTAGTTTAAAAGCTAGATAACTTTGTTTAATAGATGTACATTTAAATATATTTGTGCATCAGTATACAAAAAAAGTATAAAAGTAGTCCTTTGAATGAATTGATATGGTTCATTGATTTTTATTCCAATGGAAATTCGTATATATATATATAAAAGCAAAATGTTACAAACACAAAAATCGAGTGATCTTTATTAATTTCTTGTATGTCATATAAGCTGTAATTAACACAAAAAACAAAAATCAAGTAACTTAATAATTTTAACCAGGCACGACAAGCTTTTTTGTGCACTGTGCAACCTCGACTCTCAAAAAGAAAATAGGTACATTGAAAAAAACATATGTTAGCCAGTCTTCTGTATTTTTCTTATTGTCAACTCTTTAGTATTGGGTAGAGTTATTATTAAGATATATTATAAATGTGTCAAGTCAAAAAAAACCAAGTTTATCTGAGATATTCCAAAAATGGGTTAAAAACTGTAATTATATTCTTGAAGACATTCTCTTTGGTTTGTATTAATAGGTTATTTCGATTAATTAAATAATGACTCCAATAATTGTGACTTAACTATAGAAAAAAAATAGTGGCCACAATCAAGAATAAAAAACATCTGGTATTTCTGACTATGTAGTAGTTACTATTACTACGATTCATGGTGAGCATGATAGCGAATTAAGTTGATTCTTAATATTTCTCAAACAGATGAATTGATTTTAGCCAACTGCAACAAAATAAATCTCTGGGGCTATGAAAAAGATGAACGTTCTTTCAGGGGCTCCATGTGCAGTGGCCACATTTACCCGATTGTTCTATTGGATAGACAACAGTCCTTGGTTCCTCGAGTAAAATTGATATTCTAGCAAAAACTGTGTGCAATAGGTTTTAAAATGACTCCTAAATATTTGACCGTTATATTTATGAATTAAAAAAAGTTTAAAGTGGATTTTTTCAAAAGAGTCAACTGATGAAAAGCAGCTGAAGGGAGAAGTCAGTGTATTTTTGTTTATCCCCAAGAAGCTCGTCGTGAAGGGAATCAAATTAAGTTTCTTACATAATCAAATACAATGTACATATGATTATATATGTCTAAATATGTTTTTAGAAAGACGTGTTTTATTTGTAGAAGACAAGTTAATTAATAAACAATCTTTCATATCATCCAATCTCCCCTTTCCATAATAATTTGCTCCCTCATCAAACTTTTTAATAACTCAGTGACTCTCTTGACAGACTTGTCCCTCTTATAGAGGGATTCCGTTTCATGATACGTACAAACATGGGTATACATATGTATCTCTCTATGCTCAAATATGGAAACCAATTACTCACAAAATGTATTCTATGTAGTAGTATTGTTTCATCACAAATCAAGATAATAATAAAAAATGAAATGGTCGGAGAGATGGTGTGCGTAACAAGACACGAAATCCTTAACGTGTGAGTAAGTAAAACAATACTCTCTTAACAATAAGTGTGTATGTGTAAGGATGACTACACTAGGTATGGAGCAGTGAGCCGTAGAGGAGGAGGAGGGAATCCAATTAATGGTCTTGTTCTACATACATTCAAAGGAACAATAAATATAAAATTATATTTAATGCTTTTGTCGGAACGACTCTGTGTCCAATCCACCCTACCATTACTATATAGACTCCCTCTCTCTCTCTCTCTCTCTCTCTCTCTCTCTCTATGAAGGGATTTCATTCATGTTAAAGTACCTTCTATCTATACGTATCTATCCATGTACATATAACCACGAATATATTATTTAAACTCACTTCTTTTAGTTTTGAATCTCCTCCATATAAGGACAAAGCTTATAACTTCCAAAAACGCTACCTACTTCTAAACTCCAATTTCCATTCATAGTCTTAATATGATTTGAAAAGAGGGCTTGATATATCGGTATTATATATATATATATATATATATATATATATATATATATATATATATATATATATATATATATATATATATATATATATATATACCCAGCCTTTAATTATGGGTACAAAATGTATTATTATTATATATGTATGTACCTTTATAAAATCATAGATGGGTGTCTCTATGTAGAGATACCTGAGCCGACTTGCTATATGTGAGATATTATATTCTTTACCGGTTCAACATTCATCAATATATTATGAATACTCCAATTGTGATTTTAATCATTGGTCACTTCCCATAGGTAAACTTATCCACCAGATCAAAAAAGGCTTTTAATTCCTTTTGCTATCTGTAAAAAAAAAGTTTAAGTAAGTTTCATTATTTAACAAATTATCTAACTAAATTCTGCTTTGTCTTTCGAGGTTAAGTGACAAAAATATAAGGTCTCAAATAGTATTATTGACATAGATTATTCCATGTTGCCTCATGTTATTCTTATTTTACTTTATTTATTTTTACATTGGCAGCACAAGTCATTAGAGCACAGAGTCAAAGCAATCTATTCCATATATAAGAAAATTTTTGTTTGAAGTAATAACTATCATCAAAAAATCAAAATTTGACGACACTATGCAAAATAAAATTGAAGGACTAAAATTCAAATCTGTAGGTTATATGTACAAGAATCATATAAAACGAAGATGATATAACACTTGATAGTGATTCGAGGAAAGTATAATTTTTTCGAGTTGTTTCAAAGTTTAACGTTATGTAAAATGTTCACAATTAGATACATAATCTGTTTTTTTAACAAACAGTAGTACCAATTTGATACAAAATGCACTTTAGTAACTGGGTAAAATTTAAACAGGAGCTAATTCATGAAAACTTATGATGAAGCAGTAAGGAAGTAAAGGGTAAAGACTCCGCCCTGGTCTCAAGACTTAGTCTGGTCCAAAGATGCAGATAGTTTTTTTAAATGAAAAGCTGAGCCTGTATGCTTCATCAATGACCTATATGTAGGCGCAGACAGCCAACCCATTTGCCCAGTGGTGCCTTTTTTTGAAAATTTGAAGAATAAAAGTGATAATCTACTGATTTTATTTTTCTGATCTTTTATACGGTATTTAGATATCCCAACCTAAAACTGATTCTTGGGTGAACCATTGTAGAAATATTAACCGTGTCTCTAATTTTGCATCTATTTCGCAAGGTGTTAACTCATGAAAAAATTTTAAAAAGCACTAAAAAAAAAAAAGAAGTAACTAGATTAAAATATTCCTATTCTAACAAAAAACTCCAATAAATTAACATAAAAAAATCCAGATTTAAAAAATGTTTTTAATATTTATGTAGGTATCTTGTTCTGAACTTGAGAAAGTCGCTTGATTGTGGGAAAAAAAGATAAATGAAGGAACTTTATAATTTTTAATGATTTTAATTCAATTTTGGAAATAAAAAAACACCCACCTTGAATTTTTTTAAAAAAGAACACCTTCAAAGAAGTAATTGAAGATTTAGTTTTTGAAATGTATTTTTTTTTGTATATTGTGGTTTTGTATAAAAAATAGAATGTCTAACTAATATTATGAGACATTGTCACGATGGTTTTGTCTGATTTTTAGAAGCTACTTCGTGGATGTAGATAAGGAGAATACGAAATGATATTAAACTAAGGCTCAGGAAAGCACTGAATTGGAAATTTAGTTTGAGATTTTTAAAGAGGTGATGCTGAAAGGATCCTGGAAAGCTGAGATTCAATTCTTAATCATATATGTATTTGAGTACTAGGGTATTATATCGTGACTTATATCCCGTGTATGTATGCTAAAAATAGATCTCATTTTAATGTGACTAGAAAATGTTATAGTAATGCGTAAGCTGTCATATATTGACCTTTCTCAGTAGTCATAATTTGAGGGTAGGAATCCCCGTATGACATTAACTATGTAAGATTCAAAATGTATGCTCTTTGGATTATTACATTCTAAAAGTACACTTCTTGGAAATATGTAGTTTGTAATTTTTTTTTTTTTTCAGAGTACCCTGTGTATACACACTTTACTTTTCTTATACAGTAAAACGTGATAAAATTAATCCCTCTTGCCTCAATATTTATCTTATAATTAGTAGTTATATGTATAGCGTCAAATCACTCTAGTCTAACGATTAATACATACATGTATTTGCAGAGTTTTGACTTTTTAAAACCATTTTTTTTCTTCATTTCCTTAAAAAATAATTTGTACATGTATTTGTACCCTTTAAGGAAATTCTATACATAAGATCTCTCCCATTACAATGGTGAGCCTACATATGTGAATGTAAATGTGTGACGAATTGAAAAATCCATAACTTTTTCACATATATGTATATCTACATACATATTTAGCCACCAATGGTTATGGGTATGTTCATCCTATTTCTCACTCTTATATATAGAATAATACTAAATAAATCCCTGAGACGATATCAGAGCTGTTTACGAATCGCAACTGAAACTAAAGTCAAAGACTTTAATTGTGCAACTCGAATCCGCGTCTTTTGTATGAGTATCCCCTTAGTTTGAGTTCAGTCATCAATATTAAATTAAATCCAGTAATAAAGAGATAAATCGTACAGAAAGAATTATAATTATAAGTAAAAGTTTGATATAAAGAATACTTTGGAGCCTCCTTTTTAACTTTGAGTCGATTTTGAAGACAATGTTTTAGTATAAAAAGGATATCTATCTAATCCAACGATTGAAATATTTTATAATTAAGCAAATCAATGTAAAAGGTACTTCTAAGAAGTAAAAGTAGTTGATAAATCCACAGTTGACTAAGAAAACAAATACAATGTCAAATTCAAAGGATTCTGTTTAATAATTATATTGAGTATAATACTAGAAATAATCGATTTGCATGTGATATGTTTGTAATTAAATACTGTCTAGAATTCGGGTGTTTACTTTAAGAGCAGATATATTCACTCAGTATGCTCTGCCGACTTTACTTGTTTCTTGAAAACAATTTAACCCAAAGAAGCGACTATGAACTAGTGTTGTCAAAATATCAATATTCTCGAACCGGTTCGTATACCAAAATTAGTATCGGTATTTTGATACTTTTTGGAATACAAAGTATACAGAAAAAATGCTGTTAAGGTGATTTAGAGCATTCGTAGGAAAACCTTTATAAGTGTGCTACAAACTGTAACACAGATTCTGTAACTATTTTCCTGCCTGTCCCATTATTATAATCTGCACGCCAAAGAAATGAGAAAATTTAAGATATTAGTCTCTATAATCAATATATTTGATAAAAGTATATTAAATGCATAAACAAGCCCAGGATTAAACTTTTTTTCCACGAAGAGCATAAATTTTTTTTCATTTCTGGAAGAGTTTTGAGTCAAAAAGGGTGAGAGCCCCTGCATTAGAAAACATTTTCCCTAAGTTTTCAAAGACAAAAAAATAATAATGAATATTAAGATTCTCTCAAGATCCCGTTTTTCTGAGATTTCCCGGGTTTTTATACCTTTTTTTTGGGGGGGGGGGAGGTTATGTTTTGAAATTTGACTCTTTTAAAAAAAATATAAAAATTTTTTTTTCATTCTTGTATTTTTTTTAATATCACAACCGAAGGTCAAATATTTTTTGAGAATTATTGATTGCAAGTCTCAATATCAATCAGTACCCCGGTAGCACTATTAACGTACTGGTATACCGAACAAACTACATAATATGTAATCAAAATGTGTTGTTTATTACATATATGTATATTATTCGTTAAATTTAAAATGATTGAGTTAAAAAAGGCAGGTTTATTTATTTTTTTAATTTAGATAATTTTTTTTTACAAAATCATGTTTGAATCGGCTACATAAATGCTTGTCAAGACGAAGTTGATACAATAAAGATTAATGGATCCCTTAATGAAGTCTTTATTAAATTACATTAGACTGGAGGTAGGAATGATGCATATTATCTACGTACATAAACTACCTACCTAAGTAAGGGTATGTATGTTGCAACTCACAGTATGCCAAAAAAAAAAAAAAATTCATTGTCTTGGTTCATTTATCTTTACATATAATGTTATTTCGCAGATTGCAACACTATGTATGTACATATATATTGAAGGTTATATTATGCATATGTACATATATTTGGATATTAAATTTATGCCAGCTAATTAAATGAACTTCTTTTTCAAAGTGTATGTATGTATGTATACTTTTACCTTCCTTTTCAAATTTGGCAAGGCCTAAAATTTATCAACAGTTTGTCTCCAAAAATGGATTGAAAAGAGAATGTTTTGTTTTATGACCTTTTCAATCAAAAAATAAATGAACACCCAAATTAGCATTATTCTAGTTGTTTTATTATTACTATCTAAAGGTTGCACTTTGAAGAGCTGATGAAGGAAATGTTTGAATCTACTGAAAATATATATGTATATTTGCATAAGTGGTTTTAGAGTTTAAGTACCTATGTAATTGGATATAAAATAACATTTTGTGCAGTTTTAGCAAACTAATTACTATAGATCAGGGCTGCAGGATAATGACGGTATAAACGAGTGTCATGATACATTCGGGTTTGTTATCGGGGGTTTTATTAATTCAAATATATATCCTACGTAGATTCAAACATTTCCTTCATCAGCTCTTTATAAAGTAACGTGTGATCTAGGAGCATGTCACATTAAAATGTGTCATATACATAGATCACTCATGAGTAGGGTTGCGACTTTTGTCGAGCGTGAGGAAAAGGTGGGTGTGAGACATATAGTGCAATTGAATTAATACCCTTGATATCATCAGTTGTCTATTATATACATTGGCGGGAGAAAATATATCCAAATTTGTATATGGATCATTCGATATCAAATTGTCAAAAACAATGAATGAGCGAATGCATTCAACCCTAATCCAATATACAAATATCTAGTATACACCAAAGGTCAGCAACGATTTGGAGCGTCATAGCTAAATTAGCTATTTAGCTATGTAGTATTTTGTGGAGGGCCATGCTATTAAATATGGTACAAATACATTTTCTTGAACTCAGCTGTTTTTACCGAAAAAACAACTACAACAACATTATTTTGAAGGCTAAGATAAGATATACACTGTAAGTGATTTTATTTGTATAAAAGAGTTCCATCATCGTTTGTATTCTTTTATGAATGACGTATACATAAGTGTTGTAAAAAGAAAATAATTATTTTTTTTTAACTTTTGTGCTTTTTTGTTTGTTGTCTCAGTTATGTGTACACAAAGGACGTCAAAGACAGACACCAGCAAAGAGACACAATAATATAACATATATACAATTTTTTTGAATAAAAGTGTAAAAACAAGTCTGGCGGTCAAAAGTATGAGTAGTGTTTATATTTTAATAATCTAACACTATCAATAATAATGTTCAATTGTGATTTCGTCGATTCTGTGACAGTAATTTTGATGTTAAGGACAAAATCACACTTGGGAGAGTCAATTGTTAAAAATGTCTATAAAATAATGGAAATAATCGAGTGTAGTAATGAAATTAAGTACCTTCAAAATGAGAATAAGTCATTTAGAACAAAATGTCACTCATTTGATCTAAATCAAATCATTTCAACTCTACTAAATAAAGCCCTCAATTTCATTTAAAAACAATGAATTTCTTTTTTTAACAACTAGTATCTTACTTTCTCATCTTACATTGTAGAACAATAAAAAAATCAAAATCTTTTTTCAAGAAACTGCTCAACATGAAGAAAACTACACTGTTTATTTCTATTTGAACTACATATATTGGGTAGTTATCTTTAGTAAAGAACAAATACGCATGTTTTCATTGAGCACATAAGAGCATCCCTTTAAGTTACATACAAACATAATCCAAGTGAGTATTTAGACTCAAATAAAGTTTTTTTTGCCTTCTAAACAAAATTGTTTGTTTGTTTGTTTGGAGTCCAAAAGGTATTACATACATGCATTAGATTTAATTCAAGAGCAAATCACGTACCTATAAACTCTGAAAAAAGAAGAAGATTAAGTGACATAAATCATTCAGCTAAATAGCTTCAATGAAAATGACATTTAATTCCGTTACGCAATGGTGACAATCACACTTAAAATGAATAAACAAACAATCAATAGTCACATGGCCATTATATTTACATAGAGTATATCATTGTAAATAGTACCTAGATGGTTAAGGAGGGTAGCAAATTGCATTTATCTGGAAATTCATTCAGTATTGTACAAACTGAGTACATGGTATTTCAAGGATTCTAAATTCCTTAGAATTTGACCATACTAAAATTGGAACCTCGTATTGCCTCTTTATCAAATATATTCCCTTAACCAAACATTCTTTAGTGGACATTGAAAACCGTTCATGCCCTTAACTTTTCCTTCACTCATTATAAAGGCATTAACAGAAAAACCACAAATTGTTGGTAGCCTTAGAAATTATGGAAGGTTGTGTGGCTAAAAAAGTAAGTAATACAATCAATAGGAATATTTATACATTCAACCAATATACACACAGTATTTAACTTCTCCCATGTAATTCTGGCTTGCACCAATCAGAGATGTGGACACTTTACTCGAGACTCAGACTTGAGTTTCATTAATTAGTCATTTACAACTGAATCTGAACTCGAATTTGAAATAAACACATTCGTAAATCAATTCAACGACTCGAAACTTGACTAGAACCTATAAAAATGACTTTAGAACAGGTAAGAGAAACACCAGAAAGGAAAACGAGAAGTTATTAAATCTATGAGGGTTTGGTAACACTTTAGAATAATTTTCACAACACTACCGATAAAATAGGTTTCTCTTGAATTATTTGTATGCAAAAGAAACATTTGAGCAACAAAAAACCATATAATACAAATCATGGCAACATTCTATTCATCAACAAGGGTCATTATTTGTTTTAATTTACAATCAAATTAGTATCGAGGATCGCAGATAATGTACAGATATATGTAACGTTGGGATGTTCAATCCAAAGTTTCCTATAATATCTAAGTAGACTCTAATATTCTTTATAATAACTCAATTTTTTTGTCAAAATATTCATTCAAATAACAGCAGGATACAACATACTTTAATACTTTTATTATTTTTTTCTTCTTTACCCATACGTATGTACATGCTTCATAATTTAATTTGTATGGAGGTTCATTATGAAGTGAGGAGTATTTTTGGGGAGGGCTTGGGCGTTAACCGGACATAGATTAGCGGTACTATTCACTCTACATACATATGTATGTGCATTCATGGGTAGATATGGCCAACTACTAACTCCTGATAGGGGGTAAGAAGAAACAACAACATTTATGTGTGTATCCATCTATGTATAATAATAATAATAATCATAATAACATTTGTAACACTATGGTGAGAGTGTGTGCAGTTTGAGGTCTCAAATTATATAATCGACATATAGCGGCTCAACTTGGGTATCTATGAGTTACCCACATAATATATGTTCATGTACAAAGTATTAGTATAATAATTATATTCTTAATACATAAATACATACATAAGAGTGTGAATGTGGATAAAATGAAAGACTGGGCGTTTTCTTTTGCTGATCACATCACTTTATGTACATAGTATGTATAATAAAAAGTATCTACAGAGTACATTTGGATTTAAATGTCTACATATTGATGCAAAGACGTTGAAATAAGTTACTTATTTAATTTACTATTGTTACGGATGTTGAAAATGAATGAACATACACTCTACATAGGTAGGTAGGTAAACTCTTTCACATAAAGTAGTATCCATGGAGACAAAGTCTTTATATAATGAAGCATTTATCATGACGTCATGATTTCAAAAGTCGATTATTTTGAAGAAGAAATATAAATAACTCAATTTAATGAAGGAAGTTCATTTTATATAAACAATCGTTGTTATTCTACCTTTTCTGCGAAAAGAGAGGACTTCAAATAAACTAATTGCTTGTCCCCGTTAATAGTACATCAAATTAATATTATTATTCAACTATTTTCTTGTCAATAGAGGGGGAAGTTTGCAAGTTCATTTGAGTTACACAATATATTATTCATTTAAACAACTACATCACATCCTCATTGTGTGTATTTTTCTCAAACTTTCCTCAAGAGAGAGAGAAAGAAAAAAAAAGGCGCAAAATTAACTATTACAAAGTATTAGTGAGTCAATTATGTTTACTTCTCAAACTATTATTTAATTGTAAAGCTATTTGCAAATTAAGTTAACAAAATCCACGTTTTAAAAGCTAATTAACTCTAGAAAACGTTCATTGCTTCTATGAACTATTTTTCTAACAAAAGAAAGGGAGAAAAGCACAAAATTCTATTGCAGTTAGTCAATTTTCTGTCAATTATTTTGTATTGAATAGATTCCAAATTCAACATCAATTTACGCCTAGAATGATACTCATTTTGTGCATTACAAAATAATGATTTGCTAGTGTATTTCATCCAAATTTTATTTCCAGTTTTTGTTTTGACCTAAAGGGACTCCTGGGGGCATAAGTGGTGGGAGTAAGGCCAAATTTTTGTATTTAAATAACTCCTTGAATATCATATATAAAGGATTTATAAGGAATACATCAAAGAGCTAAGACCCCCAACTTTCAAACGAGATGTCAAACGCCCGATTAGAATCCTTGATTAAGAAGAAATCGTCCATTTAAATGTGTAAGCTTTCATTCATGCCCCCTGGAGTCCCTTTAGGTCAAAAGAAAGACTGGAAATGGAATCTGCATTAAATAAGTTTGAGAATCATTATTTTTTAATACATAAAATGACTATCCTTCTAGGCTTAAATGTAAGTTGAAGTTGGAAAATGGGCCAAATTAGCTCAAAAAGTAGGGTCTGATTTCTCAAAAATTGTCGGACTCTCTCTCTCTTAAAAAAATTACAGATTTGAAATCAGCGTACAAAACTGAATGACTTGTATTACACTTATACCCCATAGTATTTTTGACATTTCAAATTTGCTGACCTGTGTAATTATTATAAGAGTTAAAAAAAATTGACTACTCGCAAACATAATATTTTTTTATATTTTGGGGTGATATATTTGTGTTATGAAAAGTTATTTTAAGTGTCATTGACTAATACATGACTTTCTCCGATATCAAAGTAATACAAGTCTACAAATAAGTCAAAAGTACATACATACAATAAAAATCCTTTATATTCGCTCAAAAACAATATACTCTACATAAATGACCAAGATTCACAAATGTCTTCAGTCTCACTTCTCACTATTGCTCCATCAGGATTATTATTTAATCCATTTATGTTTTGTACCTATGTTCATAGTATAATTAAGAAGAAGGAAAAATACGGTTTTTCTTAAGTCAATGAGTGACACAACAAAGCATTGCAAAATATACAGTCATTCTTCTTGCAGAAATAAAGACTCAGACTACGAACATAGGCGCAAATTTAAAGCGCGTCTCTCTCCCTATATGTATATATATATATATTTATAACTCTCTCTCTGTGTATGTTTATTATTTCATGAAGCATCTGTGCCTTCAACCTTCAGAACATAAAATAATATAATCCATAAACATATTTCCCAAAAATAATTTCATTATTTTCATAATATTTAATATTATTAGTGCTATTAAAGAATAGAGTGGCAATTGTTAGGGTCTAATAGTAAACAATAATATACAAATATCTCTCTTTCAAACATGGTTTGATAGTCATTATGATTACGCAATCCCAAATGGTTGTTGTGTGTGCTATGATGTACATAACTTACCTCAAAGTTGTTGTTTACCTCTGTACATATCTTAAATGCCAAAAACATACTGTTATTATAATTCTATATAAATGCAGTTTTAGGGCGTGGTCCCCCTTGTTATTTTGTAAAGTTAGGCCTGGCTCTGAGAGTGTGAAGGTATATTTTTATTTATGTATGAATGTGAGGAGAGAAAATATGTACTTAGGTTTGGAGTGATAGTGATTAATTTCTTTGGGCCATTACGTAATGAGTGCATAAATTGTATTCATACATATTTGTTGGAACATTATCAAAACATACATTGGAATAAAGTTGAAACAGGGGCACCTTAAATCATGAAAGAAAATGAGTTAAAACAATGGATGGGCTTTGTTTAGCAACCTTTTTTAAATACTCAATATCTTTTGTTAAATCATGTTTTTCAAAAAATGTAACATACATGATAGTTATGAACACGTTTGATTTTGAAGACCTGAGTTACTTATAGTAATATCGCACCACTATACTTTAGTGTTGGAACGCAGTCGTAAAGCTCCGGACCGGTAAAAGAGGTGTATGTTTTTTTTTTTTATGAGACCGTTATAATTGGATCTGTTGACCATTTCTACTAACAAGTTTGATCCTTGATCGGTCTCATTTAAACCCCTATCTCTAAACCGAATTATAACTTAACTATAAATGACGTCAATTGTGGTTAAAAATGAGCAATCATCAGTCACGTGATGTAACTGTTATGAACAGGAGTTTTTGTTTGTTTTTTACATTATTATTCAGTACCATTCATGGAACTATGTTGTATGTATACTTTGATATAAAAGTTATCCTCCCCAGAGACAATCAAATCTGAGGACCGGTTGTTGCCAAGGCAATGTATAAAACTAAACGCATAAATTTTCCATTGAAATTAATTTTTTGTCCCTCTTAAAGTCATATTCTAAACTTTTTATTCACAAATTAAAATCAATTAAATTTGAGTCCACTTGTCTGAAGCACACAAAATATCAATCTAAATTCGATCTTGGACAGAGTTTCCACACCAATAGTCCATATACTTGGATATACATTTTTTTTTACTTGCATATAATCATTGGCTACATAAAGAATGTCATGCCTCTTTTCAAAGGACTCTTTTTTGTAGATACATACATATGTACAACTCAACATGAATTCTCACGATAGGATTACAAACATATTGTTTGATTATTATTTTATTTATTTTTTTTTGCAAAAAAAACAAACACTTTTTGTTGTTGTTGTTATTATTTATTGCAAAATAAATAACCGTCATTGAATTAAGAATATTATTTCTAAATATATCATGAAGCTTAACTCTTAAACGCGTCATCTATGAAGGTCATACTATCCTTTTGAGAATCATCATTCAAGGTAGTATCGAATCAATTAATTAATTAAATAAATAAATAAATTACATCTTCGATAGCGTTGTTATTATGATAGGTATAATACGACATAATAGAAGCAAAGCTATAATCAAATAAAAATAGGTATCGTCATTATCTACATAGTATGTTTTGGAAATTTCAATGCATGTTTGCGGTCATTACACCCTTAGGCTTCTACATATGTATATAGTATACAGCATTGCATATGAGTAGAAGCTGGATGACATCCGTATAGCATCCATTTTTAATCACAACACGAATCAATTGTCTGTATAGAGTCTTAATATTATTATTTTTTAAGAGATGCATCTCCCAAAAATGTTCCCTCGCTTTGATGTACATATATGGTTATGTTTAATTTCTTGTAAAAGAGTGATTCCTACTTTCATCTTGATAATGTACTTATACATACATAAATACATATTAATCTACTTAACGGTAAAGTACTATCAAATAGTCTCTTCCGTCCAATAATAAAAAAAAATCATAGAAATGTATAATAAAATTGTCCGTCACTGACTTGAATAAGATGGTGTGTAAATTCATGTCTACTCCATCGAGAATTATCAATTGAAAATAAGTATATTTTCACTGCATAAATGTAGGTATACATATATTGTGCTTATACACACGATAGAATTTTGTACAAATTGCAATATGTGTGTTTCAGAGCATTTTATTTAACAATAACACGATCAGCCATTTTAATGTTATTATCAATTATATATGGATACCTACATTCCATTTTTATCTGTTAGGATTAGATACTTATGTAAATTGTTCAAATGCCTTTTTGATGAACTGTGATCCATGTGGACTTGACTCAGCCATATAAAAGATGAACTTAAATACAACTCTGATTTATTTGATATCTCTGAACTATTAACTTTTCTAATTTGATGCAGAATGCACACAATCCATTAGTAATTGTTATAAGAAAAGTAAAAAAAAAAGTACACCCGTCATTTATCAAACATAACAACAAGTGCTGTGATTTTTTCATATAAAATGCTATTTCCCATTTTTGTTGTTGTTGTAGTTTGTATATAAAATATATATGTTAACCATACTTTTAAGTCTAATGCTTGATTATCAAATGACAAAAGCTCTTCTTATCAAATTAAAGACGTTAGTGATAAAATAAAGTAGACAAGGATCAGATCTTTAATGAACCATATGTTATAATATAGAGATAAATCTTCTTTTTTGTATATATTATTCAGAAAGTTAAGAAGGCCTTATTCAGTATAAAAAAGTACATACCAAAGTTATGATAAAAAAGTTATTAAAAATAGGAATTGGTTTTCATGAATGGGATCAGACATTTCTGACGTAGATATATATATATTTATATGTTTTGTGTAAAACGAACGGATAAAGTCCCAAAATAGTTTGAGGAAGATTATAATTATATGATTAATTATATAATTATGTTATACAATATACAATAACCTTTCAAAAGGATTCATATATCGGGATTAATTGCAATGTAGTCAAAGCAATATGCAATTAAATTATTGACGTCAGAGATTGGATAATAAACAAATAAATGACGCCATTTTGGAAGAGGTATACATGATACATGATATTGTCAATACACAGAGAACTATTTATCAAAGAATATGGAAAAAAAATCCCATAAAAAAATATATGGAAACTTCACTCTTAAAAATGAAGTAACACTTCTAAATTTAGAGGAAGGGTTTTTATTTTTATTGTATAATATGAGACTCCTACACAAACGCAGATTGATGAAGTCATGTAAAACTGATCAATAGTCTTTCAAACTCCCATATTGATCATCATCTAACTAATCTTTATTTGATTGTCAAATATATAGAGTGCTTTGATCCATAAGGTAAAATGTAATTATTATAATCTCACAGAATAACAATAATCATTTTTATACTTATACATATAATGTAGAAATGAATGAGACCCTTCCATGTTTGTTTGCTTTATATACTCTTTTCCTTATACATACAATTCAACACAAGAATGTCAAGAATTTATGACAAGAGACAACACGCTGATGGAATAGTTAGTAGATAATATGTTTATGTTTGAAAATAAGATATCAAACATACAGAAAAGTTCACGCAGAGGTCAGTCAGTGTCTAACTGTCAAAAAAAAAGAAAAAAAAAAAAGAAGAAGAATGAAACACTCCCAAGATCCTACGTTCATTTTCCACTATGTTCACACATAGTTGTAATCTCTCAATTCTCCGAAATGAATTATTTAGTCCGAGTCCCCAACTCTGGATTTTAATCAAAAAAATATTTGCTTGTGTCTTGAAAAATATTTAATTTTTATCTAAAAGATTACATATTTATCGATGTGATCTGATTTGTATTCCCCATCCTTTCTTCCTCCAAAAATAAAAAAAACCTAAAATCTTTTGGTAGCAGTTAGGCAACTCTTCACAGCAGTGAGATCAGAAATTAAGGTTATTCATGGCAACTTGACACGATTTAATTTGAATTCAAAATATAAACACACAAAACACACGTTTAAGGAGGTAGATGTATAAATAAATAAAAATACAGAGATACCAACAAAAAAATTAACATCAAAGATTACAACAATTGTGATGAAATTGGATAGAAATTCAATAAAATTTACAAATATGTTTCAATACAAATAATGGATAATTTAATCAATTTCATTATATTAAATGCACTTTGTAAACGACATTCAGAATATTTTATTTTTTTAAGAGATAGATAAAGAGAGTCATAAGTATGTAGGTACCCATATCTACATATTTTGGGCTCACAACGCACCCAAATTTTTGTCGTGCCTTCTATTGTGTTTATCTATTATTATCATTATCAAGTTTTTTGCAACAGAGGAGCCTTTTAATTGTAGAGTAAGGAGCAAGTCAGTGGGCGTTAACAAGGGTTTATTCACGCTAATGAGTTCATAATATGTACATATTCATATACCTTACAGGACCTTAATGAAATGAATGTTAATTGTGTTTTAATTGTTGTCCTTCAGAGTCTTTGGTTGCTTTTCCAATTTATTACAATCTTAAGTAATTACCAAATGGAATAAATAAATACAAAAAAAAAAAAAGACCAAGGGAGGAGATAAAGGTCATGTTAAAATTAGGGGATTGTGACAGTAGAGGACAAAAACATTTTCAACCACGTACAAAACAAATTTATGACCGATATAATGATAAAAACAAATAAAAAAAACATTGGTTTTTATAGATCAGTCTGTTAAAAAAATAAATAATTATTTATCTCTTGGGTGATCAAGTATTATATATAACTATGTATAATTATAATTATAGTAGTCAGAATTAGGCCCTATCATTGGTGGAAGTTCCAAAAGGGGGAGAAAGAATCGGTGGTCCCTCATAGACACAATGATTACAAGACATACTCGAAAAATTCTGCCCATGTTCTACATAGTAATTATCCACAAAACATTTACTGTTAATTGACCCTCCATGCAAATTTTGCTACAAATTCTCGACCAATTTTTTTAGAATCAATTAATTAGGGATACAAAATCGGATATTCGATTGATCCACTTCAGTTACTTCTCTTCAAACAATCCTCTGAGGTCCCAATAAAAATATGTATAATCACGTACAAGTCCAAACATGGCTAAAATTTGTATGTTGTGTGAAAAAAAGAGAACGTTTTATTTTATTGAGCGTTCAGACAATGTGGTCATGTCTGGGATTTTATGCTATAATCTTAGGGGTTTTTTTTTTTGTTTTCTACCCTCCATCACTAAACAAAATAGTGCAGTCAAAAAAAAAAAAAGTTAAAAAAACCCTCCAATAACGTTTTATGTATATATTATGTCTTTAGTTTAATGATGACATTTTCAAATTTGTGAATCTCCCCTTTTTCCTAGTGACAGCCCTTGATAATAAATAATGAGTCATGTGATACCTATGTATGTTCATTTTGGGCGGATACACCATACATACATACATATTGTACACACATACTTATTGCGTTTTACAAATACATACGTACATACATACTTATGTAGATATGTTCATACACAGGTTTCGTAGAAGGGGAAAAACAAAAACTCATTAAATCCTTTCATTCACAGATTACAATAATAAATAAACACATACATACAACCCTAGACGACTCGTAAGTATATGTATGTATGTACATATATACCAATGATGTTCTTACACATTGAACCATTAATATATTAAAACCATAAAATGATATTAAACTACATATTATACATACATATATGTATAATGTAATTATATAAATACTTTTCTTAACGAAAAAATAAATTAGTTTTTCTTTTATACATATATATAGCAAATGACTACATGTACCAAAAGCATAGGTATATCAATATACAAGGTCTTTAGATTGCTTAAGGTATCTTGTCAAAAATGTACAGAAGTAAGTTTAGGTTGCTCAAATTTTCAATCTAAGTGTAAATTTTTTCGAACTATAGCGTTTGTTTACAAAACATTTTTTATAATACATGGAGCATCACTTATTTGACTAAGCCAATCCGTGGACTCATTTTCATCATAACTAAACAATAGAAATTAAACTTTTGATCCATTATTTATAATATTTTCTAGTAATTCAATAATAATAATAATATGTAATAATTTATACATAATTTGTACTCTGATTAAGAAAAACTATGACCTCAATAGAGCCCTTCCCTTGAAACAGCCTCGATCAATGTACATATATATATATATATATGTAACCATTTATAGACAGAAATAGATTCTGAGCCCCCTCCATACCTATCTGTGGCAATGAGAAGTGGTTCATTTTTTAAGCAATCCCTAATTAGTAAAAAAAAATTGTTCTTACATGAGGCTTGAATTCGCTTATTTAATAAAGCATCACTAGTGATTGATAAGGTGAAAGAAAACAAATTAGAAAGAAATTAGAAAGGAAATGTGGTTTAAATAATACATATTTTGCATTTAATTAATATTAACTATCATGGATATTTGACTATTATTTATGCACAGGCGCCTCCTACATACAAATATACATACATATTATGTAAATCAAATCAACCTTGGACACGAGTTCATGATTAGAATCTGCATAGACTTAAAAACTTTAAGGCAGAGTCGCATAAAGACATTTCATCTCTGCTTTTTCAATTGCGTATAGATATATGTATTTGCAACCTCTTGAATCTACAAACATTCACATAAATACCAATATTTCAATGGCAATATACCAAAATACTCAGTTTAGTTTGGATTGTTTTAGTTTCCATTTTAGTAAAAAAAAAATTAATTATTTATGTGGAAAAATAATATGATGTAAGCTCATGTTTGACAACATGGATTATTTGGGTTGTATACAAGTATGTAAGCAACATGTACATGTTGCAACCAAAACTAAACTAAATCAAAAAAATTTTAATGAATAATTTATAGTAGTTGTTGTAATGAGAGTAGTCAAATTTTTAATGATACAAATTCCATTGAATGCTCAATTTATTTATGACTATTACGAATTGATAAGTATTCTATAGCACATTATAAAAGTCAAGTGACACCCATTAGATGAGTCCTAAATAAATAATAGATATGTAAGTAATTTTAATAGATCTAAATAATGAAACATCAATTAATAATAATTAATTAAAATGGTTTGTATTATAATGAAATACAAAGCTATGGGGTTCTTGTAGAGTCTGTTGATATTCATCTCAACATGAATGCAACATAAATAAGGCCCAAAATTCATATGTGAATGTAGTAAATAACATATTTGCTTCAAATTTTTTTTTTTTGAAGAAGAAGATATTTGATTGATGAATGCTATTATATATTTATCTTTTAATACATTTAATTCATTTTGAGTAATTTTTTTTTTTTTACTGTTAGTTGTAATTTGGAAATGAATCAGAATCAGATATAAAAAATGGTAACAATTCTTCGAAAGAAGAACCGTTATGAAGAAAAAGAGTTAATCAGTAGATTTTTAATAAGTGGGTTATTCTATTTAGCCATAATGCTCGTTGAAAGTCGTATATAAATAGGTTATTTATTGGTATTATTTATTGACAATTCATTTAAAGGGAAAGAGGGGGGGGGGGAGGTAGATTCAAGGATATACCCTATTTCATTAGTTCATGACTCTTGCTTAGAATATCATACAAAGAAATAGCAATGTTAAATTGAGTGGGATTTCATAGTCAAAACGATTCCTTTTATAATTGTTTATGATGATATTTTATTCGTATCCCCCCAATCTTTCCTGACATAGAAAAAAAAAATATACAAAGTTAGTCATTTCTTCTCAATAACTGTTGTGATAGTAATAGTTGTGAAGGGTTGACTACTAATCAGCAATAACTAATTTGTATTTCAACTGCTTTACAAAATACAATGTATTGACAACCAAACCTCAACATGATTTTTATTTTTTATTTTTTTCAGGTATGTTATTTCATTCTTTTTATTTTAAATTAGGGGATATTTCCATTGGATAATAATAATAATAATATGTACATGCATATAAAGAAATAACAGTTGATTCACACAAATGTATGTAAGTATACATATATATCTCTATTCATTGACTGTTTCCTTATATACATAAGCTCCTTAGTATGTATTTTTATTTCAAATACATAGAAGGGTCTATTGATGAAACATGCACACAGTCTTCTCATCAACACATAATTAGACTGCAAAAAAAAAAAAAAAATTCTTACAAAATGTAAAACTGTTAAAATAACAACGCCCTCTATGTATTATATCTATTATTTGAGGAATGAGTTAACAAAACCTAGTGTGCAGAGATGGATAGATATATGTATACATAGGTATCAAGGTACACAATCATCTCAAGACGGAAGTTGACAATCAGTCTGTCATTCTTCATATTCCCGTAGTACATATGTATACTTACTTAATATGTAATAGAACTGCTAAGATTCATCCATTGAATTACTGCATCCGTAATTAACAAGGTCACAACCACGACTACCAGCTCCTTCGTGGTGGGTAAAATTATTACATACTATGCATACTTAGTATTCACCATTTTTAAATGTATTTCTACGTCATTTATGTGTGACATGGGAATGATTTGTGAGGATAATTCAGTTGTATGTATATATATATACGTGTTGACACCTGATATGAACATTATTTTAACGAATGATGATAATTGTAATAATATAATCATTATTTTTTTTTTGTTTTACTACTTTATCTTTATGGTTTTCTTGGTAAATAAATCTCCCTACCAATGGTACACGCGTCCAAGAATCTCCTCATATCTGATATTTTATAAAGAGCTATACCTATAAATTATATACCCATCAAATTCACTTGTGTATCTATGTTTGAAAATATTATCATATTTAATATATGTATAGTTGCATATAATTAGATTATTAATATTAAACATACATAAAATGTTTAGTTATTATCCAGGCTGTTTCATTCTCCTTGAGGAAGATTATTGAGTATATGTAATTCCAAGCATTTCATCGGTTTTCTCTCAACTTCCTATTCGATTCATGCCTACATAGCTTATAATAAGTACATTTGCATGAATCGATGCATGCATGACCTATTCAGAAGCATTATTCTAATTTGCTTCTTCAAAACATTTTATTGATTCGTTTAGAAGCCTGTATATGAAAATGCAATGTAAAATATAGGGCTCTAAAAGTTCCTAACAACAGAAGATTTAACTGGACTTTGGATATGAAATACAACTAAATTAATTTTCATATAATCTGTATCTCTCGATTACAGGGGTGACAAAGTTACATTTCCTAGATAAGGTTGTGGAAAGGGCAGAAAGGTGGAGTTACAATCTATTTTAACTATATGTACTTTAAAAATTTTCTAAGTAGGATACTTTTCTGAAAGATAAGCCGTCCCTCTCCTCTCTTAGGATTTTCAGCTATGTTCATTTATTGAGCCTGATTTCAAACGAGAATCATTTGCTTTTATTAAGTGACATAATTTATTTAATGGAACTTTATTCTTCAGCATCCAAATATATAAGGTGTTCAATTTCAAAAATATTGATGATTATTTTTTTGGCACCTTGAACGCCTTCCTCTCAAAATTGCTACTAGCCATAAGGAGGAAAATCGTTATGGTTCATTATCAAAGTAAATAGAATGAAGTGTAAAGTGAGTGACAGCTTTGAGTCAATATCCAGTATTAGGTCTATATCTATGAAATGAGACTTTCAGCTATTAAACAAAAAATGTCGCTAGGAGTATTTTTAAACCAATCCAAATGTCTTCTTTTTTTTTGTCTGTCATCTGGCAACATTATTCAGTTAATTGTTTGTGAAGTTTCATACAACAACGCATTTTTGTTCGTTATTAAAAATGTCGAATTTCGTGCCTTCAAACTACGATTTCTGGACTTTGTTGATTTTCTGTTATCATTTGAAGAAAAACGCTTCTGAAGCACAACAAATGCTTGTAGAAGTTTACGGTGGGCATTTTATAAATAAAGCACAGCGCTTTAGATGATTGGATAATCCAAAAATATCGACTAAACAGGTCGCTTTGGCTGCAAGGCAATGCTTTGTGTTTTCTGGGATCAGCGTGGTATGATTTGGCACGAGTTGTTAAAACCCAGTGAAACAGTTAACAGTGCACACTACCAACGACGACAGTTGGCCGATTTGAACAGCGCCAAACGACAAAAATATAGAATATTCTAATTGGTGTCAACTAATAATTGTTCTTGATGACAATGCACCTCCACATCGAACAATAGCGACCTGAGAATTGGTGAAAACGTACGATTGGGAACCGTTGGTGTATGTGGCTTACTCACTAGACTTGGCGTCATTAGATTATCTCTTGTTAGCATCGATGAGACATGCATTAAAGGAACAGTGCTTCAATTCTCACGCTGAAGCCAAACGAATGGTTTGCAGCCAAAGACAGCCAATTTTTTTGGCGCAGCATCCACAAATTGCCTGAGAGATGGGAAAAATGTGACACTGGCTATGGCAATTATTTTGAAGATTAAATTTGTCACTATTTTTTCACAATAAATGTTAGAAATTGAAAAATAAAGTCACATTTTCATAGGATTCCGAGCAGACTCGAGCAGTACAAGCACCTCTGATAGATAAACATTCCTTCCCCATAAGCAAAATATATATTTCTCGTTAAATTTGTTTATCCAAAGGCAAGAGACGACGTTTCAAAAATCCCACGTCTTCTTGAAATGAATTAATACAGTTTATTTTTTTAAATGAAGTACAAAAAAATAACTTTGTTCCTTATTTTATTGCAAGATGATATTAACAGAAAGGACACTTAAGTTTGCAGCAATATGCATGGGAACAGAAAGGTAGTTAGAACACAATGACTAAACAATATTAAATATTAGCCCATCGATCATTTACTGTTAGGTAGTTAGTTCCAGCTAAGAAACATTTTTCTAACAACTAATTTATATACCCACTGATTGTCATGTTACATATGAACTCTATAAGTATAAATTATTATTATTTTTGATGAAACTAACTCCCCTGTAACTAGAATAGCAAATATTATATTAACAAAAACAAAACAAAAAAAAAAAAACTTCTACTTTTTATGTAAAAAGTTCAGTTCTTAAATTAAGTTTTTTCTAGAAAAAACACTTTAACAACTTTTTAATTAAAAGCAAATGTGAAAACATACACATAAATGGATAAGTGTAAAATTTAGTATTATGATCGATGATTTAGACCTTAAGGCAGGTAGTTATATTGTTTTATTTATATTAAGATTATTTGTAGTTGAGGAAAGTTAGAGATATCCGTTGATGTCCAAAAATATAAAGTCATTTTATCATGCTTCCTTAAATAAACCTCCAATGGAAATCAGCTACAACTGGGTCCTCTCTCACCCATCTCTTGCTTTTTCTAGCTTACATGCAAAAAAAAAAAAGAAGAAATTTGATCACCTATAAAGCTATTAACCTGAAGCTAACGCATATATCAATATTTGAGTATGTCTCTTGATACTTATTTATTATTATTAATATTATTTTTATGATCTCTCCTTAATTTAATGAATCATTTCATTTCAAGTAAAGCCTATTAAGTATATAAATACCTTAAGGTATAATTCATACCACAATATACACTTTTTTTCAAATCAGTGTTCAAAATGATGCCAACTTTATTTAAATCAAAAAATAGATCTTTTAATAAAAGCCACATTCCCATGTAAGAATATTTATTCAGGTTTTAAATGCAAAATTTAGTTCAGGCTTCTTACATTGTTTTTTGTTTTTTTTAAAAAAAACAAAGATACATATCTAATGCGTAAATACAATAAGTAAATATTTCAATTATTAATTTTTAGACATTGTTTGTTTAAATATGTACTTATTATTCTTGAAAAGGTTAGACACAAAATACATTTTTTTAATGGGATTGACTATATGATCAGAAACTGCATAACACTTGTATATATGTATGTATATTATTGTAAGTTAAAGGGAGATGCTTGAATAATTTTTTCGTCCAATGTTCTACATATATTTCTCTGAATTTATAAAAAGAGTTGTAGAAAAATTTCAATTCACCTTTCAATTGATCACTTAAAATTAAAATCAAAATGATATATAATTAATCACCATTTCTTTCCATAGAGCGTTTTCATTATTCTTGAAGTAAGGGAGAAGAGAAGGAAAAAGAAACACAACCTAAGCTTTTTATGCTGAATTTCATTTAAATGTGAAACATGTTTATCTATGGTATTCTATTAGTCCTTGTTTAGCTTAATTTTTTCATCTTTAAAGCTACTTTAAGTCTTTTGGAAATTTGTCATTTTTTTGTCTTTTTAAATCAATGTATTTCAATCAAGCAATTGTGCATGAAATATACATAATTAAACATTTTAATTTAAAATTATTTCTTGATGAAGCTCTTTAATTTGATCATTATAAAAACCATGCACACAAAAACCATTAATTCATTCCCTCTTAAGGCTACAAATAATTATAATAATAATAATAATAATAAAAAGACAATTCCAATTCCATAATATACCAGTAAAACAAATAAAAGCTAAATTATTCACAGGAATGATATCACATAACTAAAACATATATATGTATACAAATAAACAAAGAAAAATAACTTTAACACTGCATCACTTTAGGTTTACTTTGCAGTATTTGATCTGAGTGAGAAGAGCTCTCTATATTTTCACATTTATCGTCTGAATTTTGCTACTGATTTTAAATTGTTTTTAATATATTTTTTGTTATTTATAAAAGAATAAAAACAACTAAATAAATTTATAGCCATTTTATGGAGATATCTCCTTGAGGCCTCCATTTTTTTAAATGATTTTTTAGATTTTTTTTAGATGAAAAAAATAATAGTTCTTCATAAGTTGTTTGTATATCTATAAATATAACATATATGACCAAGTGTCACATTTAAAAAAAAAAAAAGGAAACGTTGGAACCGAGAACAGATCTCTTATATATATATATATATATATATATATTCTTTTATGCACACGAATAAAGGGATCAAAGAGGAGATAAAGACTCCAGGGCAGTCATAAAAAAATGAATAAGTAATTTATAAGCTTGGAGAATCACCTCGCCCATAAGTTGGTTTTTTTCTTTTTCCTTCTTTTTTTTTTTTTTTTTTTTTTTGAGGAGACCTCATTTCCGGATTTTTGGGAGTGGCTAAAAAGACTTTTTGGCAGAATGGTTTTCTTGATAAATTCTATTTAATATTCTTGGTTTTTCTGGAAGTTTTTTCTAATATTTATAGAGATAGATATTTGGACCAATATTCGAGGAGGAAAACAAAAATAGAATATTGGTAATGGTTATAATTTCCGTATGGTTTACTCACATATATGTATGTACACATGTTGAGCCCATGAATGAATAATTCTTTGTACATACATACACATGTACAGGGCCACACACAAGGTACATTTTTTGGGGGGTAATAATTGTCTCAAGGATAACAATAAAATATCATTTGGAATCAGGCCAAAAAATACCTCATGCCTTTGTAGAGAGAATATAAATCAGTGTAATCATGACTTTAAGTTGAACTTTGACAAAGGATTTTGCAGTTCATCACCCTTTTCTCAAAAGTTAGTTGTTTTAAATTATGGAAAATGAAGATATTGATAAAACAAGTTGGATTTGTTGACTTAATTAAAGCTCTTGGAATGAAAAAATAATATAACTCTATAGCAAAGAATAAAGCAAAAAGCTAATAGGAATTGACCCTAGGTCTACAATTAAAAACAAGCAGGTAATTAATTTTTAAAAATGCACTGCAGCCTTTGTGACCTTCAACACTGGACGCTTCTTTTGTAGGTATGTATTTAAAATTATGATGGATAAACATTTTGTTCTCTGTCTTTAAACAATTAAAGCTTCTTCGATCCTTCAAACAATTTAGAAAATTCAAAGTCTCTATTTGGAACCTCTTTTTGTGATGATGGCACAACAAGATGTAGTCTTCTGTGTATCTCTCAGCATTTTCTTTAAAAAAGTGAGTGAAAAAAACACCAGAAATCAGAAATTTAATAGCTTAACAGCTATCAAATTTATTTGCAACTTCATTTTGAAAAGGGAATTGTTTAAAGCATCTTAACAAAAGTTAATTCGAATTAAAAGAGTTGAGAGTTAGAACACTAAGAAGGAGAAGAAAAATGAACAGCTGACGAAAAAATAAGCATTTTCTTTGTTAGTCGAAGAATGCCGTCGTTATCTTATTTTTTTTTTGTTTTCACTCTGTTTGTCCTGTTATGCTAACTTTATTAAAAAGACTTTTAGTAATAATAGAAAAAAAAAAAACTTTTTCTGATTTTTTTTGTTTGTTCCTACCTCATTTTAAGACTTTACTATTAATTGTTGGATAAAAATGAAGAATGAGATTATCTTGAATCCTACTTATCCATCAAGAAGTTGATTTGAAAGCATTCAACGAAGCATATAATCTTCATTAAGGAGGCTTTCAAAAATAAAAGAGATGGATAGTTATGACCATTCTACTGCCTACCTACATAGTAATAAATCCAACTAGGGATTAAATTACAAATTTAGAATTGTTATATGGTACATATGTAGTAGTGGACAGGACTATAGGGGTCTACTCCTTTTCATAACGTGGAAAGGGAGTTTTGTAAGGGAACGTATGTATGTATATAAAAATAATTATGATAATCTTGGATATGTCATTTTGAATTAAGTATGTACCCATATATAATGAGTACAAAGCATATAAATATATTTTTAGAATAACTTGGAGAAGGAAAAGACACTAGCATTAAATATTTACATCATATCAAATAAATATTTGTTTGTTCTTTGCATACTTAGGTTTTAACAAACATTGGCAATCCTATAATGAAATGAAAGTGACGGCATGTTGAATGCGTTAATATATCAATACAGCCCTCATTTTGACGGCTTTTAAAATTTAGTGGCTAATTATGTTACTATAATTAATTCAATGTACATACAAAGTAATTGATTTTTAACATATTTTCTTGAATCATTTGATAACAATTGCACTTCTATTTTATAATATTGATAATTTAATAAAGATCCTAAGCAAAAAAAGATGAGTATGACTTATACACTTAAGACTACTCAAATCGTTCTTTGGAACAGCTGTAATTGAGTTGTCATAGTTAAGGCTTATGACTATTGTATTTGTAATTAATTTCATTGAAAAAAATGTGGTTTTTTTTTTACTAATTACTATAAAAATGGTCATTGGACAAATAATCAAATTTCATGGTATGGGCCAGTATTTATAAGTATTTTATAAACAGTGTCTATATATTATCAATGTGCCAGTTTGTTATGTTTTTTTTTTTGGTTTTTTTTTGAAGTCTCAAAATTAATATGGGCGAGATAGGGGAGAGTCAGAGCATTGCAAAAATGTGTACATATATGAACTCCCCCTTTCGGTCTATTACGAACCCAGGATGATGTTCTATATATAAGTAAGTAGATGGTTTAAGAATTGTTTGTTAAAGGCACATGATAATATACTACAACAAATAATGAACACAACGCCTTACATACGCGATCTACTCTGTATTTTTTTTATTTTTTTATGAAATTTTTATCATGGGTGGGGCTCTATTTTACATAGTACGATTATAGTTTGTAGTAGTAGTAGTCGTATGACGCTTCCTTCTAACCCTGCTTCATCTTTAAAAAAGAGGTAGAAGTTCAAATTATAGTTTACATACATAATATGGTCTCGTATCTCAAACTACTTCGTCCTATAATAATAATAATAACTATTATTGAAAATAAAGCACTATACTTTACCGAAATTTATGGCCAAAATGATTCCTTTTGAGCTTCAAAGAAAGAAAAAAAAATTCCCATGAGAATACATTCAAATAACCTATATAGCTGTACCTATGTTACATGAATGAAATATATTCATTCAAAATATATATATGATTAATCATCTTCTTTGGTTCATCCAATAATCATTGAACATCTGCAATTTTTCACAGTTCTATTTATAAAACATGTCAACTGTTAATTATTTAAACATTGATTGGTTGAACTTGAATCAGCTAATAGCTATTGGACTCCTCTCAATAATTCCCTACCATTAAATGAATAGTTGTTCCCTCGACAAGCTTTTTGGGATAAACAAAACACACTGTATTCTCCTTTCAGCTGTTATTTATCAGTAGACCCCTTTGATTTCAAGCAGTTGACTCTACGTGTTATGAACTCAAAAAGTGTATCAATATTATTTATGATTTTGATATATAAAAAATATATTAAATTGATCGTCCTTTTTTTGAATTTTGAATATATTACAAGTATTAACGATTGATTTGTATATTGGAAGAATTTATCAATTTAGGTATAGTATATCTAAATAATAACTCTGCCCAATATTAAAAAGTTGGCAACAAGGAAAATACAGAAGACTAGATACCGGTTGTTTTTCTAAATGTTTCCTTTACCTTTTGTGTGTCGAGGTTGCGAGTGGACAAAAAGCTAGTCGTGTTCATAGCTGAGAAGAATTGGCTAATTTAATACCAGAGTATTAATTGTGAGCCTTTTTTGTGTGGATGAAAGGTTGCGAGATACAATGAATATTCCTTTGTCTTTTGTGATGTCAACTTCCATATAATAATGTATGAATGTATCATTTTGAACATGGATAGTACGATGAACAAAAAAAATGGGTATCATAATGGCAGCCCATTAAAATACCTTTTTTTTTAAAGTAATTTGGTAAAGCAATTAGACCCCATCCTTGTGCGAATATGCCTATTTAGGCGTTCCATTGACTCATAACCTCTAATTATTATTATACATGTTTTAAGGCAGTAAATCTGCTCAATGGATGTTATAAACAAAAAAAAACTTTACAAATCCATAATTTAATAACTTTGTAATAATTAAGTAACAATGGTGAAGAAAAATCATTATTGGACATAGGGTACAGGCTAATAACGACAATTATCCTTAATGAATGAAAATATTATGAGTCAGTTGCATGTATTTAGAAGCATTTATATATACATACATATATGCTAGTGATGTATCGAATTTCTATGTTTATATCATGCTGTAAAATAACTACAATTATGCATACATTTATGCTAATTCTATTATTAGGTATTTAGTTTTTGTTATAACAATAATGGATTTACAGTATGTATATCTATGCATAGTACGTTCATATATGTTTAGATAGATTTGTGTACTAAATGTGTACTTCGATAGATTGACACACATTAATAATACATCATAAATGAAGATATCAACTTCTATAAATTTGCGGATTTGGATGCAAATATTCGAAACGTCACTGCTCAGGTAGTTTGATCATGTTTGATCTTCTCTCACTAGCCTCTCTACCCCTCTCCTTCTGCAATGATGCTCTAGTTGTGTAATAGAAAATCAGATAAATTCAAACGATGTCCACTTTTTCAAACTGTCGATACAAAACTTGCTATTTCTTTCAGTACCTCTGCAGTTACGAGTATTGCATGCAAAATTTAATCTGATATTATTTTTTTTTTTAATTCGGAAAATCTGTCGACAAAAACATTCGATTAATCCATGATAAGTTTTTTATATTAGAAGGCCTATGTAATGAAGGGCCCTTAAAATAAGGCCTCTAGAAAGAACTGATAAGTCATCTACTACTGTTTCTCATTAAATATGGTACCTTGATAATAAACCATAATTCCTTCCAGAATGGTTGTCAAAGGTTAATTTGCTTGAGAACCCCCAAAAACGCTTGACTCCTTTTTTACACGATGATTAAAGGCTGGTAGGGATGTAATGTAGATTGAAAATTATTTGAGATTGTTTGACGTAGGATGGATTCAAATTACTTTTTTTATTTTGTTTAATATCGAATGGTTTGGCTTGGGAGTTATAGTAGTACAAAGAAACTAATGTAAAAGCACATAGGTCCAAATTATAAGCATGATATCTATCGATATCTGTTGATTACATGTATTGCATCATCTCCGTCACTTGAACAATTTTTGCCCTTCTGTACTCTTTTTCATACATGTACTGATAAAAACAAGGGTACCATATAACAATCGTATTCTTTTTAATTTTGTTGCATAATTTTCCATTTGTAATAATAGTTATGTTATGTCAATTTGTCGTATGTAGAACGTACCTATGCAATTAATAGCTCTATAAAATCAGAGGTTAGCCTTAATTGGCCTTGATAAATATTATATGGATTTATAGTAGAAACATGCATAGTATCATTGCATATATTTTTAATTTATACGCCATATGCATGAAGATGTACCATTAACATAAAATATTTAAAGACAAAAACATCCAAGTATTATCTATTATGAAATCCTATTCATTTCATCAATATGAATAGCCATAAAAAACAATTTGTATCTGCCTTTATCAAATAAAAGCTAATAGATAGGTGATGTTAGAGACACGTATTATGAAAGATATGTATGTATTGAAAGTTGTCATAATTAGGTCATAATACGTGTTTATAATAGCAAAACTACTTTTAAGTGAATAACTTTATTGATTTGGTTTTTTTGTGTACTTTTTGTGGGACTTTATACCTTTTTATTGAAATAGTAGCCTTAAACTTATTATGATTAGATATGTGGTCCGTAAACAGAAAATCAAGCTTTGAGTTTGTTTTATTCTCCCACAAAAAGTGAGCCTTGTACTCTTCCACTAATAATAATTAATTTTCTTTCATTTCTGTTAATAAACTGCAGGTCACAAAAATTATCGGTCACAATTAAAGAAAAATGATTGGTCATAAACCAAATGAAGGCTCTACATATATTTAAAGCATACATTAAAGCTGTAGTACTATATTCTAGATTCGAATTAGAAATCTAATGTACTCTGAATTTGTGGACTCAAAAGCAGATGAGCTCTGCGATATGGCTTCGTGTCCGAGTCAAATCTGAATCCATTGAAAGTTGACTCCTGTTCAAGTCGAGATTTGAGGTGTACTGCTCTACAATCTACATGTGACAACATGTATTTTTTTATCTTGATTCATGAGCATCTTGACTTATATATTCCAGAAATTTGAAATTAAAGACCCCATTTAACCGAAATGTCAATGAAATATTGGGATTTTTATATTTATGAAAGAGGAAAGATTATAAATAAAAATAATACATTGATCAAGATTTCTTTATTGCTGACACACCACAGAGCTATTAGCTCTCATTATATTAAATATGTATGTATACAGCATATGAAAAAGGGCATCGAAGTAGGTAGTTAAATATAAGATATCTTGTTCTTCTTCTTTTTTTCCCCTTTAATTTCCGGAATTTGACCTCAAATCCAAGCATGTTTTTTGGTTTTTTTTTACTCATTCTATAAACTTGTTTCCTCTAATGCATAACAAAGAGATTCATTTATAAATTAATTAATGATTAATATATGAGTAAAAATCATTTCGAATTTTAATACTATTATTTCCTTTTACTTCACTCCTTTTTCAATTTAATCTTTTCTCCTTCAAAAGGATCCTGAAAAAATCCACAAAAGGAGTCGATAGTCTGTTAAATTTGTATCAACTCTGTAACTATTTTTTAAATTGTAGAGAACTCATCTCAGATTATCAAGAGAGAGATAATAATTTTCGTTT